>CM070738.1:3205409-3927909 GCA_036346245.1 Bonia amplexicaulis | reverse complement strand
CGATATTTGACAGTAGGTTAGTAAGACCAACCTGCCCTACTACGAGGAAAAAGGGGGCCAGGAGAGAGAGATGAGGATAGAAGGTAGGAGGAGAAAGGCCACGGGCATAGCTAGTCATGGAAAAAAGCAGTACTAATTGCAAGAGAGAGAGAGAGAGACAACAACCAATCGGTTGTCACCTCTGCCTGGCCACATTGTACCAAGGTGCATGGGCTGGCTGCAATATGATTTTACAGATTTGACATGACTTGGAGAATTTATATCTAGCACCTATGGAATGGAGAGTTGCTGCGTCTGAAAAAGTCAATATCTGGCTTCTTAAATCCGTTTTAATACTCTTCTTGTTTTAAAAATAAGATAAAAATTACAGATATATCATATATACCGTACTCCTCTCATTTTCACCTCATACATACATCTCTTTTATCACTTTTCTCCGTTTTTTAAAAACTATTTTTTCAACTACTACTATTTATTTTCACCTCATACATATAGCTCATTTAGGCTTTTTTACTGGCTTATGAATTATTTTTCATTATTTGGTACTGTAGCTGATTTATTTTACACTATAACTACCGGTTGTTTTTAGCATAATTAAAATTTTAAAAAAATAAAAACAGAAAAAATATGTTAGTGATAGACAATACAAATGACTACGAGCAAAAAGACAAAAAAAAGTCTAAAAAATCAGAAAAAGACAATACTAAGAAACTAGAAACCAAAAGTTAAAACCCAAATGAACAAGCCATTCATATTATTTATCTGTTGCATCCAATAAAAGTTCGGAATGCATAGCATTTTGTGTTATATATATATATATATATATATATATATATATATATATATATACACACACACACACACACACACACACACACATATATATATATATATATACATATACATATATATATATATATATATATATATATATATATATATATATATATATATATATATATATATATATATATATATATATATACACATCATTTGATCCATCAAGAGGTAAGAATAAACATATGCATATACAGTTGCAAGTTGCAACAGTAATATATGCATGAGGAGAGAGTTAGCTGCTGCTTCTGCTTGTTTCTTTCCTCTCTTTTGGAATAAACATATGCATATACACTGGCCTAGCTTGTTCTGTCCATGAGTCATATAGAAGTACCCACAGCTCGTACTAATGTACATTATGTTCATGTACACTACCTACCATGATGGCTCAAGTGATTAGAGAGGATTATTGGTGCAAACAGAGTGGATAATTTTTTTCATCTTACCGATGAAGACTTGTGAAGTAAATACGAAAGTAGTTAATGAGTATCTAGTACTATTCGTGTCCAACTCAGATTACAAGAAAAAATATAGAATATGATATAGAATAAGTGATATTCGTTCGTATATATATATCCATATCTGAAGTGATTTGAGAAAGTCTATCGTGACTTCATTTAGAAACAAGATAACATATAGACGAATTGTCACATCTAAACAGATAGAGAATACTAAGTGCTCTTTCTTCGATATCTTGATGCTTAGTCTTTCTATATACGCTCTGATTGCACTCTACTATGTAAAGTTTTATATAGAAATACAAAAGAAATGGATAATTTTGTTTAACTGACCGTTTAAGGCTTATAAAATAAATGCGGAATGGAATAATAGATATCTAATATTATCATGTTCAGTCTTAACTTTAAAAAATGCAAAGTAGCATACGGATGAATGATATCGGTCAATATCCGCTAGCCCTGCCCTGCAGAGGATGCATGCGTGCATATACATGTACAAGCTAGTACTATCTCCCTTCTCCTACCTAGACTAGGCAGCAGACGCACATGAACAGAACAGCTAATTCTTGTGCAGAGCTGGAGCTGGAAGCAAGGATATGCTTCGACGTATAGTACTGTGCACCCTCTCGTGCAATGATATGATGATGTGCAGGGAGGCAGGGACAGCTAGAGGTGATCATAGACTTTGCCTTCTGTGTACCCGGTCTGCAGCTGAAGCATTCCATCCAACCTTAGCTCGCAAGCTTCCAGGCCAGGTGCATGCTCCTACTCTCTTCGGCTCCTTCACTGCAGTGCTGCCACCTGGGACTGGTCTGCAGCTGAAATATTCCATTTTGCTTGCTACTCTCTCTCCCACAGTGTTGCCTCTGATGTGAGTGCTCAGTGCCCCCTCTCTCTCTCTCTCTCTCTCTCTCTCTCTCTCTCTGAGTTTGCATGCATGGTGGTGAGATGAACGGTGGTCGGGTGGTGTGGCGAGGGTAGGCACCCATCGGAGCGGAGGGAGATCCCATGCGCAGCGGGACAGGGCGAGAGATGGTTGTCGATCGGTCTCCGTCGTCGAAAGGGCAGCTTTGCGTGTGCGCACGAACGTAGTAGGGAGATGGGCCTTTTGCGAGTATAGCAGTATCAAATGGACTACGAGTCAAGCTAGCTATGGCCTATAATTTATTTAGAAAAGGATATGAATGTACACGAGGATGTTACTACGTTGGTGAGTCAAATTTTCGTCCAAAAGAGATGAGGTGTGTGTTATTTTAGGTTTATAGTCTTACGGTAATTAATTTTTAAATATAGTGTTTTTAAGATATAATCTATAAATTAATTATAATAGATACTATCATGACTTTATCGATATCGGCCAAAATCGTACGTGAGTATTTCTCTCCGTACTCTCTTATGAACAACCGGAATTAAAAAATTTAAGCCAAAAGTCACAGTCCAAAAGATCAACATTCCGGCTAACTAACCTACCTCAAATACGTTGGACCACTGCAAGCTCGTTTGAAACACCGGATTTTTTTTATGTCTATACGAATTGAACTATTTCTGTGATTTTCAGTGTGTTCGAAATGGGCCATAGAATTTTTGTAGGAATAAATTAGAACGATTCCTTTGATTTTTTTCCCAATTTCAAAGCCGTGGCCTGAAAGAAGTATACATTGATCGAATAAAGATTCCCACTCATTATTCCAAGCATACGAGAGTACTATATCGATTGCATGATCAAACAAAACAAAACATTACATCCAATATTCTAAGTACGTAACCAATGCATATGATGCTAGTAAACACCAACAAATTTCTCTAACTCCCTTTGCATATGTCAGGACATAACACAATAGATACTTGGAATCTCCTAGGCCGCCTATACCATGCATGCATAATCTATATGGATGCATGAACCTCATTTTAGGCCCACTCTAAACACTAAACTAAGGGGTGATAAGGTGACTGGTTAATTGCTCACATATATTGCTTCATCTTGGGGCCTGTTTGGCAAGTCACAAGCTGATCGGCTTTTAACTTTTACTATAGTACTTAACTTTCAAATGAAATATTTTCTCAAGACGAGGTTTACAAGTTAAACGTAGTATACGTTAAAAGCCCAATATCTGTACCAGCCAAAATCGTAAGTGAGTATCGGTCTTTCTGTAATCTGTACCGTAAACAGCCAAAATTCAAAAATTTCAGTCAAGAATTATAAGCCGCAGTAAAAAAAGAACAGGCCTTTGGTCCAATGGGCATGGGCTAGCCTCATTTGGTTAACACAGGCTGAACTAATAAGGGTTGTTTGGTTAGCCGTACGAGACCATATATATGTTGGTTGGTTGACTATAAGAGAGCGATGCAAGTAGAAAATGTTTTTATGTAGAAAAATGTTATCAAAGTTGATAATATAACTCATTCCACTTTAACTTTACTGTACCATAATAATACTTAATGCACCTTAATCCATGCTACATGCATACATACTTTCTACTCCGGGTGTAATTACACCCACCTCTAATATATCACCTAAATAAATTTAAAATACTCCTTTATTATTTTAGGTATACTCGTATACTTAACTATAAGATACTCCTATATGAACCATATAAAAAAATTACAAGAGAGTCCATAGTTTTAGTGTATTTTGTAAATACCTTCATATACGCATATAAAAAAGAGTATATCGAAAAAATATACATACCACCTATGAAAAATTGTTACCACTTAGATGATCTTAAATACTCATATACTACACGTACATACCCTCCATTACGCGAAATACTCCCTACGTTATGAGATATATACATAAATTACATCTAAGAGTAGAAACACACTTTTGACTGCTGTTTTTACCAACTACATATAAGCAAAAGCTTATAAAGCATAATCTTTTCAAAATAATTTTCACACAAATCTATTGGTACAATTCATATGACAAATTAATCTAGATAGTTTCGTGTCTATCGACGGTCAATGGTATGAGAAAGTTGACTGCATGCATGCACACCGTAGTGATGTACATCTATAACGAGAGGGAGTAGATTGTGCCATTACCCTAATCCCTCTTCCCTCCCCAACAAAAAAAAGAAAAGAAGAAGAAGTGGAAACATCTTTGACCGTTCCGCCACCCGAGAAGCTGCCTGCACACCTTGCCACCTTTTCTTCTCTCAGGTCAGCACCCCAAAAGCGCTCACTTTTTCTCATATTAGTACTACCTATTGGCTATTGTATCCACTAGCAGTGGTCTCAGAAGAGAACGCCTGCATACTTTTCGGCTGTCGTGGTTTATTTATATGGCTGATCGTTTTTAATTTTGATGTGTCTAGATATTATTTAGATGTTTTTTAATAATTATTTAGATTTGAGGTTGTTGGAGTAGAGATCTAACGGCCCCTCTTTTGGAGGGAAAATTTTTTTTAGAGAGGATGGAGAGAGAATTTATGGTCGTTAGATCTCTAATCCAATAATCACACATCTGGATGATTATTAGAAAGAAAATATCCGGGTGATGTTTATCAACACCTTTTTAACTTTAATAGTTTTTATACGAGCGAATTATATGCTAATAAGTTATTTTATAAATCTATCTTGATAAATTATTTTAAAAAATAATAAAAAATTATACTATTTATTTGTTTAGAGGAATCATGAGTTATAAGCTTTTAGAGCCCGTTTGACTAGACTCGGCTTCAGTTTTTAGGCTTCAGAGCCGTCTTTCTGACCAAATGCTTGAGCTTCAAAGCCTAAAAACAACTAAAAATTTAGAGCCGAGCTTTAGAGTCTAATTTTTATAGCTTTTCTTGGAGCCTGAAATTCGAAACCAAAAATGAGAAGCCGAGCTCGACCGAACGGCGCCAGTCATAAGATGAAAAGAAACGCCAACACTTGGTGTGTGTGTGTGTCATGAATGTATGCCTTTGTGGCAGATGATCGGTCCTGTCACGGAAGCTGCTGCAGCTGCAAACTGAGAAGATGCTGCTGCCACCGCATCCGCGCTATTAAGCCGCCGGAGCCATGCACTCCACCGCGCCCGGGCTCCATGACTCCATGCTCCCCCCCTACGCCCGCCGCCTCCTGACGCCATGGTCGGCTCACCCCGCGGCGACGGCCCTCCCGACGACGACGACGACGCCACGCCTCAACACGCGGAGCCGCCGCCGCCATCGCGCCCCCCGGACGCCTCTCCGAAGGGGCTCGTGCTCGCGTGCGCCGACCTCCTCTGCCGCGGTGACCTCGATGGAGCCCGGCGCGTGGCGGGCGTCGTGCTCTCCGGTGCTGACCACCGGGGCGACGCCGCCGATCGCCTCGCGCACCACTTCGCCCGGGCGCTCGCTCTGCGCGTCGACGATCCGGTGGGCGTGGGCGTGGCAGCGGCGCCGTCGTCCGCGGCGTACCTGGCGTACAACAAGATCGCGCCGTTCCTGCGGTTCGCGCACCTCACGGCCAACCAGGCGATCCTTGAGGCCGCCGCCGACGTCGGCGCGCGGCGCGTGCACATCGTCGACCTCGACGCCGCGCACGGCGTACAGTGGCCGCCTCTCCTGCAGGCCATCGCTGACCGCGCCGACCCCGCCGTCGGCCCGCCCGAGGTCAGGCTCACCGGCGCTGGTCCTGACCGCGACGTGCTCCTCCGCACCGGCAACCGCCTCCGCGCCTTCGCCAGCTCCCTCAACCTCCCCTTCCGCTTCCACCCGCTCCTCCTCCCCTGCACGGCCCAGCTCGCTGCCAACCCGGCCACCGGCCTGGAGCTGCACCCGGACGAGACGCTGACCGTCAACTGCGTGCTGTTCCTGCACAGGCTCGCCGGCGAGGAGAGCTCGCCGCGTTCTTGAGGTGGGTCAAGTCGATGAACCCAGCTGTGGTGACCATCGCCGAGAGGGAAGGAAGCACCGGAGGAGGTGACGACCGCCCGGACGACCTGCCGCGGCGGGTGGCGGCGGCGATGGACTACTACTCGGCGGTGTTCGATGCGCTGGAGGCCACGGCGCCGCCGGGCAGCGCAGACCGGCTGGCGGTGGAGCAGGAGATCCTCGGCCAGGAGATCAACGCGGTGGTCGCGGGACCTGGCGGCGGCGGCGGGCTGCCCCGCGGCTTCGACGGGTGGGCGTCCGCTGCGCGCTCCGCAGGGCTCTCGCCGCGGCCGCTGAGCGCGTTCGCGGTGTCGCAGGCGCGGCTGCTGCTGCGGCTGCACTACCCGTCGGAGGGGTACGAGGCGGAGGAGGCCCGTGGCGCCTGCTTCCTCGGCTGGCAGACGCGGCCGCTCATGTCGGTCTCGTCCTGGCAGTAGCAAGCAGCTGCAATGCCGCAGGCGATCCATGCCTCCATGGTACTCGAAGTTGGGTGCTCCACTAATGGCTTCTTGCTCTCAAGCTAAGCTAGCTAGCTACTCCATCGATCTCATTGCTGCAAATACCGGCACCTGATGGAGCAGGTCGGAGGCTCAGCTCTTGTGGTGGTTGAGATGGTGAGGTTTTGGAGGGAAGAACACATGGCTGTGCATGCATGCCATGGAAGGATCCAGGGAAGCAACGACCCTAGCTAGCTGCTTCGCCATTGTCGTGCATGGCTACTCGATCTAGCTAGGGAGGAGGACGAGAGTGGTGGTGTGTCATGGACACGTTGCATGGGAACTGGGAAGGCGCCATTGGGAGATCATCGATAGAGAGGATCTTTGGCATTCAGCCTGGTGAGCCTTTTCTACCAGACATATTACCAATTCTTTTGTTTTACATCTTGATCTCACTCCACTTTATTTACTCCTACTTTGTTTAACTTTCCCTCTCTAATGTTTTTTTGAGGAATCATCCCTCTCTAATATTTTGGTGGAGTTGTTATAGATTGTTGGATTCCGATACTACATATCCAGATTTCTCAGCATTACTGTGTTAATCAAAGGGATGCGCATGCATGCCTTCTTGGACAATTAGGTCTAGCCACATACAAAAATAATCTCTTCAACCTCAAATAATGAGGAGGATATTGTAGCTCCCACACCTCAATGGATTGGGTCCGTTTTAAATCTATCCGTGCATTTCACTCGTCCGCCATGGTGTTTGATGCAGTTGTTTGTGTTATACCTAATCATGCTTTGTCCACCACTAGCCATAAACAAATGCCATTTGGGTGGTCCTTGTTTTTTCACTTAGGGGTAATGATCACTCTTGTGTGCCGCGAAAGGCCAGCGCATTGTGCATACATATATAGGTAACAATAATTATGAATTAATATGGTAACAATAATTAGTTATATGTACACATGTATGCCTACCTAGTGTTTCTCTAATGTGTGCTCTTGCAATAAAAGAAAAAAAAAATAGTCTCATGTCTCCTCTCCTGCCTAAGGAGACGGTTTTTTTTTGTTCTTGTTTTGTGCCTCATGCCCCAGATATGCTGGTAGGCTGTCCTTGCGAGAGCAGAAGGAGATGGCATGATCCCATGCATCAATGCCAACCCTAATTCCTGCCCCCGGCCTGTCCCCTCAAACAAAATCATGGGATTTCTCAAAACCAAGCACCCCTTTTTGGGGCGCGGATTCTCTGACTTACAGGAGGTAAGTCATGGGTGACTTTCCCCCTGCCCGATGCCGTCCATTCGCCATCCAGCGGCTCACGCTCCTCCTCCCTCCCGCCGCCGGCGCTGCGCGCCGCCTCTCCGTCGCCGCGCCCGCAGCCGCCGCCTCTCCTCGCCGCAGCCGCCGACGCCATCCCGTCGCCTCTCCTCGCGCCGCCGCTGCCGCGCTCGGCGCGCGTCGCCGCCTGCTCCGCCTCCTCCCCTTGTTCTCCTCCTCCCGCACCGCTTTCGGCCTTGGGCGCGCCTCTCGCCGCAGCCGCCCGCGGCCGCGTCGCCTCTCCTCGCCGCAGCCGCCGGCGCTACCCCGCTCGGCGCGCCGTCGCCGTCGTCTCTCGTCTCCGGTGGGCGGCGGCGAGGAGAGGCGGCGCGCTGCGGGCGGCCTCCTCCGAGCCCTCTCCCTCAGCGGCGTGGCGACGGCGGCGGCGCGCTCGAGGCACGGGATGGCGTCGGCGGCTGCGGCGAGGGAGAGGCGCGCGCTGCGGGCGGCCCGCGCTTCGGCGGTGCGGAGCAGCGGCGACGGCGCGCTTCAGCCTTGGCAGCGTCAGCGCGAGAGAGGAGGCGAGGGGCGGCGCTTCAGCGCGGCAGCGTCGCGCGAGGAGAGGCGACGGGATGGCGTCGGCGGCGGCGGCGGGAGGCGGCGCGCTGCGGGCGTCGACGGCGAGGAGAGGCGGCGCCCGCGCGCTCGAGCGGTGCGGGGAGGGAGGAGGAGCGTGAGCCGTTGGATGGCGAATGGACGGCATCGGGCAGGGGGAAAGTCACCCATGACTTACCTCCTGTAAGTCAGAGAATCCGCGCCGCCCTTTTTGGTGGCAAGCCCTGCCATCCTTAAATCTCTCTCTCTCTCTTGTTGAGTTGCCTCTCTCTGAACAGAGAGATCATCTTCCTTTCCTTTTGGATATATGGACCCATGCATCTCTGCATTTGTTGTTTAAATAAGAAGATATTGCTAATTAACGGTTCCTTCATTTGTCTTGCATCGCGGCCACTTCATTTGGTTGGTCGGCCAAAAGGAAGAGCGAGCGAAAAATGCAATGCTCACTGTCTCTTCTATTTCGAAAGTTCTTCATGTTGGCTAGTAATGTAATTTCTCCCTGTTATTTTGTTTTGCGAGGAATTAAAAGGGAGAATTTCTTTCTACTAAGATTAATTAATCCGACCACTTCTAAAAAGTCATTGAAGTTGTCCTAGCTTAAACTTCAATCTATTTGACCTGTCGTTAAATTCCTCCGTCACTTATTTAGTAGAGTCATGTGTTCATGGAAAATTTATTTTGTGGTTAGGATAACAGTAAATTTTCACAAACTGTCCTCATCAATTAGTCCTTACCAACAAATTAATTAAAAGTTTAGGAACAGCGTTCATTTTTTTTTTCAAAATGCAGGGACTGGATTTTATTCATGTATTTTTATTTTGAATATCTAGCGTAATGCCTACTTAGCAAGTTAGCATGACTCAGTGATATAGCAACAGCACTTTAAAGATCATATATATCTTTGGATATGAGCCATATTTTATCGATG
This sequence comes from Bonia amplexicaulis, assembly GCA_036346245.1. Lineage (NCBI taxonomy): Eukaryota > Viridiplantae > Streptophyta > Magnoliopsida > Poales > Poaceae > Bonia > Bonia amplexicaulis. The sequence continues at coordinate 3,918,537 of CM070738.1, read as the reverse complement.
CTCAAATAAAAATGGGAGAAAGAATCACAGTAGTTTGCGTTCTTTCCTCAGGACCACTTTTAGCTGCTTTTAGCACATCAGCAGACTTGCTATGTTAACCTAACCATACCTGATTAGTTCTAGGTATTTGTAGATATGGGTACGTTCTTTTGAGTTGTGATTTATAGCTGAAAATTTTGAATTCTAGCTGTTCGTGAGAGAGAGTACGGAGAGAGAGACGCGTGTGATTTTGGCCGGTATAGTTAAAGTTGGTATAATATCTACTATAATCGACTTGTAGACTCTGTTTTGAAAAGACACTTTGTTTGAAAAATAGTTACTATAGCATAAACCAAATAGCTGAAAAGAACATCCTCAATATATGAAAATGATGGGCCATGCATGTTGAATCTATTCAAATGTTGTGAATATTTTTTTTGTGTGATATCCTATTTGTTTTTTTAAATTGTTTTCCATTTTGTTAAATTCGTCACTAGTTTAATGCCCGAGCATTGACAGCATTTCTGTCAGCTCATTTATCTGGCGTTGCATGCATGCGTTAGCACACATGCATCGATCACATTTATGTTTCTCTTCTTTAATTTGCATACATATATTATTCTAGCTCAATTTTCTTTCTTTGGATTTATCAGATCTTTGACTTTCTCCTTTCGTAAAAAAAGAAGAAAGAAACTGTGACTTTCTCCTGAACAATGTGGAGGTAGATGATCTTCTGATTTGTTCTTAATTACGTACATTTGCTTTCAAACTATCAGCTTGATCAATTAAAATATTGGCCTTAATATGCCACGAGAAATGGATGGGGAGTATATATGACCTTGTTAACCATATTTTGGTGTCATGCTTCAGTATTCTCTATTTCTCTTAACCATTCTTGACACGTACAGTTCGTCAGTTCCCCTACTTCTATAGGATATCATGCATAGTTTTGGTCTAATTAAGGTGATATGCTACATCACATCGACTTCAGCTAGCCTAAGTACATAGCTAGGCAGATTGCTTACAGTTTGAGCAAACACGTACATACATATTCTTCATATATATGTCTCTATGCATTGTTGCATGGAGAGGCACAAAAGTTTGCTTTAGCTAGGGTTTAGACGACTCTAGAATTTGTGAAATTTTAATTTCTAAGAAAACTCTAGAACACGTAGGAATTAACCATGTATCTTTGATTTAAAGGAAAGTTGGGACTTAAATCCGTAACCTTGACCGCCACAACCTTGTGCTCTGCCTGTCCAATGGATTAGTCTGATTTTGAAAGTTTTTGGCTTGTATTATTTGCCAAATTGATCATTATCCTCCACCCGTTTGGAATACAAAACTTATACGAATTTCGTAGGAAAGCCCACATTCAACAAGCTAGAGTGGATGCTTTATTTCCTCAAAATTCCTACATAATTATCGCATTTCAAATGAGACTTCAGGCCCTTTTTAAACATGGAAATATTAGAGAAAGCCTATAGGAATTATATTGTTTTCAATGAAACCCCTACATTCCAAACGGTCTTACGGATTTATCGGTTTGGCTAATGAAGCTGCATATGTAATTACTGGACATGTAAATTACAGTGGTTATGCTTGATAGTAGAGAGGTCTGAAGGATGCAATAATGCCACAAATCAGTAATGTAACTGTGGAAGAGAAGAGAAGAGAGGAATGTACGTATAACATCATTCACATGGGTTCATGCGAAGTTAATTTGCAAACCCAAAACCAAGAGGAGATCGTGCATGCCACATATGCTGCATATGCAAAGAGATCATCAAAAGCTTCAGCAAGAGGTTTCAGGTAGGTAGCTTATCAATCACTTCCTAGACATGGCATGCACAAAATGGGGAGGGGGAGGCATGATTTGTGTCACCCAATTTGCATTGGGTCAAAAGCAAATTTAACTTTAACGAGTTGTGGTCATTTTTTTTTACTTTAGCTTATGAGTTTTAGCTGTGGTTTATAACTTTTAGTCTGTTGTGAGAGATAGTACAAAGTAACAGAAACCCGTTTACGGTTTTAATCGTTATAATGAAGTTGTTACAGTATGTATTATAATTAACTTGTGAATATTGTCTTGAAAAAATACTCTATTTAAGATAGTACAAAGTAACAGAAACTCGTTTACGGTTTTAATCGTTATAATGAAATTGTTACAGTATGTATTATAATTAACTTGTGAATATTGTCTTGAAAAAATACTCTATTTAAAAATTAGTTATTATAGAAAAAGTTAAAAAATGACTTTTAAAGCCGTAAAGATAAGCCCACGTGTTTACGCACGCACACTAGTACACTACCATGCATGCCACTAGCTACCGTATATGAGTATGTCCATCGATCCGCTAGATAGGCGAGTCACTGACAGAGTTAGCAGTAGTTTGTTGCGAAGGGCCAACCTTATGGGGATATCATTCTTTTATTCTAGTTCATATTATGGAAATGCATGGGATAAAACGTCTTTTTGTTTGTTGGAAGGAACCTTTATTTAATAGGGCATGTTCTTTTCGACCGAACTTAGCGGCTTTTGGCTTTTGTTATAGTACCTAACTTTTAAACGAGGTATTTTCTTAAGATAGAGTCTATAAGTTAATTGTAGTACATGTTAAAAGTTCAATATCTGTATCAACCAAAATCGCAAGCAAGTATCTCTCTTTCTCTGTAATCTCATATGGGCTGGGTTCTTTTGCCCTTCATGTTTATAGATTTTGATTTTTGCTATTTTGCATGTTGTGTTTTTTCAAGATCCAATCTATAAGTTATAAATAGTGTAACAATTTCAGTTATACCAATAAAAAATCATATACGACCGTCTCTCTTCGTACCTACTTTTGTGAAAAGTAGAATACAAAAACGAACGCATCCCTTATTCTAGTTCCTATCATGGGAATGCGTGGGGGGATGAACGTTTTGTCGAAAGGAACCTTTATTTTATTATTTTTTGAAGGGGAATTTGGGTCGAAATGCCAGAATGTTACATCATGTATGCAATTTGCAGATACCATGGTCATGGAACAGGAGTGTCCAATTCCATCAGTAGTACTTCAGTAGCATATGGATGGAGTACATAACATAGATTCCCTCCTTCCACAGCTGAAATCCACTCGAACGTCACATCGTCACCATGTCCGACCGACGTGGTATGTTGTACCAAACTACCAGTGTCACACGAAATCCATACCTATTAGCTAGCAACATGAACTAGATGGCTTAGCTTGGCTGCAACATCTCACATGCATGCATGCATGCACACATGAGCCACGACATGCCACGACGACGACGACGACGACGACGACCAGCTTGCTTCGACGCGTCCCGTCGGCCGTACGACGACGACCAGCTTGATTCGACGCGTCCCGTGTGCATGCATGTGCCTGACGTTACGAGTGCAAGCACGCTAGCTAGCTAGGAGAAATCCTCCCTGGGAGGCCGTTACGGTGGTGCTCCTCCGGCGTGGTCGTGACGATCTCCTCTAGGGCGTCCTGCGGCGGCGGCGCCGGAGCTCCCGACGCGGTCTGTTTCTGCCTCGCCGCCCATCTGATGACCCATCGAATCCAAACGCGTTAAACACTAAGATAGCACTAGCTAATCAAGATTATCATGTTCTGAGCAAGTGTTGATGACTGTGTTGCTGATAAACGTGATGATATTATACATGGGTGACATCCGTGACAATGGCGTACAACGGCAGGGTGTTGTAGCTGCAGAGCACCTGGACGACGATGGGCCTGTTCTTTTTGGCTGCGACTTATGACTTTTGGCTGAAATTTTTGAATTTTGGCTGTTTACGGTACAAATTACAGAGAGACCGATACTCATTTACGATTTTGACTGATACAGATGTTGAGATTTTAACGTGTACTACGTTTAACTTGTAGATCCCGTCTTGAGAAAATACTTTGTTTGAAAGTTAGGTGTTGTAGCAAAAGCCAAAAGCCGATCGGCATGTGACTTGCCAAACATGCCCGATACTGCAAGTTTGAGACAGAACAGAGCTGTCAGCTAGTGCTGCATATATTGGTTGCACCACTACGACTGGTTTATGACTCTAGCGCTAATGCTTGTTCAAACAAGCTGAATATCGAGATGTTATTTTGAAAAGACTATTTTGATAAATCGTTAAAAAAAAGATAGAAAAGTTGTTCCGTTTATTTGTTCAAAAAAGTCATAAGCAATAAGATAAAAAGAACAAGACCATTGCATATCATATATAAGAAATAGTAACAGAAATCAGATGTATAGTGTTCATATTGTCGTATAGAAGCAATCATTTGCCGTACGTGCATTGTGTGTTCAATACACTTGCATATATAGATGCTGATGCAAAGAGATCCTTCTCTCCGACAGAACTCATCATGCATGGTTAGTAATCTTGTTTCAGGCCCTGTTTGGAGGAGCTACAACTTCAAGTGGCTTTAAGATCTCCCAAACAGGTTTCTCATGTATAGAAACTTAATTAACTACGCATTGACATACAAGGTCAAGGATCTTCCAGATTTTTTAAAAAAGTGAAGATTTTACTAACCCAATCGCTAGTCTTGGGAGGGCATAAGATTTGTTCTCCATGATGCATGAATCGAACCCATATGTTGCCAATGTTACCAGTTGGTTAGCCCCATGGTTTTGTACTCGTAAACATTTAATAAGAAGTGCAGACTGCAGAGAATGACAGAAATCATTCTAGTTCATAGTTATACAACACTCTGACGCTAATGAAATTTGGGGGTCTTCCTCCATTTCACAAAGAAAAAAAACGACACACTGACGCAAATAGCTTGTTACTGTGGTTCCTCAGCTTAATGAGTTGTTCTAAATGAGTAAAATGACTCATGGTGCTAGAAAGGATTATGATTACTATGGAAATTGCGGCGTTCTTCTAGAATCAGTAGTATGTCAACTTAAGGAGATATCAGTCTGATGTTTTTTTTGAGGAACTAATATCAGTGTGATATGAATTCGATGATCCAAACAAATTATGAGGGCACTTGTTTCGTAGGTTTATGAGGTTTACCATTTATATTCAGCAGCAGGAAGAGGATGGCGAAAAGCCATAAGTACCAGCTGCATGTAAGTGAGTAACATTAGATAATGTAGGAAAATAGAATAGTCGGAATAATTATTGGATGTATTGCTTGAGCCTTGGGGGGCGTATATATAGAGTACAATATGACTTAGGGATTAAATCAATCTAATACAGATACGAAAGGTTACTATAGATATGAAAATAACCAAAGAAACCATATTAGATATAAATCATCCTAATTAATTCTATTCTATAGAACCACATCGGATACAAATTATCCTAAGTGAATCTATTCTATATCTTATAATCTTGCCAAATATGTACGCTAATATCCCCCCGCAGTTGGAGCGGGAGCATCGCGACTGCTCAGACCGGAGAAGTCGACGAGGATGCTCAAGTTGAAGTAGAAGCCGACGAGGAGTGCCATGCGAAGAGCTGGTGGCCGTAGAGGTAGTCATCGAAGGAGTACATGACGATTGTGGAGTATAGGATTGAATACCGCAATCAGAGGGGGTGAATGATTGCATCCGCCTTTTGAAATCTCTTAGTGCTCGGTGAAGGCTTCGACCGTTCGGTGCTGAACTGCTCGATCGATCGCTCAGTGTTTGATTGCTTACTGGATAGCTCAGCTTTTTCAACACTGGGAGCAGAACCTCTCGATCACGTGTGCCTTCAAGAAACCAGTGCCTTCGAGTACCGTATTTCCTCTATTTCCCTAGCAGCGATTTGACACCTTTGCACGTCGTCGGAAGCTTCATTCCAACTGCAATCACCAGCAACTTTTTGGGCAAATTAAGAACTATATTGATTCAACATGATATTTATTGCAAGATTTTTGTGGATTTACAAAATGCTCTTACAAGCACCACTAAAAGTCTAGCCAAAACTAAAGCCTCTTCAATCTCTCAGCCAAAAACCTTAGCACAAAAGTAGCTGTCAAAGCCACCAAAAGCCCATGCCTCTACACTTAGCCTTTTCCTGCTTCTATATGCTAGGGCCCCAAGCTTCTATATACTAGAGCCCCAAACAGTGTCCTTATCAAACTGGACACGTAATCCTAACTGCCTTCGAAAATCGAGGGACCCAAAACCCTTTTAAACACGGATTTTCCATTATCCCTAAACCTTCCCAGTTATGGACTCATTCCATAACTCTTTCAACTCAACACGTGTCGAAGCCTCCAGAACCGCACCTCCCGTAGCTACTCTACATGATCTAGCGTGAGTCCGACCAACTCAGGACATCATCGACCGTCTGGACCTCAGATTTCCCCTCCTAGTCCCGGTCCTCCTTGTCACCGACCATGATCGTCACCACGCCCACCTGCACATGCAAAGACCAAAGACCGCACAACTTCTCTACGCAGCATCCACCTTTGACCTCCATGTGCTCTAGTGTGAGCCCGACCACCTCGTGATATCCTCGACCACCTGGACCTCAGATTCCCCCACCTAGTTCAGATCCTCCTCGTCATCGACCATGATCGTCTCCACGTCCAACCTGCACATGCAAAGACCAAAACGCTTTTTCTCCAACACAAATTCTTTCCAACTTGACCGATATTAGTGCACACACGCAAACCACACCCTTAACCATCAACAACTATGAACCAAATTATTCACAATCTCAATTTCCACGCTCTCCAAACATCTACTTCAGGCCAATCAGAAAAGCCAGTCTGACGAGTACTCAAGATACTCGAAGATCAAAAGAATTGAAGCACTCAAAACCTATGAGTACCGACCATGAAGCCTACGGCAACCGATCGCAAAGCCTACGACTACCGGTCGCGAGGTCTACGACAACCGATCGCAAAGCCTATGACTACGACAACAGATCGTGAAGTCTACGACTACCGATCATAAAGTCTACAGCTACCAATCACTGACCAGGAACTGTAACACTCACTATCGATCACCGAGTACCGACCACATACTATAGCACCGATTACTGAGTACCGACCAAGTACTGTAGCCTACGACTACCGACCGATTATTGTAGCTTTTGAGTATCGACCAGTTACAGTTCTACGACCATCGGCAAAGCATTGTAGCTATGACCATCGATAAGGTACTGTAGCTGTAATCACTGACCAGTTACTGTAGCTCACACTATCGATCACCGATCGTGGGCGACGCCTCCGACTGTCGTTCGTGGTCATAGTCTACCAATCGAATAGCCCAACACAAGGCAATAGCTCTTTGACCGGTTCACTGTTTCATACAATCGATTCACTGTAGCTTACGACCGGTTCTCTGGTTGAGGTTATTCTGCCATGGTCTACATGCCATGGTCAATTAGCCGTGGTTGTTCAGATGTGGTCATTTTGTGGTGGTTGGCATGCCATTGTCATTCAGCCGTGCTTGATATGCCATGGTCATTCTACGGTGATCGACGCCTGTTGATTGGACTATCCATTATAAGGCTGATTGGACTATCAACCACCGACTGTGGTCGAAGCTTGCCGATCGCCAACCATGGTTGATCGAAACTTTCACAAACGCAAATTTTAATACAACTCAAAAGTTAATTATTTATCATCACTGTATTCACGACCTCCATATTATCTAACAATCTCCCCCTTAATGAATACATTGATAACACCTCAAAATCTCTCGAATGAGTAAGTTTTGAAAGAAAAGCAAAATTTGTGAAAAGAAAGTTTCAAAACTGTAGACAAAAGAATTTTGACAAACTTTTGAGACAAGCCTGGTTCCGGCTGGCTCTTTTTCGTTTACAGGCTCCCGACACACCTCGCCAGGCGCACCGGTTCTTGCGCCACCGGTGGTTGACGCCACTGCTCCCACCACGGCTCGACCATCTGATGCGCCCAACTCACCTGCCTCGGCGACCTGTCCTACGACCGTGGTGCCGCCTGCGCCATGCACGGCCATGGCGACTACTCCATCCGCACCACACGTGGCCACGACGTCTCCTTCGTTTGCGCCCCGCATGTCTGGCGCGCCCACTGCCTCACTCGGCACTCCTGTGCCATGTGCGCCCCATTACACCGCTTTGATGCCATCTACAGCAGACGGCCCCAACTTGAGCCATGCACGCCCTACAGCCCGTCGCCGGCCCCTCCAGTACAACGGGTTTCGGCCAAGGTTGTTCCCATAACTTTGGTGGTCAACTCACACCCCATGATGACTCATGGTAAGCACGGTTTCAGGCAACCTGCTGCTGATCGCATGAATCTCATGGCCACTGCTCTGTCTCCTATCCCGAAGACTTACCGCAGCGCCCTGACCGACCCTCATTGGCGAGGAGCTATGGAAGAGGAGTATCGTGCCCTGCTGTCCAACAACACATGGGATCTGATTCCACGTCCCCTGGCACAAACATTGTCACCGGTAAATGGATATTTCGTCACAAATTCGCACCGGATGGCACACTAGACCGCTACAAGGCACGTTGGGTTCTCCGGGGCTTTACCCAACGTCCAGGTGTGGATTATGATGAAACTTTCAGCCCGGTGGTTAAACCTGCGACAGTTTGGACTATCCTCTCTCTGGCTCTCTCTCGCTCCTGGCCGGTGCATCAACTTGACGTCAAGAACACGTTTCTACATGGCACATTGACAGAAACGGTCTACTACTCCCAGCCAATTGGATTCGTTGACACCGCGCATCCTGACTGGGTCTGTCATCTCAACAAGTCGCTGTATGGGTTGAAGCAGGCTCCTCGCGCTTGGTATAGCAGGTTCGTCACATACTTACTTGGACTTGGCTTTGTGGAGGCAAAATCAGACACTTCTCTGTTTATCTTTCATCGTGGCTTCAAGACAGTTTACTTCTTGTTGTACGTCGACGATATTGTATTGACTGCCTCCTCTTCAGCACTACTTCTTCAGACCATTCAGGCCCTTCAGCAGGAGTTTTCGATGAAAGATCTTGGTGAGCTTCATCATTTTCTGGGGATTCATGTTGACCGGTCTCCAAATGGATGTTTCTTTCTCAGCGTCAGTACACTCTGGATATACTGGAGCGCACAGGGATGTCGAACGCCAAGCCCTGCAGCACACCAGTTGACACCAACTCTAAGATGTTTGGCACTGTTGGCACCCCCGTGAGCTATCCTACCCATTACCGCAGCTTAACAGGTGCTCTCCAGTACTTGACATTCACTCGTCCTGATATTTTCTACGATGTTCAGCAGGTCTGCCATACATGCATGATCCTCGGGAACATCATCTCACTGCTGTCAAGCGTATCCTACACTATCTTCGGGGTACAATTGATCATGGCCTTTTTCTGCGTTCGTCAGTGCCCTCCGTGCTTATTGTCTACTCTGATGCAGATTGGGCTGATTGTCCGGACACTCGGAAATCCATTTCTGGCTATGCGGTTTTTCTTGGTGCCAATCTGATCTCCTGATCCTCCAAGCGGCAACAAACTGTGTCTCGCTCTAGTGCTGAGGCCGAGTACCGGGCTATTGCAAATGGTGTTGCCGAAGCTTGTTGGTTGCGCCAGTTACTACAGGAGTTGTGCAACCCTCTCCCTCGGGCTACTCTGGTTTATTGTGACAGTGTAAGCGCAGTTTACCTGTCAACAAATCCTGTGCAACACCAGTGGACAAAGCATGTTGAGATCGATCTTCACTTCGTTCGAGACAGAGCCATTGTCGGAGAAATTCGGGTTCTTCATGTCCCAACTACATCCCAGTTCGCCGATATCTTCACAAAGGGGTTACCGACGTCCGTCTTCACCGAGTTTCGCTCCAGTCTGAATATCATTTGTCCCGACGTTCTGACTGTGGGGGTGTTAGCAAACGCCTATTCACATGCTGCCTCTCTATCTTCCCACGCATGCATGCCTGTTCACATGGCTGTCTCTTCATCTTTCTACGCATGTATAAATGCATGCACAACATGCCTCCTGGTTCAGTTTTTAGTCTCTTTATTTCTCTCTTTGTATTCACATTCATGTGTGTAGTTGGTGCTATATATACTTGTAAGATGTAATTTCATTCATCAAGTAATCTATGCGCAAACTATTCCACGTTATCAGCTCATAATCAGCTTGGCAGCAAAACGCATCTGGATCGACATGACTTCCGTTTATTTTATTTTTGGTGTAACTCGTGATTCTGATTCTGTACCATCTGGAATTATGATAAAAGACACTGATGCGTTGGGTTTGAACCACAATTAGGTGATGCTGTAGAGGCAAATGCAATCAAATCTGTGCTCGGCGACCACGCAACAACTGGTGATCTTGCATTATCCTCAACAAAGGTAGCCTCCCTCGTTTGCGTGATTAAAAAAAAATCGGTTCCCTTTGCATTCCATTTTTTATGCCACTGCCACAACTATCTCCAGGGAGCAATTGGTCATCTGCCTTGAACTGCCTCAAAGAAGATGCCTATACGAGCGGCCATCTCGAATTCCTTCGGGTCTGGTGGAACCAACACATCGCTGTTGTTCTCGCGGCCGCGGTAGTCTAGCAGCGCCTTGCTTTTTTTCCCCTGAAGAGCTGTACAAGAATATTCAGAGAAATTTCAGAGTAAGCGTTGAGGTGAAGGCACCATCCGCATTGAGCAGAAGTTGAGGTTTCAGGCTCTGACCATTGTGTTCAACTTGTGGTGCAAATTACTCTGAGAAAAGTATGGAAGCATCTTCCGACGTAATATTTGCATTGTGCATTTGTATATGCATTTGTCGTAAAGTTTTTTGAGAGGATATATCTTAGATTTATGTTGACTCTAGCTAAGGCCCTGTTTATTTTGGATTCTAGGCAAGCTAGATACTTCTAGTAGCCAAAATCTCTCACAAACAGCTCAGCTTTTGGGCTAGCTTCTGAGAATCTGAAAATATGAGAGGCCACAATTATACTAGGATCAAGAAGCTGCAATAGCCGAGCTTCTCACAGATTCTGCGAACTAATACCACTTGAAGTTACAATTATTTAGCAAATGCCACTGGATAAAACCCCCACCGCCTACCCCCACCCCGCGCCCCTCGCATTTCGCCCCCCATTTCGCCCCCCATTTCCTGCTCCCCCTGCTCGTTCCTCCTCGACTCTCCTCCTCCTTCCCTTGCCGCCCCCCTCCTCCCCCTTGCCCGCCCACCGGAGCCCCTCCCGGATCCCCGCCCCCCGCCTCTCTCTCCCCAGCCCCCTCCCACCCACACCCTCCCAGGCCCCTCTCCCGGATCCCCGCCCCCCCTCTCTCTCCTCCCGACTCTCTCCTCCCCTCCCGCCCGCCCACACCGTGCCCCTCCCCTGCTCCCTCTCCGGATCCCCGCCGCCCCTCTCACCCGGCCCCTCCCCGCCCCTCCCGGATCCCCGCCGCCCCACGCCTCTCCTCCCCGACTCTATCCTCCCCTCCCGGCCGCCCACCGGCGCCCTCCCCAGCCCCGGCCCCGCCCCTCCCTGCTCCCTTCCCTAGATCCCACGCCTCACTCTTTGCATCAAGGTAAAGCCACAATTGTATGAATTAGTGCATGGTCATTGGAAATAAGTGGTGGTCTCGAATTGTGGTGCAATTGTATGAAGTTCATCAATTTCATCAACTATTTCTTTGTGCAAACAAAATTTACATCAACTCTTGATAGTCGTGACAAAATTTGCAATTTGCCATGTGCTTCTTTGTGCAGATATTTGTATGAAACTGGCAGATAATTAGTTCTTTGATTGAGGTTGAGACATGTAAATTGATGTAATCAAATTGTAATTAATTGTATTTCTCAATCCGATGTGCTTAGATTGTATTTATTCATTTACCACTCTATTGTTGAGATAGGAGACATTAGTACAATATGGAGGTGTGCTGGGTGTTGACATACATTAGTAACATAACATGGTTGTGCTTTGAAGTGCATGCCATAGAACTTTCTTTTTTAACATCTTGTATATTTGTATGAAACTAGATGGAGAAAGGGAAGACACCAAAAGCAAGTTGGGATGCTTGGGCAACCAAAATTTTTTGTGAAATATGTAGGGATGAAGTACTAGCTGGAAATAGGCCAAATGCAGCCTTGAATGCCACTGGTTACAAAAATCTACAAGAAAAATTCAATGCAAAGACAAATAGAAACTATGATCGGACCAAGCTAAAGAATCGTTGGGATACTTTGAAGAGGGAATACAACTTATGGATTGAGCTAAAAAAGAATGCAACCGGTCTTGGTTGAAATGTCCAAAATGGAACAATTGTTGCAGATGACAATTGGTGGATAGAAAAAACAACGGTATGCCATTGATATTTGTAAAATTATTTTCCATTCAATGCATATGGCACCATTTTTGTAAATAATTCTGCATATATTTTTTTTCAGGCCAACAATGACTATGCCAAGTTCCGTTACACACCAAGTGGCCAAAAGGAGTTCTTCAATCATGCCCACTCCTCTCTTCGTAATGTGATTGAACGTGCCTTTGGCGTGCTAAAGATGAAGTGACGAATTCTATTGCATATGCCAAGCTATAAGGTTGAGAGGCAAAAGAAGATCATCATTACTTGTATGGCGCTTCATAATTACATTCGAGACAGTGCTTTGTGTGACCATCTCTTTGAGAGGTGTGATGATGATGAAGAGTACATGCCACATGTTGATTTGCACACAGGAGGTGGTTACATTAGCACGGCACAAGATGATGGTGATATGTGTGCCTTTCGTGATTCCATAGCTAACGGCTTGATGGCTTCAAGAATATAGATAATATCATAGAAGTTCATTTTGATGGTGATATGTGTGTCTTATATGTCTATGAACACCTTTTGTACGTTCCTTTTGTATGGAGACATGGTAATTATCCATATTAATATTTAAAATTATGATTTGGAATCAAATTTATTGTCATGAAATTTTAATATTAGTTTTTCAATGTTTGAACTAAGTACTAAAAATTTACAGCATGGATATCTCTTCTATCAATACATAATCAGGGCATCAACTCACCTAAGGGCATTTCAGTCAATACATCTATCAGGACACCATCTGCACAGCTAGAATCCAGGATGCCAAACATGCTAGCTACTCAGACCAGCTGCTACTCAGACTAGCCAGCTACTCAGAATCTCTAGCTAACTACTCAGACCAGCTAGCTACTCAGAATCTACAGCTCTCCAAACAGGCCCTAAGTTTTATTTCACTGGGTTTTGCATCGCCATGTACTTGGTTTTGTGGGGAAATTTTTTCCCTTCGTACGGCATGATGGATCCGTATGACAGTACGACGAGTTCATACCTCTGCGTTCCAGCTCAAACGACACACAAGGATTTCACGTGCGGTAAACGCGACGTAGTAATAGGCGAGTATGGTTCCGTTTATTCCGGTTTCAGCTTCAAAAGCTGAAATAAATATGTTGGCTTATTTATTTTGGCTTTATTTTGCTTTTGTTCTTTCTCTTTTCTCCTCTTTTTTACTTTGTATTGTACATAGAGATATAATATTATTTTTATTTATTTTTAATTAAATAATTCAGAAAAAAATTAACAACTGTTAAAATATAATTTCAGTCAAAAATTCAAAAAACAAAAGCTGTTAGAAAAACCAGAATAAGCAGGTATAGGAATCTCGTGGGGGAGGTGAAGGGAAAGCCCCATCGATGGGGAAAAAACTGTGATCCCTACGGTAATGGCTACTTTAATCAGTTTAGGGCCTGTTCTTTTTAGCAGCGGCTTATGACTTTTGCCTGAAATTTTTGAATTTTGGCTGTTTACGGAACAGATTACGAAAAAACAGATACTCATTTGCAATTTTGGCTGGTACAGATGTTAAGCTTTTAACGTGTACTACGTTTAACTTCTAGACCCCGTCTTGAGAAAATACTATGTTTAAAAGCTAGGTACTGTAGCGGCTGCGAAAAGCCGTCTGGTTTATGCACAGCTGAACAGTAGCATTGGCGTTGTCGAATTAATTTATCCGTAGATCTTCTAGAATTTGATCGCCTAGCCATGTGAGAGCTCCCAATGTTTCAGCATGCATGATCAGCTGATCTTCTAGAATTTGATCGCCTAGCCACGTGAGAGCTCCCAATGTTTCAGCATGCATGACCAGCTGGACACTTGGGTGGTGCCGGTCGGTTGCCACGTCGTACGCCGTGCGGCAAGCATGAGAGACGGGCGAAGGTTCGGTCGTCGCTCTCACGTGCTAACGACTGCCGACACCAAACACCGCTGCGGCCTCCAATAGTGTCAGCGCTCCACACGCAATGAAAAACTCACCCCAGTTTTTCTGCTAACCATGGAGCTTCACAAAAATAAAAAAGGAGACGTTTTTATTTTATTCTTTCTCCAAGCGGAAGAGATATTTTGACCGGCTCTAAACGGTTTTGGTTTCTATCTTTTTCTGATTTTTGTTTTTTAAGCTAGAAGCTACTTAGAACACATCAACTTCTAATCTAGGTTTTTTATTTTTTGGCTTTTGCTTTTTTTATCTTTCTATTGTTCGTAGAGATATAATGATATTTTTATTTTTTTTCTTATTTTTTACTAAATAATTTTTAAAAAAACTAATGATTTTTATCATATAATTTTAACTTTAAGTGAGAAGCCACAGTCCCATTACTTCTTGATTAGAGGGAACGTTACAATTAATCTCCAAACATCCAAGTGCTCGATGCAATTAGGGACTCCAGCTAGTCAAACAGCAGAAGTACTAGCTCGTCCCGCATATTGGAGCAGTCCAACTTTTTTCTAACAGTGTTATTACAGGACTTGACGAACATGAGTTACTCGTGACTTTCTAGAACTACGAGTCTGCTATATATTCGAAGGTTCTGCTCCTCTGAGGTTCTATTGTTTCGAGCTTTTAGCTTCTTCAAAAATAAAAAAAGATGATTTTGTAAAATCGAATTTTTTAAACGATTTTTTTAATCTAAAATTATATATAATATCCGTATCGATATCTTTATCGTCTGCTGTTATTTTAAAAAATATAATTATCATCCACGGGAAAGGAAACAAGACCTGAAATTATACCAAAGCAACTACCAATCGGCTCGACTAGTTCATCCCGATTGTATTTTATTTGGACATGTCAGCTGCTTGCTCGAAAGAAAGGGATCACGCCTCCTCCATGGTCGCTACCAACCGCACGAGTCGGCCGAGAATAACCGCGGAGCGTAAGCAAGGACGACGAAAGCTGACGGGTAGCAATTCACGGCTTCTAGACGGTGGTCTCCAGCTGCTCTCTCGAAAGCAAACCAAACAATTCCATTCTACACGTATCCTCAGCTGTTATGTCAGTTTACTGATAGACCGAAACCGCTTTCTATATACGAATCCGCACGCTATTTAGCAAAAGAAACAAAATACCTTTAATCCATGCAGCACGGCAGGTTCCAGCCTGAATTAAGGTTAGCTAACCTAATTATATCTCTACAATATTACTGTAGAAAAGAGTTTTCGATCGATACAACTGCGGCTTACATTATCTGATCAAATCCAAATCAGAGTTTGGCATCACAATACTTTAGCGGATAATTATAGAGAAAACCTAAAGAGCGGTATATTGTTTCACTAAAAAACGACAGTATAGTTTTCTACCTTTTGATCTCTTGCACCAATGCACTAGCTCTCTCTCCTCCTATCTTCTCGAGCTCTGGTGAGAGAAGCGGTGGGCCGTAGCAACCAATGAGTTCACTATGCTCCTCAGATATAGAGAGAGGCTAAGGAAGCGGTGGTCCGATGATGGACAACAGAGGGCGTTGGTAGTGGTAGAGGGCGATGGGCGGCGAAGAGAGAGGCACGGCAAGACGACGGTGTACTGAATATTAGGTTAGATAGGGTAAGGGTGGTGGGGCAGGAGGAGATAGCGGCACGGCAAGGTTGCCATCAGCCGCTAAGAAGAGGCAAAAGAAGGAGCGCGGAGCTGCAATTGGTGTCAGGTAAGAAGGCAGAGAGAAAGAGAAAAAGGAAGAAAGATGTGAGGCAAAATTTGATGAAAATAAGTGAAACTTTGTACCATTGAAAACATTCCCAAAGGTATATAGCGGAGGTGCATCTTTCTAAGTATACTAGTTAGTACTTAAACAATGGTACGGATAGGTAACACAAACGTACAGTCGTGCAGGCACGTAGTCCAGAGTTAAAGCCAGATTTGGAACTATTGTGCACTTCTGCTATCCGGTGAGCTGGCGACAGCGTCGGCAAGGTGACACGCGGCGGTGCCGTGGCGGTGCACCGCCACCCGGCCAACAGACGGCAAGCGACTTCTTTGCCGGTGGGGACACCAGTGATTAAGTCGGCTAATTAGCCGGCTTAATTACTTTCCCTAATTTTTTCTGATTAGTATTTGTTTAATTTTTTAAATATATCAAATGAGCTTCAAAATTACAAAAAATTATATACAGTCTACCGACACAACGTACATCACAGTGTAATTTTTTAGTAATTTTATCAATTGCGAATATTTCTCAAAAATTCATACAATTTCAAATATAGCAAACGAGCTTCAAAAGTTACAAAAATTTATATGAAACCTCCCGCACAATCATAGTTATTGTATAATTTTTGTGAATTTTATGTACTCCGAATTTGTTATGTTTATTCGGGTTATTTTAGTCATGAATTAAATTCATGATTAAATTAATCTGAATAAATGTGACAAATTTAGATCACATAAAATTCCCAAAAATTTACACAATAACTATGATTATGTTGAAAGATTTCACATTAAATTTCATAATTTTTAGACCTTGTTTGCTATATATACAAAATCATAAAAATACCAAAATTTTATGAATTTTTAAGCAATATTCACAATGGATAAAATTACCCAAAAATTACACTATAAAGTACTTTGTGTCAGGAGATCGTACATAAATTTTTGTAATTTTATGAGCTCATTTGGTATATTTAAAATTCAAATAAATATTAAGTAAAAAAATTAAGGAATAAGTAAGCCTGCTAATCAGCCGACTTAATCAACTGCCGTCTCCTCCTTAGGCAGCAGGAGATTAAGCTAGTTTAATTACCCGTTTTTGTTTAGTATTTGTTTAAAATTTTAAATATAACAAATAAGCTCAAAAAATTATGAAAATTTATTTACATTGTACTAACACAACGTACTTGATAGTTTAATTTTTGGTTAATCTATCCATTGTGAATATTGCTAAAAATTTATAAAATTTTGATATTTGTATGAGTTTTTATATATAGCGAACGAGCTATAAAAATTACAAAAGTTTATATGAAGCCTCTTGACACAGTCATAGTTATTGTGTAATTTTTGGAAAATTTTATGTAGTCCAAAATTTTCACGTTTATTTGGGTTAATTTAATCATGAATTAAATTCACAATTAAATTCACCGGCTGTAAATTCATGAATTAACATGGCAAATTCGGACTACATAAAATTTTCAAGAAATTACACAATAACTATGACTGTATCGGAAGGCTTCATGTAAATTTTCGTAATTTTTTGAGCTCGTTTGCTATATGTAAAAAACTTATAAAATTATCAAAATTGTATGAATTTTTGAGCAATATCCGCAATGAGTAAAATTATTTAAAAATTACACTGCGAGGTACGTTGTGTCAGGAGGATGTATATAAATTTTTATAATTTTTTGAGCTCATTTCGTATATTTAAAGATTTAAACAAATACTAAAAGTTAAAAAATAAAACAGATAATTAAGCTTGCTAATTACCCGGCTTAATTACCTATCGCTCTCTCATCAGACGGCATGTTTGCCTGCCGTCCTCCCAGGTGGCAGGGTACCTGCCGTCTGTTGGCGGGGCGGCAGGCGTGTACCGTCGACGGCCTTGCTGCGTGTTGCCTCGCCGGCGCTGCCGTCCGCCCACCAGACGATAAAAATTTCATTTTTACGAATACAATACGTATACGAATAGTTTTATAAATACTATATATAACAATGCTAAATCTGGCTTTTAACTCCGTAGCCGATGCTGATACGGCTGGCTCCGACATGTATTTATATAGACCACTCCTACCCGTTCTGTTCTACGGTTTTACCGCATCCTCGTCGTGTAATAATCACACAAATCAACGACGCCGACAGAAGCAAGAACTGGGAGGAGTCGGCAATGGCGGCGGAGGGGAAGCAGCAGCTGCGGTCGTTCGTGGAGGTGCCCCGGGACTCGCACTTCCCCATCCAGAATCTCCCCTTCGGGGTCTTCCGACAGAGGGGATCGCCGGGGTCGCCGCCGCGCCCGGCGGTGGCCATCGGGGACTTCGCGCTCGACCTCGCCGCCATCTCCGACGCCGGCCTCTTCGACGGGCCCGTCCTCGCCAACTCCCCCTGCTTCCGCCAGGTACCTACCCACCTACCAACCTAGCTGCTCTTAAGATTGCGGTTGATCTGATGATGAGGCATTGAGAGTTTAGAGTGAGCTTAGTTAATTGAGCTGGGCGAAAAGATTAAAGATTTGGGCACTTGCGGTAGTGGTAGCTGGTAGGGAGGGTGTTTGGTGTTAGTGAGCGAGGTGGGTGATTTGATGGTCTGACCAATTAATTGGTGTGCGCGCAGGAAACGCTCAACATGTTCTTGGGGATGGGGCGGCCGGCATGGAAGGAGGCGCGCGCCACGCTCCAGAAGATCCTCTCAGGTTTTCTTTTCTTCGCTCTTTCTAGCCCACAATCTTACTATAGTAATAATACTCGATGAGTTTGCGACGAATAATCATGCTGTCAAGCAATTCTATTCATGGTGCTGTTGTTAAGTTATGCTGCTCTAATGTATCATGATGCAAACAAGTACAAGTTTCAATAATCCTTTAGACTGCGTAAATAAATATTTGGTTTTTGTTGATTATAGTCATCTGGTTTTTGATGGCACACTTAATCGTAGAAAAGGGAAGTGTAAAGATCCTGAAGGAAATTTCTCCTTATTTTTCTTTCTATATTGCTTTGCAGCTGATGAGCCAGTATTGCGTGACAATGAAACCCTGAGGAAAAAGTGCCTTGTGCCAATGGTGAGCTTGATACATCTTTTTTTTTCTGGGAGAAACAAAAGGATTATTCAGGAAGTTGTTAATGTCCGGTTTTGATCATGTAGAGTGATGTAGAGATGCTTCTACCAATCACAGTAGGAGACTACACGGACTTCTTTTGTTCTGTGCACCATGCAAGGAATTGTGGGTTCATCTTCCGTGGACCGCAGACTCCAGTCAATCCAAATTGGTAATGTGTTTTCTTTGACCATGTCTTGTGTCAACAGCTCGACATTATGATAATGTCAATCAGTTGGGCTTAGGTATAGATTGCACACAAACTGTGTTTTTGCACTGCATGAGTAATGAATTCAGTATGGGTTCTGGCTACTACGAAGATTCTTGTTATGATCATATGGTTACTCTTTTCTCCTTGGCTTATAAGACTGTCTATAACATGAGCTGTTAGTAGTGCTCAATTTTCATGGATTACAAATTGATAAATTTTCTTGAAGTTTTGTTGCATGTTCTTCTGCTGTTGCTTACTTCACGTTTGTTTCAATACTAATGTGGTATCAGATATACCACTAACCTGTTTGTTCGCTTCACTCAGGTTTCATCTTCCAATAGGTTATCATGGACGGGCATCATCTATAATCATATCTGGAACAGACATTATTCGACCCAGGTACACATGCCGAAAATTTAAATAGTTGATCAAATGTTTATATTGAATGTCCTGAGAAAGTTTTATCATTATCTAAATATAATGTTTAAATTAAGTAGTGAGCATCAGCTACTTCCAGTTTCATTTTCCTTCTGAAGTGTCTATTTTGCTAAGTTAGTTCTCCCAGCCTCCTCCTTGTGTCATAATTCACCCTATTGTGCACTTTTGCTGCATTCAAAGTTTTGTATCACATTCTATGAAATAAACTTGATTGTATAAGTGTGTAGTACATTTATGACTTGTTTCTGTCGCACTGTCACTTAATATGTTGATAATGTTATCTTTTTTTCTTTTTTTTAGAGGGCAAGGCCATCCTACAGGAAACTCTCAACCTTATTTCGGTCCTTCTCAGAAGCTTGATTTTGAACTTGAGATGGTTAGCTTCCGACAAACCTCTCAACCTGTAGTACTTGATATTCGTGTAGCCTTGTAGCTATTATTGACATACTAACTTGACATACCTTTGCTCATCAAGCAGTTAAGTGGTTGTCATTGATATAGAATTATTGTATTTATGACTATATTTACAGATAAATTGTGCTCTTTTAATTGATGACTTTCCTTGATTCACTATGTCATAATACTTGTTGCTTTCAGGCAGCCATTGTTGGACCAGGGAATGAATTGGGCAAACCTATTGATATTAATGATGCTGAAGAACATATATTTGGCCTAGTGGTTATGAATGATTGGAGTGGTATGTATATTTTTTTAATTTTATTTGTTTTACACTAGTTGCATACTGTGGCTGACTTTTGTACAATATTACAGCCAGAGATATTCAAGCCTGGGAGACTATACCTCTTGGACCTTTCCTTGGGAAAAGCTTCAGTAAGAAACCTGATACCATTAATAGAGTGTTTTGTTTTTAACATAAACTTTAAACCATGCTTTGTAGAAAAGTTGAAGTCCTGCACATATCTTACTTATTTTTGACAAATGTTCATAATCAATTCAAGGATTCTTCTGTACTTTTTTAAATTTGAGTTTCGTATTTCTGTTGTGGCCTGTGAAAGTGCTAAGTGAAATCTTCTACAATTTCTACAATGCGTTGTGAAGAACTATACTTTTTCCCTATATAACAGGTTTCCTTTCCATTTTGTAAATTTTAATTTCTCTAGGCACAACAGTATCACCTTGGATTGTGACTCTGGATGCCCTAAAGCCTTTTGCTTGTGAGGCTCCTAAGCAGGTAAGCAATTAGTTTGTCTTTATCTAGTCATCACTTATCAGTATTGTTTATTTTGCTAATTGGTATTTTATTGTTCTGCGGAGAACTAATTTGCTTTATGTTACAGGAACCTGAGCCTTTGTGTTACTTAGCTGAAAAGAATCACATAAACTATGACATTCCTCTTGAAGTATGATTTTGTCACCGTTGTTGCTTTGACTTTTTTCCTTAGATTTTTTTATTAAAATCAATCTAATTATTTCATTTTGTTTTCTGTGCAAGGTTTGGATTAAGCCCAAAGAGCAAAATGATCCATCAATTGTTGCAAAGAGTAATTTCAAGCATTTGTAAGAACCCTGATTATACGCCTTTTCAGTAGCAGTCGCCTTTGTACTTTTCGACTCAATGCATCATTTCATTTATGGCTGGCATATATTCACACTGTTGTTCTTGAGTAGTCAGGGAAATATATTTGTAAGGTTTCCCTTGGTTTTGATTCCAATTCTCATTGCATTTAGTAGTGTTTTGATGTAATGCACTACCTCATGTTTTTGAACTTATGAAACTCCTTTTATTCCTTGGCATGTAACCCGTGCACATTCATGTTAACAATTTCTACAGGTATTGGACTTTGACGCAGCAACTAGCACACCACACTGTTAATGGGTGCAATATGAGGCCAGGGGATATGTTTGCAACTGGCACACTCAGTGGACCTGTATGGAGTAACAATTGCAAATATCATTGTAAACATGCCAATTTAGAAACTCTAGTCCATATTTAATATCTGGCATTCTTTCAGGAACCAGACTCTTTGGGATGTTTGCTGGAGCTAACTTGGAATGGACAGAAGGACATATCAATTGGAAATTCGACCCGCAAGTTTCTAGAAGATGGGGATGAAGTCATCTTGACAGCTTGTTGCAAGGTACAATAAACTCATCTATATATCAAATGTAGATCTCGTTGAAGATGCTATGCTGTATCTTGATGCCATATACTGGTTTTGCAGGGTGAAGACTACAACATTGGATTCGGAACCTGCACTGGGAAGGTTCTGCCCTCATCTCCATGAGCCAAGATGGAGGATGATCTACATGTCTTGAACTCTTCAGTGTATCAATAATCTCAAAAGAAAGCATGCATTGTATCTTAGCTATCATCTATATATCTTTAAGGGCTTAGTGATGGTAAATAATAAGTCATGTGTTTCCTGAACTTTAGGAAAAGTGAAGTAATGTTCTCCAGTGACAATAAAATTGATTTTTAAGTCATGTTTTTTCATAACTAGCTAAATGCACGTGATTTGCTATGGATAAAATAAGAAGACTTCTAATTAGCAGTTAAGACTAAATACAAAACCAGAATGCACATGCTTGTTGAGAACAATCTATTAAACGGGCACTTTCGGCAAATCAAACAATCTACTGAAAGAGTATGTTCAGCGAATTCTAATCTATGACATAATTGATAATTGACATAATTGATGTTACTCACCAATATGGATGATGAACCACGGTGCAAGGGTATGGGATTCTGCTTCTTCGTTTGCCTTCTATTCTGTTCTACTACTCTTTGCTAGTTTATTTGGCACACGTCGGGGTGCAAGTAGAAGCGGATGGTATCATCAGAGTTTGGAGTGTGTCACACACGATGAGATAACAGTGAGTACGGGATCAACGAGTGCGATGGTGGTTTTCTCTTAAAGCCAAAAAATCGTGTGAGTTGGAGATGGAGCCATATGTTGGCACCAATCTATCGGTAAGAGGTGAAGAGACAACCATCAGTTAATGGTAGTGAGCCATCGCTATCAACTCTTTCTGTTAAGTAGTAGAGATGTCTAACAATTATGTTCTAGTGCCGTCTGCGATGAGGGCTCAGTGACTTGATGTGCAGATGATCCTAGAATGCACTATTGGATAAAAAATCAACATACTGAAATAATAACCGTGGAAAGGTGATTTTGCTTCCCTCTTTTTCTTCTTCTTTTGAATCCCTTGTTCAATTGCCCTGTTTTCGTTTCTTTTACCAATCTCCTCTGTACGTTTACCATTGATCTTCGTTTCTTTTACCAATCTCCTCCTCTATACGCGCATCATTGATCGTGTGATCAGACGATCAAAAACATGTGCAGTTTGTTGATGCAAGACGAACTTCGCTGCAGCCGAAATTAATTTGAGGCACTAATTGTTAGATCCATCTAATAATTGTGAGCACCTCAGGTGAGGTTACTTGCCAAAAGCATGTCATTCTGGTGACTAGTAGCTGTCTATCTGGTAAGCATACAAAACTAGGGGTATGTTCTTTTTGACTGCGGTTTGTGGTTTTTGGCTGCGGCTTGTGACTTTTGGACTGTTTGTACAAGAGATTACAGAGTAACAGAAATTTACATACGGTTTTTACCGATATAAATGAAGTCAGTAAAGTATGTACTACAATTAACTAGTAGACCCTATCTTGAAAAAATACTCTATTTAAAAGCTAGTTACTATAGAAAAGCCGAAAAGCAGCTTTTAGAAGCTGAAAAGAACATGGCCTAGAACTCTCCGGCCATCACCAAGTTACATGCATGCATGGGCAAATTAAATCAAAACACATATGTATATTTGCTCGAATTAATTAAAGCAAAAGCAAACTTTATATTTTTTTTTGAGGTGCTCTAAAATTTCTCAAAAAAGAAGAAGAAGAAGAAGAAGAAGAGATTTTGTGTATTGTCACGTGCGTACATCAATCAATCAGTGTACTTTGTTTCAACATCTCCAGGCCTAGCTGCTGTGTCCAAAACAAAACAAGAAAAAAAGTGGATGGAAAAAAAAAGTCGAGGGACAAACGGAACGAATGGTACATAGAGTACATGAATTTGATCTAGAGACAGGCGAGCGCCTTGACGACGCCGCTGGTCTTGCCGTGGGCGTTGTGGCAGACAGCCATGGTGGTGTTGCCCTGGCCAGCATACTTGATGTCGACGTTGAGCAGCTGCACGCCCTTGCATGGCAGGTTGTTGGCGCAGTTGAGCGTGACGGCCTCGGGCGTGGCCGACGTGCCCCTGATGTTCTTGAAGACGATGTCGGAGACGGTGACCTTGGAGTTGCCGGACTTGGTGCAGATGTTGTTGGGGCAGTACTTCTGGTCGATGATGATGGGGTAGGAGACGTTGTCCATGGTGACGCCATCGTAGACAAACTTGCAGGCCTTGAGCGCCGACTTGGAATCCTCGTAGGACTTGATGCGGAGGCCGTTGGTGGTGCCCTTGAGCGTGCAGTCGGTGACAGTGACGTCCTCGACGTCCTTCTCGTCCTTGTAGCGGCCGAGGCTGCCGACGCTGATGCCGTGGCCGGGGCCGCAGTGCACGCCGTGCACCTTGATGGTCTTGCTGCCGGGGCCGATGGAGATGCAGTCGTCGCCGGTGGCGATGGTGGTGTCCTTGATGGTGACATTGGTGGAGTCACCGATGTGGATGCCGTCCGTGTTGGGGCTGTCCCCCGGCGCCGTGATGTTCACCCGCTCCACCAGCACGTTCTTGCACTGGAAGATGTTCATGTGGAAGAACTTGCTGTTGAGCAGAGTCACCCCCCGAATCGTCGCGTTCGTCACGTAGTCCAGCACCAGGCTCTGCAAATCCATCATTGAATGGCGGTCGGTCGATTCATCGCCATCATCAAGACTTCAAGATCGATAAGGAGGATACATGAATGTTACGGACGTACGTTGGGGAGGATCTTGCAGTTGTAGGACTTGCGGCACTTGTTGTTCTTCCAGACGAGGGGGCCCTGGCCGTCGATCTTGCCGCGGCCGTTGATGGAGAAGTCGTTGACGCGCACGACCTCGATCCAGTTCGTCTTGTAGGCGCCGAGGTCGCCGGTGCCGAGGAGGTTGCCGTCGAGGCGGATGATGATGGAGCTGGTGCAGGGGCCCTCCAGCTTCAGCGCGCCGGTGAGGTAGTTGCCCTCGGGGATCACGATCTTTTGTGTCCCCGTCGCCGCGCACGCGTTCTTCCACGCTTGCAAGATCGCCTTGGTGCTATCGCTCTTGCCGTCGCCGCGCGCCCCCAGCTTCGTGATGTCCAGGGGACCCGCCGGGGTCGACGTCGCCGCAGCCGGCGCCGTCGGCGACTTCGCGCTCGCCGCGCCGAGTAGCAGCACCGCCGCGTACGCAACGCACGCCACGATCAGAGCATTGTTTCTTTTTGCGGCCATTTCGTTTACTTCTCTTCGAGGCGGCTGAGAGAAGCTAGCTAGCTCAACTCGTGGCTGTTCTGACAAGGAGGCGAGGCGAATGGGTGGGCTTATGTACGGCGGAGACGAGAGGGTGGTTTGCTATGTTAAGGCGGGAATGCATGCATGGCGCGGCCGAATAGTGTTCTTGTCCGCTGCTTTTTTTGTACCCCTCGTTTTTATTTTTAGCTCTACAGTTTTGGTTACATTCTGACCGACTATAGCCACAAGTTCATTTTGTGATCGATTTAGGGACACGTACATTATAGACTCCATTCTTTTTAGTTTATAACTTATGGTTTATTATTTTCCTCAAGCAAACAAATAAAACAGTTTTTTTACTGAATTTTCAAAACAGCTAATCAGAATAGTTTTTTTTGAAGCCACATCTTCACACCAGATTCAGGCCATCCCTGGGTCCTGGCCCCGGCACGTCTTCGACGTGCAATGGCTTCTTGTAGAGCTGGAGCAGCAGCGAAGAGCAGACCACGCTCACCGACGAGGCCGCCATGCAGGCCCCGGCGAGCCAGGGGGGCAGCCGGATGCCCGTGAACGGGAACAGGACGCCGGCCGCGATGGGCATGCCCAGGACGTTGTAACCCAGGGCCCAGACGTAGTTCAGCCGGATCCTTGAGAGGGTCTTCCGCGAGAGGTCGATGGCGGTGATCACGTCCTCCAGGCTGCTCTTCATCAGGACGATATCGGCGGCCTCGATGGCAACGTCCGTGCCAGCGCCGATCGCCATGCCTACATCTGCCGCGGCCAGGGCTGGCGAGTCGTTTCAAAGCTATCCATTGCCTTTGGAATCCATTGCAGGGGGTAGAGGTGAAATTGCCCAGGTATGAACCAGCCAAGCCATGTAAGAAATGCAGCCACCACAACCTTGAAATGAGAAGGAACAATATGAGGTGAAAAAAGTTTCTTCTCTAAAGAGACAGCCTTACAGCAAGCACGCATCGGACCATTTGCTGTTGGCTATATGCCTAGGATCGCACACTAGCATGGAAGACTAACAATGAGACGAAGAGAGCTCAAGAACAAAGAACTTGGGGCAATTCTCTGAATCTTTTCTCTTGGAAACAAGACTACTACTTGCTTACTTACAATGATTCTAGCTACTGCTATTTATAGAACACATGGACTCACGCATTCATACTGACCATTCAGCTACTTCTGAAACACGTTCAAACTGCATTGAAGAGACTCCTCGTTGCTTGCATACTGCATTGAAATAAAACTCCTCGTAGTCGCTAGCCAGGAATAACATCTTCATTCTCCCCCTTAGTCCTGGCGTAGCCCAAGATCGCGGACACCGAGCAGGTGCCGCATAGTCTCCAGCTTCACCGCTGGTAATGCTTTTGTCAGTGCGTCGGCACGTTGTTCATCAGTGCGAACAAACTCGACGTCAATTTGTCCACCTTCGACACATTCACGGATAAAATGATACCTTGTGTCGATGTGCTTACTCCGGCCATGAAAGATGTGATTCTTCATGAGAGCAATCGCGGACTTGTTGTCGACGAACAACTTCACCGTCCTCGGTTCTGTCCCAACTAGTTCGGCCATTAACGCCCTGAGCCAGAGTGCCTGGCATGCTGCCGTAGTCGCCGCCATGAATTCGGCCTCACAGGATGAGAGAGCCACGTCTTGTTTCATGAGTTTGAAATCGGCGATCGTTGATGTAGAACACCATGCCTTCTGTGCTCTTCCGATCATCCATATCACCGGCCAGATCACTATCTGTAAAGCCTGTGATCACCTCTTCTCCGCCTCCTCTCCCATACACCAGTCCGAACTCAATTGTCACTTTGAGATATCGGAGGATCTGCTTCACAGCCTTGTGATGCATCATCGTGGGCTTCTCCATGAATCTACTCGCTACGCCGACGGCATAGGAAAGATCCGGCCTGGTGTGAAGGAGATAGCGTAGGCATCCGATGACGCGCCGGTATTCGGTGGCGTCAATCAGGTGCCCTTCTGGATCCTTGTGCAGCTGGGTTCTTGACTCCATAGGAATCTTGGTGGAATTACAATCGAACATGCCAAATTGAATCAATACCTTCTTGGCATATGCGATGCGCTTGATAGAGATGCCACCATCTCCTTGTGCCACCTCAATGCCGAGGTAGTACGTGAGTAAGCCGAGGTCGCTCATCTCGAACTCACCCATCATCTGCTGCTTGAAGTCTTCAATTGCTTCTGGATCCTCCCCAGTCACGATCAGATCATCCACATAAATACCGACAATGATGCCGGCTTTGGCCTCGCCCCTTGTGTACACGGCTTGCTCCTGTGCACATCTTTTGAAGCCAAGCTGCTTCAAACTTTTATCGAGCCGCGTGTTCCATGCGCGCGGTGCCTGCCGAAGTCCATAGAGCGCTTTGCTCAATTTGAGCACTAAGTGCTCCTTGTCTTTCATCGTGAACCCCTCCGGTGGGTCACATAAACCTCTTCTTCGAGTTCACCATTCAAGAACGCCGACTTAACGTCGGTGATGTACTTGCCACCGCGGTTGGCATAATAGCAAGAATGACACATATAGTGTCGAGGCGAGCAACTGGTGCAAAAACTTCTTCAAAATCAATGCCTTGCTGCTGCACATAACCTTTTACAACCAACCTATTCTTATGCTTGATGACCTCACCATCCGAGTTCTTCTTGAGTTTGTACACCCACTTAAGCCCGATCGCCTTATGTTCGATTGGCAACGTGGTGAGCGTCCACGTCGCGTTCTTCTCGATGGCCTCAATCTCCTTGGACATGGCTTTCTCCCATGCCGGCTGACCAGCAGCCTCACGATAAGAGGATGGCTCTTCCATCACCACAAGCATTGCTTCCTCATCAGCTTCTTCATACTCCAACTCCACACGCGGTGCATCGCGCATGATCTCCTCCATGTGCCTGTACCGAACAGGTCCATCATCACTGCCGATGTGTCCGCCCGACCACGGTGTGGGCGGGTTCTTGCCCTGGTCGGCACCCTCTGCCGTCACTGGTGCACTAGTCGCCACGACTTGTGGAATGGTCGGGACGAGTGCTGTCATGGGCACCGCCTCGCTTGCCAGGCTGCCCATAAGCGGAACCGTGCTGACTCCCGTCTGCTCGAGGTTGGCCTCCTCTCTGAGCACGAAGTCGGGAGACCGATCATCTCCTGCATCTTCCAACCACTTCCACTCCACATTCTCTTCAAATATAACATCACGACTTACATGAATCTTGCCGCGATGTGGGTCCAGTGAGACGGTGAGCTTTGCAACCTTCCTCGACGCCCAAGTACACGGCGTCATTGCGGTCGTCGAGCTTCTTGAGGTGTGGCGTAGTCACCTTGGCGTGCGCCGTGCAGCCGAACACACGGACGTGTGCCAAGTGCGGCTTCCTTCCTGACCATGCCTCGAAAGGAGTGCGATCACCCATCGCTTTGGTTGGGAGCCGGTTGAGAAGATAGACGGCATGACGCACCGCCTCCCCCCAAAATCTGCCGGGCACGCTCATGCTCTTGAGAAGTGAGCGCGCCATAGCCATCACCGTCCTGTTGCGCCTTTCCACCACACCATTCTGCTGCGGTGAATATGGTGCGGTGAAGTGACGTTCAATTCACGCTTGCTCGCACACCTTGCGAGCTCGGTAGACAGAACTCACCACCTCGATCGGATCGAAGAACCTTCACGCGGTGACCACTCGCGTTCTCAGCCAGCATTTTTGACTTCATGAATGCCGATCACGCTTGATCCTTAGTCCTGATCACATGCAGCCACATCCACCGGGAGTAGTCATCAACAATTAGCATAAAGTAACGATTACCAGCTGGTGTTGATGGCGTGATCGGTCCATATAAATCAATATGCAGGAGTTCGAGTGGCTCCTTCGCTCGGTAGTTGGCTACCGCCGAGAATGGCATTCTTATGCCTTTGCCACCGAACACGTCGACACGGTGGTCAGGATGTGTAATCGGCGGCACACCTGCCACCATTCCCTTGTTGGCGAGCATCTTCAAGGCTTGGAAGTTGACATGGCGAGGCGAGCATGCCACAACCATCTTTGGGTCATCGAGGCTTGTCAACAGACAAACTGGCCTCGCCAACTGTAGCTGGATGCGATAGAGACGATTCTGAGTTCGTCTCACCTTCATGATCAAGCGCAGAGGATCCTTGATGGACACCTCGAGTACGTCCTCATCCATGAGAACTTCGGTGACCGGTCTCGGTGGTGACCAAGACTCACCATGTTGCTGCAAGTCCGGGATGTAGTACACCTCACGAGTAGCCATTGATCACCATTTTGCACGCCAAGAGAATTGAGCCCTTACCCTTGATCTGCACCGATGAGCCGTCGCCGAATCTCACCCTCCCGGTGACTCCTTCATCTAGCTCACGGAATTTCTCCTTGTCACCAGTCATGTGGTTGCTGGCGCCATTATCAAGGAACCAGACATCGATCGATGTTTTAACGTACTCAACAATGTGTAGTTCTGGCCACACTTTCTCTTCAGTCAGCATGACGACATCTTGTTGGTCTTGCTTGACCAACGATATCTCTTCTGAGACCGCCAGTAGTAGCGCTGGTTCAACGTTGTCGGCACGCACGAGGTGTGCTACCTCCTTCTTCTTCGGAGCTCGACACTGTGTCAAGTAGTGCCCCATCTCGTCGCAATTATAGCAACGAATGTGACTCTTATCAAGGCCACCACCGCCAGAACCTCTTGCTCCATCTTTGCGTGGTCCGCCCCGACCACCTTTGCCGCGACCACGACCAGTCTGGCCGCGGTTCCCGCCATCTGCAGGAGCCTTGTTCTTCTTGCTTGACGACGAGTCTCCGTCGTCCTTTCTGTACCGTGTCTCCCACTCAGCCTGAGTGAGGAGCACTTGCCCGTCGGCATTCCCGCCAGCGTTAGTGCCCTTCTTGCGCGTGCGCTCCTCAAATGTCTTGAGGCGTCCCACGGCCTCCTCGAATGCCAAAATGTTGAGATCAAAGAACTGCTCGATGCCGGCTATCACACTGATAAACTGTTCTGGCATCGTGTCGAACAGCTTCTTCACGAGCATGGCATCGCTCAGCGTCCCGCCGAGACTTGAGTACCTGACAGACATGGTGGTGAGCCGACCGACATACTGGTCGAGGGACTCACCGTCGTTCATGTGCATGACGTCGAACTCATTTTCAACGTCTGCGCACCGCGCATCCTTCACTCGATCCGCGCCAATGAACCTCGTTTTGAGGCAGTCCCACACCTGCTTAGCCGTCGTCTTCTTCGCCACTTGCGTGAGGAGGTCTTCAGGAAGCGCTTGAAGGAGGTGCGACCTCGCCTTCTTGTCAAGCCGGGCGTCGACTTCTGCATCGCCCGTCGGCTCGACATCCTCCCAAACGCCTTGATCCTCCATCATGGACTGAACACGAATCACCCAACTGGTGTAATTCATGTGTGTCAGTTGTGGGTACTGGAACGTACTACCGACTTGTTGTGCTTGCGACGTCTCTCCCGTAGCAACGATCGACATTGGATTCAATCGTAGAATCTTGGGCATGAACCTGGGGAGCTCTGATACCAAATGTTGGCTATATGCCTAGGATCGCACACTAGCATGGAAGACTAACAATGAGACGAAGAGAGCTCAAGAACAAAGAACTTGAGGCAATTCTCTGAATCTTTTCTCTTGGAAATAAGACTACTACTTGCTTACTTACAATGATTCTAGCTACTGCTATTTATAGAACACATGGACTCACGCATTCATACTGACCATTCAGCTACTTCTGAAACACGTTCAAACTGCATTGATATAGATATTAGCAAGATCCGAGACAATGGTACTAGGAAGGCCACAAAGGCGAACAATTTTTTTGATATAGATATTAGCAAGATCACTGGCTGAGAACATGAACAAAGGGTGGTTTAGAGATCCTTAAGTTCTTTGGTCTGATGTTGGAATAGGAACACCATCACTTCACTTCTTACTGAGGGCGTCGGCCACCACAACAGCTCCACCAAATGGTAACAGAAAGTGAGGTCGTAGTCCTTGATTAAACTTAACATATGGCATATCTCAATTTCAATTATTTCTGAGTGAGAAGGTACGTCCAGCCCTTATGATTAGAGAATATATCGCACAACTCTCCGTGAAGATAATGGCGCCAGATCTAGAGGACAAAGAAAGAAGTGTGCAACAAACTTGGTATCACGATACGAGACAATGGTACTAGGAAGGCCACAAAGACGAACAATTTTCTTGACATAAAAAAGTTTCTTCTCTAAAGAGACAGCCTTACAGCAAGCACGCATCGGACCATTTGCAACTATCAAGCGTAAGATTTCCCACAACGAACCTAGTGTTTATTCTTTGGAAAAGCGGTCGGATCGATGCGAGCACGGTTAAACCAGCTAATTCACCAAATGGGCTAAATAAATTTGATCTTGCCCGTTTACCAAATAGAATGGGCGTCTGAGAGAAACAAGGGTTGTTTCAATTGAATGCTAGCCGAGTCTAGGTCGCCTACTCAAATTTATCATGTACATAAAGTTTAATTCGAGAAAATACTTTGGTAACCAATTATGAACCACTTGGGCGGTAGGATCGACCGGGTTCTAATTTTGTAAACGCTGGTGCGAGATATCATAGCGGGAAGGAAATTTACAGGAGAAAACAACGGGTAACTTACGGTTGGAACAAAAACCGTGAAATCTTGTGCGCCAATTTCGACTGGAGCTCTTGCAAGTTGAGCAGCTTCAACTAGCTGAACTATCTGTGACAGAGCCGTTTCCGACCCAACAGGAGAAAACAACACAGGTAACTTACAGTTGGAACAAAAAACCGTGAAATCTTGTCTGCCAATTTCTGAAATGACATTTCCATCCTTGTCGAAAGTGAGAAGAGAAGCTGTTTCTGGTGCAAGTTCCGTCAACTTTGACAAAGCATCTGATGTCTTCCCCTTTTCCACCACCTCCAGATATTTTCCCAAAATATAAAAGATACCAACATAGCACTAGTTTCAAAGAAAATCTTTTCCTTCAAATGAGTCTGATGTTAGTGCCTTCAAAACAATATAAATGGAGTAGAAGTAGGTAGCGTTTGTTCCCAAAGCAACCAACACTTCCATGTTAGAGTATCCTCGTTTCAATGCATGATAAGCTCCAACGTAAAATCTGACAAGTAAAACAAAACATAGTGAATTACACAAGACACAAGTTGTACTGTAGCACAAGTGTGCACCGGCGACATTGTAAAGCATCTTAGAAGTAGACAGTATTTCTATCGATCCCAAACAATATGATATTCCAATCATGTTATATAACAACATTTTCAAAACAAAAGAGGTTAATGTTTCATAATAAAATTATACTCCATACAAAACATGACGTTCAGTTTAGATAGAAAAAAGGAAACAACATCAAGTAGAAGCTGTTGACGAGTTGAGATTGTACCTTCAA
This sequence comes from Bonia amplexicaulis, assembly GCA_036346245.1. Lineage (NCBI taxonomy): Eukaryota > Viridiplantae > Streptophyta > Magnoliopsida > Poales > Poaceae > Bonia > Bonia amplexicaulis. The sequence goes on along the minus strand of CM070738.1, from coordinate 3,886,147 downwards.
CCAATAATGAACTGAACTGGAGAACATAGCAACCACCGCAGTAGCATACCTATCGTCATGTTGTTGCAGATTCTGTGGAACAACCAATCCCCAGAAGGAGAAAGCATTGGCAAAACCATGCAGAACAGGAACACGGTGATGTTTGGCACACACGTCGGGGTGCAAGTAGAAGCGGATGGCATTGTTAGAGTTTGGAGCGCGTCGCACATGATGAGATAACAGTGAGTACGGGATCAACGAGTGCGACACCAGTTTTTTCTCTGGAAGCCAAAAAATCGTGTGAATTAGAGATGGGACCATATGTCGGCACCAATATATCGGTAAGAGATAGAGAGATAGATGAACCACCAGTTAATGGTAGTGAACCACCACCATCAACTTCTTTTAAATAGTAGAGATGTCACCATCAATGATGCATCATTCCCTATTTCTCCAACAATTGTGTTCTAGTGCCCTCTGCGATGAGGGCTCAGTGACTTGATGTGCAGATGATCCAATAATGCACTATTGGATAAAAAATCAACATACTGGATTAATAATCGTGGAAAGGTGGTTTTGTTTCCCTCTTTTTCTTCTTCTTTTGGTGTAATACATGGGCCAACTCAGCCCAGCCCGGCCCATTTTGCAGCCCTATAAGAGAGAGGAAGCCAGGTGGAGGGAGAGGCAAAAATCCATTTTGCCTTCTCTTCCCCGAGCTCACCTCGCTATCACTGCTCTCTCTCCTCGCTTCTAATGCCGCCGCTTACCCCATCGGTGATGCCGCTCGCTAGTCTCCGGCAACGCCGCTTCGCCTTGCGCCGTCGCCGCCCCGCTCGTGCGAGTCGTTGCCCTGTTGCCGCTCGCGCGCGCCGCCGTCGCCGTCGCCGCCTTGCTTGTGCAAGCCGCTACCTTCCCCTTGTGCTTGATGTCACTCTCCCGTGTCCACACACGCACGTCGCCGCCCTCAGCTCGCCGTCGTGTGCTGCCCTCCGGCCGCCGTCGTTGCCGCTCCCCTGCTCTATCGGCTGCACGCCGTGCAAGGGAGCGAGAGGGAGGACCGAGCTCCGGTGAGGAAGAGGAGGGAGTCGCCCGGGCCCGAGCGAGGAGAAGACGAGCCAGGAGCTGGCCGACGAAGGAAAAGAAGAAGAGCCGCCAGCGTGAAGAGAAGAAAAGGAAGCGACGGCTGGAAGGAAAAAGAAAGAAAAGAAAAGGAGAGAGAGAAGGAAGAGAGGAAAAGAAAACAGAAAGAAAAGAGAGAAGGAAAAAAAAGAGGAGGAAGAGAAAAGGAAATCTGATCCGCCGCCAGATCTGCCAGATCCGGCCAATGAAAAGAAAGTAGTGACTCGACCCAGTCGCTCGGGGCCAGGGTAACACCTCGAAAACCCTTCTCCCTATTTATTTGCCGAGTCGTGCACAGATTTATATGTCGATGCTTAGAGTGGCTACATGGGACCATTTAGCTATCATTCATTAGTATGGATACCTAATTTTACAGACTAATTAAGTATCGAGACAATAGGAAATTGTCTGATAGTACAGGATTCGAGTATGTCAAGTTGAACGTTACAGCGATGTTATTTTCTCGTATGTATGGCATTAGTAGTGAATTGAAATGGTTAATACTTGTGCATTATGTATGGCGGTTCGAGTATGGTGCCGTCCACGCACCGTCCAACAGGTTAACAGACAAGTGCATGGTAGAACAGTAAAATATGGCGAATGTTCGTTATTCGTATTTCCATGCTATGATTTACAGTATTTATGAGACGATGTATATGAATTGTGCTAATCATACCTTGATGAGTACCGTTTATGATCAGACATCCATATTTGAAGCATATTGCATCATGCAAAATGCATAAGAGCCAGGTCGGTGAGAAAGTCATACGACTAGTCTGGAGTGCTCTTGAATAAAAGCCAGTCGGTGAGAAAGTCAAATGACTAGTCCGGAGTGGTCTGGAATAAGATCTACAGAGATAGGCAAATGCGTGATCCATCGACGGGTGGACACTCCGCTATACTGGTATAAGCTACAGTTACAGAGCATACAGATGCATTATAGATGCATTGCATGATATTGCATTGCATGAAAGTGATAGAGAAAGTGATATAGTTACAGACAGTTGTGATTTACAGTTTACAGTTACAGATTTGATTTACACTTTACAATTACAGCATTGACTTACAGTTTACAGTTACAGCATTGACTTACAGTTTATAGTTATAGAATTGACCTACAGTTTACAGCTACAGACATAGAATTGGTTTACAGTTTACAGACATAGAATTGATTTACAGTTTACAGATATAGAATTGAATTACAATTTACAGACATAGAATAGATTTACAGAATATAGTTATAGACTTAATTTACAATTTACGGTTATAGAGTTGATTTACAGTTTACAGTTCGTGAAATTAATTGAATTGCTAAAGTGGTGTTACTGTTTTATCGTGTGCTTGCTGAGTCTCCGGACTCATGCTTGCTTTGTCGTTGTTTTTAGGTGAATAATGACGACATGCATGGAATGGGGATAGTCCTTTTGGCACTGCACATGTAAAATAACAGCTTAACCTTACACTGAACGTTTATGTTTAATATAGTGTTAAGGTTCTTGTGGTTCGCCGTTTGGTTTATTTTTCCTGCGACTCATGATGGTGGGTCTCCATGGTCGTGTAGCCCAAAGTTTCTGTTTATGTTATGGTTTGTGAAATATGAAGTTAGTTGCCTTTGCAATTATCCTACAGTTATTTGTGATTTTGCTCCCTGTGGGTAATCATATAAAAACAACAGGGGAGGTGCTGGTAAAAGTTGAATTAGCAACACTTTTGAATTAACAACAGGGGAGCTACCATCATTGCACATTAATAACATTTTCAAACAATTGCTGATCATTTTAAGCAAAACCTACTTTTATTCATGAAGCTGCACCCACATACACTATACCATTTTTAAGCAACTATTCTAACTTACTAGAGGAGTTAAACCTACAACAAAAGTTGGGTATGTGAAGTGCTGCAAGGACGTAGAGTTTTCATGTGCTACACCCGCCCGTGCATAACGACCTCAACGGTCACCTACAAAAAAACAACAAAGCAAGGGCGAGTCTAAAGACTTAGCAAGAACATAATAGGACGATAAATACTATCAAAACATGAAAGCAATTTAACCAACCATACCATACTCTGCATGCATTGTTATGCTCATATCATCATTCCCACAGTTCCACATTAACCATAACCTGCTCCACACGCATTTTCATGTTTCAACATTACCATATCATCAATGCAATGCAACACTGCTCTACATGCACATTTGCTCATCACATTGCAAATACCGGTATTGCCGAGTGAACACCCGTCGATGTCCACCCATAATCTTGGGCCCGTCTATATTGGCACGGGGGTCTTTCCACTCCCGTGGAGGCCTACCGAAGTAGGTCTTACTCAATAGCACTCCGGATTAGCCCGCTAGTTTTACTCGTAGATAGGGACTTTCTCACCGCCCTCACTCTTGAGTGCACATGATGCAAATGCATATGCCCGTTGTCATTATCATTGTCATCCATAAATAAGCATCATGTCATGCAATCATCGCATTTCCACGTAAACATTATCACATCACGCAAACATGGTGTATTCATAAACTTTATGGTCTACCACTCTACCATGAACTTGCATGTTAACCAAGCGGGGCGAAGCGATGTAGGGACGACATCGACTCAAGACCGCCACCTGAACAAGCAATAAATCCGACTTAACATATCATATCGAAATTAATGCTTAAGCAAGCGACGACAACCCTACACATATAACCCGCTCTTGGCAAAAAACGCCCAGGGTTAAGGATCTATCGCGCAGGTACCAAAACCCCCTTTTTTCCTTTCTTCTTTTTTATCCTCTTTTCTTTTATTCCTTTTTTTCCTCTCTTTCCTTTTCCTTTTTCTTTCTTTTCTCTTCCTTCTTTACCCGGTCCCTTCCTCTTCTTTTTTTCCTTTCCTTTTTCTTCTCTTCCCTTCACCCGAGCCCCCTCTCCCTCCGCATTTCCTTTGGCCAAACCGGCCTCCCCACTCACTCCCTCTCGGCCGCTCAGCCGGGCGGCTCTGGCGGTGCGGCATCGGCGCGTGGCTGAACTCGGCTCGCCGGCCCCAGGCCACCACCGGTCGGCCTCCACGCGCCCCATTTCTCGTCCAGGCGGCGCGGTGGCACATGGTCGTGCTAGGGGTTCATCGGCCTCGTGCTCACCGCCGGCCCCTCCTCCTCCACGCCTCTCCCACTCTCCCTCTCTTTCTCCCGAGATCTGGCCTGCCACGGCTAGATCCGGCGCCAACCCCCCAAGCTCCGGCCACCTCCCTCGTACTTCACCTCGGATCCGACCGACTGGGACCGGATCCACCATCCCCCCGGTACGTGCATGGCGGTGAGGCGCTGGGCGCCGCCGCACGGCTGGCAAAGCCTTCGACCGTCGCCCTTGGCTCTGACCACGGACATCTACGCCCCCGACCCTGGCTCTGGCTCCCACATTGCTCAGCCAAAGACGCGGTGTGGGTTTGGCCCCCAAGCCGTCGTCGGCTTCCACTACCCACATGGCTCCCCAACCACCGGTGCCGACCCTCGGCACAGATTCACCTTCGTACACTCTGCCCTACTCTCCTCTCTTCTTTACGCATGCTAGTGTGGTGCCATGACCGCTCAAAAGTTGTCCTTGTGTGACCGTGTTGGATAAACATGGGGGATGGGCAACCTACTTGTTTTGCAGACTAGAAACGAAAGTGGTTATGGATGATCTCCTCTGGATGCTATCGACGGCGTCGTCTGAGCTCCATTGGGATCTCTTCTCCTCCTAGCCCTTCTCCGTCTTGCCTTCTCCTTCTTGCTCTCGCTGCCTTCTCTCTTCCTCTCGGCTAAGGGAGGAAAAGTGAATAGGTGGCTTGGTTCTGGCTGTGGCAGAAGTGAAGAAATGGGGAGTGGCTAGAGTAGGTGAGCAGGTGAAATGGCTTTTGCATTGTCTTGTCTACTTTAAGAGGCATTGCCATCACTCTCCCTGTGAAATGCTGCTTCTGCCCCTCCCCTTTAGCCTTGGCTGGTTATGGGCATTAAGTTCTTTTTGGTCCAATGGCAGCCCTATGCTGTTTGGTGCTTTTCTACTGCAGCTGGTAAGTCGGTAAAAGGTAAGAATAGAATGTCCTACCGGATGACAAAAACCCATAACGCGAGATGGTGCCGACCACCCCTGGACGGTCTGGGAACCTCCGAGAGCGCTACTTTTGTGTGGCTTTCTAGACGGTGCCGACCATCCTTGGGTGGTGTGGGAACCTCTGTGAGCGTTACTTACTCGGCATTCTAAAGGCTTATGGGTCTTATGGCAAAACCCTTCCTTTATCCTCTCTTTTTGCAATTTAGTGGTATTACATTCTACCCCCGTTAACAGAATTCAACCCCGAATTATGGCGTTCAACAATCCGAACGAAAGAACAAAATAAATCTAACTGCACATAACATAACATTAACTCATACCCATAGAGAACAACTCTGGGTACTTCTCGTGCATGCGAGACTCCAACTCCTATGTCGCTTCTCGCTCGGACTGATACGACCAAAGCACTTTGACATACTTTATCGCTTTATTCCTCAACACCTTCTCTGATTCCTCCAGAATCCGTACTGGATGGGACTGGAAGGTGAGGTCTTGCTTTAAAGACACCGGTTCTAACACAATCTCATGCTATGGATCTCGCAAGAACTTTCTTAACATCGAAACATGGAACACATTATCCACTCCTCGCATGGAGTTAGGGAGATCCAAACGATATGCCAACTTTTCAATCCGTGCCAGAATTGGAAATGGTCCAATGTACCTTGGGCTAAGCTTCCATTTGGTGCCAAATCTCACTATGCCTTTAGTGGGAGATACTCTCAGGAGCACATGATCCCCCACTTTGAACTCCAGTTCTCGTCTCCTAACATCTGCATAGCTCTTCTGCCTACTATGGGCAGCTAGCAAATTCTGTTTAATTTTCGCCACTCGTTCCACTGTTTGCTGGACCCAATCCGGGCCTAGAACAAATTTCTCGCCAACGGCATCCCAACAAAGTGGGGATCTACACATTCGCCCATACAGAACCTCGAATGGAGCTGCTCGAACACTAGAGTGGTAGCTGTTGTTATAAGCAAACTCTGCAAGTGCCAAATGATCTTCCCAGCTACCCTTCCAAGACAAAACACAAGATCTCAACATGTCCTCCAGTGTTTGAATGGTGCATTCGGACTGTCCATCTGTCTGCGGGTGGAAAGCAGTACTAAACTGGAGTTTCATGCCCAGAGCGCCCTGCAAGCTCTCCCAAAACTTGGAGACAAACTTGGCGTCTCTGTCCGAAACTATCGACTTGGGAACACCATGCAATCTCACAATTTCTCGCACATAGATGGGTGCGAACTCACTCGCTGAGTTCATTGTGCGAATGGGGATAAAGTGTGCGAACTTACTGAATTGGTCCACCCCTACCCAAATCGCATCCTTACCTCGCTGGGTATGAGGTAAGCTGACTACGAAATCCATGGTAATATCATCCCATGGCCACTGAGGACCTCCAAAGGCTACAATAATCCAGCGGGACGCTTATGCTCAGCCTTTACTTGCTGGCAAACCCCGCAAGATGCCACATACTTGGCAATACCCACCTTCATCCTCTTCCACCAGAAGCTCTTCTTGATATCACGATACATCTTGGTCTCACCAGGATGCACCGTGTATGGGTTACGGTGAGCTTTCCTCAAAATATCATCCTTGACTCGAGCCTTTTGCGGCACGCAAAGGCGGCCTTTAAATCGCAATGCGCCTGATTCATCAAGACTGAAATCCCCTGTTTTCCCTTCGTTAAGGCGCTTCCTCACTTGTTGAAGCAACCGATCATGCTGTTGCGTCTCCTTCACTCGCTACAGAATTGTTGATTCCAGCAACAGTTGCATCTCAGCCTGTGTTGTACTAGCGGAACAATAGGAAATTCCCATCCGTTCAAAGTCAGCAACGAGACAACCTAGAGTGGGGGGTGTCACCTGGCGACTAAGAGCATCAGCAACCACATTTGCCTTGCCCGGATGGTATTGAAGAGTGAGATCATAGTCTTTGATAAGCTCCAACCTCCTCCGTTGCCTCAAATTCAGCTCCTTCTGAGTGAAAATGTATTTTAGACTTTTTTTGGTCGGTGAAGATATCACAAGACTCTCCGTACAAGTAATGCCTCCAAATCTTTAAAGCAAAAACCACGGTGGCAAGCTCTAAATCGTGAGTAGGGTATTTCTGCTCATGTTTCTTCAACTAACGCGAGAAATACGCGATCACTTTGTTATCTTGCATGAGCATACAACTTAGACCCACTCGATATGCATCTGAGTAGACCGTGAAACGCTTCCCTAGCTCAGAAATTGTGAGAACAGGAGCAGTTACTAACTTCTCTTTCAGTGTAATAAAACTACGCTCACATTCATCGGTCCACTAGAATCTCACATTCTTCCCTGTGAGCTGTGACAATGGTTTGGCAATGATGGAGAAGTCTTTCACGAAGCGTCGGTAATAACCAGCTAGGCCAAGAAAACTTCTGACTTCTTTAACATTACATGGCCTCTTCCAATCCACGACGGTGGAAATCTTGCTTGGATCTACTGAAATGCCTTCCTGGTTAATTACATGACCCAAGAAGCTCGCTTCAGAAATCCAGAACTCGCACTTCTTCAATTTGGCAAAGAATTGATTCTTCCTCAAAGTCTCAAGCACGAGCCTCAGATGCTGCTCATGTTCTTCCTCCGTCTTGGAATAAATCAGGATATCATCGATGAACACCACCACAAAGTTATCCAGGTACCTGTGTAGCATACTGTTCATCGTCTCCATGAAGACAGCAGGGGCATTCGTCAGTCCAAAGGACATAACTGTAAACTCATAGTGCCCATATCTTGTGGAGAAAGCTGTCTTTTCAATGTCTTGCTCCTGCACTCGGATTTGATTATACCCAGATTGTAGATCAATTTTTGAGAACACCTTGGCTCCTTTCAATTGATCAAACAATTCCTCGATGCGAGACAATGGGTATTTATTCTTGGTGGTCACCTGATTGAGAGCACGGTAATCTATACACATGCGCCAACTCCTGTCTTTTTTCTCAGTGAAAAGGACAGGTGCTCCCCAAGGTGAAACACTACGACGAATCAAGCCTTTGGATAACAACTCGTCCAATTGCTTCTTCAACTCCTCCTGCAAGGGTCGTGCCAAACGGTAGGGGGACATGGAGATAGGTCTTATGCCAGGAACAAGATCAATTCTAAACTCCACATCTTGCTTGGGTGGCATACCCGGAAGCTCTTCAGGAAACACATCAGGATACTCACGCACCACAGGAATATCCTCAATGTGCAAAGGCGCACTTGGCTTTTCTGCAATTGCTAGGAGTAACCCAGACTTCATTGTTCGTCGGCCAGAGAATAAGCTGGCCAACACAAGGAGGGAACACGTGGGTGCATTCCCTTGAAAGATTATCTCCTTCCCTGAAGGTGCTTGCAAGTTAACTGTCCTCCAAAGCAGGAAATCACGGCTTGGTAGTGATGCAACCAGTCCATGCCAAGGATAACATCAAAAGGCTCCAACTGAATAACCATGAGGTTGGCAATAAATCCCTCGCCATCTATTGCAACCACACAGCCAGGACATATTGTGGAGCTAGCAATGATACCCCTAGGGGTACTAACCATAACCGATTGGGAAATTTGCTGAACACTCAGCTTGGCCTTCTTAGCAAACTCCCAGGACACAAATGAATAGGTAGCACCAGAGTCAAAAAGAACAAGGGCTTCACATGAGTCCACTAACAGAGTACCTGTCACAACATCAGGTCGACCCGCGGACTCAGCAGCAGGCAGTGAGTAGACTCCGGGTGGTGTCGGGAGAGCCCTGACGCTTTGTTGTGGCGGCAACAGGACTGGAGGTGGTGTAGCATGCTGGAATGGAGGAGTCGGTGCAGGAGGCCAGTAGTACCCGGCGGGTGGAGCCCGGGAGAGTGGAGGCTGCAAAGCAGGGGCAGCCGCCATCATCTGGACTGACCCTCGAGGTGTAGCATTTGACGAAGATGAAGATACTAGCTCCCACTTGAGAATGCTGGAGGGGTTCTGACGACAAACCCGCTCCATGTGGCCTGATCGACCGCAATGCCGACACTCCCCCGTCCAGGTGCACTCAGCAGCACTGTGCCCACCTCCACACTTGAAACAAATCATGCCCTGTCCTGGGACAGGACGATAGGTTGGGGTCGTCGATGAAGAACGAGGCATTGAAGAAGATGACCTTGAAGACTTGGACTTGGATGATTGTGGAGGACGCTGGCCCCATTGGACTTCTTAGGAGCAGGCCGCTGAGATGACCCACCCCCTTCAGTGAAACTCCTCTTCTTGTCACCACCAAAAGCGCTCGAACCACCAGAGGGTTGCAGCCCTTTAGTGAGCTGCATCTCCATCTCCATCCCTCCGGCCTGCTCCACCACGGACCTAAAGTCGCGCGGCGCAGTAGCTTCCATGACATGCCGAAACTCAGAGTTGAGTACTCGGTGGAACCTTTTGGCCTTCTCAAAGTCATTGCTCACAACTGATGGCACGAAGCGGATAAAATTGTTCAATACCGCCTCCTACTCAGCTACGGTCATCTTTCCCTGTGCGAAGGTCGACAGGGCGACCTCCATACTCTCCACAAAAGAATCTGGGTAATACTTCACCTTGAACTGCTCGGTGAAGACTTCCCAGGTAGCGCGACCTTGGGTAGGGGTCCTGACTGAAAGAACCCCTTCCCACCAGATGTCCGCCTGACCCTTCAATTGGAACGCCACGTAGCGAGCTTTCAGCTGAGAGCCCATCTCAAGGGCTTCGAATTGCCTCTCCACGTAGCGCAACCAATCCACAGCTTGGACTAGTGAACCCGATCCATCAAAGGTATCTAACCGCAAAGCCAACCACTCGCGAAGGCCCATTCTTGCCTCTGGTACGGCCGAAACAGCAACAGGGGCAGCAACAGGAATGACCACAGCAGCGGCTGCCGGTGCTTGATGACGAAGCGCGCGGACCTCCTCTAAGAATTCCTGCAGCAAGGCTGAAGACCTTGCCGGGACTCTGGCTACGGACTGCTCAGCGGAAGCAACCTCTGCACCAGGTGCCTCCTGCTGAACCTCAAGAGGTGGCTCCGCTTGGGCACGGCCATGACCACGCCCGCGTCCTCTTGCTCTCGGTATCTCTGATCAAGGCAGATAGCCAATCACACAATTAGCCTACAAACATCCATTTTAACAGCACAAATCAACATCAAAGCTAACGAAAGCGTAAATGCAATGTAAGACCCATTCTCCATCCTATGGTGCACCAGTGTGTCAAATTTTAATTTAATTATTAGGCCTAAGTTAAATTTTAGTTGAATAATTAACCTAAGTTATCAAATTTCTCTACCACGGACCTAACGTCCGCTCTGATACCAACTGTAACACCTCGCCCATCCTTTGAGCCTGGAGTGCTACCATCATTGCACATTAATAACATTTCAAACAACTGCTGATCATTTTAAGCAAAACCTACTTTTATTCATGAAGCTGCAACCACTTACACCATACCATTTTTAAGCAACTATTCTAACTTACTAGAGGAGTTAAACCTACTACAAAAGTTGGGCATGTGAAGTGCTGCAATGATGTGGAGTTTTCATGTGCAACACCCGCCCGTGCATGACGTCCTCAACGGTCACCTAGAAAAAAATAACAAAGCAAGGGTGAGTCCAAAGACTCAGCAAGAACATAATAGGACGATAAACACTATCAAAATATGAAAGCAATTAAACCAACCATAACATACTCTGCATGCATTGTCATGCTCATATCATCATTATCACGGTTCCACATTAACCATAACCTACTCCACACGCATTTTCATGTTTCAACATTACCATATCATCAATGCAATGCAACACTGCTCTACATGCACATTTGCTCATCACATTGCAAAACCGGTATTGCCGAGTGAACACCCATCGATATTCACCCATAATCTTGGGCCCGCCCATATTGGCATGGGGGTCTCTCCACTCCCGTGGAGGCCTACCGAAGTAGGTCTTACTCAAGAGCACTCCGGATTAGTCCGCTAGCTTTACTCGTAGCTAAGGACTTTCTTACCGCCCTCACTCTTAAGTGCACATGATGTAAATGCATATGTCCGTTGTCATTATCATTGTCATCCATAAATAAGCATCATGTCATGCAATCATCGTATTTCCACATAAACATTATCACATCATGCAAACATCGCGTATTCATAAACTTTATGGTCTACCGCTCTACCATGAACTTGCCTGTTAACCAAGCGGGGCGAAGCGACGTAGGGACGACGTCGACTCAAGACCTCCACCTGAACAAGCAATAAATCTGACTTAACATATCATATCGAAATTAATGCTTAAGCAAGTGACGACAACCCTACACATATAACCCACTCTTGGCATAAAAACGCCCAGGGTTAAGGATCTATCGCGTAGGTACCAAAAACGCCTTTTTTCCTTTCTTCCTTTTTTTCTCCTCTTTTCTTTTCTTCCTTTTTTTCCTCTCTTTCCTTTTCCTTTTTCTTTCTTTTCTCTTTCTTCTTTACCCGGTCCTTTCCTCTTCTTTTTTTCCTTTCCTTTCTCTTTTCTCTTCCCTTCACCCGAGCCCCCTCTCCCTCCTCATTTCCTTCGGCCAAACCGGCCTCCCCCACTCACTCCCTCTCGGCCGCTTAGCTGGGCAGTGCGGCGTCGGCGCGTGGCCGAGCTCGGCTCGCTGGCCCCAGGCCACCACCGGTCGGCCTCCGCACGCCCCCTTTCTCGCCGACTTCGCCCGAGGGCTCCTCCAGGCGGCGCGGTGACGCACGGTCGTGCTAGGGGCTCGCCGACCTCGTGCTCACCGCCAGCCCCTCCTCCTCCACGCCTCTCCCACTTTCCCTCTCTTTTTCTCGGGATCCGGCCGGCCACGGCCAGATTCGGCGCCAACTCCCCAAGCTCCGGCCACCTCCCTCATACTTCGCCTCGGATCCGACCGACCGGGACCGGATCCGCCATCCCCTGGTACGCGCACGGCTGGCACAGCCTCCGACCATCATCCTCGGCTCTGACCACGGCCATCTGCGCCCCCGACCTTGGCTCCGGCTCCCACATTGCTCGGCCAAAGCCGCACTGAGGGTTTGGCCCCTAGGCCGCCGTCGGCTTCCACTATCCACATGGCTCCCCAACCACCGGTGCCGACCCTCGGCACGGATTCACCTTGGTACACTCTGCCCTACTCCCCTCTCTTCTTTACGCATGCTAGTGTGGTGCCATGACTGCTCAAGAGTTGTGCTTGTGTGACTGTGTTGGATAAACATGGGAGATGGGCAACCTACTTGTTTTGCGGGACTAGAAACGGAAGTGGTTGTGGATGATCTCCTCTGGATGCTATCGACGGTGTCGTCTAAGATCTGTTGGGATCTCCTCTCCTCCTAGCCCATCTCTGTCTTGCCTTCTCCTTCTTGCTCTCGCTGCCTTCTCTCTTCCTCTCGGCTGAGGGAGGAAAAGTGAATAGGTGGCTTGGTTCTGGCTGTGGCAGAAGTGAAGAAATGGGGAGTGGCTAGAGTAGGTGAGTAGGTGAAATGGCTTTTGCATTATCTTGTCTACTTTAAGAGGCATGGCCATAACTCTCCCTGTGAAATACCGCCACCCCCCTAGCCTTGGCTGGTTATGGGCATTAAGTTCTTTTTGGTCCAATGGCAGCCCTACGCTGTTTGGTGCTTTTCTACTGCGGCAGGTAAGTCAGTAAAAAGTAAGAATAGAATGTATTGCCGGATGACGAAAACCTATAACGCGAGACGGTGTCGACCACCCCTGGACGGTCTGGGAACCTCCGAGAGCGCTACTTTTATGTGGCTTTCTAGACGGTGCCAACCGTCCCTGGGTGGTATGGGGACCTCTGTGAGTGTTACTTACTCGGCATTCTAAAGGCCGATGGGTCTGACGGTAAAACCCTTCCTTTATCCTCTCCTTTGTAATTTAGTGGTATTACAAGTTACTTGACAAAAACATGTCATGCTGCATAGATCATAAAATGATTCTGGTGACTAGTAGCTGTCTATCTGGTAAGCATACAAAACTAGAACTCTCCGGCCATCACCAAGTTACATGCATGCATGGGCAAATTAAATCAAAACACATATGTATATTTGCTCGAATTAATTAAAGCAAAAGCAAACTTTATATTTTTTTCAGGTGCTCTAAAATTTCTCAAAAAAGAAGAAGAAGAAGAAGAAGAAGAGATTTTGTGTATTGTCACGTGCGTACATCAATCAATCAGTGTACTTTGTTTCAACATCTCCATGCCTAGCTGCTGTGTCCAAAACAAAACAAGAAAAAAAGTGGATGGAAAAAAAAAGTCGAGGGACAAACGGAACGAATGGTACATAGAGTACATGAATTTGATCTAGAGACAGGCGAGCGCCTTGACGACGCCGCTGGTCTTGCCGTGGGCGTTGTGGCAGACAGCCATGGTGGTGTTGCCCTGGCCAGCATACTTGATGTCGACGTTGAGCAGCTGCACGCCCTTGCATGGCAGGTTGTTGGCGCAGTTGAGCGTGACGGCCTCGGGCGTGGCCGACGTGCCCCTGATGTTCTTGAAGACGATGTCGGAGACGGTGACCTTGGAGTTGCCGGACTTGGTGCAGATGTTGTTGGGGCAGTACTTCTGGTCGATGATGATGGGGTAGGAGACGTTGTCCATGGTGACGCCATCGTAGACAAACTTGCAGGCCTTGAGCGCCGACTTGGAATCCTCGTAGGACTTGATGCGGAGGCCGTTGGTGGTGCCCTTGAGCGTGCAGTCGGTGACAGTGACGTCCTCGACGTCCTTCTCGTCCTTGTAGCGGCCGAGGCTGCCGACGCTGATGCCGTGGCCGGGGCCGCAGTGCACGCCGTGCACCTTGATGGTCTTGCTGCCGGGGCCGATGGAGATGCAGTCGTCGCCGGTGGCGATGGTGGTGTCCTTGATGGTGACATTGGTGGAGTCACCGATGTGGATGCCGTCCGTGTTGGGGCTGTCCCCCGGCGCCGTGATGTTCACCCGCTCCACCAGCACGTTCTTGCACTGGAAGATGTTCATGTGGAAGAACTTGCTGTTGAGCAGAGTCACCCCCCGAATCGTCGCGTTCGTCACGTAGTCCAGCACCAGGCTCTGCAAATCCATCATTGAATGGCGGTCGGTCGATTCATCGCCATCATCAAGACTTCAAGATCGATAAGGAGGATACATGAATGTTACGGACGTACGTTGGGGAGGATCTTGCAGTTGTAGGACTTGCGGCACTTGTTGTTCTTCCAGACGAGGGGGCCCTGGCCGTCGATCTTGCCGCGGCCGTTGATGGAGAAGTCGTTGACGCGCACGACCTCGATCCAGTTCGTCTTGTAGGCGCCGAGGTCGCCGGTGCCGAGGAGGTTGCCGTCGAGGCGGATGATGATGGAGCTGGTGCAGGGGCCCTCCAGCTTCAGCGCGCCGGTGAGGTAGTTGCCCTCGGGGATCACGATCTTTGTGTCCCCGTCGCCGCGCACGCGTTCTTCCACGCCTGCAAGATCGCCTTGGTGCTATCGCTCTTGCCGTCGCCGCGCGCCCCCAGCTTCGTGATGTCCAGGGGACCCGCCGGGGTCGACGTCGCCGCAGCCGGCGCCGCCGGCGACTTCGCGCTCGCCGTGCCGAGTAGCAGCACCGCCGCGTACGCAACGCACGCCACGATCAGAGCATTGTTTCTTTTTGCGGCCATTTCGTTTACTTCTCTTCGAGGCGGCTGAGAGAAGCTAGCTAGCTCAACTCGTGGCTGTTCTGACAAGGAGGCGAGGCGAATGGGTGGCCTTATGTACGGCGGAGACGAGAGGGTGGTTTGCTATGTTAAGGCGGGAATGCATGCATGGCGCGGCCGAATAGTGTTCTTGTCCGCTGCTTTTTTTTGTACCCCTCGTTTTTATTTTTAGCTCTACAGTTTTGGTTACATTCTGACCGACTATAGCCGCAAGTTCATTTTGTGATCCATCTAGGACACGTACATTATAGACTCCATTCTTCTTAGGCACTATTTTTTTTAGCTTATAATTTATAATTTATTATTTTTCTCAAACAAACAAATAAAATAGTTTCTTTACTGTCTTTTCAAAACGGCTAATCGGAATAGTATTTTCGAAGCGGCTTATCGATATTTAGTTTGTTCGAACAAACGATTGTGCGGAGACTAAAAACTATCAGCCTTAGCCACTGCGAAAAGGACCTATAATACTTGGAAAAAGGTGGACTTTCTATTAACAAATATAAAGAACAGGCACTAACGCATTCCAAGATTCAAACTAATTAAACTTTTGCCATCATTTAGCCTAACAACATACTCGTTTAGGTTCACTGACACAAAAGTGATGTCGTTAGAATCATTTTTAAAATAATTTTGATATGGTCATGATTTTGCAGCTACCAACAATATCTTGTAAGAGAAACTGATGATATAGGTTCAGTTTTGATGATCGTCCCAAGTCAAATCATACCTTGTAAAAATCGCTTTCCAAAAATCAACTGAGGGAGTGCTACATTGAAATTGTCTTCTGATGTGCACAGTCACTTCACAGAAGATATTGCATGCGGATAGAGGGCTGTTTTAAGTTTCGTTTCACACGTATTCAGCAGTGAATAACAAACAATTAGTCCTCCTGAATTATTACATAACCATCAACCAGAAAAGGCACCGTTCCAAGAGAGAGGGGGCATTGCGAGACACTACTTCTGTACACGAATCAATCAGGAGGGCCACTGCAAACAGGGCGTTTGCAATGAGCAATATTTCTTGTTCGTCAGCACGGCGAGACCGAGGGAACGGCCACATCTTCACACCAGATTCAGGCCATCCCTGGGTCCTGGCCCCGGCACGTCTTCGACGTGCAATGGCTTCTTGTAGAGCTGGAGCAGCAGCGATGAGCAGACCACGCTCACCGACGAAGCCGCCATGCAGGCCCCGGCGAGCCAGGGGGGCAGCCGGATGCCCGTGAACGGGAACAGGACGCCGGCCGCGATGGGCATGCCCAGGACGTTGTAACCCAGGGCCCAGAAGTAGTTCAGCCGGATCCTTGAGAGGGTCTTCCGCGAGAGGTCGATGGCGGTGATCACGTCCTCCAGGCTGCTCTTCATCAGGACGATATCGGCAGCCTCGATGGCAACGTCCGTGCCAGCGCCGATCGCCATGCCTACATCTGCCGCGGCCAGGGCTGGCGAGTCGTTTATCCCGTCGCCGACCATCGCCACAGTCAACCCTTGCATCTGCGAACAAATGATGTGAGCGGGAATACAAACATTAACATCAGATCTGAACCCTGCACAAAGGAGAAAAGATTGTACCTGCAAGTCCTTGATCTTTTCGGCTTTTCCAACTGGATCAATCTCAGCAAATACAGTGCTGATCCCGACTTCCTTTGCTATGGATTTCGCTGTAGCCCAATTGTCACCCGTCACCATGATACTCGAGATGCCCATTGAGCTAAGGTATGAAATGACACGGCCTGCCTCAGGCTTCAGAGGATCCGACACAGCAAGAGCCCCACAGATAACCCTATCGATAGCAACAAGCACACAGGTCCTAGCAAGCTCTTCCGTTTCAGACATGTATCCCTCCACTTCAGAGCTCATTGGAACTTCAAATTCTTGCATGAGCCTTTTGTTCCCAACCAAAACCAGCTTGCCTTCCACGTTGGCACTGACCCCTGCCCCTGGATGCACCTCAAAGTCCTTGGATTCCATCATGTGGTCACCGTGAGATCCATATTGTTCTCTGAGCTTCTTTGTGTACTCAACAATAGCCTTTGATAGAGGATGCTCACTGTTTGCCTGACAAAGGTACAAAGTTAGACACCCCAAACTGCAGACAAGGTTGGTAACATTAGAATAACTAGGGATACATCATACTGTTCAACATTTATGCGGAAAGACATGTTGTTAACAAACCAACCTCAGCACCAGCAGCCAAATCACACAGTTCTAGAAGTGGTATCTTGGAGAAGATCTTTGTTTGAACGACAGAAGGTCTACCGACAGTCAGGGTTCCTGTTTTATCAAATATGATAGCTTTAACCTGCAAATAGAGAAATAAAAAATGGAATAGTTCAGTATGTCAATCTACTATATTAGAGTTAATTTGAAACGGAAAAATTACTTACACTGGCATGTTCATTACACAAAAAAAAAAATCTCATGATTACCTTGTGAGCTTTCTCAAGTGCATTGCCACCCTTAATAAGAACACCTTGAGAGGCACCTTTTCCGGTGGCAACCATAACAGCAGTTGGTGTAGCCAGTCCCAGAGCACACGGGCATGCAACAACTAGAACAGATATTCCAAACTGCAGAGCAAGCTCAAAGCTATCCATTGCCTTTGGAATCCATTGCCGGGGGTAGAGGTGAAATTGCCCAGGTATGAACCAGCCAAGCCATGTAAGAAATGCAGCCACCACAACCTTGAAATGAGAAGGAACAATATGAGGTGAAAAAAGTTTCTTCTCTAAAGAGACAGCCTTACAGCAAGCACGCATCGGACCATTTGCAACTATCAAGCAGCGTAAGATTTCCCACAACGAACCTAGTGTTTACTGCTGGAAAACTGGTCAGATCAATAAGGAGCACGGTTAAACCAGCTAATTCACCAAATGGGCTAAATAAATTTGATCTTGCCCAGTTTACCAAATAGAATGGGCGTACAGTAGAAACAAGGGTTGTTTCAGCTGAATGCTAGCCGAGTCTAGGCTGCCTACTCAAGTTTATCATGTACATAAAGTTTAATTCCGAGAAAATACTTTGGTAACCAATTATGAACCACTTGGGCAGGTAGGATCTGACCAGGTTCTAATTTTGTAAACGCTGGTGCAGAGATATCATAGCAGGAAGGAAATTTACAGGAGAAAACAACAGGTAACTTACAGTTGGAACAAAAAACCGTGAAATCTTGTCTGCCAATTTCTGCACTGGAGCTCTTGCAAGTTGAGCAGCTTCAACTAGCTGAACTATCTGTGACAGAGCCGTTTCCGACCCAACATGAGTGGCCTTAACAATTATGCAACCATTATCATTTACAGTACCACCAATAACCTGTTAAAAAAACAGAGCCAATTCAAGCATCAGAACAGTAAATGATAAAGAAACCAAATAAATATAATCAGAATCTAAAAACACCAACCGTGTCTCCTGGTTTTTTTGCAATGGGCCTTGCTTCCCCAGTTATCATACTTTCATTAACATGGCTTTGGCCTTTGACAACAACACCATCAACAGGGACTTTTGCACCAGGGACAATCTTAATGACATCGTTTCTTTGAAGTAACTGGGTGCTGATTTCCGTTTCTGAAATGACATTTCCATCCTTGTCGAAAGTGAGAAGAGAAGCTGTTTCTGGTGCAAGTTCCGTCAACTTTGACAAAGCATCTGAGGTCTTCCCCTTTGCCACCACCTCCAGATATTTTCCCAGCAATATAAAAGATACCAACATAGCACTAGTTTCAAAAAAATCTTGTCCTTCAAATGAGTCTGATGTTAGTGCCTTCAAAACAATATAAATGGAGTAGAAGTAGGCAGCGTTTGTTCCCAAAGCAACCAGCACATCCATGTTAGAGTATCCTCGTTTCAATGCATGATAAGCTCCAACGTAAAATCTGACAAGTAAAACAAAACATAGTGAATTACACAAGACACAAGTTGTATGTGTAGCACAAGTGTGCACCGGCGGCATTGTTAAGCAATCTTAGCTCATCAACCTTTGCAGTATTTCTATCGATCCCAAACAATATGATATTTCAATCATGTTATATAACAACATTTTCAAAACAAAAGAGATTAATGTTTCATAATAAAATTATACTCTATACGAAACATGACGTTCAGTTCAGATAGAAAAAAGGAAACAACATCAAGTAGAAGCTGTTGACAAGTTGAGATTGTACCTCCAACCAATAATGAACTGAACTGGAGAACATAGCAACCACCGCAGTAGCATACCTATCGTCATGTTGTTGCAGATTCTGTGGAACAACCAATCCCCAGAAGGAGAAAGCATTGGCAAAACCATGGAGAACAGGAACACGGGAACCGAAAAGAGGCAACTCCAAAGAAATTGGTTCCTGTAATTCATAATTTCATGACGGCGTTCAGCTTCCCTTTGCTTTGGTGGTGAGTACAAGCTGGCATTAAAGCATTTTGGGGGCTGTGCAGCACCCTGAATGCGCTGGATAAGTAATCGCGGACCAGTGACATCAGGGTCATATGCAACTTTAATTGTTTGTCCCACTGTGTCCCATTCAACACTATTCACCCCTTCTACAGATTCCAGTACTGACTGAATGAGTTTGGTGTCTTCTGGAGGACTCACACCCTCAAGTTTAAGGTGCACTTTGTTCACATCGTCCCCAGAACTAATGAGATCAGCACCAAACCCAGCATCTTCAATAGCCTCAATTATATGATCACGACTGGTGATATTTGGATCAAAGTGGACCTTGGCTTCCTCGAGGGCAAGTCCCACTGCAGCTTTTTTCACTCCAGGTACCATCTGAAGTGCCCGTTCAACAGATTCGGAACAGCTTGTACATGCCATTCCTTTTATCCGGAGTCTGCATACAGCAATTTCTTGTTTTTGGAGTTCATCGACCTCGAAGCTGAGGCCCTCGATAGCTTCTTTTATGGTTCTTACCTGGGAGAATAAAAATCTTAACTGATAATATATGGGAAACAACACCTAAGGTGTAACATTTTTGGTCATTACTTCATGAGAGTGATTTGAAGCATATGCAAGTTTAGTGAACTGAAAGTATGTTCTTATAGATAGAAATTTACTACTTCAAATCAAACCGGTAGTAAAAAACCAGGTAAGTAGTAAAACGAAGATCGTATGGGTCCTTACTCCTTAGCAATTCATTTATTTCACAACTGGCTAAGAATATTCCGGGCATGTGGAACACAAATTCGACAAGGTACACTCATTATCAAGATCATATGGTTCCTCAGCAATTCATTTATGAACACAACTGTCTAAGGATATCCAACTGTTCTATGATTTAACAGTCATTCTCAAGAGATTGGCCCACACCAACAAAAAGTAGTGAATAGCTGGTAGTACTCAGGTGTGGATTATATGAATGATCAAGGCAAAGCTGAGATAAATTTGACCTGTCACCTAAATCAGGAATTTAGGACAGAATTCACCTCCTGAAACCCAAAATCACCATGTTGCATTTGATCCGTAATAACTTGAACCAAAGACAGCACACGAGAAGCCGCCATATGCATTTAAGATTCCTTTTTTTATCCATTTATGATAACCATCCAAATATTTCCATACTACTACTACTCAATTGTGAAAATACAGCAACAAGAACTGCACCGTCTGCTCAAGATAATCTTACATCGGTTTCCTCCGGCCTGTACTGGACAACAGCCTGGCCCTGAAGCGGGGAGACATGGATGCTCTCAACTCCCTTCAAGCCCGCCACCACCGTCTCAATCGACACGGCACAGGAAGCGCACGAGATGCCCCGGACACTGAACATGGCCTTCCCCGTCTTTCTCTCCTTCCGCGGAGACACCCCAGCAGGAGAAGCACCGGATCCCCCATCCGCCGACTGGAGAAGCGGTGCTTTGAGATGGCTCTCCCCATTCTGCTCCATCCCTGCTCCAGGAGTGATCACGACAAGAACAGAACATCATGGGCCACGTACATGTCAGATATCAGAACCTATTGATATCCTACTAATGGAATGCGATTGCTGTTCATCTAACGGAGTGAGAGTAGCATCACCATTACATCTACAGTCTACAGCTTGGATCATGAGCAAAGAACAATCATGGTCACCAACAACCAGAAGTGCCTTACCCAATTGTCAGTTAATTAGTTAAATTGTGAAAAAAAATTGTACCCTCTTAATCATGAACTAGTGTTGCTCCACTCGGCAAGCTGCGCTCAAATGCATCAGTTAAGTTTCAAGCCTTGAAACAACTTGGCGCACTCCACCAAATTTAACGGATTTAACGAGGGAAAAAAAACACCGACGAGCGCGGCAGGCAACTCCGCACAGCAACTCCGACGCCACGAGCGGAATCAACGCACAGGAGGCAAACAAACAAAAAAAAACCTTCGATCCAATCAAGACGCCATCACCGAAGCTCGAAACCGCGAAGCGGCGGCGGGGGTGGCTGTTACCTCGGTGTCCGGCGATCGCCTCGGCGGCGGCGATGGGCTCTAGGGTTTTTTTTTTTTTTGTCTCCTCGCTGTGCGCGCGTTCGCCCGCGCTTCTAGAAATTTGGGCGGGGAAGGGGAAGGGGTTAATGGAAGGGTCTAGAAGACGCGAAGGCGGCGGAGACGAACGGAAGAGGAGGGAGGCGTGGAGCAGGCGGCCCGCGGGAGGAGGAGGCGAGGCCGGGTCGCGTTTGTTTATACTTTCTCGGATTTGGTGGAGATTTGTATGGGAATGCCGTGGTTTTTGCGGCCTTTTTGCTGTCTGTTTCGTTTGCTTTTTTTTTTTGGTTGAGTTTTTGTGTTTGATTTGGTTTTGATTCCCTCGCTCGTAGTGGCGCCCGATGCGCGCTCGCTCTCTCGGCTTCGTTTCTTTTCTTTTTTTGGATTTTGCTCCCTTGATTATCATTTTTTGCATATAGGCCCCTGCCAAACTATTATGTTCTTGTCTTTTATACAGTAATTAATTTTCAAACAACATATCTTTTCAAAATAGGGTCTACAAGTTTATTATAGTAGATATTATAGTAATTTCATCTATATCAACAAAAATCGTATACGAGCTTTTCGTATAAGAGAGAGAATTGTTAGAGCAGGTGTTTGCTTTAAAATGTTGAAAAAAGAGTGAAGATAGTAATAGCAAAATAGAGAAAATATCATCCGCATACACGTCTTTTGTTTCGAAACAAGATTGAAAGATTATATACCTCCTATATTTTGAAGTAGAGGGACTACTACAGTTATCAAACGTAGTCTAACTTAAAAGTTGAGAATTTGTCGTACGTATAATTTTGTAGCCCATTTTGTAAGTAGTGCGATACTACCGCTACGAACCAATAGTTTTTTGCCTCGGATTTGTTGACTTTATATAGCTCTGATTTGGACGTCCAATGACACATATCATAACTAGCGTTATAGCGGGGATTGCCGCCCGCTGCGAAGCCACGCCCCATGTGCACACGCCGCGTGGCGGGGGATTTCGATGCCGGGAGGTGATTACCTCGGTTTTCCGAATTACGTCTGTCCTCCGTTCGCAAACAGTCCTGAAATTTTTTAGGTCCTCGAAATTTTTTAGCCCCTCCGTTTTGCGGGATGGCCCCGAGTTTTCGGAATTGCGCGGGTCCCGTTTTTTACGTATAGGTCCTCGGTTTTAAAACGACCCTCCGCTTTTCGAAAATGCGTTTTGCCCCGTTTTTGAAAACTCCTCGCGATTTATCGCCTCTTTTATTTTTTACGTGCGGTGGGCGGCGGCGTGCGCCGCCGCCTCGAGGCTAGTTATGTTTTATTGGAGGGAAGAACAAAGAATTGGACAGCATTGAGTTGACTAGTACGCCAATAAATTGGCCACATTGTAATTGTATGCTGAGGTTCTCGCTTTTTAATGAGTAAATATTTTAATGGCATGTTTGTTCCACGCTTCCACTCCACGGGTAGTGATGTAAACTAGGTTGATAGGCGCGGCGCCGCCGCCACCGTGCACGTATTAAAATAAAAGAGGCGATAATTTGTGAGGAGTTTTCCAAAAAAAATTGGGGCCAAAAACGTATTTTTGAAAAAGACGGAGGGTTTTTCGAGAAAATCGATGGCTCAGTGCGTAAAAACGGGACTCGTGTGCAATTCCGCGCGGGGCCATCCCGCAAAACGGAGGGCTAAAAATTTTCGGGGACTTTTTCGAGAACCAAGGACCCGTACGTAATTCGGAAGAATCTGAGGGCTTTTTCGCAAATTTGCTCCCCGCACCGTACCAATATTCATTGGCGACGTGTCGGCGGAGGCGGTGCTGACGTGATGCATGGCAGCGGCGCGTTCCCAGCGTAATAGGTGGGTGTTTTTTTTTTATCTTTTTAGAGCAAGGCTTTTCATGCGTTACAAGCGATGTGTAACAAATTATTTTAAGAAACGAGAATACATGGGAGCAACCATGTATCTTTGAAGTTAGAAAAGAAGAATGGGAATTTGAAAGTTGAACCTATGACCTCAATAACCACAGCCATGTGCTCCACCGCTAGACTACATGGTGTCCGAAGGGAGAATATAGGTACGATATATAAACTACCTCACTTTGGTTTAAAGGAGAGTGGAGACATATATACCCCCAAGATCTCCACAACCACAACCTTGTATTTTCTCCTTGTTGGGAAGAATCTTTGCTGTGTATCATACGTTGTAAAAGCTGTTTTTCAATTTTTCTACGATAACTAGCTTTTAAATGGAGTATCTTTTCAAGATAGGTTCTACTAGTTAATTGTAATACATAATGTACTGACTTCATTTATATCGGCAAAAACCGCACATGAGTTTCTATTACTCTATAATCTCTCATACGAACAGCTCAAAAGTCACAAACCGCACATGGGCCTGTTCTTTTTGGTCATGACTTATGGCTTTTGGTGAAATTTTGAATTTTGGTCATTTTTCAGATCTGATTACGAAGAGATCGATACTCATTTGCGATTTTAGCTGGTACAAATGTTAAGCTTTTAACGTGTACTACGTTTAATTTGTAGACACCATTTTGAAAAAAAATACTCCGTTTAAAAGTTAGGTCTCAGAAGCGGTGTCAAAAGCCCGGCCTTGTGGCTCAAGAACAGCCCAATAAACTTCAGCCAAAAAGAACAGACCCGAACTTTGGCCTTGTCCAACACAAAGACACTTGGACACTCAACGCCTCGTGTAGAGATAGCAAGTTGACTATCGAAGACGAATTTGCGCTACGGTAACAGTGGCATTTTCTGAGCTCGATTCGTGCCTGTAGTATACGCTTCCATCTTTTTAGTTTATGGTTTATAATTTATCTACAGTAACTAGCTTTCAAACGATATATTTTTTAAGATGTATCTACACATCAATTATAATAAACACTGTACAAACTTTATCTATATAGACTAAAATCACACATAAATCTCTCTCACACAAATAAACACAACTAAAATTTTAAACTAAAAGCTATATAATCCATAGCATGGAAGAACACACCCTACTCCTGGTCCATCTGCTCGGGACAGAGAAGATCACGCGGGGCGGGAGCGGACAGGCGATGCGATGCGATGCCAACAGGCGGCTCCGGTGAAAAGGTTAGCTGGTGTGACCACTCTAGCGGTCTAGCCTTTCGTTTTGTCGCTTGCACTGCAGACGTGCGGCCCCGAGCGACTCGCTTCCCAACGCCACCGCAAAGGGATCATGGAGTTGGTGCCTCTTATTTTGGCCCCGATGCCTTTTTTTTTAATAGTAGCAGATAGCAAAGAGATTGATATAGACAACTTATATAGTTTTAAATTTTTAAAAATTATTTAAAAATTCTCTTATTTATTTTAACTTTTAGATAAACCAAATGTTCAAAATTTAAAAAAAAACAGAGCCTAGATGCTCCTACTGTATGCTTCGTCTTACTGAAAATGCAAAACTTTCAGAACAACGCACGGAGTAAATCGGAGAAGTTGCTGTCAGGTGAACCTCAATTACACCCAGTCCTGTAGGCAATGGTGTATAAAAATAAAACATCTTCTGACACCAGCGGCGCTTTCATCCTTACATTCTCTCTGAATCAAAGCGTCTCAGCTTAATTAAACGAGAAGCCATGCAAGGAATCTCCATCGAGATAGGTTTGAGGACAGGATGTATGTCTTGTCAATAAAAGACTAGGTAGCTCGCATTTGTCGTCTGGTTTGATGTTCTTTCAGAACAGTATCAAAAGAGATCATTTTCGCCAAACTACTTCCAAGTACTAGGGGTGCAATTCCTCGTCAGATTCCACTAAATTATCTGCTTTCCATCACCTTCAAAGAGAGAGAAAAGTAGGCTTTATGGGGGCAGGGGCACAATCACACAAAGCTGCAGGACAAGGGCCCCAATGTAAGCATTGTTAGTGATACGCGTCCCCAATATAAGTATTGTTAGTGATACGATCTAGATGTGATTGTGAAGATGATTATATTATTTTATATTTATGATCTTCTAGACAATATATTTTTTATATCTTGAATAAATATCTTTTATAATGATCAACAAGTACATAACTTGTTCATGGAACTCTTTATTCACATTTTCATGTTATTCTTGATCTTATATCATTATATATGACGATTATAATTTATAGATCAGCACATGCATTGATTGGTGATAATGTTTCACGAATCATATATATAATGATATCAAATCAATAATATATACATATGTTACCTACCATGAGACAGTACGAGAATTGTTATATTCTTAAATGCCATTAGTTGGTCTCATACACAGTGTATGTGGGATCCTTAGACCTAATATATTTATAGTTTCTTACATATGTAATAGTTTACTTAGGAATTGTCAACCACTACACTGTAACTAAGTAACCATAAAGGTGTCTTTCGAGTTTACTATAAAATAAGTGGAGGGATATGAGCGATTAAGATGGGATTTATTGTTTCTATATAACAGAAGAGATATCTCAGACATCTTGATGTAGTTGGATTAAAGAAGTGTATGAGCATGCCGAATGTGATTGGGGAGTAAATTACAGCTGAATAATCTACTATAAGAACAAGTGAAGAATCAAGTTATCATAGGATAGTACGCTTCCCGGCTTGAGTTCGATCTAGTATCGTGAGGCAAAAGGATCGATGCGTGAACACTATACAGATTCATCCAATGTGATGTTTATGCATATTTAGGAGTCGCTATGTCCTGCTAGGAATCACTACCAACTTGTGGACTAGAAAAGGAGTTTCTGGGCCACGACCAAATACACATAAAACTACAGAGTCACACACTTAAAAGGATAGAACATATTAGTTCAGATTGAATATGTTACTAATGGGTCAAGTGGGCTTTGTACCTTGTTGAACCCCTAATATAGGGTTCCACCGAGAGACTATATTAAGATAGGCGTGAGGCTAAGGTAGGTATCTCAGTTTACACCTACCGAAACCATAGCTGCCACCCCACAAAGGCCCTATCGTGCACGCTAGTCTAGCACACCGGCGCACAACGTTCCTCCCTAGATATGTGGACTTTAGTAGATGCACTTCTGTGACTGGCTGACTGTGGCGCTGATCCGGACGATCATCTTTTGAGGATCACTTTCTAAGGACGTTAGACGATTGACTATTTTCGCTACACCGACGCGAGCTATGTTAAACCAGATTGCTTTAACCCTTCTTCCGTTACATTGTCCGTCTAGTATTAATAATTTATGATTTCTTATTCGTATGACTTTTTAGTTTACATAGTAGAATTTTAATTTGAGCTAATATAGACTATCTGTATCCCTACAAGTATATATCCCCACATCCTAATATGGCAAACCTTACAATAAATGTTAGGCAACTAGTAGTCCAATCAGTACGATATATTAATGTGGTCGTCACCAGAAGATTTTGGACAATTTCTTCTTGTCTTCTCCTCGCTTGTGATGTGAATATGCTTTGAAATCGCATTCAATCTGTTTATGTGTCAAAGAAGCACTAGATACGATTGATTTGATTCCCGTGGTTCTTGTCATCCGTACCGTAGCAACCACGGTGAATTTTGACATGTTTTGCATGTACTGTGTGTCTGTGTGTTGGTTTGACCATACAGAAGTTTGTACAGCCAGAAAGAGTCGAAAGGCAAACACTAGTCTACTATTGCACCCAAAAGCCATCTTGTAACTTTCGTTTGGTCTAAACGTGATCTAGCTGGAACAAAAGCTCTCCTCGATGATAGTAGTCTTGTACTACCTTCTTGACTGATAGAGAGTGCAAATTGACAATTAAAGTCGTTGATGCTGTAGGTAGGGTCTGTTATTTTTTTGCTATTGTAGCTTTTGGTTGTGATTTATGGCTTTTAGACTGTTTATGTGAGAGATTATAGAGTAATAGAAACTCACATGTGATTTTTACCGATATAAATGAAGTCGGTACAATATGTATTACAATCAACTAGAAGATCCTATCTTAAAAAGATATTTCGTTTAAAAACTAGTTACTGTAAAAAAAAGAAAATCAACTTTTAGAAGCCGAAAAGAATATGATCATAATATGGTCAGTTAGCATCCGGTATTTTTCTTAAGAACCAATTGGAATATTGTTTTCTTAAGTATGGCAGGGACAAGGGATTAAAATTACAAGTGGGTCTGGAACAAAATTTCCAACCAAAAAACGACGACCTTTTGCAACTGAAGTTCTAAAATGATGCTGCGCTTAAAAAAATGCTTTAAAAAGATTTAATTTGTTCATATAAGCCGAGTTTTCTTATTTATAATTCCGAAATTTAAAAAGGTATGAAAAGTGGGCCAAGAATTAGAAAACTAGAAAGGATCCAGGTCTGCACGCTAGGTGGGACGGCGTCCACGTTCCAGTGCGAGCCGCAAGCCCAATCAACCAAGGCCATATGTTGGCTTGGCTAGACCAGAACAGCCGAAACCAAATCCACCTAACCTTTGACTGTTTTTTTAGCTGCGGCAGTTTATTTTTTAAATATTTAGACAGTAGCGAACAGTGAAGTTATCAATATAGATGACATATATAATTTTTAGCTTAAAAAGTCACTCAGAGAATCTGTTGTAATAAGGCCCCGCTTGTTTCAGCTTTTGGCTTATTTTTACTATTTATAAATTTCGTCTTTTTCTGAACTTTTGGTTTTTTAAAGTATTTTTGCCAGTTCAATTACAGTGAAATTTCAGCCGCTACAGTACAATTTTAGTCATAAACTACAGCTTTTCAGCCCAACTGATCGGAGCCTAAATCATCCCGTTTATTTAGACTTTCCAAAACCAAAGAGAAAATAGTAAAAAAAAAGAGTTAATTGATCTTTTGCCACACCTTTCATTGCATTTGATGATTTGCCATATGATGTCTCATTGACATATGGGTCCAAGACCCACACGTCAATGAGACAAATCATCAAATTACATGGTTATGTATGGGGCAAATGCTCCAACCTCCCAAAGAAAAAAAAAGATAGGACCTTGGATCGCGAGGTTCCGGCGTTGCTGCTACTCCCTATTCGCCGCCCATGGCTGCAGGCTGCTGCTCCTTGTTCGCTGCCGCCTGTTCGGAGATCGAGGTAACGGCAGCACGGTTTCATGCGACGCAATGAGTTTGATTTATGCCCTCTCTCGCTACCAATGTTATACTACTCTTAGTTATAATTAAATGTATATATAGACTAGATTACCTTCTTTGAGATGAATTAGATACTAGATTATTGGAAGAATCATTAGGCCCTAACATGTCTTCGTTAGCGTAATGGACACTGGATCAATCGAAACGTGGAAGTTATATGATCTTTGCATTAGTTATCTAATTATTATTATTTTTTGTAGCGAAGCGGCATGCACGTATATATGGAGACATGGATCAGTTCTAGATCGTTGAAAGCTAGAATCGCTGAACTGAATTGAAATTTCTTAACTAGTTTATTTCTTTTTTTAGGCGTAGACGAAAAAAATGATAGTTGCGCTTGCATATGTCGAAGGGGAAATCCAACATAGAGCTACTGGTGCTGAGTATAATATAGCTCCCAAAATCACTTTTGCGGCATCCGAGACTACCACGTTAGAAGTAGGGAAAATATTGTCATCCAAATTTTGCCGGTAACTGCGGGCTATCGGCCTTACCAGTGGGACCGGTAAAAATTTATATCAGGCAAAAAAATTCTGATTCATCAAGATTCATCTAAAAATTCAAAAATTTTGGCCAAAAAATTTCAAATTTTTCAATAAGGAAAAATGCATTATAACAGCCTTGTGATGATCCCCTCATCCATATGACTAAGGAATCGTATGGGGCAACGAGCGGGTCGTCTCTTGTGGGTAAGATGTGCAACTCTGCAGAGTAAAAACTATTCGAATAGCCGTGCCCACGGTCAAGAGCGGACATGTGAATCTTACTAGATATAGTTCTATTTCGAAAACTTTGTGGGAGGGTTTGGAAAATAAAGTGGAGGGCAGAGAAAGACCGTGATTTATGTTGCCCTGAGTGTTGCTCCAGTGATATGGTAAGTGGCTATAACACTGAAAGGATAGCATATGGTGCAGAAACCATGTAACGGTGGATGGAATCTGGATTGCTATTAATATTGCTTTCTTATCACATTATGTTTTAGTTCGAACTACTAGGTCTTAGAAAATTTTTAGGTATCATACTTCAAAAGCAATTTACGGCGAATAAAGTAACCCGAACCTTTCCTTGATAAGCCATGCATGATATCTATTGCATACTGTGTGTTGGCTCACTGCGCACGATGGATTTATGCTCACACTCACATTACCAAAATCGGAAATAGGAACCCAGGATCACTATGCTTATGAAGATGCCCCTGCCACAAATGGAGGAAATAATGAAGGAAATTAGGACGGCTTCTTCGTTTTTGGGTTTTAGTCAAGTAGGCTTGATGGAGATTGTGTGCATATATATTACCTAGGATTAGATAGTATATGTTGCACACATTACCCCTCAGTCGCTTGCCTATGGTTGATGGTCTTGCTTTTGCTTTGCTTCTGTTGTTATCTTTGTGATGTAGACATTTGGCCTGTTTGGCCCTTTTTGTAAACTATCACCCGATGCGGTGTAATTTAAACTCTGATCTGTAATATTATGATTTATACGATGTATGAAATGATGCAGCAATGTACCTGTGTGCACTATCTACTGATACAGGAAATAATGCAGTGAATCACAAGAGATTCTAGATTGAAAAATCCGGGTCTGACACCACTAAAGTGGCTGAGGTAGTGGTGAGGATAGAGTTAGAGAGACAGGAAGAAACGAGGGAAGAAGACATTGGAGGCTGAGATGTGGGCCCCATTGTATTTTTCAATTTTATTTGTTAATTCATAAATAGAGGAAGGGAAGCGGTATCCACGGGGCATCTATGCCCGCCATGCCAGTTGAAAACTAATGATGTTGCGCCGACGTGGTGAAAACCACCGGTGAAACTAGTTCAAAGATGAAAAATGAATGGTTTTGATGGTTGAGGGGGTGAAGTATCTGGCTTTATAGTTAAGAGTTGAAAACTAGACTTAGACGACAGTTGAGAGTCCAATAAACTTTTTCCAATGCAAAATTAGATAGCACGTATACTTTGCTCTATTGGTCAAGAGGGTGGTGGGTTCTTTTTTGTTTTGGATCCAAGAGGATGGTCTAGTTCCTACTTAAGAAGTGTCAAGTTTACTTTTAAAGATCACATTGTCACAACTACAGAAGGAGTGCAACGGCACATTGAGTCGTACCACAAATATCTATATCGATCTCTATTGTGTGAGAGGGGGCGCCAACAGCCGCATCATTTCTCTCCCACTGTGCATGCCGTTAACCATGAAACCAGGCTCCATAAACCATATAAGTTTAGCATTACTACTTTAGAAAAAGGAATAAGTTTACTTTACCCTATTGAACTTTTGTAAAAATCTAAGTTTCAATCTTAAAGTACAAAATCGAATATTTTAAAACTCTCATGTTACAATACCAGATATATTACCTCCTGAGACCGATTGAAGATAGTTTTAGCTGACGTGGCGCCAACATGGAAGAGGTTTTGACATATAAGTTGATTTTAGTTTAGGGTTTTGACATGCAAGCAATCTAGTTAGCAGAATAGACCAATAAATTTTTAAAAATGGTGGGCCCATATGTCATTATCACATACCACCTTCTTCCTTCTCTCTTTATCTTCTTTCTATCTTCTCTCTCCCAACGGCCATGGTTGCCTCCCCATCCGGCCTCCTTCCCCAGATATGCCCATTGCTAGCGGCAGTCATCGTAGAGATGGAGCAACTCCCCGCTGACCACTCCTTAGGTCCTGGTGGAGGAGGTGGTATGACCCAACCGGCTTGCGGCCAGGGGAGGCGGTGGCTCCTGGCCAGGGGAGGAGGTGGCATGGATATGGTAAGAGCCGAGTCATCGGCGTCATCCATGGCCTCTACTTCCTTTCTCACCGGCCACCCATGAAAGAGAGAGGTGCCTCAAGCATAGGTCCACCGTTAGTGTCATGCTTGGCCACCGTGAGCTCCGCCACTACCGTTGCTGCCTAGATTTATTGCACCGCCACTGGCTGTGAGTTCCACCATCGGCGTTGTCCTCAACTTCCATGAGCTCAACCACCACCATCGCCGCCCAGATCTGCTCGCCACCGAAGAAGGTGGTAGCGCAATTCCCAGGTGGAGGTGGTGCGTGGTGGGCGAGGTGGCGGCGCTGATCTGGGAAGGCGGGCCCGGATCCGATCAAAGCCGAGCTGCCGATGTAAACCTCAGCCTCCTCCTTTCTCACTGGTTAGCACCATGAAGAGCTCGCTTCTCTTGCTCAGGAGGAATAAGCAAGTGCTCGAGGAGGAAGAAAAAAAGAAATTAGGAAAGGGAAGGAAAGGAAAGGAAAGGAAAAATTGAAAAAAATGTTTTGCTGACTCAATTGTACATGTTCATGTGATTGGACACCATAGCAATAAAAGTTGTCCACATAGATGCCACATCATCTAAAATCATCTTCTATCAGCCTGAGGAGGTAAAATAAATAGTATTGATAATTGAGAGAGTAAAATATCCGATTTTACACTTCCAAATTAAAAGCTAGACCATTGGAAAAGTTCAAAGATATAAAATAGACTTATTTCTTAGAAAAATAACTACATAGCCAACTAAAGCCCAACACTTAGTTATGAAATACGATGTCACACCACTATCACTCATTGCTCAAGCCTGCGTACTTCACCACGACAACTTAACACGGTTGGCTCTAACCTTTGCTGTTGAAGATGCTATGTGCTAAGGACGTCTCATAGTTCATACCAGTGATTTAAATATCATGCTATAGCGGTTTTCATTCTTAGAACGCTAAGCTGCAACACATATACATGCTATTACAGCAACAACCGATATAGCGGTAACAGCGATCCGCTATAGCTATTAGCAGATAGCAGAAATAGCAGCCGCTATGCTTTATTTCCTAATTATTTAGGCTTGTGAACAATTAGTTAATATGCTAATCGTATAATTAGAGTTTTAGCTAACTTAAATTAGTTTTTGATATAAAGGATTGAAACACAAGGTATTTCATGTGTTCAATTTGAATTTGAATTTGGAAATACCAAAAAGACTCAACATTGCCTTTGGCCAAAGAATTTTATTCGAAATCTATAACAAATTACTTAAGATCATTTGAGTTATAATTTTTGGTATTTGAATTCTAGTTTAAAATTATAGAGACTTATAAATTTTATATCCTATTTCAAGAAATGCGAATTTCCTTCTAGTGTTCCAAACATACCAAGTTATATATTGAATTCAACTTTTTAAAATTTGAAGCTTAAACATTTCTTATTTACGCTAATAAATTAAGTAAAATGTTTTTCAAAAAAATATTCATTTATTTTTTAGGTTGGACATGTCGTGAAAGTGTTGTAAATTTGCGACATTTTTACTTGCACTTTGCCCAACTTTCTTGCTATAAGTTTTTATATTCATATACGGTCTGGGGAGGCATTTTGCAAAAAGACCCCTGTATTTTTCCGAAATTACGTATAGGTCCTTGGTTCTCGCGAAAAGGTCCCTGGTAATTTTTTTTGGTCCCTCCATTTTGCAGGATGGCCCCCCGTGTTTTCAGAAATTGCGCACGGGTCCCCGTTTTTTTATGTACAGGTCCTCAGTTTTTCGAAAAAGCCCTCCGTCTTTTTCGAAAATGCGTTGCCCCGCTTTTTGAAAACTCCTCACGAATTATCGCCTCTTTTATTTTGATACGTACGGTGGCTGACGCGGCGTTGCGCCGCGCCTACGAGGCTAGTAGTATTCAATGTAACATGGAAAGCAATTAAATTGATATCTCTATGATTGTACGGCGATGTAGAGTAGCCTCTGCAATATTTAACTTATATATTTGCTCTAGCTTTTTTTTGCCGTCACACCGCGATAATCGTGATTTAACTCATAGGTTCATACAGGAGTGTCACATAGGGTGGGTATGCTTGTGTAAGTTTGTAACCAGCCAACGGATCAGATCCACGCATCGGCATCCCCATGCAGATCTTGAGACCACATCCAACGGCTCTAGTTGTCCCCAAAAACAACGCCGAAAACGCGAAGGCCCGGAGCACACCACGCCACCGTTCCGCCTCCGCGCCATGGCGGAGGAAACCCTAAGCCCTAGACCACCTCCAATCCCACCACCCTAGCCCACAACCTCCGTCTCCGCCGCCGCCGCCATGGGGCCCCGTCGAGGCATCCGTTTCGTCTCCTCCGGCGTCAAGCTCCCGTGCGCCGCCCTTGCCCCTGCCCCGGCGCCCGCCCTCCTGTCCACCGCGCTCCCGTTCGCGCACATCGGCCGAGCCATCCACGCCGCCGCCCGCCGCGTCGCCGAGTCGCTCCCCCGCGTCGCCGCCGCGCGGGCCGAGACGGCGGCTGCGCCGCCCCTGCCGCGGAGGCATGGGAAGGACGGCGGAGGGGCGGGGCGAGGAGCGGGTGCTGATCAGCGAGGTGGCGGTGCGGGGCAAGGACGGGGAGCCCCTGGAGCGGCCCGAGCTGGAGGCGGCGGCCGCGGCGGCGCTGCGCGCGTGCCGCCCCAACGCGGCGCTCACGGTGCGGGAGGTTCAGGAGGACGTGCACCGCGTCGTGGAAAGCGGCCTCTTTCGCTCCTGCATGCCCGTCGCCGTCGACACCCGCGACGGCATTCGCCTCATCTTTGAGGTCCGGTTTTTGCTTCTTTCCCAATTCCCTCCGCAATGCTTAATTCTGGAACTGAAGTTTGCGGATTTTGGTTTGTTTTGTTGTTTAGGTTGAGCCGAACCAGGACTTCCATGGGCTTGTCTGCGAGGGTGCCAACATGCTGCCCTCCAAGTTCTTGGAGGACGCATTTCGTGATCGCCATGGTAGGAATTTTAGTTTTTCTCATGTTTAAGAGCCTGCTATGGTTATGTTGTGGAAAGTTGCTATAGATTAGTTTAATCAAGGGTATGTGCCTGTCAGAGTGAACTGTTTCATTCGGTGCATTTACTTTACACAGCGTTACATGAACCGTTACTACATGTAAGTAGCTTTCAGCAATGTAAATTGATATTTTTTCTATTAGTAGTTTGGGCAAAGAGTCACCAAGGGTACATAACATTGATTAGTATCCTATATATTTGACCTAGCATAACATTAGTCTAGGATGAGGTAGGACTTTGAGAATTAGCACTTCATTTTTGTTTCAGTTTTGGTCGTATTAGGATTTCAATAGATTAAATGATCCAGCATAGTTATGAGACATTGGCATATGCAAAAATGGTCAGCTAATAAAGCACACTGATTTGTAGTCTCACACTATTGTCTTATTGTTGGTTTACTCTTGATCTTAAAATAATAACGTTTCTCCACACTCCACAGAAATTCATGGTAACATACATCAATCTATCGTCACCTAATCTCTTGGTATCTTTGTCTATAGAGAGAAAATCATTTCCTCGTGTAATCTTAATGTACTTTTGTTAGCTTGTCGAATTTGTTGTCAAGACCCAATTGAGTTTTGGTTTTACATTATGCAGGAAAAATAATCAATATAAGACATTTGGATCAAGTGATCAAGTCTGTTAACGGATGGTATCAGGAGCGTGGTCTAACTGGCTTGGTAGGCAGGGAAATAATCAATATAATTCATGTTCCACTATCATACATAGTTTCATAATACTCCTTGTTTTGTGCTATTTGGTGTTGTATTGCAATTTGCTTAAGAGCATTGCCGAATAATAGGCGTCTAGTGCCCATTTGTCTTAAATAACATGCTCTGTGACTTCTTGGCCTTTTAGAGGCCTACTATCATGGCAATTGGGTTGCTATTCTCCTGCTTCTCTAACCACTAGGCACTAGCCATTGTATATATCTCACCAATATCAAATAGGTAGGGCATACAACATAGTTTTCTGTATTTCCTGGTATGCAAAGTAGAGCATATAGAAGCTATGAACTTCCATTCTCAAGTCATGTTTTTGACTCTTTGTGGTCTTAGTCCTAACAGAACTAGAAATATGATGTTGGAAAATGTGAATGCGTGGTAGTTAACTACCTATTGGTTAGTTGAATTTACCACAAATTTAGTTGCCTACTAGTTTATGTCAAAACCAACACCTTTTACAGTTTTAACTTGCAAAAGGTATTTTGATTGCTAATGATAAATCAATAAAGGCCCTTCATTTCGCCTCAGGTTTCATATGCTGAGATTCTTTCTGGAGGAATTCTGAGGCTACAAGTTTCTGAAGCTGAGGTTAATAATATCAGTATTCGCTTTCTGGATAGAAGAACGTGAGAATTATAGCTTGACTCAGTGAGATTCTCTTCACTGATTACTGTTTTATAGCCGTATAATATTCTGATCTTTCTTATCTTCTTCCTTCTCTATCCATTTCGCTCCGTCATTAGTGGTGAACCAACTGTTGGTAAGACACAACCAGAGACCATACTCCGGCAACTTACCACCAAGAAGGGGCAGGTCAGAGCATTTTCAAAAGTTCCCTTGCTGTATTTGTGTTTTATCTACTTAAGAAACACTATTGATAATAGTTATAAATGTTTATTTGGATTATGTCCTTATTGCACCATTTTGCATGGTATTTGATTTTAAGACCATTTCCATTTGGCACTCGATGTTGATGATACCGTCCTGTTCATTGAAGCATTGCTTTTATGTGGTATTGAAGTAGCTATGCAAATGCTAGAACCAAAATCATAAGAACTATTGCTACAGTGGATGAAAACAAGTGTGGTCGGATCCTATCTACCGTACTCTCTGATCATTTATGTATAATTTTTGCATACGCGAACATAATTTTGCACAATTTCTGTGTTCTGAATCTATGGAAGGAGCACTCAACAATCTGAACTGAAAGTATTTTGGCAATAAATATTTAGACTTGGTTAGATGCTAATTTTACACTTCATGTCCTGTAGCCTTGATGTTGTGATAGACATCTTATCTGTCTGAACTTATAATGATGAAAATAGGCTTACAATAGAGCACAAGTGAAAAGAGATGTTGAGACAATACTCACTATGGGAATTATGGAGGATGTTACAATAATTCCGCAGCCAGTCGGAGGTGAAGCTAATTTCGTTTGTTCCCATTGTTTCTTTAAGCTGGTCTTTCTTTTCAAGTACATGTGTTCTTATGGTCTTCTGCAGATTCTAATAAAGTTGATCTTGTCATGAATCTTGTTGAACGCCCTTCTGGTGGTTTCTCTGCTGGTGGTGGCATTTCGAGTGGGTGAGTACAAGTAGTAGTGCTTGCTAAGTGAACTCAATTGAGTGAATTGTATGCTTTCATAAAATTTGTTTCTTCTGCAAGGTGTTGAAGTGGTAAATATGATTTCAAGGACCTTATGTAGCATATCTGCAAATTACATTTCAAACTTTAGTCTTAACATCTATGCTGTTCTTTCTGCAGGATAACAAATGGACCTCTTTCTGGACTTATTGGAAGGTTAGTAGGTTCTTTCACAGTTTAATGTGTATGTCTTCAGCTATTCTGGTGCTGTTTGTAATGCTAGGATTTTGACATGTGACAACCTACTCTTAACACAAGGGTCAATGTTAATTGTGTTACGCTGTCCTCAAGCCCCACCATCACGCCATGTTTGCAGCGGCCTAAGTTAAGATGACCCACCAAAGCCCAAGCAGCCCTTAGGAATTTGGCAGATTCAGATGTTGATTTTAATTTTACAATTGATCTTAGATTTACTGACATAGATGTGCCTCGATAAACTGAAATTGCACGTGTCTAAATTTTTTCTCACATTGAAGTTTTTAAACAGCTTTGCATATTCTCATCGGAATGTTTTTGGGAGGAACAAGAAGTTGAATCTCTCACTAGAGAGGGGCCAAATAGATTCTATATTTCGATTAAACTACACTGACCCTTGGATTGACGGCGACAACAAGAGGACCTCCAGAACTATCATGGTTCAGGTATATACCTTTAATATGATACCTTCTTCACAGTTCCATGATTCCATCAGGCATCAGTTGAGAATCATGCGTATGTTCTTATAATTATTTCCTTTGCCAGAACTCTAGGACTCCTGGAACACTTATTCATGGTGGGGACCATCCTGACCATGGGCCCCTTACAATTGGACGAGTGACTGCTGGCATTGAATATAGTCGACCATTCAGGCCTAAATGGAGTGGTACACTTGGATTAATATTTCAGGTAAACAAGTGAATCATATGTCATATTAAGCAAGTAGCCTTTTCTCTGTAGTCCATACTTGTAGGCCCGAGACAAAGCCCAAAATAGACATGATGATGTGATGTTAGTACTACCTTAGGTAATAGAATTCGGAAAAAAGGTACATGAGCACACTTGCGTACCGGTGTAGGATGTTAAGGATAAGAATAGGAAATAGATAAGGACTCTTATCTATTTCCTTATATGACTTGGATTCTATTCCATATATGCCTTATCTCTATATGGCATATCCTCTTGTACTCTCCTATATATATGGTCCTTTGGGTCTCATATCTATACACACAATATTCATAACATGGTATCAGAGTTTAGGTTAAAACACTAACCTCATCTATTTCCGCATCTGCTGTCCCCGGGAGGATCATCTCTCCCGGGGGCGGCCATCTTGTTAGTCGCCGACAACGGCGCTGCGACCGGACGAGCTCTCCTCACGGCCGCTCCTCTGCGAGGTCCCCGCCGTGTCCCGGCGGCATGGAAGCCACCGCGGCCTTCCCCCGGCGGCGTCTGGCGGTGAAGCGACCGGCTTCTACTTCTTCCGATGACGGGATTCGCACGCGTTGCCTGACGTCTTGGTGGTGTGGCGGTCGGTGCGAGCCTTGGGCTCACCGAGGCCGTGCGATCGTCCGGATCCAACGACCGCTCCCTTCTCGACCGAGGCTCCGCGCCGGTGCTCGTCCGGATCCGTCCGCCTCGCCGGATCCGGCCCACCATCCATCGTCACCTCCTCGCCTCTTTCACCGCGGTGGCTTTGGTGGCCGGCCTCTTCCTCCTCACCGGCGTCCATGTCGGCCAGGACGAGGACGACCACTCCGGACCACCGGAGCAGCCCCTCCGCCGCCGTCGAAGAGCCGCGGCGCCGCGTCTCGGTCATCTTCTTCACCGATCCTCGAGACATGCTCTAGTGCCGGCGTTGAAGCCACGAGATGCGGCCGCCGATGGGGAACGAGGCCACCGCCGCCGCTCACGGGGCCGTCTCGCCAGTGCGGCCGCAGGCCAGCATCGCCGCCGCCGCGCCTCGCCGCATCGCCGCTTGCCGTTGCCCGTTCGCTGGCCGCCGGGCATCTTTGCTTATGCAAGTGGCCGCTTCCCTGCGGTCTTGGTGCCGGTCGCTCCACCGTCAATGGGTGGGTACAGGGGTCCCCCGCCACCTCAGGGCCCCTTCACCTAAACCCAACAGCCTACTGGGCCGCCCTTTCATCTCCGGTGCTCCACTTTCATAGTGGCTGTTGCTCACGGGGGGGCCTCCAGCAACGATCGGCCTGGTTCTTCACTCCAGGACGCGATCCAGCAACGAGCGTCCAATCCTTGGGCCTCTTCAAACGGGCGGCCTGCTCACCTTAGGAGCAACGGCCCTCTGCCCCCAAAGAGCGCCCCCCCAACGACAACGCTAGATTTGGCCGGGTTCTTCAACACGGGCAAGTTTGACGCATAGACGCGACGCGCTTTGACGGAGGTCTGGGCTAAGTTTCGGTGCTGACTAAATGTGTGTGACGTGGGCTCGAGCCCACAACCCCCATTAAACACATTATCACATGACGTTTTCATCTGTTTTCTTTTGAGTCAGTTTTAGTTACTTTTCTCGTAAGTCTTCCGTTGCGTCCATCCAGGTCCGTAGTTCTAATTCGTCCAAGCCGTGCGAGTCCACAAATTTCTTGTCAGTTATAGAAGTGTAGGAATTTTTCTTTTGCATAGTAGTAGCCGCCGCTCTACTCTCTGAGCCGCATGCAGATCGTAGAAGTCGTTCTGATGCCGCCGCTTCTCTAGCCGCCGCCCCGAGCTTCAAAGGCCGCCGCGCGTCCCCTATGCACTGCGCCGCCGTCTCTTGGGCTTCGATCTGCGCCGTCATGCATCTATCTATTCCTCTTCGACTTGATTTGACAGTTTATTTAAAAACTGCACGCAACGACGACATCATCAAGACTCGGACTTCGGATTTATCTTGTTTTAGTGTCAACTCTTTTCCAAATGCAATGCTATTGCATACGACTTGCATTTGAGGGGGTGTTAAGGATAAGAATAGGAAATAGATAAGGACTCTTATCTATTTCCTTATATGACTTGGATTCTATTCCATATATGCCTTATCTCTATATGGCATATCCTTTTGTACTCTCCTATATATATGGCCCTTTGGGTCTCATATCTATACACACAATATTCATAACATAGGAAACAAGTGAAATTAATCATTGTTGAATTTTTTTTAACATCTGCTGTTTCCTTTGAAAAACAAGCCAATTTGTATTCTACTGAGTACTGACTCTTTCTATGCAGCATGCTGGTGCTCGTGATGACAAAGGCAACCCTGTCATCAGAGATTTTATAACAGCCAATTAACTGCCAGGTCTGAAATCTCAATGCCTCATTTACCTTTATTCTGCACCATAACTATGTTTGGGTACACCATAATTACAATTATTGAATTAAGGCACTATTTGAAATCTGATGTTCTTGTCATGACAATGCAGCGGGAATGCTTATGATGACACACTGCTAGCTAAGCTTGAAAGTGTCTACACAGACTCTGGAGATCATAGCTCTACAATGGTTGGCATTTATACTACTCCTTTCTGCTGCTTTGTAATTTTATTGTCGTAATCTCTTATCTCCTACCATTGTTACTGCTTGTAGTCTGTTTTCAACATTGAGCAAGGTCTTCCTATTTTTCCTGAGTGGCTTAGTTTCAACAGAGTGACAGCACGTTTGAGGCAGAGCTATGAAATTGGTCCTGCTCGACTTCTTCTAAGGTACGTTTTAGTGCATACCTCGCCTTTGTTGGACGTCAAACAAAAATACGAGTGTGACCTGAAAGTTTTGCATAGCAAGTTGCACATATTTTTCGGTTATTTTACTCATTCCCTACATTACTTTTATGTGATCTAGTGCTTCTGGAGGTCATGTGGAGGGAATTTTTTCGCCTCACGAAGCATTTGCAATTGGTGGTACAAATAGTGTAAGAGGATACGAAGAAGGTGCTGTTGGTTCTGGCCGTTCATATGCTGTTGGTAGTGGAGAAGTCTCTTGCCGAATGGTAGGTTTTGCCTCTCTTGGGTATATTGAGTTATCTATCTTTTTTAAAAGGGCATTGACATGCAACACCAGTACAGTAAATACAAAGATAACAATATTTTCCCACAAATACCTAGTTAACATGAATATGCATATATAAAGAAGAAACTAAAAAGGTAATATTTGAAATTAGTTTGTAATTCAGAAAACTAAGTTTTCTTCATTG
The DNA here is from genome assembly GCA_036346245.1 of Bonia amplexicaulis. Classification (NCBI taxonomy): domain Eukaryota; kingdom Viridiplantae; phylum Streptophyta; class Magnoliopsida; order Poales; family Poaceae; genus Bonia; species Bonia amplexicaulis. The sequence goes on along the minus strand of CM070738.1, from coordinate 3,845,452 downwards.
AATTGGACGTATTTAAGAATATAGGTAACTTGGAGAAGCAAACTAACAAATGCACAATATATGAAATAGTTACAATTTCTTTGCTGTATCTAATGCTAATGTCAGTTGTACAATTGCCAATAAATTATCTTCTTTTAAGACGGATATAGTCACACTTGGATCTTATGATCCGAATAATTATACATGTCAGATCAGTGTAACATCTCCAACGAGTGCTGAACTTAGGAGAATTACCTGGTGAAAATGTGCAACCTAACTGTTTCCTGTGCATGTTTGGACCTTCTTAGTGATGCATAGATAGGCTACTTGAAGAATTAATTAAATGTCAGTCTGAAGATTGCCATCTGCAATGATACCAAGTGCGGATTACTTGTTGCTGTGTGTGCTACTCTGATGCACATCGTGCCTGCTCTATAATTTCATGCATAAAAACCCATCCTTTTATACCATCATTTTGATTGCTTACAGTACTCGTTTTGTATGTAGCTCGGGCTGCTGGAAGGTGTGGTCTTTGGTGACTATGGTAGTGATCTGGGTTCTGGTCCTAAAGTTCCTGGTAAATCATGTTCTACTCACATTTTGACCATATACAGCCATTTTGTTGTCCACATTTGTGGCCTTTGGTGCTAAAGCAGGCTAGTCCTGTAGATATACTCAAATGCTCTAAGCCCCGTATTTGGTATGAAAAGAAAAAAAACGCCCGATCAGATTCAGAATTAGAAATTTATTGCTTTTGCCTCTTATTCTAGTTAATCGATGAAATTTAGCAGCTCCTGGAACAAGTCTAATACAGTTGCAGATTTTGCAGTGATGGCATCTCTTTTGCTAACTCCAGTTCTCATTTGGACCACTCTGGTGATTTCTTGTTTAGGTGACCCAGCAGGAGCCCGTGGGAAACCTGGAAGTGGTTATGGGTACGGTCTTGGCATCCGTGTGGACTCCCCACTGGGACCTTTGCGACTCGAATACGCTTTCAATGATAAACAAGCGAGACGATTTCACTTTGGGGTTGGCTACAGAAATTAATCTGTGTGAGCGTCTGTTGTGTTCATCTGTGTGGTCCTTCATTTGATTTGCTGAGCATTTGCCTCTGGTAGGAGATAGTGCCATTTCTTTGCGATGTCGGTACAAGTTTTGCAAAGCGAATTTTGTTTAGCCCAGATTGCCTTATTGTAACATAATAGTTTTTTCCCCTTTTCTCTAGTAAACGTTCCTGGAAGTTGGAACCAGAGTAAAAAGAGCCCCCAGCTGGTAATTATTGATGATTCATGGCAACAATAATAGCGCAAGGCCCTGTGGTAAAATTGGAACGAGTTTTGTCCCTGAGCCAAAGAAATCAAAATTGAGGGCTTCTGTCAACGATGTGCCCCCAATAGTACACTGTCAATTGTCACCATTTGTAATGTAATGTACTGGACTCCAGAGTCCTGATTGGTTACACCTTCAGCAGCTCGAGCATCTGTCGTGGAGGCAGAAATAACAGCTTAAACAGCATAGGTGAGTATTTCAAGATATCATCACCTGTCTCATGACAAAGTTCGCACCAACCAAAGCTGCCTGGACCAATGCTATGTTCGTACGCATGGGCGTCATGACTAGTTGCACCATGCACCGGCTTTCCTCAGGCCTCAAGATAGGAAGAAGAGCCTGCCAATAAAAGTGGACTGGTGACTACTCACAGAATCTTCCATCCATGCAACGGGCCATGCAAACAGATAAGCAGTGTCTCATGGATGGTTTCCCTTCATCCCAAAAAAGGATGGTTTCATTTTTCTTCGTTAAGATCATCAGTAACATCTCCTAGGCTGACAATTTTCATCGACAAGCTAGGCGAAAACTCCAGTACAAATATTTTTTTTCATGTTGCCTCTGGTGTTTTTCCACATTAATTATTACTCTACTTCATATCGTTGGTGTTGGTACTCTTGGTGTTTTTGTCGATAGGTGCATAAATATGCCTGTGTAGTCATGGTAACTCGAAGCACTACTAGTATTACACTTGTATTTCACATTCAGCTATCAAATATAGACATGATGGAGCAACAGTTCTTCCAGACCAAAAAAACAGAACCTCATTTTCTGGCACGTTATCTTCTCCAAAACTTGCAGCAACCCAGCTGTCTCTCTTCATACTCGATCAGAGATAAGTGCTCTAAACTAGCTAGTTTCTTTATGTGTGTCTGACTGCGCGCCCGCATAGCATTTGGCTTCGATCAAACAAGTCATGCTGCGACATAATGCATTGCCTGCAGGCTGCAGGTAGCCATCCTGCATGCAGGGGGTTGTTTGAACAAGTTGGCCACACTAATCAAGACCAAGGAGACATTTTATGAGATCATATGCAGCTAGAAGAAGCTGACAAGCCAGATGCAGCCACCAGTTAACAGTGTGTGATCAGCACATGATGGGAGGGAGAGACCAGCAGAGCCTGGGGTTATCCACAGTGGCGCAGCGGTCCGATCGACAGATGAATTTCGCATTCACGATCATGAGGTTTCTTGCAGATTTATCTCCCTTTGGAGACATCTGAGGACAGCAAGGATGTTTCTGCTGTTTGTTCATGGTAATCTCCTCTGCCATAGTGCCGTTCAGCATCAGAATTGAATGGAAGTCTAAGAGAACCACCATATGTATGCAGTGGTGCCAATTAAGCCCTGCCATTACTTGTGTCCACATCCATGCACCGCAAAGCCTGATCTAACAAGGTCAGATCAAAGAGAGAGAGAGAGAGAGAGAGATGTTGACCTCCCAACTCACTGCAATTGCAACGCTGCAACTAAAGCAATGCAACTGCATTCCATCACTCAGCTGTGGCTAGACACATGAAATGAACCCAAGCCTATGGGTTTTCAGTTTCGGTTGAAGTGGCAGCTAGGGTCATATGCTACACATTTCTTGTTGCAAACATCGAAACAAAGAAAGAAACCAGTGAATTGGCCTGTTACATAATACGATACTAGTACGTGTAATCAGATCACAGAAAAGAAGAGGGAGGGAAAAACCACTAAAGATAAATGATGGCACTACATTACCTGCCTAGCTAGCTAGATGGTCCAAAGAAATGAAAGAAGACGCTGAAGTTGCTGCATGCTGCCTACACGATGCAGAAACCAGTATTCCAACACCGACTTTTCCAGGTACTGTTGCACTTCGGCTATTAGGATACAAAGCACATCTAGATCCTCCTCCACATTATCATGCGTGTTTCAAAGCTAAGTCCTGCTCGGTTAGGTTAAAAAGCTATGATTTATAACTGAAATTACACTGTAGCAATTGAAATTTTACTGTAGTTGAAGGTGACTTATTTGACGTAAGTAAATTTAAAAATAGAAAAATATGCTAGCTTATCATGGACAACACAAATGAATACGAAAAAAAAGAACCGGTAAAAAAGCTCTAACAAAATCAAAAATTCAAAAAAAATTATAAATAGTAAAAAATAAATCAGAAACTAGAAATTGAATCCAAAACATCCGGCGGGTCTCGCATCATAGAGCCACCGGGGTGTGTCTTGTATGTGCATGCAAAGGCTCCTACGTAGGAAACGAGAAAGCACCTTGCCATCCTCTACTCGTCTCCAGAAATTCAAGGACATACACATGTGCTAGTGTGTATACCATGCACACTGTACAGTCCTTGTGTATGTGTTTCCTTGAGACTTGCGAGTAGAACGATGTGACGCAGGTAGTGCTACGTGGCATTCTTTTGATATGTGCTTTATACGATATACTAGTTATAGATTCGTACGTTACAACGAAGTTATAAAAATAGTAAGACAACTTACTTCCTAGCTAACTTCACACATCAAATATTGAAGAGCAACCGACAGAGAGAGAAGAGTGGTCAGAATACGTGAGGAGATAAGAAAAGTGGAGAGGGTGGGCAGTTGTATCTTGAGAGAGAGGAGGAGATAAACGAATCGTCTAGATCAAATCGGATGGTTATAGAGAGGGGAGGGAGAACACACCGATGACCATTAATTCATCTTTATATAATAGTAGAGATGCTATAATTTATTAATTTAATAAATAATATTTATTGAAAGAGGTTGAAAATAACGGGCTAGCTGCTGGTCCCTGCATAAAGGAATTGCTTGTGTCGATACACTTCTCTCGATCCGAGCGGGATTCTCTGACTTAGAGGAGCTAAGTCATAGCCATCCATCCACCAGATGAACGGTCCAGATTTTAGTTTTTTTAATTTTGATTTTTTTACTTCTAGTTTTTAGTTTTTTATTTTCATATTTTTCTAGATTTTTTCTTTTTATATTTCTTTATATTATATGTGTTAAAATAACCTATTTTTTAAAAATAAGTTTTTTTTTAAAAAAATTATTTTAACACAGATAATATAAAGAAATATAAAAGGAAAAATCTAGAAAAAAATAAAAAAAAACTAAAAACTAGAAGTAAAAAAATCAAAACTAAAAAAACTAGAATGGTCTGGACCATTCATCTGGATATGAATCACTTAGAGAAGCTAAGTCACGAGAATACGCGCCGCTCTCGATCGGCCACGATGATGTAAGGCACAGTGCAATACAGTACTTCCAGCCAGCGGTTAGATCTGACAAAACTTTTCTTTACGTAGAGAAATTACAATGGTGGTGAGTAACATAAGCACGACAAGTGCCTTAAAAGTGAAAGGCACACTACAATTTGCTTCTTATAATTATTACTAGATATGGAAACGTGGCGCCACACCACGCTAGTTACTACATGGACAAAAGAAAAAAGTATGAGAGATTTTTTTTGTAAAAATTAAGGCTTTATTACATAAAAAGAGTCGTTTTACGGAAAAAAAATCAAGAACTAATACGTACTTCTTGGAAAACTATGGGATTTTATTCCGTGATGTGCCAATATGTTGGAATCTAGGTGGTTGACAAATGTGTTTGGAACATCGTGGTTGAACAACATTGTCGAAACATCGTAGTCGACCAATGTGGTCAAAACATCCCGGTGGAAGGAAGGTGGTCAAAGGACGTGATCGGATTAATGTGATTGAAATATTGTGGTCGAACCATGGTGCTCGTAATCACGTGATCGGTTTACCGTATTGTCATAATGTGGTCGAAACATCGTAGTAAAAAAACACGATCGAAGGAATGTGATCGAAACATCGTGGTCGATCCATATGCTCTAACTAATGAGGTCAAAATATCATGGTCGTAACCTTTTGGTCGAAACCTCGTGGTCGAAACATGGTCGAACGAATATGGTCGAAACATCGTGATTGTCACAACGTGGTCGAAACATCGTGGTCGGCACAACATGATCGACCCAACATGATGGAACCACGACATGGTCAAACCATCGTGGTCGAGAAAACATGGTCGAACCATTATGGTCGACACAACGTGGTCAACTGAAGTGGTCGAAACGTCGTGATCGAACCACCATGGTCGAAACAATATGTTCGAAACCTCGTGGTCGACCGAGGTGGTCGAAACATCCTGATTGAAAATTTCGTGGTCGACCTAAGTGATCGAAACATGATGGTCGAAACAGCACGGTCAACCTAACGTAGTCGAACCAAGGTGGTTCAAACAACATGTGGTCAACCGAAGTGGTCGAAACATGGTGGTCGAAACCTTGTGGTTGAAACTATCGTGGTATCGTGGTCGACACAACATGGTCAAAACAACATGGTCAAACGTATCATGCTCAAAACCTTGTGGTCAAAACAACATGATCGAACGTATTGTGCTTGAACTATCATGCTCGAAACCTCGTGATCGAAACATCCTAGTCGAAACTATTCTTGTTGAACTAACGTACTCAAAACATCGTGATCGGCACAATGTGGTCGAAATATCGTGGTCGGCACAACGTGATGAAACCAACCTGGTCGAACTATCGTAGTCGAACCAACGTGGTCGAAACCTCATGTTCAAACCAGCGTGGTCGACCCAAGTGGTCAAAATATGGTGGTCGAAACAACATGATCGACCTAACATGGTTGAACCAAAATGGTCAAAATAGCATGGTCGAACAACGTGGTCAACCCAAGTGGCAGAATACAGAAGGCAAAACGTATATTATATATACATGAATAAGCACATACATATCGAGTATGATACATGATTCGAAGAAAGCTATGATTACTGAAGTCTATGTATGTGTTGGTTGCATGTAGTAAGGAAGTAAGTATTTTTACAAAATCCTAAAGGTTACAAGTGTCATAGAAAAGAAGTAGTGGTAATAACAGGAGGTACTAAATAGAAGAAAGCACTTCTTTATATACTATATTCTTTTGTTTTAGCAGAAGGAATGCCTTGGTCATCTTTGATTAACATTTTCAGTCCTGAACATAATGTAACTAGCTGGTAGTGGTAATAACAGGAGGTACTAAATAGAAGAAAGCACTGCTGTATATACTATATTTTTTGTTTTAGCAGAAGGAATGCTTTGGTCATCTTCGATTAACATTTTCAGTCCTGAACGTGATATAGCTGGCTGTGGTCGAAACACCATACTCGAAGCGTCATGGTCTGCGGCACAACCGAGAACGTGATCGAAGCGCTATAGCAACCAACCCCGACGACTGCTTCAACTACGTCGCTTCGACCACGACCCTTTTTTCTAAAAATTACTTGAAATGCCGTGATCTACGTCGTGATCGAGAACGTCGTCGAAGCACTGCACTCGAAGCGCTATGGCACGCAGCCCCGACGACTACTTCGACCACGACGCTTCGACCACAAAGCCGTAGTAGAACGGATGTGACCGAAGCACCTGTAAAATTCGATAAAAGTAGTATAAAATTCGATAAAGATAGCACCTAGCACCTCAGATCCATAAGAGAAAAAAATCGATAAACGTATAAATAGTAAATCATATAAAATCCAATAAAGATATCATAAAATTCGATAAAGATAGCACCTCAGGTCCATGAGAGAACAGGAGCGGCGATGGGGTTGACGCGGCCAAAGAGGAGGACAGCAACGCAAGCGAAGGCGTTGAGGTCGACACGGCCAAAGAGGCGGAGGGCGGCGCGAGCGAAGAGGAAAAAGGAGCGGCGGGCGCGACCCAGGCGAAGAAGAGGAAGCAAGAGCAAGGAATTAGAGAGCAGATAAAGAATAGCAAACAAGGGTAATAGAGTGGAGGACGCGGGCACAGCTACGAAAAAACTAGCTGTTTTACATGAACTTAATTGATTACCACTTGAAATTGAAGCTAACATGTACATTTCACCTAACACCAATGATCCAGAAAATTACAAGGGCCGCAGTGTACATTATGACATGCTAATGGATAATCAAAAGTAAACAGCATAATGTATACTATAGCTTACTTACACATGGAAATATGAAGTGGCTGTATATGCCATGAACAAGTGAAATGACAAAAACACAAACATAAAATACACTTACAGAGCCAACATGCATGTCACTCAAATATATAGCCTTTGGATGGTGTCTGCAGATCTTGTGCAAAAAAAAGTAAATGTTTCTTAAGATCTGTGTGAGGTTAGATTAGAGAATAACAAAGTGAAGACGAAAGATGCCCCAGTTACAAATTCAGGTTCCATGGTGAGAAGATAATTTCAAGAATGCACGGTTAATAACGAGCTGTTCAATTTGACATATCACCAATTCATAGGTTTAATGATTTGATGGCTTCAGATAAATTACTCTGGAACAAGACGCTCACTGTAATCTTGGCATACCATGTACTAAGCTAAACACAGCAAGTTTAACAAGTGTCAACGAAGGTGGTCATGCCAACGAATAACTGATCCGGTCGTGACGTTCTGCACCTCTACTCTGTACTAGTACTGCTCCCATTTTATGCGCCTCACTGTTCTTTCTCCTTCAATTAAACCTTTAAACCTGCGTGTTGTCGGTTGGGAGTTGCAAAGCTTGCAACGACCCCTACACTGATCATGCTCTAACAGTACTAGCTATATTAGCTAGCTAGCTAGCTAGGCTGCCTCCATACAAAAGCTGAGGAGAAAGCGCTACTACTACTATTTGGCATTTGATTTCGAGGCAAGCAAATTCAATCAAGCTGTAGCCAGTCAAGATATGCAAAAGTGAGCCTTTGGTTGGTCCATCCTGTGGTTGCTACGGCCTTGTTGTGTTTAATTATGTCTTTGCACTACTTTTTGTAAATGATTTTGCTATTGTCAAGGCGACTGAAATTTTTTTGTCTCTCAGTCACTTGAAATTGCAATCTCAATCAACTAAAATTGCAGCCCCCCTCCAAAAAAACAACTGCAACTTCAGGTGATTCAGAGTGCAACTAAATTTACACTTAGTTGCACTCTCAATCAACTAAAATTGCAGCTCCCCTCCAAAAAGAACAACTGCAATTTTAGTTAATTGAGAGTGCAACTTCAAGTGACTGAGATACAAAAAATTTCAGTCGTCTTGGCAATAATCACTCCCTTTTGTAAATGATGTTTTATAATCTTTGCTGTCAAAATTTCTAAATTTGACAATCAATATGTCTACAACTATTTAGGTTAGCCATATAAAAGTTATATCATTAGATTTTAAAAAAAATACTTTCATAAATTTATAATAATATAAAATTATCAAATAATGGTAAAAGTTACATCTCAGATCAAGTCAGAGATCTAAAAAATAAGTACATAGTTTTAAAAAAGAATAGAGTTACTAGTAGTGGTAAAGAGAAGTCCATTTTTAAGTCTCTGGTCTTGTTGATTGTTGCAGCCTATGGTTATGACATCCCATACTTCCACGGGGAATAACAAGGGGGTATTTATGTTTCCAAGCACCAAGATATATATATTATCCCATTGCTATTCACGAGAGACACACTGCAGCTGTAGTAGCATCCACTACTCACCATGCATTCATCCAGTATCTTTGTTTGGTTCACAATCACACACCCTCTCTGGTCTCTAGCTAAGTAGCTAGCTAGTAATACCCTCCCTTTCCCCAACCCATCTCTCTCCTTGAGCTCTAACCCCAAACCCACCTTGATCCACCCATGGCCATGGGAGACCTTGCTTACCCCAGTTTCTTGAGAAGAAAGCAACACACTCCCTCCTCCCCTCCCATGAAGGAAGCTGCCCTCCCCCTCCTCAGCCTCACCCCTTCACCTCACCGTCGCCACATGGCTGCTGCTTCTTGCAGCAACCAGCAAGAAGATGGCCATCAACTGCGCAACACCCACACCTACAGTACTTGTTGCAGCAACAAACAAGAAGAAGATGAGCTCACGGTGACCTTGCACATAGGCCTACCGATCCCCTCTCCTTTTGAGGCGGCGGCGGCGGCGATAACAACAACTAGTGGCAGTAGTTTTGCTACTACCTGTGATGCAGATGCTGCAGGAGTGCGAAGAGGCCAGAAAAGAGGAGAAGATGAAGGAAGCGGCAACAGCAGCATGGCCGCCATGGCTGCGGAGGTAGGTAGCTTGAGGAAGGGCGGTGGGCAGTACTGGATCCCGACGCCGGCGCAGATCCTCGCCGGCGCCACCAAGTTCGCCTGCCCCGTCTGCCACAAGACCTTCAACAGATACAACAACCTTCAGGTACATACATACGGTTAACTGGACAATATATATATATAGTAAACTAGTTAATCTTAATATCTAAGAAATTTTAAAAATTTTCGTACGCGATACATACCTATTTTAAACTATGGTGCCCAGACACCAAGAAGCACTTGTTATTTTTGATATATATATATATATATATATATATATATATATATATATATATATATATATATATATATATATATATATATATATATTCTCGAGTGTCATTACATCCTATATCGTATCTCACAACATAGAAAATATTTTGCGTTACGGAAGATATGTACGTGCAGTATACAAGTATTTAAGATCATATAGGTGGTATAAATAATTTTTCAGATGTGGTATATATATATATTTTTTGATATACTTCTTTTTATGTACATATATGATGGTATTTATAAAATACACTAAAAACTATGAACTTCCTTGCAAGTTTTTTGTGTGATTCATATCAGAGTATCTTATAATTAGTACATGAGTATAACTAAAGTGATAAAGGAGTATTTCAAGTTCTTTTAGGTGATATATTAGAGGTGGGTGTAATTACACCGGAAGTAAAAGGTATTATATATATATATATATATATAGACGCTGAATTGGGCACCAAGGTGCCGGGCACCTGATTTCAAATGCGCGATTCAACCCAAATTGGTATGTTTTTGAAAATATTAGTTTTAGGGTATATACCCATCTATAACAATTCAAATGAAACATATACCTTTGAAAAATATAGTCGAATTCAAAGTTTTGAACAATTTAGATCACATGCTTTCTTGATTTATATATATAATCGCACATACCACAATCAAACTATCAATAAAAAAGGCAACTACAGTTCAAATTTCAGTTCGAACTTGTTTGAACTAGTTAGTAAACTAGTTAAACTTGATATCCAAGAAATTTTAAAAATTTTCGCATGCGATACATACCTATTTTAGCCTTATGGTGCCCGGGCACCAAGGAGCACTCGTTATTTATATATATATATATATATATATATATATATATATATATATATATATATATATATATATATATATATATATATATATATATATATATATATATATATATATATATATATATGTGTGTGTGTGTGTGTATATGGTCCTCCTCTCTAAAATTCCAATATTGATTGCATTGCATGTGCTTATTCGTTGGCATGCAACAAGTAGAGAAGAAACTGTGGACTATGCATGTATGCATCACTGACACTAGCTAGTCGTACGCATGGATGATAATTGCATGCATTGCATGTTGCTATACGTGCAGATGCACATGTGGGGGCACGGGTCGCAGTACCGGCGGGGCACGGCGTCGCTGCGGGGCGCGCAGCCGACGGCGATGCTGCGGCTGCCGTGCTACTGCTGCGCGGCGGGTGCCGCAACCACATCGACCACCCGCGCGCGCGCCCGCTCAAGGACTTCCGCACTCTGCAGACGCACTACCGCCGCCGCCACGGCGCGCGCCCTTCGCCTGCCGCCGCTGCGCCAAGTGCTTCGCCGTCCGCGGCGACTGGCGCACCCACGAGAAGAACTGCGGCCGCCTCTGGCGCTGCGCCTGCGGCGCTGACTTCAGGCACAAGCGCTCCCTCAACGACCACGCCCGCGCGTTCGGCGACGGGCACGGCGACCCCGCCGCAGTCGAGGACCGCGGCAACGACGGCGGCGGCGGCGAGCGCGATGCTGTTGGTGTGTGAGCGAATCAAGATTCAAGAAATGCGAGGAGGGCCGGGGGTGAGTGTAAAACATGTCGCTACAAACTATATACGATGCTTTGTGCAAGGTGTAGATCCGTTTTAACATTCAGCTCGTAATTAGGGGTAAAGAATTTGTTTGTGATCATATGGATATATCCAATGCAGAAAGGTTTAAATTGGAAATATGATGCATTGCCTTATTATATGTACACACACAAATAAGGCAATACATTATATTTTCAATTTAAACCTTTGTGTGTGTATCTTTTGGGCTATGATTTATAATTTATAATTGAACTTTTTGAATTATGTACTGTTTGTAGGAAGCAGTATGCAGAGGAAAATAGTCGGATACGATTTTGGTTGATACAACTGAACTTGGTACAATTTATACTATAATTAACTTGTAGACCATGCCTTAAAAAACACAAAACGTTTAAAAACTAATTAATATAGCATAAACCAAAAACCATAAGCCATAAGTCATTCTGAACGCACCTATACAAATCCAAGAATTACCCTATTGTTAATTTTGCTTATCTGGATTTTTGGGCAATTTTTTGGCAATTGGTTAGCACAGTCGTCCATAAAGTTCACAACTTAAAGATCATGGATTCAAATCCAAAAAAATCAACAAGTAAACTAATGTAATGTTTAGTTGGAGGTATCGATGCGAACCGTGGACTTCAGCCATTCCGTCATACAACTTGGATGCCACACCGGTTAGACTAGCCACCAATTACCGCTTGTCTTAATTTCATGTCAATGAAATGTTACATCAATTACTTAACATGGAGTTTCGGAAGTTGAAGTGTTACAGTTGAATTGAAAATTTTGCTAAACACAAAGATATTTCTGACGTGATGTCCGGGTCTCCTCTAATTTTTCCTTGTATTTCATTTGTGTGTGTTTTTGAGATATCATTAATTTGTGTTACTACACCATGTTGTGGCATTGCATCATTACACGTACCAATTACTACTCCCTCTGGTCCTTTTTATTTTTTATTTTGTATATTGATATGATCTCTAATACACATGTTTGATCATAACTTTTTTCTAATTACATGTTTGTTATTAAAAAAATAATGACATCAAACTAGTTTTGACAACAAGCCTACTAGTATCATTTTAATATGACAAATTTAAATACTTTTCTATATACTAGTTGAATGCCCGTGCATTGCTACGGATTTTTTAAAATTTATCAAACTACATGTTTTAAAACTCACGGGTAGTAAAAAATTTTAGAATATGCATACAAACATGTTCTAAAAGTTTTTAAATCCGTCAAGTAAGTTGGAAGACGTCGAGCACACCTCGTCGTCATAAGTCGGAAGCCATCGACCATCGCACGTGATCGTAGGTCGGGAACGGTCGACCATCGCTGGTGGTTGTAAGTTGATCGTGGTCCTAAATCGGGAGCCTTTGACAATGGCTCATGGTCGTACATCGGAAGCCGACGACCATCGTTCGTGGTCGTAAGTCCGAAAGCATCGAGATACCTCGTGGTCGTAAGTCGAAACACATCGACCAGTGCTCGTAGTCGTAAGTCAAAAGACATCAACCACACCTTGTGGTCATAAGTCGAAACACATCGACCAGTGCTCGTGGTCGTGAATTATAAGCCGTTGATCACACCTCGTGGTCGTAAGTTAGAAGCCGTCGACCATCGCACATGAACGTAGGTCGCGAGCGATCGACCATCGCTGGTGGTCGTACGTTAGCAAGCCTCCGGTGTGCTTGTGCCCTGTCGCCCGACTGTCGGCATTAGTCTGCTTGGCCTCGACTTCGACCATGGTCCCAATTTCAACCATCGCCTCTTCGACTTGACCATCGCCCTTCAACTCGACGACGCCCCTTCAACCATCGTCCCTTCGACCACGACCCTTCGACGTTGACCACTTCCCCATTTGGCTATGGCTTCGACTTCGATCACCTTGTGGGTCTTGTCGTCGAGGGTGGGGAGCTCGATCTTGGGGTAGACGACGGTAATGTCCAACTGAAATGTTGTAAAATTCCCGCGCTCCAATGGTTGACAAGGTACAAAATGACAGAAGCAAACGTGCGGCATGAACAAAAAATTCAGTACTTACTCCACCCAACAGCGTTGTCAATTTCATAATCTGAACCATAAAAAACCTACATATCATGGATGCTAATTAATCTGCGGCATGAATCATGACATTTACCTACCCCCAACTAGTACTAGCAATCAGTTAATTTTCCAGTTTGGACGGCGAAGAGTGGCATATCATCATGCACCCATTCCATCTACTGACAAGCGTCGGATGTATATCTCCTATTTAAAAATACGGTTCGTTCTCTCTGTTCCTCTCATGTACCAATATATACTAGTTATGTACATGTGCGTTACAATAAAACTCATTAAATATATAGATAATCATGCTATAGAAGAGAGTTGCTCTGATCGGTTGAAAAATAAAAAATAACGAAAAGTTGAATGAATAGAGCGGTTGGAGGAGAATGAATCTACAACCACCAACTCTTTCTTTTATAATAGTAAAAGATATTTGATGTGATAGACGAGCATTTTTAGAACTAATATTTCAACAGAATATAGTTGTTAGTTATTATTTTAAAGATTAAAATTAAACTCTATCACCTCCGCGTTCAAGACGGCAATGAAAGTATGAACATGTGTTATGACAAAGTTCGACCGAACGCCTAAATGGGTGGCGTAGACCGAGCCAGATAACAACGACTTGATGTGTTAATACAATTTTTTTGTCTGTAGGAAAGTACGAAGAATGAATTAGTCAATCCTAGAAAATAAATCCCAATGGGAAAGAAAATAAAGTAGACGATTACCCAAACGAATTAACAATACTAACAGATGAAAATAACAAATCAATTTAGATTATAATATAGTAGTATTGCCATTAGATACGGTTACAAATTTGAATTGGATGTTGTCACAAAACATCGTGATAATCATAAACACGCAGATAAATTAATCCATTAACCAACACATCGCGTCGCACGCACTGCACGCTTTCCTCCACTCCTCAGTGCAGGCAGTACGCGAGGAAGGAGAAGATGAGGGCGCCGGCGGCGGGGGCGGCAGCGAAGGCGCCGCTGGTGGCCGGGCCGGGCGCGGCGGCGGGGGCCTCGGCGGCCATGACCGCGGTGGCGGAGGCGGCGGCGACGAGCGCGGCGCAGGCGATCTTCTTCATCCCCATTGCTGCTAGCTGGTCCTTGGGTGGCGCGAGAAGCCTGCGTTATTGATCGCTCAAGAGGAGGAGATGCTTATCGGTGATCTCTCGGTTGCTTGTGCAGGCTTGGGAGGGATGGGGAGGCCCGGGGCGGGGCGTTTTATAGGGGCGCGGCGCGAGCGGCCATGAGCGAAGCTCGGGTGGCGAGTGGTTGGCGTTTGCCAAACCAAAAATGGAAGGTGGTGGTTAGTTGGCTCGGTTTGATTAGCGACGAGATTAGGGTGGTGATGATGGGGTGATTAGGCTCATGTTGGAACTAATGGCGGTTGGCGCATGGAGACGGGAGCATGTGCAGCGTGCGGCGGCTTTGGAGTTTGGGCTTAGGCGGAATACAGCTGTTGATGGCTTCTTGTTTGATGCGAATTTACGGAGACGGGAATATTGCTGTTTTATGTAGTGCTCGTTTGGACTTAAATTTATATTTTTTAGGCTTTTTAACACTGTTAGAGTCTTTTTTTTATATTATAGTTGCTGTAAATTTCTTGGTATAATTAAATTAAAAATAAAAAATAGGTTTTCTCATCAAGGGTAATAGAAAGAAATAGGGAAAAAAATTCTAAAAACTAAAAAAAATCAAAAAAGACAAAATTAAAAAGGTAAAAGCAGAAAGCTCACGCGCAAATAAGCATTAGTCTGATTCCAACGAAAACGCAGATCACTCTTGTAGAACCAGCTCATATTCTTTTTTTACCAAGGTATTGTTAATTTTAGAGGATGCTTGCATTATCCTCAAATCTCAAGAGAAATTCACACTTTGCAAATGTATAGATCTCCTCAAAGAAAACCACTCCTGAAGGTTCACATCCAAAAAAACGGAAAACCACTACTTCGATTCAATCACACACGTGGACATGCATCGGCCCTAGATAAGCCCAGTTTCTTGAAACAAAACCACCAGAGTCGCAGTACAGCCCCCAACTCCCGTTTGTTTTCCTTTTTCCCCGGCGAAAGCGACCGATTTGGAGCATAACCGCTGCACCAGCCGGAAGGTGAAGACAGCCTGATCTGCCAACGTCAAGATGATCCCAGCACAGTGCAAGGAGGCTCGTATCATTTGCGCCCTTTGGCCCGCCTGCCCTCGAGCCTCCGCCGAGCTCGCTCAAACTCTTCTTCCGTGGGCTCCGAGCTGCTCGCGTTGGCGTCGCACTTGGACATTATGGACGAGAGCACCGAGTGGAATCGGTCCTTCCTCTGCGCGCTGCGCTGCGCGATCGCTAGGACCAGATCGTTCTCCTGGGTTTTCTTTTTCCTGCGACGGACGGGGTTTCAGGCGACAAAGGCAGTAGTAAGCGAATGATGGTGAATAATATATCTTGGGACGATGGAATGGAAGCGAAGTGCTCCAAGAAAAAGTCGACACTTACTTCACTCTCCTCTCTAGTGGATTTGTGGGTGGCTCTATCTCAGAGATCTTCTTGGCCCATTTATCATATGCTTTGGTGGATCTCAGCTCACCTACAAAGAGGAGGAAAATGGTAAGATTCTTAGCGATACAGAAGTTTCAGGGAACAGGTTGACTGACATGCATAAATTGAGCACTTTACGAGCACTTCACTGTTGGGAGTAAATAGAACAAGTACATGTCCGTTGTACAGTAAAATTATAGAATGGCAACCGCATATAATTGTTCACCTTCAGCAATTGCCTCATCAATTATATCCTTAAAGCGGTGGGAATCAAGCTTTGGATCTGAGCAAATCATTGAGCAGAAAAGCCTGCACAACATGGCACCAGGTTAAAATAGAAATGAAATCCAGCTGTTCACTGGCAGTTTAGCACCTTTTGGAATAAACATTTCAGCCAGCCTAAAAGAACAATAGGTTTGCAACATTCACCTGTTCATGTTGCCCTTAAAATTTATGTAGAGATCCTTCAAATCTTTTTTCTCAGAATCTGACCCTCTGTACTTAGCTTCAAATTCTTCAATATCAGCCTCAGTAACCTGGGAATGATTAAGACAAACCAAACCATCATCACGCATTGTACAAGTGAATGGACAACATAGGTTTCTCATTGATATATGGAGCAGAATCACACTTTTTTGTACACTGCTCTGAAATACTCTTGAAGATTGTCTGCAGCTTCCCCAACCAATGCCTAGGAGGAAAGATAAGATTTCAGAAAATATAGCGTGAAACTGAAACGGTGGAAACCAAACCACTAGAAATTCGGTGCTTACATCATCATCAGCAATGCCAGTCTCATCATATAATGCCCTTTTCTCCTCATCTCCAAGAATAGATATCACCTTCTGCAGCTGCTGAAATTTCTCCTTGGCTTCCTAGCATCACAAACATTTTAATTGAGATACATGGCACTTATGTACTCAACAAGAAAGGTTTGGAGTTGGGATCCTACCTCATCTCCAGGATTCTTATCTGGGTGAAGACGTAAGGCCAACTTGTAGTATGCCTTCTTTATTTCCTGTTGTGAAGCTGTCCTCTCAACCCCTAAGATCTTCAGAATGAAGAAAAAGGGAAAAAAAACACTTCCAATGAGTTACCTGTGTTATGAAAAAGGAAAGACAAGAAAGTGGGGCGTAACAATTGTTTCTGCATGTACCCCTTAACACTCAACGCAGTGGTAAGGTGTTATCTGATCCATCAGATGAGCAAACATTTTTTATTTGATAGCATAGTTGATTTACAGGACAAGAGCCACCTCAAATTGAACTATGATACATTCCTGAATCAACATATATATATAGCAGCCCGGCGGGATAATAATTGAAGTTAATCATCAAAAACAGAATAGATATCGCCTTTCACATCCAACTACATAATTGTTTGACAACTCCAAGAACAGGATAATAATTAAAGTTAATCATAAAAATTCCACACTAGTACTAAGAAGAACCCCCAACACGAGCAATACGCATGGAGATCCAAAAAATGTCCATACTTAACAGAACCCGGCACAACACCGAACAAACTAAAACGAAGCTATCGCATCGAACAAGCATGATGCCCTTGCTTTGACACCCGGAAGCCATAGCCCTAGGGTTCAGGGGACTTTACCTCGTAAAGGCTCTTGCTCTCGGTTGCGGCGGCAGCGGCGGTCGAATCGGCGGCCGCCTCCTCGTCGTCGTCGCGGGAAACACTAGCCTTTCCCTTGCGGCCCATTTCGATTTCGCTGGAAACGGTGGGAGTGGGGAAGAGGAGCAGGCATCCGTTGTGGTGCGAGTTTTATAGAAGGGAAACGCGAATGCGGGAAATTTTCCCGCGCTTTCGGTTCGTGCCGGAAATTGGCGGTTTGTTTTGCATCTATAAACTAATTGTACTAAATAATATACTAACTGAATTTCAGCTATATTAAGGATAATTACATACGACTATCTTTCTCTTTATATTTTCTTACAAATAATTAAAACTTACAAACTATAAATAAAAAGCATTCGTTACAACTTAAAATAACCCAACTATTGTATTCACGTGCGTCATTGCTATGAACACACATATGAAATGTGTGGGAGTGGCGAAATGTTTCCACATAACATGGGTGTTTGGCTGGCACATACTTACTGTTGCTTACTTGTGCTATTTTTAGGATATCTTCTTCTCTTTCCAAGGCAACTTTGGACCTGTTCTTTGCAGTTTTTGGTTTTTGTTATATCATCTAACTTTAAAATGGAGTATTTTCTTAAAACAGAATCTATAAATTAATTATAGTACATATTAAAGGTCCAACATCTGTACCAGCTAAAATCATAAACGAGTATATATCTCTCTGTAATATCTGTCATAAATAGCCTAAAATTCAAAAAATTCAACCAAAAATCATAAATCATAACTATAAGAAGAAAAAAAGAACAAACCCGTTCAAATCAGATTACGTTGAGCAGTCACACTCAGATTATTTTTCTCAATAACAAATTCTTATTCACGATAAATAGTAACAAATCATAGCACCGCCATTATCATGTAGTAATAATATTACACAACCAGACATAGGATAGCCTAACTGTGAGGCACTTGCTATTTATATGGATTTTTAGTATGATTTTTTGAGGATTTGAGGTTTGGCTCCAAATGGTTTCAGTTTTTGATTTTTGTTTTTGGTTTATTCAAATCAAAAAATACTTGAAATACATCGGCTTCTAATTTCAATTTATTTTGGCTTTCCCCTTTTTTCTTTATTCCTTTGTATTGTCCATGATGATGAATAACGGTTTTTTTATTTTTAAAACTTTTAATTGAATGGCTAAAATAAAGCTAATAGCCGCTATAGTGTAATTTAAATAAAAAAACACCTAAAGTCATAAGCTAAAAGCAAGCTTTTTGGAGTGGGCTCTTTAATAATACGTATATATATATATATATATATATATATATATATATATATATATATATATATATATATATATATATATATATATATATATATATATGTGTGTGTGTGTGTGTGTGTGTGTGTGTGTGTGACGCCAGCACGCATATATACACTCAAACTTATGGTGTAGTTACGGTGCACTTCAACTAAAAAAGTCATAGAAAATACTAAAATAATTTGTACACGTACTTCTAAACTTGCTTTATATATATATAAAATTTTAAGTTCAAATTCGTTCTTTGAACTTGAAATTTTATATATGGTTAGAGCAAACTATGAAGTACATGTAGAATTTTTTTAAAAAATTTTGTGACTTTTTAGCTATATTACATCATGATTATACCATAAACTTAAATGTATAGCATATATTCTCTATATATATACACACACGCACGTACGTATATGAATGTCACCGTGAACTCATGAGTAGAGCAAAGGACACGCTCCTTCTTCCCCGGCAAGAAAGAAGAGCCCCTCCTTTAAAAATGCACATTCTCCCAGAGACCTCGATGCAAAACCACACCCACGCGATCCCATCCGTCATCCACGACCCACAACCCGATCGGACGGCGTACACCCCGCCAAGCACAGAGAATCCCACGCACCGCGCGTAATTACCCCCGTAACATGGAGGGGCAATCTGGTAATTTCCCGTCGGCGACTGCCTGACCTCTTTTATCTCTCTCCCCCACCTTCCCCTGCGGCACCCCGATTTCGAAGCCCCCAACCGAGCCGAGCTCCTCGCGATTCCAATCCCCGCACGCCTCCTCCGCCGCCGCCTCCGCGCACAGGGTTAGGGTTTTCTCGCTCCCTCTCCTTGGCTGGTTTGATCTGTGGGTTTCGGGGTTCGATTCGGTGTTTTTGGTGGGGAGGGGGGGGGACGTTGTTTCGCTGCGTGCAGGGATCAACGGAAGGGGAATAGGGAGCGATGTACGTGGTTCGATTTGGTGGTTTGTGCGGTTCGGGTAGAAGCATATCTGCTTTTTTCGGTATTGAGGTCTTTTCTTTCTAGGTGAAATGATTAGATTTACGTTTTGCTCTTTCGGTGAAATGCGCGTGTTTAGTTGTAGTTGTTGGGATTAGTTAAATCATGCAGCAGATTTGGTGCGTATTGCGTTTGATTTACAATCTATTGGGATAAATTTGCAGTTTTGTAGATTTGAATGTGATGCCCCGCTCCCCATCTGGACTTTCGGCCAAACGAATGGTACTGCGTGGGTCAGATTGGTAGCAATACTCACGAAGTCGCTTTTGAGATAGTGATTGTGTTGCGCTTCCTAGAAATTAGGATCCTGTTTCATAAAGTGTGAGCTCCCTGCAGCGAGTGATGATTTCTGAAAGTTAACAGTTTATAGGATCATTTTAACATGGAACTGTAACTACCTGGCGCCAGTTAGATTATCCAATGGATCGATTTCATTCGGCACTTATTCTCTGAACATTACAACTGTTTCGTTTTCTTTGGGTACTGACCTAGTGACCTTTATATTGTTTGTTTGATATGCAGATTACAGTCGAGATGGAACACAAGGAGACGGGCTGCCAGCAGCGAGAGGGCCCAATCCTGTGCGTCAATAATTGTGGTTTCTTTGGCAGCGCGGCCACGGTGAACATGTGCTCCAAGTGCCACAAGGAGATGATCATGAAGCAGGATCAGGCCAAGCTGGCTGCCTCTTCCATTGATAGCATTGTCAATGGTGGCGATGGTGGGAAAGGGCCTGTTGGCGCTGCAAGCACAGAGGTGGCAATTGCTCAAGTTGAGGCAAAGACGCTTGTTGTGCAGCCTACCGATGTTGCTGGCACCAGCGAGGGTGTTGCCGTAAACCCCAAGGAGAATGAGGGCCCGAATCGGTGTGCTACCTGTAGGAAGAGGGTTGGACTGACAGGATTCAACTGCCGATGCAGTAACATGTACTGTGCAGTGCACCGCTATTCCGACAAGCATGACTGCCAGTTCGACTACCGAAGTGCAGCTCGGGATGCCATCGCCAAGGCCAATCCAGTGGTGAAGGCAGAGAAGCTCGACAAGATCTAAGGGGGTTGTGGGGAGAAATGGATTGCAACCTGCAAGATTTCATGATCCGTCTTTGCTGCTCTACTCTTGCACTTCTCTTTCTTGTTGGCTGCTGCACTTCCTAAGTTATTCAACATTGTGATGCACACAGCATCTTGGCAGCTGCAAGAATTCAACCCCTCAGTCGAGTACAAATGGTTTGTGTGTTGGGTATGTTGTGTAAGGTTTATTCATGGTGTTTTTCGGTCGGTATTGTGGCATCTCATTTAGCTAGCTCTGTAATGTACTATTGTCCCATGCGTGTTACTTTCCAATCAGTAATAGTAATCATCAATGGTCCATCGTATTGCCCACAAGTCCATTTTCCTATTCTATTTCTACGATATTCCATATGCACCTCTATCCGATACATATTCAGTTCATGTACGTTCTATCATGTTAATGGCTGTATAGTGGTGTTACTTCTCATTCAGAGAAGTTTGTCAATTTGTTTTTGGTTAGCACTCAGTCTTGACAATTTGTGTTTGGTTAGCACTATTAGATTGAACATTGAAACACAGAGGAAATGGTGTCATGGTGGTTCTCAGGTCATTGTTCGATCCCCTTTTGGTCGTATTTTAATGTTAGCGTGGATTAGAACTGAAACAAGTACCCCTGAAGGTAGACATGTATTATTGGCATCTGCTTAACAGCTTAAGTAACCCAGGATGCAGTGAATTTGGAATCTTGTCCATGATCACCAGCTGTTAAAATTCTGTCTTCGAAGGCTGTGATTTGGATCAGGGTACAACTAGTTTATTGGAGATCGCTGTGATTCTGCATTACAATACAATGCGATATGATGATTTGCTACTGTCGTGAAGATTCATTTTTGCTTCTTTAATTTCCTGGTACAAGGCAACCGCAATTTTGATGTAAGGGAACATTGCGCAAATTCTGTCACCTAATATCTTTATACAATTGGAACACATTGCTCCTATATGGATTGAAATAAGTATTGAGTTGTTTGGCATGATTGTCGACTGCAAAGAAGCCAACTTGTGCCAAAGTATTCTTTTGCAGATGATGAGCTTTTTCCCCTTAATTTGTGGTAGGGTCTCTTTAGACATGATGTGTACACTGACAACTCTTTTGCCGGGTGTTGGGCAGAGATGCATTTAACAATGCAGGCACTGATGGGGAGTTCTGAGCCTCTGATCAGTTGAGATTCTTCAGCATTGTTCATGAGTGTGGATAGGATCTCGACTTTGTCGTCCTCCCAGTAGCTGGAGATGTATTTTTATGAAACTAGCTGTTGTTACCTTCTCTCATCATTTGTTTATTAGACTATACCATTATAATGTGGAGTATGCAACAGCCTGATGAAAAACGGTTGCAGTGCTCAGGCAGGAATCATCTAACAAATTAGGCACCCTAATGACTTTTATTTGTTTCAAGCAGAAATCAGAGAACGACCAGGATAAACAGCAGCACCTACCGCAGCATATATGCTGCAGGATGTCCTTCAGTTACCAACATACAGAAGGCGAAAAAGAAGAAACCATGTCTTGAACAACTCATGGTTCTTTCACCTGCAAGCAATAAAATTCACACCATCAGAAGTAACTGACTCACTGAAGAAATGCCCAGTATTGCACTCAGTAAAATGATACTATAATTTCAGAAGAAATAACTGATTTCCTCTTTGGTTGCCTGTTCTAAACTACAGCATACGAGAAGAAAGAGGGCACACATTATTCAGGATATTTCTACTATAGAGTAATTTTGCAGGCCCAGGCCCCAAGGTTGAAGTAAATTGTGTAGAATTCGTCCCTCAAGCTGTACAATGGTTCCAGGAGGAAGTTTCTCCTCACCCCCTTCGCGATGAAGCTGATCGGATGGTACTGCCTTAATGGAGCAGTCTTCACAAAGCTCGCTGCCTGCTCAAATATCCCACTGATGCTCTGAAGAGAACTCTTGCAGCTGACCTGAATCTTTGTCCCGGCAGAGTAATCTGCGCCAGCCACCAGGAAGCATCCTGGTTTGGTCCCAAGCTCAAGGGAAACTGAGTTCGGCTTTCCATTGAGCCCAGGTACTATGTTGAAGAAGGAATCTGAGCTCTTTTGTGCAGATAGGGTAAGGTTATTGGTGATCACCGTTCCTGGCAGGTCGAATGGTTCGATCTGCACAGAGTTCATTGTACTCTGAATGTAGGTGTCATGCAGCCTTGTTGAGTCCTGAGAGTGAACTCTGAATGTTGTATGGATGGCGGTGTCAGTGCCATCGACTTCAGGTCGTTCTTGCATTGTCAGAGAGCCATTTGAGCTTGACAGAACAAATGTCTTCCCACTGGATTCTTGTGTGAAGGTCACCAGTTGTGAGTTGTACGATGAAGGGACTGCAGCGATCCAGTCTGAAATCGCACTGATATTGCCGGCTTTCGCATCCCAATCACCAGTGGACAGGCCAGCAAGAACAAATGGCCCGAATAGAACTGCTTGAAGAGATGCATACTCCGGCCGATCATCTGAAGGTATAGTTAGCAATTAATATTTAAATGAAGATTAACAACTAAAATAAATCACAATACCTAGCATAGTATTATTACATTATTTATTTTTATTATAACCATTGGTTGACATGACGAATTATTGTGTGTGAACTAAATAAATTAGCTATGTACTACTTCAAGCTTAAATATGTCGATGCATATATTTCATAACAATTGAAATTTCCTAAATTTTTGACCTTTTATTGCTTCAGTCCTTAGGGTGATGGGGAACTGTAGTGATAAGTGATCGTCTGAGTTCCACTGTTTGGAGATTGAGAGGAAAGACCCTGCCCACACAATAAGATCAAGTAAAATACTTGTCTGTTTTCGAAATGATCAATGATAATTGAAACGGTAAATTGGTGATTCATGCATTCAAATGATTATACCTGGAGTTATTGGTCCTAAATCTTTGTCATTTAAAGTTACTTTTGCACCATTGGCAGATGTCCATGATGGCATTCTCACATTCAATGTGGCAGACTGACCATTTGTCTGCACAAATAGAAAACAAGGAAGCAAACTGCTGATGCTTTGATCTGAATTTCATGTAAAAAAAGCTTGAGAAGGATTACTTTTGCAGAAATGGAGAGTGAAACTTGAAGATACAAGTCTGAAGAGCTAAGGGGTTTGAGTTGTTGAGTAACAGAAAGCCCAGCAGTTTTCCAGTTGAAAGTGCTTGGTATGTACTGAATGACGCTGAGTGCTGGTGTATCTCCTTTCTCCTCAAAGTAAATGGAATCGCCAAGTTTCGAAAAGGATTCTATCCCTGCAAATGAAAAATAGAACATTCGTAAACAAACAAGCCACACCAGAACTTTGTAATTTTCCCAATTTTGAATTATAACCTTCACAACTTTGAACAGAGAACAAAAATGATTTTAACATCAAGGCAGCAATGTCAAATAGTAAACAGGATTCAGCAGTTTTTTATATTACCTGTCCCATAGCAACACCAGAATGAATCATACTTTGTTCCCCAACCATGATAGCTCACTGCTTTAGACCGTCCAGGGGCCTGGGGTAGCATGTAAATCATCACACCGGGATCCGTCCCTCTTTGGATGCTTAACACACCATTTATCAGTGCCCTTTCATAATAGTCTGCATATGCTATTTCCTTTGTCCATCTGAATAGGTTCGAGAAACCTGCATATCGTTTGCATATGACACATCTCTAAAAGAGAAGATGCATGTTTCGAGGAATGGTTTGATGATTGTAAACCTTCAGCATGTTGTAGGTAGTGCAAGATTCCTCATTCTCAGTACTCAGAGTCTCAGCTAAACGCTTTGGATTGGTCCTGAAAACGATTAAGAATATACACTCATATGCCAAAGATAACTATGGCCATTTACTACGGAAATCAGGCATCTACAGTTATATTACCAGAATTCACTAGCGGATGTCCCACCAGTCGCATAGCTATGAGAAGAATTTATGGTGTCCATAAAGAATGTCGCAATTTGCTGTTTCAGGAATTAGGATTATGGTCAGCTTCACCCAGCTTTACTCAAATGGAGCCAGAGAACAAAATGAGAAAAGAAGAAAGCAGATGGTACACCTTCAGTGAAACACCAACACAGCTTTGACATAAAGCTGACACAAAAAAATACTATGCTAGAACTCATACACAATGTCCAGCATAATTCCCAAAATATGAACAACCCTAGTTTAGCAATCCTTTCCTCCACCCCCCAAAAATGGTACAAAGAGAAAACAACAAGTTAGCATTAAATGCATTCTTTTCCCAGATTAAGCTACCACAACTTCCAGACCCAATTGGATTTTTACCAATATCGGCAAGAAGCGTACACACACTGGAAGCAAAATAAGTTACTGTTTTCCTTTCGAAAGAGTAGCCAATATGATAATCTAAGCTGATAATGGTATACACTTATGCTCATATCCCTGGACAAATTACTCTCCATCTATGGACATGGAGTACTTCAACTCTCCAGAAAGCAAGGTTTGCATTCTTTACCTTGTAAACAAGATCACCAGTAACTTCATATCTCATTTGTGCACCAATGACAACTGGAATGTGTGTATTGGAATGGAAGCCTGAAATACTGTCAGCCTGAAATCGAAACACACACAAAGCTAAAGAAATTCCTGCAATAGGAAAAGTATCTTGTATTCTGTGGATTAAGAGTCAGACCAGAGCCCAAGTTCCTTTTCCATGTAGGTATGCATTGCACATGCTGTCAATTTACTAGATTGAACAAATCATAATATGCAATGAATTGCAGTGTTGACATAATGATTGATTTGGTATGTAGACACTAGGCACAGATTTGCCATTAGGTGCCAATTAAATTAAACTGAACAAAAACTCAACATATTTTTGACATAGTAAGCTATCATGTAAAATGGATACATTACTAGGTATAAACCAGACAAATAGGAAGTTGGGTTCATTTGAGTCATTTCAATGAATTAGCACATATTCCTAGTTGATACTGAATATCAGAAGTGTCACAGCTAGGAAAAGAAATCAGCAGACCTGGACTGCAAGCAACCCCAGAAAGCATGGCTTGTCAAAAAGATGAGCCAGTGTCAAATGCTTCTGATCATTCTGCCCAAGTTAGAGAAATTAGCAACTCCACTCAAAACATGCTTCTAAAACTGATGACAAACAAAGAAGCACGGCGGCCACACATAATTGCATCAATTAAGGCTACACTTCTAGCAAATTGGCAAATCACCGTTATCGTGTAGAGCTGATAGAACACATCATTCATCCCCAGTCTCCTCATTGAGCGACGCCCAGTGCTTCTCAATGCTGTATTTCTGTATGACATTCTTCACACGGTCACTGAAGTAATTAGCCATCCCCACAACCATCTCAAGGGCCTTGGAATTCTGAGCCACAGTATACTGATCAAGAAGCCCTTGCATAATCTGCAAGCCAAATATTACACTCAAGCAACAGGACAATGATTTACATGAAGTATTGAATAAGGAGAAGTAAATGCTGAAACACCTCCTATACCTTGTGGATTGTGTAGTAAGGAGCCCAAACAGCCTTGATGGCCTCGACCCTGTCGAAGAACTCCGATGGGAAGGCCGACAGGTACCCTGTGCCCATCTTCTTCTGGCAATCGTAGAGCGCATCGACGACCGACGACATCTTCGCATAGAGCGTATCATTGTGCGTGCTCGCCCACATCTTGGCAGTAGCACTCATGTAGTGCCCTGCAAAGAACAGCAGCAAAGGCCACAATTTAGTCGAGCTGTGCAACTGCTCTGTGTAAATTCTCCAAACCAAGCCAAAATTGCGGTGGCGCACCGACGAAGTGACCCCGGAGCTCGACGGCGGGGCCCTCCCACCCGCCGTAGGGCGTCCCGGGCGCCGTCAGGCCGGCCTGTGTGCGGAAGCTCCAGACGAGGCGGTCAACGTCCAGGAGGAGCAGGTACTCCAGGTTGGTTTGCTGGGCCTGCCAGTACACGGTGCCCGGCTCCAGCCGCACGTCGTGCAGCGACGCCTCCGACAGGAACGCCCCGGCCGCGCCGCCGTCCACGGGGGCGCCGCCGCCCCGGAGCTTGCGGTAGAGCATGAGCCAGTCGAACGCCTCGCGTGGCGGGGCCCTGCTGCCAAGGAGCCTCCGCGGCATGAGCGCCATCCACGTCGACTCGTCGGTGGGGGTGAGGTGTTGCTCGTGGTCGTGCCCGTGGCCGTGGCCGTGGTCGAGGACTTCGGGCAGCCGCAGCGCGTCGGCGTCCTGCGGCGCGGACCGCCGCAGCTGCGCCGCCGCGCGCTCCGAGTGCGACGCCGCCCGCCCCGGCAGCGTGTTCGTGCAGTCCTTCGCCGCCGCGCTACGGGCGGCGGAGGCCAAGAACACCACCACGAGCCCAACAGCCGCCACCGGCACGCCCCGCGCCATCCCTCCTCTCGCCAAGAATCACCCAATCCTCAGTCCTCACTCGACTGGCACTAACTGGACTACCACCGCGCAAGGGAAAGGTTCCAAGAACCCGAAACCTTTATGGCCTAACCACGGCGAGGAAATGGCGACAACGCATCAGAGGCGTGTAATCGAAATGATGCGCGGATCAGAGTCAAGAATTGCACGGAAAGAAAGACAAAGAAGTCAAAAAAAAATCGGAGAGAATTAAAGATCTCGTCACACCCACTCGAGCTGGGAGACGACGAGTAAGACTGATGTTTTTGTTCGTCGGTGAAGAAGAAGAAAAAAAAATCGCGCCTTTTTGGCCGTGCGCGTGCGTGGACGGATCAACGGAAAGGAGGAGAGCGACGGTTTATAGCATGATTCTTGCACCCTAAGAGCCGCAAGCCACCCCCGTAACGCCAATGCCGCTTGCTTACACGTCGGAGTGTTCGTTGGAAAACGATGTTTATCTGCTGCAACGACGGCAGCAATTGGCACATCCACATCACGTCGCAAATGGCAGTGGATTGGAGCGAAGCAGGCAAGTCCCTGTTTCTTTGTGCGCGTGATTTGATCGTCAAAAGATGGCATCTTGACGGCAGAATCTTCAACTGAAGCTGGACGGCGGATGCGTCAGGCTGCTAATTCTGTTATTGGATTTCCAAACTGAACTTACAAAAACCATAAAACCAAACCACCACGCGAAATTCAGAGGAGCTAATTGCAGCAAGGAGCAGGGCTGTATTCTACTGCTCACCATTCTGGATTGAGCATTTGTGATCTCACCGGAACAGTAAGAATTCGTGGGTTGATGTGGCTTCCATATTTATTGCATCTAATCTATCTTATTGCCAGAGGAGGGTTCTTGCCATTGTATTGCTTTGTGCATAAGAAAGCGCTGCCGTCGTGTTTGCTCCAGCTTCTACTCAAGTTGTTTCAGGAAAGAAAATTGGAGATGACAAAAGCCCATGTGGTGTCGATGGTGATTTTGTCAGGGATGTCAAATGGAAGCATAGAACACATGATCCGTTCACATGACAAACGGGTGCTGGAAGCTGCAATCCATTGCTCAAAACAAAATTAGTGGACACTTTTTTGTTTAATACTAAAGGATCATGTGACGAAATCCATGATTTTATTGTGATAAATTATTGCCATTTTAGATAAGTTAAAATTTGGATTTTACAAATTTACAATTTTCCTGGATAGTTTGCAGATCTAGCAATCAGACTGGCTACCGATCAAATCAGCCGGCTCCAACGGTCTGACCGGCAGCAGCCAGCGATCATACCTATTGGCGTCAGTGGTCCGACGGCTGGCTTGTTTTTAATTCGGCTAAAAAGTGGTTTTTGAGAATTTTGATCATGGGTTGATGTGGCTCGACCTAGGTCAATGCATATGTATTGCATGATGCATGTTTCAGTTAACGTGGGTTAACTTATAAAGAACTTATGTCTAAAAATGATTTTTTTGTCTTTGGATGTGCAGGGAAGTTTAGAGTCAACTATGGCCAACAGCGAGAATCGAAGCTATACTCATAGAGGAGCCAAGACCCAGAACAATCAAGAATATCATGTGAGATGGCTAAGCTCAAACATGACATGAGTTATGAGTAAAGTAGAAAATGTTGAAGAGAAGGTTCTAGCGATGGGTTACACCATTTGACTTGGTCAATCCAAGTGATGCGTGGTCCTGTGGAATCGGAATGAGAGATACTTGTCGACGCGTGGCAAGCTAGTAGTGCACCTACACGTGGCAAGTATGGCGATTGTTTGCAAAGAAAGATAAAAATCGAGTCAAAAAAGGTATTTTAGTAAGTTGACCATAATAATAGAAATTATCTTGAATCCAAACTGCAACGTTTGGGAAAGTAGTTTAGGTCAATTAGAAGCCGAGAAAATTAAGTTGGATCAAAGAACTTAGCGGATTCGGGCTCATGTGCTTTAAAAAATATGCATAAGTGTACTATGTAAATAAAACCCATATTGTGTGGGGTCAACAAGTTTTTCATATATGCTAATGGATAGTATCTATTATTGTTAGATAAGTACTTGTTATCTATCTATTTAACGAGTTAGGATAGAAATTTGTGAGCATCCAGCCATCCTAGTTTTCTCATGAAAGCTAAATGTTCAAAGTTAGAGTATGAGAATAGTGAGTGTTATGGTGTACTCCCTTGTTCATCAGGTGGAGCAGCTGTAAAACCCTCATCCTCAAGTAGCAATGCATCAACTTTGTTAATCTCCTATGGATCCCTCTTGTTTTAGTTGATTTGCTTCTGATCTTGTTGATTTTGATCTTTTATCTACTCTTTTTTATCTTACTATATGTCAAAAATAAGTGATGAAGATATCTCATGAAAATCAATCCATATCTATCTACGCATCAAGTTTGGGCAAGTTTATAAAATTGCTCGGTTTTATTTGGATTTGATCTTTTTATGAGATTTCATGAGACTGCCATCGGTACCATCGTCGCCATTACCGTCACTGTCGCCGCTGCTATCGTCCCAGTCTTCACTATCACTAGCATCGCCACCTGCTTCATCACTATCCTTCGCACCGAACTCACCGAGGCTACTGCATTCCTCCACGTTGGAGTCAAGCTCCGTAGAGGTGAGAGGGGTCGAAGAGAGGGGCACGATGGTAATGGCTGATGCCAAAGCCTCACGGGCGTACACATCTTCACGGCCTCCCTTGTCTTCATCACCCTATCCGTCAGCTCCACGGGAACGACCTTTGCTCACAGCGGGGATGAGATGCTCAGGCACAGCGAGGTCCAGGGCTTCGCACACATGATTGATGCGCGAACTGCCGGACGTGGCTGACACGCGAAGGCGGCTATGCTCCTTCAGAATGTAGGGCCCTAGGAACACAGCTACAGCACGCTCCACCTTTGCCAACGGAACAACTGCAAAACTTTGGGCTTAGCAGGTGGCAAAAACCACCACCATCGAAAAATGCAACGAAGGGGAGAAACTTACCCGAACCTGTCGACTTCGCCAACATTGTGAGTGAAGGCTAGACCCCGTCGTTCCGGGCGGAGCTGACCTGCAAGTCCCATCACTGGGCCAACAGAGCCACACGGAGCATGCAAAACTCCTCCGCACAGTCATGCATGTTGAGTCGAAGTGCGACCGCCAGTAGCCTCCGGGCGCGGACCTCGCCGTCCCGATCGAGCTTCACCTGAGGCAATGGACCGAAGTCCATGATATGTTCGGTGAAGTGCAGACTGCTGTTGTGCTCGATCTTGTGGTAGAACCACCGCTGCAGCAAGTGGGACTCCCATTTTGTTCGTGTCGAGTTCGCAGGGAAACCCTTCGAAGCGCCGGTGGGGAGCTAAAGGCTGACGCTGCGTAGGTTCAAATATTGACCATCCAAACATGCTTGGGATAGGGATCCAGAGCTCGGCATAGAAGTAAGCCACGAAGATTAGCTTCTCATCATCCCACG
The DNA here is from genome assembly GCA_036346245.1 of Bonia amplexicaulis. NCBI lineage: Eukaryota > Viridiplantae > Streptophyta > Magnoliopsida > Poales > Poaceae > Bonia > Bonia amplexicaulis. The sequence goes on along the minus strand of CM070738.1, from coordinate 3,814,784 downwards.
ATCGCGGCAAGACCTCGTCATCAACGAGGAGGTGGACAAGCTTGCGAGATGAGATCTTATCATCACGCACGGGCTACTGCACCAACTCCTCTGTCGCAATGGACGGGCCGAGCGTGTTCACAAACACACCGTTGACCTTAGATGCCTTCCAACGCTTGCCGACGACGACCTCATAGCGACTGTCTTGAACACCACAACTGCTCGACGAGGCAGAGGCGCTGTTACGGCCCCAACGGTCACTCCCACGCACCATAGCACACGGAAGAAGATCGGTGGCACAAAGAAGAACGGGAAAGCTCGACGATGGACGAAAGTGGCGGTGGAGGAGATTGTAGAAGACAAAAGCAATGAAAAAGAGAACACGCAAACAGTTCTGAAAAAGGGCGTCGCCTGGCGCATAAGTACGCACACGATAGTGGCATTAAATGCCGATGCATCGGGCGTGAGAATTAAGGGGGGCGTGCATGGCGACGCAACTAGCATGACGACATGTCTCCTGTGACCGGCAGACTGACTGTCGCCACGTGTCGCCCCCTCTTGAAAGCTACGTGTAAGACCGAGCTCAGCCTAGTTTCGACAGGAACTCTTAGTATGCTACAATTCAATGGGCTAAAGGGACTAAGGGGGGCCATGTAACATTGGGTATGGTCTTAACCCACAGAAATTAGGGACCTTCAACCATGAAAGACTATTATTGGAGGAGTGGCCCTCACCTTAGCCCAGCTGGCCTAATAATCGTGAGGCCACATGAATGGTCCAAGAGGACTGTAGCAAGGGAAAAGACCGTATTGTCCCTATAATTTGTAGACCCAGATAGAGGTATTTATATAACAAATCTTTTCATGGCTATAAATATATGTTTTAGGACATCATAGAGAGGCATGCCCTCTTTTTTAAAGAAATCTAGGTAGCACAGACTTCTACACACTGTCTCCATGGTTTATAAGGCTCCAGACAATCTCCTTTGTTTACTGTTTGTTCTGTAACCACAACAGCCGTTTCAATAAGGCTGTCGCAGTAAGCTAATAAGCCGTTTCGAAAAAGCTGTCCCGATAAACCGCTTTGAAGTGACGACAGAGAAATCGTCTCATTTATTTATTCGGAAGAAGTCATAAGATATAAACTAAAAATGAGCCTTTGTTTGCTAATGATTTACATTTTACAGAGTTCCTACAGTTCGGTTGTGAAGTGAGAGTGCAATACCCTACCAAATTGATGGTAGGATGAGGAAGCAGCGCGATCGAATGTGAGGTCAGTGCGTTTTGGTGTAGATTCATAAGATGGGAGCATTCTTATGTTTCTCCGAAAGAGCATTCTTGGAGGGATCTATGCAAAAACCATAAAAGACGGTGCGTACAAACTCTAGCCCATGAAAACATAAACATCGGTAATCACATTAGCCTTGAGATTAGGCCATTCTTGTCATAGGCATATACCAATAAATACAGGGAATAAGAAGGAAACTAGAGAATTGTTCCAGCAAGATCTACGAGCGAAGACAGTAGCAGCAGCCGGAAAGGTTAATAAATTTATATCCATCATCTCAATCCCCTTAACGCCAGAGAGAATCGCTTCCGTATACACACCGGTCCAAAATGCTCGGGTCGCCAACCAAACAACCCTAGGTTCCGGCGACGACATTGCCATGCCACCCACGGCGGCTGCTGATCACAGCTCCGTCTTCAGCTTGCTCTGCTGCGGCTGCGCTACTACATAAAAACACGGGAACCAAGTTAAGCGCTGACACGCCGGTGACCAGTCAATGTTGGTCAAAAACTGGCAGCCCTGCTCATTAGGGCTTTTTTTTTGTGGCTTGTGACTTTTTTTATCATTCGAGGTTTATTTTGCACTGTAATTAATAGTAGTTTATTTGGTATAACTAAAATTAAAAAATTAAAAATAGAAAAACAACAGTTTATTCCATCACAGACAATGTAAATAAATACAAAAAAGAAAAGACAAAAAAGTCTTAAAAGGCTAAAAAGCCAGAAAAAGCTAAAATTAAAAAACTAGAAGCTAGAGATCAAAAACTAAAGCCCAAACGAACGGTAAATTTCGAGTTTCAACCTGAGATATCCTATGCCAGTTTGACCACCAGCAGATTTTCCAAACCATACTAATGGTAAGTGGCAGCACAACGCTTGGGCCCTGTTCCTTCTATCTTTTCAGTAGTAATTACTATTTAGTAGGCTAATAAATCTTAACCAAAAGCCATAACGTCAGCCCAAAAGAATATGCCCAAATGCAGTCCGAAGCCTACGTGAAAGAACTGCCCCCTCGACTTTTCGGAATCACTAATACCCGCCTTTTCCCGTTGTCAAACGTACAGCGAAATCACCTAAATTCTGAAGAACAAGGAGACCCATTCAATGTGAGCTCATGGCATGAATGAGAGATCTGCCCGGAGCTCTGCCACTGTGGGCTGCGCACTGTAAAGGCAATGGCGACTTTTAATAGGTGGATACGACTTGCTGCACACCGCTCACTCAGCTGCTTGAGCAGGCGCAGACTGCAGGGTACGGTACGCCAAGAAGCTGCAATAATTTCCTCGCGAAAACAGATCCTGACAGCCGTGATGCAGCAGTACAGATACTATCATGCAGGCAGGGAGGGCCCTAAGGGTTTTAATAATTCTCGATCGCTTTGCAGCATGATTGGGCCGGTCTCTCTGAAGATGCTGTGGGCGGTCAGATACAGCTCTCGCTGGTTGAATCTAAATACTACTGATAGCTTTTGTAAGTCAGAGGGACAGAGATCAATTGCCCAGTAAGATCGAAAAGACTGATCAGTGAGGCAGTTTCTGTGTTTCCCACCTTTGCTGTAAACGCATCGAACTGTACAGTTATTAGGGGTGCAAACGGATCGGATTCGGACGGATATTGTTGTTACCGTATCCTAACCCATATTTTTTCTCCGGATTCGGTGCCGGATCGGTCGGGATTAACCTGAGCCGTTTGCACCCCTACTTGTTGAAATGTCAAATAGTAGCACTAACCTGAAATCAAACTTGAAGACGTATCGGATTCGGACGGATATTGTTTTTACCATATCCTAACCCATATTTTTTCTCCGGATTCGGTACTAATCCGATTCGGTACCAATCGGATTCGGTGTCAGATCGGTCGGGATTAACCCGACCCGTTTGCACCCCTAACAGTTATGACGCTGCGGAAACCCACGGCCCTTCACAATATATAAAAAGTACCATTCTTTACAAGATGCATGTGCATTTTACAAGCCATAAAGACGGCTTTTTAACTCGTCCTTTTTTCTGCTAGGCTTCCCAACGAAACAACGGGTTCCACTTAGGATTTCCACGGACCATGGCCAGAAGGTCACATGCTGTTCGGGCAAACACACCGCTAATGCCGGTTCGCACCAGCAGAGCCGCTACTCATACCCTATGTACTCCCTCCGTCCACAAATATACATCGTTTTAAATTTTTAACGGTCTTCAATACAAGATTTTAACTATAATTTATTATCTAATATACTAGTAAAAATAATTAATATATATATATATTAAAAAATTTGTAAGACAAATCTAATGGCATTATTTTTATATAGTAAATCTATATATTTTAATATATATTAATAGTTAAAATTTGAAAATTTTGACCGCACAAAACTCAGCGACCCATATTTACGGACGGAGAAAGTACTAAACTGTCAATCTCCGAAAGAAAAAGAAGTGCACAGTGCACTATGACCGAACTGCGCTATGAATCGTCGTGCTTGCATCTGGAAATTTTGGTACCCAAGCCAAACCAGCAGGTGGGTGTTCGTGTAGTAAATGTGCACATCAGCGACCGGGGTGTTGTATATATTGCGGTATAAGCATATTTTCTATTTTAATTCCAATAATAATTATAATAATCACCCAAACATGGCATAAGAATGACTTAAACAACATATTGACATATGCATCATTCAAATCATTGAAAGATGAGTGAAAACTCAACATGAACATCATATATGAATTCAACAATAGCATGGCATTCATAACAATAATGTATTTGCATGCTACTCTTATTGAAAGATTAACATATATGATCATTGATATAGAATTACAGCATGCTGCCATCAATAATAATCTAGCACAAATGACTAAAAACAGCATAAAACAAACAGATTTATTTGTTTTTAGAGCTCTCAGAACAGAGTCGCACAAAATCATAGATTTTGGCCTTCTCATGTCAATGTTGAATATCCTTAACAAAGATCTAGAAGTTTTCTAATTAAGACTTGAGCTCTAAACTATGATTTCTCTGTCAAAACTCGCGCTTCCAGTTAACATTTATTATTTACTATCAGGATCAGAGCAGTAGACCAACATTAATGAAATGAGTAACAGAAACAATTCAGTAGGCCAAAGACTGTAGTTTCAAACAGAATAAGATTGATTACTTCTAAACAAAATTACTCAAGACCTTCTACTGCACAACTTAAAGTCTTTACTGCTATTGAACAAAACCTGATCAGTAGACAATATATTCTACGGGTCAGACAGAGAAAACAACTTTATAGAGCTCAATCCTAATCAAGACAACTAGATCAATCTCAATATTCAACTTTTCATCACGAGCATTCGGTTCGACCACAAACATTCACAGCAGTCCTCAATAACTTGAATAAGCTTGCGGATCAAGATATCTTCGTAAATGAGAAAGAACTGAATATACTCACAAAGCAGACAGTAGTCAAAACTGTCTAGAAGCAATCAGGCGCAAGAACACAATTGAAATGGCAAGGCACGAAAAATTGTGACCGGAAAATCTATCAACCCATTTGCAAGCAAGTAGATGATTTACGGAGATACAATGCCGCACTTCTCCTTGTAGCCGAACACCAAAAGAAGAAGTCGAGGTTCGGTATGCCGCACAAGACCGCATGATTGCTCGGCGAGAGCAATCAAACACAATAGGAACAATACTGCCGCCTTGTTCTTCCCGGCTAGACCTCTCACAATCCCGAGATGCACAAACCAGTTAGGGTTCACTCACGGGACCAACACAAGGCCTCAAACGAAGATGACCCGAGAGCCAAGTCGTCGCCCACCGAAGAACAAAGAAAAGCGTCAAAATCACGAGAGGCAACCGGAGATAAAGAAGAGGATACGCCTACCGTCGGAGCTGCCGTGCCTTAAATAGAGAGGGCGATGGTTAGATGCGGGGTGGCGTGAGCGGCCGGCTCCGAGGAACCCGGGCCAGCCCACACCTCCGCCGCAGCCCCTCCGCTCGCCACCTCTCCAATCGCCGCCGAAATCGCCGGATCTGGGCGAAGAACAAAACGGCCGCACGGGACTCGCTCGGGAAGCGCAAGCGACAAACGCGGGAGGAGGCAGTCTCCTCCTCTTTTCCTCGGCTGCTCACCGGCAGGTGGGCCCGCCTTTTCTCATATGGGAAATTCCCAAAGCGCCTCGGTGGCTAACAATCCCCACCAATTTCTCAATTGAGAAGAAAATGTCTTGTTTAATATACAGCTGTTCGACTGTGGGTACCTTGCGGGTTTGAACCCAAAGTCTAGCGACAAAGACTACGACTCTGCACAGGCAAAGGAGGACTACGCCTTGATCCAATGCCTTGGTGTGAGAGCTTTCGCCCAAGTCACATTCTGTACTGGGCGGCTTGCCCTTTCCCTCTCGGGTTGGGACGTTCCGGTCATGTCCCCGTATCTAGCTCATGAGTACTTAAAGAAGTATACCCTTATCTTCCTTTGATTGCGACCTCACAATCATACTCACGTGGGTGAACTCTTCTAGGAGTCTGTGGGGCGACTCAGTAAGTCATATATAGACCTCGAGTTCATTAAGAGCCACCGCTCAACCTTCCATACGAAAGAGCACTTTGCGACTAATGGGACCCGTTAGTTGTGCTCTCTAATTTCACACAGTTTGTTGTCCTAGAGCCTAGTTCACGGGATCTCCGATCTCCTAGGATAGGTTACTACCGATGTGAACCTTCATACGGGTATAAGCCCCATTCCCTGAGATGCTGCTAGGATGACCTTTTGAGCCAATCCTTTAGTGAAAGGATCGCCAAGTTCCTTCGGTCGGATGTATTCTCTGAAATAACACCGTCTCTCGGCATGCCGCATCGACTTAAGTCGTCTCTTTATGTGTTTTGAGGACTTCATATTGTCCTTTCTACTCTTCGCCTTAACCAGAACGGTTTGGTTATCGCAGTAGATCAATATAGCTGGAATCGGTTTTTCCAGCACAGGCAGGTCAGAAAGGAGTTCTCGAATCCATTCTGCCTCTACAGCCGCTGAGTCTAGTGCAACTAGCTCAGCCTCCATTGTGGACCGTGTAAGGATAGTCTGTTTTGAAGACTTCCATGAAACGGCCCCACCTGCTAGAGTGAATACATAGCCACTCGTAGCCTTCATGTCGTCAGAGTCAGCGATCCGGTTGGAATCACTGAATCCTTCCAAGACTGCCGGATGACCAGAATAATGTATTCCCAATTTAGAGGTTCCCTTTAAATATCTGAGTACTCTTTCTAGTGCTATCCAATGATCATCTCCGGATTGGACGTATAACGACTCAATCGCAAACGAAGATATGAGATGTCTGGCCTCGTTGCACTAGTTAAGTACATCAGGGATCCTATAATTTGAGAATATCTAAGTTGATCTTTTCCATGCCCAGTGTTCTTATGCAGCTTTGCATTTGGATCATAGGGTGTGGATCTTGCTTCTGATCCATAAACCCAAATCGGTTAGGACTTTATCCACATAATGGGATTGTGAAAGAGTAATCCCATTCTCACCCTTTATAAGCTTGATGTTTAAAATAACATCGCCTTCACCTGTGTCTTTCATATCAAAGTTCTGGGAAAGGAAAGACTTTGTATTATTAATCACATCCATGTTGGTCCCAAAAAGCAATATGTCATCTACATAAAGACATAGAATGACACCTTCTCCTCTCTTGAACCGATAGTAGACACATTTATCGGCCGTTTACACAAAAGCCGACCGATGTCATCGTACTATCAAATTTCTCATGCCATTGCTTAGGAGCTTGCTTTAGACCATACAGGATTTGATCAATCGACATACTTTCTTTTCTTGCCCTTCAACCACAAATCCTTGAGTCGTGCATATAAATCTCCTCATCCAACTCTCCATTTAGGAAAGCGGTCTTTACATCCATTTGATGTACTAGGAGCTTGTATCGCACTATTGCTAAAAGCACTCGGATTGTGGGTAAACGAGCCACGAGAGTATGTGTCGAAATAGTCTTCTCCTTCTTTTGCGTGAAACCTTTAGCCACTAATCGAGCCTTGTACTTTTCAATAGTACCATCGGTCTCGCTTTCTTTTGAAGATCCATTTGCGACCTCTTGGCTTACAACCAAAGTGAGATCCGAAATTTCCCAAGTTCCGTTAGCTATGATGGAATTCATTTCGCTACTGATTGCTTCCTTCGATAATCCACATCCGGAGATGCGTATGCCTCGAAAGTGTTCGTGGTTCATCATCCACGACATAGGTGACAAAGTCTTCACCAAGTGACTTTTCGGTTCTCTCTCTCTTACTCCTCCTCAACTCCAAATCAAGTAGTGTTATCCACATTGGGAAGAATAGAGAGATTATCTAAACCAGAATGGTCACTAACTTCCTTTGGTCTCATAGGAAACACTTGCTCAAAGAATGTCGCATCACGAGACTCCATCACTATATTTGTAGTGATGTCAACCACCTCGGTTTGACCACTAAGAATCTATAAGTCATGCTATGTAAAGCATATCCTAGAAAGACACAATCAACGGTCTTAGGACCAATCTTCCTTTTCTTCGGTAATGGTACATGAACCTTAGCAAGGCATCCCCAAGTCCGAAGAAATGATAAGTTGGGTTTTCTCCTCTTCCATCCTTCATAGGGTGTTTCCTGGCGATTGCGGGTGGAACCCTATTCGTGATATAGTTAGTCAGGAGAACCTCACCCCACCAATAGTCCGGCATACCTGAACTCTGAAGCATGGCGTTAACCAAGTCACATAGAGTTCGGTTCTTCCTTTCGGCTATTCCATTTGATTGGGGTGAGTATGGTGGAGTAACTTCATGAATTATTCCACTTTCTTCACAGAATTGGGAGAACTCATGTGAAACGTATTCACCTCCTCGGTCCGATCTTAACCGTTTGATTTTCTTTTCTAGTTGATTTTCAACTTCAGCTTTATAGATTTTAAAGTGTTCAAGTGCTTCATCTTTCGTTTTAAGTAGATAGATGTAACAATACTTAGTTGCATCATCTATGAGAGTTAAGAAGTATCGTTTGCCACCTTTAGTTAATATTCCATTCATCTCACAAATATCGAATGGATTAGTTCAAGTGGAGAAGTGCTTAGCCTTCTACGCTATGAAAAGGTTTTCGGTCGCTTAGCTTGCACACACACTTCACATTTTGAACCCTTCTCATAATTATAGCTAGGAATTAAACTCATTTTACTTAACCGCATAATGGCTTCAAAATTTACATGACACAACCTTGAATGCCAAATATCATGAACTTTATTGCAATGGGAAACATTAAAGATGTTTACATTATTCGAATCAAGAGTTGATAAGCGGAACATGCCTCCGCTATCATAGCCTTTGCCCACAAAATTACCAAACTTGGTCAAAATGACCTTATTGGACTCAAATACAAGCTTTATTCCTTGCCTACATAACATTGACCCGCTAAGGAGGTTGCGAGTCATTGCGAGCACATCTGATGACGTCTTTGAGGATGAGTGTTTTGCCCGAGGTAAGCGTCGAGCAAACTGTCCAATCCCACGTCTTTATTGCGGCGGCTCCGTTGCCCATTAGGACGGATCCACCACCTTCACCACGAAATGAAGAGAAACAAGATCGATCGGCACATATATGTCTAGTAGCACTGTATCAATCCACCAATCAATAGATGGATTTGCCATAAAGGCACGAGGTACATACTCTTCCAAGTCGGAGCTTGCCGACGACATTTGCTTGACCTTATGGCCTTTGTCTCGACCAGAGCGGGACCCTTGCCCTTTCGATTGCGGCAATGATTGGCCTTATGGCCACCTCTCATAAACAAAGCAGACAATGTCTTCCTTTTCTTCTTCATTTTCTTTGGTTGGAGCTTGTATTGGGTGACTCTTGAATTTGGGTTTCCAGGGGCCTCCAGTTCTTTTGACTTCCACTTGATGAGCTTGGACTTGAGCCTTTCCCATGCCGTCACACGATCCGCACTCTTGACATTGATAGCGGTGACGACTCATTAAGCGTCAAGCGCTCCTTTATATGTCTGGCGGTCACAAAGTCACGCCACGAGGGCGGTAACCGCCAGATGACGTTTACTTGAAACTTCTCTGGTAGGGCGCAGTCGTACTGACTTAAGTCACGTACATGGAGTTGAAGCTCGTGGGGCTGCTCCATCACCGACCGTCCTTCCACCATTTTATAGTTCAAGTAATTTGCCGTTACAAAGGACTCGTTCCATTATCTCCTTGAGTACTTCTCATCAAGCTCGTCCCACGCTTGTTTGGCATTCGTGAAGTTGACGTGAGCGTCAAACAAGCGGTTGACAAGATGGCTAACAAGCGGGCTAAGACTGCATTATTGGCCTCTTCCCAACGCATCGTTTCAGGTATCTCTAGCGGAAACGCCGGAGGACTTGAAATGACCCAGAAGAGCCTAAGATCAGTCAGCCAAAGCTTAGCCCTCGCCTGCCAACGTTTGAAGTTGACACCATCAAAGACTTGAGCTTTACGACGTCAGATGAGGAAGCCATTCTTTCAAGTATAGATTTTCTGGATTGTTGTATATATTGCGGTATAAGCATATTTTCTATTTTAATTCCAATAATAATTATAATAATCACCCAAACATGGCATAAGAATGACTTAAACAACATATTGACATATGCATCATTCAAATCATTGAAAGATGAGTGAAAACTCAACATGAACATCATATATGAATTCAACAATAGCATGGCATTCATAACAATAATGTATTTGCATGCTACTCTTATTGAAAGATTAACATATATGATCATTGATATAGAATTACAGCATGCTGCCATCAATAATAATCTAGCACAAATGACTAAAACGACATAAAACAAAGCAGTTTATTTGTTTTAGAGCTCTCGAAACAGAGTCGCACAAAATCATAGATTTTGGCCTTCTCATGTCAATGTTGAATATCCTTAACAAAGATCTAGAAGTTTTCTAATTAAGACTTGAGCTCTAAACTATGATTTCTCTGTCAAAACTCGCTTCGGTTAACATTTATTATTTACTATCGGGATCGAGCGGTAGACCAACATTAATGAAATGAGTAATGAAACAATTCATAGGCCAAAGACTGTAGTTTCAAACAGAATAAGATTGATTACTTCTAAACAAAATTACTCAAGACCTTCTACTGCACAACTTAAAGTCTTTACTGCTATTGAACAAAACCCGATCGATGACAATATATTCTACGGTCGACGGAGAAAACAACTTTATAGAGCTCAATCCTAATCAAGACAACTAGATCAATCTCAATATTCAACTTTTCATCACAGAGCATTCGGTTCAGCCACAAACATTCACAACAGTCCTCAATAACTTGAATAAGCTTGCGATCAAGATATCTGCTGTAAATGAGAAAGAACTGAATATACTCACAAAGCAGACAGTAGTCAAAACTGTCTAGAAGCAATCAGGCGCAAGAACACAATTGAAATGGCAAGGCACGAAAAAATTCGCTGACCCAGAAAATCTATCAACCCGCTGTTGCAAGCAAGTAGATGATTTACGGAGATACAATGCCGCACTTCTCCTTGTAGCCGAACACCAAAAGAAGAAGTCGAGGTTCGGGTATGCCGCACAAGACCATGATTGCTCGGCCGAGAGCAATCAAACACAAGAGGAACAATACGCCGCCTTGTTCTTCCCGGCTAGACCTCTCACAATCCCGAGATGCACAAACCCAGATTAGGGTTCACTCACGGGACCAACACAAGGCCTCAAACGAAGATGACCCGAGAGCCAAGTCGTCGCCCACCGAAGAACAAAGAAAAGCGTCAAAATCACGAGAGGCAACCGGAGATAAAGAAGAGGATACGCCTACCGTCGGAGCTGCCGTGCCTTAAATAGAGAGGGCGATGGTTAGATGCGGGGTGGCGTGGCGGCGGCTCAGGAACCCGGCCACCCACACCTCCGCCGACCCCTCCGCTCGCCACCTCTCCAATCGCCGCCAAATCGCGGGATCGGGCGAAGAACAAAGCGGCCGCACGGGACTCGCTCGGGAAGCGCAAGCGGCGCGCAGCGGGAGGAGACGAAGTCTCCTCCTCTTTTCCTCAGCGCGCGGCTCACCGACAGGTGGGCCCCGCCTTTTCTCATATGGGAAATTCCCAAACTGCCCTCAGTGGCTAACACGGGGAACTACCAACAGGAATGCTAGTTGGAGCTGGTAAGCAGTAAGCCGCATGCATCTAAAAAACTATCTATTGACATTGGAGATGCAGCCAACAGCAGCACTGCTGCACTAGCTGGGTGCTGTCTGCACACAAGAACTGGTGGATGCTACTATGCAAGCAATGGATAGCCGGCCGCTAGCTGCAGTTCCAGAACAGTGGGTCCTGAACAGTTGTACAAGTGACCAGGAGGAGCAGGAGGACCGCAAGGGACCAGATCTTCATCTACAGGCCTTATGCAGGCAGCCCAAACCAAATGCAAAGACGGGGAAGAAAGGGTTTCTGGACACGCATTAATTGGCTCTGGCCCGACCACACCAACCAATTTGGTCAGGAAGAACAGATCCAGCAGAGAAGCACATCTATCTATAGCACCCGAAACAATGGTAAGGATAATGATGATTGAGCAAACGGAAAAGTGGAACAGGGTCCAGGTCCAACAGCTGCATTGTCTAAGGATTGTGAGAAATGCTGTACGACCAATGTGAGAGAAATAGCAGGTGTTCATTACCATAGATTAATACCATTTTAGCTCGTTTCGGATTTTTATTTCGGTCTTGAAGTTATTAACATAAGATGTGCAGACTACCAAGCTAGCTATTGGATTATTGCTGTACTTCCCTCTGCATTAGCAAGCAATACCTATTTCTCTATCAAACGTATATTTAAGTGCATTTCTTAGCTTGTACTACATGTTATGCAAATTGAACTAGCATTCTTGGGACCATTGTACGACTTTATCTTTTTTTTTTAGCATCTAGTTTCCTAAGCAACTTTACAATCATACTCACAAACTTTCAGATTACGACGTGATAAGTTTTAGCAGGATGTCCTAGCTTAGAATTGGCCATGCTAGCAAATGAGCTAGGATATATTTCACTTTTATTTTCCAGAAAGCATTAGTTGTTTTGTCCGAGGAGGAACTAAACTTCATACGCTTTGAACTATATGACACGTTTACTATTTGCCCACCTGACTATTACCCAACTCTGTGGACAAACCAATAAAACTGAAGGGGCGGTCCTGAGCTAAGTGTAAAGCAAACGCAAACAACTAAATTCACCTAAATGTAGGGTCTATATTTGGTTGAATTACCTGAGCTTGCTAGATCATAGCCGAAGAGAGAGGCACCGGAGATGGCAAGGACAGGAGGGTGGTCATCGTCCTGCTTATCAGACATTACTGTCAGTTGACGCGAATGTGTTACATCGCCATGCCAGAACTGCTGTTGTAGTTGAGCCAGCTGCCGAGCTCCATAGATACCCAGTTCTGGCCAAGTTGCCTGCTCTGAGTTCACCGCATTCTTGCAGTTCAGGTCCGTAACTCTTCCACACTAGATATGAAGAAATTAGTAAGCACACTAGTTACAGTTTCAAGAATTACAAATATAAACTGAAGACACTAAATACTGAATTACTGATTGACAAATGAAGTTTATCCTGGTGGTAGCTTTCTTTACCAAATATTGCTTTCTTTGAAAGTCCAATCTTTAAAGAAGCATAGATCTATGCAACTTGTGAAGGTTATTCTGGAAATGAATCATGACTGCAGGAAATATGCAGGCTGCTATGATGTTCAGAGTATTGTATTCTGTATCTTGTAAGAGCATCTAAATCTATTAATTATCACTTTTCATATCACATATGCACATAAAATTACTTAGTGCATCATCACATTTTTATGTTTACTGTTTAAAACGTCACTCAGTAAAGGTGTTCTATTGTAAAACAAAAAGCTGCGATCATGTCGGGTTGTGAAGGTGGTTGTAACCTTCTAACACAAGGGAGACCATAGATTCGAAAACAGGAATCTCAAGGACCACCGGCAACCATTTTGAATTGGTAAATATCACCTATGACCTACCCCATTTGATGCAAGGATGACAAAAAAGTTAGCGTATCGTCTTGGCGCCAGACCACAGAAAATATTTAACTACAATGGACATCCTAAGCTTGCAAATAGAACCTTTTGCATTTCAATATCTATTGTGTTACAATGAGAAAGAAGCAGCCAAATGCTGGAAACAGAGGCTGGAGAAACTAAGATGATAAAAAGGAAGCTTCCAAAAGTGAATTTTGGTCCATAAAAATCAATGCTTCTAGTTGTTCAAGATCCAGAAAATGAACTGCAAAGACCTCAAAAGAGTTCCTCTTGAAAGATACAACCAAAGTAACTAACTTGTGGAAAGATTGAGGAAAGAAAAAGATGGCAAGATAGGTACCTCTGTGGCCAAAAGGCTGTCTAGTCCACCAAAGTCAACTCTTCGGTTTACTGCAGCAAGCCTCATCGATAAGTACTGGATCAACCAAAATTGCCAAATAGCAAGAAATTTGTTAGTAACCTCATTGGAAAAGACTGTTGTACCTTGAGTTAACAACAGCAAATGATGATTCGTGTTAGCAGGTCTTTCATTTAAGTGAATATGATAGTTACCTCAACTTGCCTTTGGAGAGATTGAACATGGTTGATAATCTCATCAAGCACTAGTGCTGTTCCTGATACCTGATATCATCACACAAATCAAATGATTTCTATTGTGCACCAAAAGTTGGCCTTCATTTTGGAAAATACAGATGGGAAGTACTATTAATTAGACAAAAAACTTCTGGGGGAAAAATATCACAACCATCCAAAAAACCCATTTTACATAGATTGAGCAATGGATTTTTTTTTTTTGATAGCACAACACCAGTAGTACCATCTCATGCATGGATGATGGAATGAGTACACGGTGTAAATAATAAGTATGGTATAGTACTGTCAATACGGTAGATTGGTATGTTACAATATAGTCATGCCAATCAAGTGACATTACATTCTCCAATAGGCAACTAAATCAATATAGCTCAAAATTTACCTCTTAGTCAAACTCAACATGCTATGGAGAGCTTTTCACCAAAAAGGGGGGAGCTATATTCAACAAAACCGCTGATTAATTTAAAATTTATTCTGGCCTTCTAGGAAACAGGAACAAGAAAAAAAACATATCAAGCTTTACGATACAGGAACACCATGGAATTTTTTTCTGGACAAACTAACGTTTTAGGAGGGGTGACATATCACGCCTTTCTAGTTAAAATTGTTGATTTCAGTTGCTAAAGTGAACAGAGACTTTTGCTAACAAGATATTTCAGTTTATTTTTCTGATGTACCATAATACACTTGTAAATACGTTATCCATCATACGTGATCAAAATTCTACATCATCTTTGTTCACTGCATACGACCATATATATTGAAACAAAAATTCTCATTTAAACAATACAAATTGAGCTTCAAGTGATATGTTTTAGTCATTTAATGTCAGTAATAAATGCATCCTGGTGAAATATTCAAATAACTCTGGCAGGAATTCTTTTAGAATGGCTGCAATTGGCCAATTGAGTGGGTTGAGTCTAAGAAAAAAATGATGTTGAAACAGAAGGGAAATGCAAAACAATTTGTACCCGTGAGCTAAATCAGGACATTTCTATTACATAGGAGCTTTTTTTTTGTGAAAGATCAAAGCGAAATTGATAACTACAACGACACCATTTCCATCTCAAAATGGAGAAGGGCTGAAATAGCCCATCTTGAAGCTACTGTACTTCAAATAACTCAAATAGCCATATCTCTCCCAGAAATGGTTTTGAAGTACTCTGAACCCGGCCTCTCTACCACTTAATATAAACCCAGACATTTGAGTGCAGGAAGACCAACTACCCTTCCCAAAAGAGAGCCCGAACGGACAACTAACATCAGAGCCCTACACGCCATTCCAGGGCTACTTCCACATCAATACATCCAAAGTGGGGAGCTCGTTGAACATTATTGTGTGCGCACAAGTAGCAAACGTTCCGAAGGGAGAGGAGGAGGCTTGCTGTGAGAGATCACATCAACCAAACAATCACGAACCCCTCAACCCAGTGCAGCTAGCTTCCTCCTGCGCCTTTTGGATGCGCTGCCACATTCGGGCCAGACGCCACAGCTCCCGGCCACACCCAATCCCTTCCCTTTTAAGTTCGGTGCACCAAAGCAAGTGCTCCCTTATCCCAATAGACCGGGGACACAGCTCCATCAGTAGTGAGTAGACTGTAGAGTACTGGGTGAGTAGTGAGTAGTGACCATCTACCTCTGTCGTGCATGATTCACATCCAATAGAGTGCTTCCACGTCTCATACTGCAATTTATGCGTGTTATGCATACTGAGAATTTTTTCACAAGCTTGTCGTGCCAAGAAATTATACGAATCTGTAGGGGGCAGTCACTAACAACCGGGCCTGCCGATGAGTCAAATAAGAACTCAAAAGGCATCATTTGCCACTGATCGGTAACAAGTTCATGACACTTCGTGCGCAAAGAGTTAATTATCAACTTGAGGCAATTATGCATTAAATCTTTTTTGTGCAAACTGATGGACCTTGCGCAAGGTGGGCAGAGCAGAACTTATACCAAACCCCACTCTAGTGCTTGGAATTTACAGGCATCTGCCAACAGGGCACCATTATTTCCATCACCCTACACCTAGATAGACCAGCAAACGACTACCCAAAGACAGTAATGGGCAAGTTGCACCAGACCACCGTAGTTTGCACAAAATTTACATGTTCTGCTTGATGCAAATGTGAAAAAAAGAAGGGTCGCACTGTAAAAAACTGCGAAGTCAAGAAATTACAAAATGTGCCGCTTGATGCAAATTTGAAAAGATAGAAGGGTCGCACTGTACAAAAATTGCGAAGTCAAGAAATTACAGCACGCACCTTGCTGCATCCGGGGACCAGCTCCTTGAGCAGCTCCATCCTCGCGTTAATCTTCTCCCGTCTCGCCTATGCAAAAGCGAAAGCAAATAGCAAAGAGAAAGGTTCTGGAAGGTAAACTACTAATGACGACGTCATCGCGTCCCAATCACCCAATCATTGCCCTAACGCAGTTCATTAAGCCCAATTAATGAAGCAAATCTAATGCGATGGCGAGATTAGCTTAGCGGCGAGCGAGCTCTCACCCGCTCGGCGAGGCTGTGGCTGTCCGTGGCCTGCCCCCTCCGCGCCCGCACGTGCACGTACGCCGGCTTCTCCTCTTCCTCCTCTTCCGCATCCTCGCCGCCGCTGGCTGCAGCCGCCGCCTCCACCCTCCCCTTCTTCGCCACCTTCCCCTGCGAACACGTGCGCACCCCCACAAAAATTAGCTCCGACGATCGAGAGAGACGGAGAAGGTGTTACGTATACGCACCTTGTTGGTGGTGCGGTCGCCGGGGTCCTTGCGCTTGGCGGAGGGGCGGAGGGGCGGAGGCGAGGAGGAGGAGGAGGCGGCGAAGGCGGAGAAGCGCGCGGCGCGGTCGACGAGGCTGGGGTCGGAGGGGAAGGTGGGCGCGACCGGGAGGAGGAGCTCCATAGCCTGGGTGGTCGGGAGCCCCAGGAGCGCCGTGAAGGAGCCGCAGCCTCCCGCGGCGGCAGGCTCCGGCGAGGTCGGGCGGTGCATTTTGCGCGGCGGGTGCTCGTGGAAATGCGGCAGCGAAGTGTCCGCGCGTGAAGTGTAGCTTTGGAGGTGGGGGAGTAGAAGTGGCCGTATTTATAGGGCTGGGGCGTTCGCTGATCTCGTCGTGGACTGGAGAGAAGGGGAGGAGGCTCGTGTGGTTGCGTGAATTGAAGAGGAGGATACACGCGGAGAGGAGAGAGTAGCCGTGAGGGCGACGGCTACTTGCGTCTCTGTTACTCTGTTAGCCAGTGGCAAGTAAACGGTTACATTCTTTTGAAATTTGAAATTCGCATTTTGGAATTCAAAAATTCAGTGGTAGATGGCGCGAACATATTAGGCTCGATTTTGCTAGGGGCACGCGTACGCTAACTGAATCCTGCACAATAAATAGAAGTTGTGATGTGAATTTGTTGCGGGGGTTTCGATTCTTTTGTTGTCGTTGTTGATTAGATTTGTTGCAAATAATGTTGAAAACTATTGCCGATTCTTCGTGGTTCTTGCGCCGTGAGGGGAGGAGAGGGGAGGGGAGGTTGTGAATTTGTCATGCGCCACTGCTAACAAGGATATAATAATCCTCTAATTATTACATCATTATATTCTCCGAGTATACTAATTATCGATAAGGGAGAGATTGCATAGAGTAATCGTAAGTCTTTCTATGACCACGTAGTCGTTCTACGACTACATAGTCGTAAGATTTTCTACGACCATATGGTCGTAAGTCTTTCTATAACCACATAGTCGTAAGTTTTACTACAACTACTATTTGGTCGTAAGTCTTTATACGACCACATAATCGTAAGTCTTACTACAACTACTCCTTAGTCGTAATTTTTTTCTATGACTACATAGTTGTAAGTCTTTTTACGACCATATGATCGTAAGTTTTTCTACGACCACGTAGTCGTAAGATATTCTACAACCACCTCGTGGTCGTAGGTCTTTCTGTAACCAACATATCCCCGACTAGCTTGTTTACGACTACCTACTTCATCGTGGGGTTGTCTAATAAGGCGGTTACAATGTACACTTATTCCTAATAATTGTATACAACCTCTCTTTGACAACAACCGTTGCAAGGCGAACGGGCCACTATGTCTCTCTGACAGTAACTTCCATCAGACGGTTATCACACAAAGCATTGAAGCGTCTTTTGACGTGGGACAATGGGCACCATTTCATCGACTATATAAAGGTTGACATCAGAGAGGAGATCATAACATAAAAGATCAAGAGATAGTGCTAGGCATTTCACATTATTCTCAATTGTAAACATCTTTCTGAGCAATAACTACACAAGTCATGGAGTTATTATTCTTCCAGGAGAAGGCTCAAACCTGTATAAAAATCCTTATGTCTCTACTACGTGCGTTCATACACTGAGTCTTCTAGAATTTTCTCGAATCTAAATAAATCATACGTAAGATCGATATTGAAACATCGACAGTTGGCACCATCCGTGGGATGGTTATTCCAAGACTCCGGTAATTTCTTTGTCGGGAGAGTGGAATGAGGAGAACTAGCTCGACTTGGCCGAGTATGCAGATCTCGACATGGACACCTGCTACGACTACGAGCAGACGATGCTTGCTTCTAACGGTGAGGCTGTTCCTGGAGATCCATCCTGTGATCTCAGAGACTCCATCGCGGGAAAGGTTGAGGAGGGATCCTAATCCCCCACAACAGTACACCGATAGGAGGAACTAGTTTCTCTAGATGGCAATAGTCAATCTGACCACGAACAGGGCTCGCAACACGACAATGGGCCTGACCCCAAGTGTTCGAGTCTCCTGACAATCGCTCGAGCAGTTTCAACGAGCCCTGGAATCTATAATTCCGGGATTTCGTTGTCGACTGGTGGTCATAACTCTCCAGTGGAACCTGCAAAGAGAGTGGGTGTGCTCCCTGTGAGTTCACCCATTCCTTCACAGAGTACTGATCCAACCGAAGACAGTTATAACATAGAATTCCCCTTCCTAGGATACGAGAAGTTCACGCCTGAACTCCGAGTAGTGCGTTGTCCACCATGGTTTCGACTAGTAAACCTGGAAAAATTTGATGGGTCCCAAAATCCCATCGAGTTCCTTTAGATTTACATGACCACGGTTTGAGCAGTAGGAGGTGGAGAGCATGTTATGGCAAACTACCTACCAACTGTGCTTGCGAGATCTGGTCGATTCTGGTTGCTCAATCAATCATCCGAGTCAATCCACTCATGGTAACATCTCTACGACCTTCTGTTGGCCAACTTCCAGGGCACATACTATCACCCTGGAAAAGAGGACAACCTGCATCGTATGCGACAAAATAGTGATGAGACCCTACGACAACTCATCAGATGCTTTAGCAGGTTTGTAATTCAATTCCAGAGGTCTCTGATGCTTCTGTCATCAGAGCATTCAAGTATGGTGTCTACAATAGGAGGTTCACAGAAGACATTGCCTTGCATCCTCCGACCAGCATCGCCGAGCTCTTTGATATAGCTGACCATTACGCGACTGCTACTAAAGTGGTCGAATGGACTAAAACCATTGGTCCGGTCAATCCAAATTCCAAAGAGGAAGATGAAGGTAGTATGAGGAGGAACAACTAAACTCGAGGATTACTACTCCGATTAAGGGTCGTTCATTACACTCAAAGAGTTAGGGTAAATGAGAGTCTGGAAGGAAATGGAAGATGATGAGGAAATACCGTTTCAGGATCCGAAGCACACCGTCGAGCACATCTACAGAGTATCTTCGGCATACGAGTCAAAACGATAATATAAAGCTATCAAGCATGAGGTAAACTCCAACATGAGGTAAACTCCATTGACTCTCTCCTTGCCAATTATCCTCCGAAGTGGTTGGAAGTTACTATCTCATTTAAGAAAATTCACTATCTGACCCCTTCAACTCGACCCGGCCGATTTTCGATCATGGTCGACCCCACCATCAATGATTATCGAGTAAATTGAGTGTTAATTGATGGTGAAAGTTCTTTAGATATCTTGTTTGCAGGTGCTTTGAACGAGAGGCAAGTTCCTTCTGCAAGAATAAAGCTTGTACGATACTCATTTTATAGGATTGTACTAGGCTTTTTGGCCAATCCAATTCGACAACCTCAAAAAGCACCGCTTAAAATTCAATCCTGAGAAGTGTGTGTTCGAAGTTGCTTCAAGACAGTTTCTCGAGTTTCTCGTTTTGGCAAGAGGTATCGAGAAAAATCCTGAAAAGATCAAGGCCATCGAACAGATGCGCCCTCTGAATACAAAGAAAGAAGTTCAAAAACTCACCGCCTGCATAGTGGCTCTAAGTCATTTCATTGCATGTCTGGGAGAGAAATGACTTCCTTTCTTCAAACTTCTTAGAAAACACGAAGGTTTCGAGCAGTCGAAGGAGATTAATGTGCCTTCGACAATGTTAAGAGATATCTTGCGTGTGCTCCTATTCTGATTTCTTCGAAACCAGGTGAGACACTCTTGGTATATCTTTTCACCACGCCACCGGCAGTAAGTGATGTACTCGTAGTAGAGCGCGAAAGCATTCAACGATTAGTATATTATGTAAGCGAAGTCTTACAGGGGTCTAAGGAGCGCTACTCTCAGGCCCAAAACTCTTATATACCCTTCTCATGACTTCGAGAAAACTAAGTCATTATTTTCAGGTGCACAAAATTATTGTGCCGTCTGAATTTTCCTTAGGAGAGGTCATCTAGAACAGGGAAACAAAGGAGCGCATGGTAAAATGGTCGGTAGAACTTGAGGAGTTCGACCTCCATTTCATGTCCTGAATGGTCATTAAATCCCAGATCTTGGCAAACTTTATCGCCAAATGGACAAATCCTAAATTTATTCAGGTTCCCCAGTAGTATGCTTCCCACGATCTGTGGGCGATGTACTTCGACGGGTTGCTTACGCTAAGTGGCTCGAGGGCTAGGGTGGTCCAAGAATCTCCCTTAGGAGAGACTTTAAAGTATATCATCCAATTACTTTTTCCAGTCATTAATAACATGGCTGAGTATGTGAAAGATCAAGCTCCATCTAAAACTCCATTTAAGTTGGTTTTGGTGATAATGACAAATACTATTATAAAATTTTGGTGATAACAATAAATGCATTTGAGAGACTAACTTTGTTATTGATTTTGATATTACTTAGTCTCACATGATCAAAAAGGTGAAATCATTAAGGTATGCATTCGAAAGCATATTCTCATATATATTAATGCATTTCTTGGATTTAAAATATAGATTGAACTCCACAAATAGTCCAAATTGAATATGTGCATATGTCTTCATTATACACACTTTATGCACATATTTAGGGGGAGCTCTCTCTATGTTTTGGGATTTCATAAGTATTGATCCATGCTTCCTTTAATATATATTTTTAGGATCTTTACTTTGAAATATATTCTTGAGTATATATAGCTTATGTAGTTTATATATACTCATGTGCAATCGGTTTGTCATCTAACCTCTCCATTATGTGTTAATGGTTGGATGATTAATGACAACCGAATAAGTAAGCTTTGCTTAAAAAACTTATCTTAGAGTATACATTTATTGTGTACATGCTGTATACTCAAATATCAATCTTTATCTCATTGTTTGTTGAGATTGTCATTAATTACCAAAAAGAGAATATTGTTGAATCTAGTCCCTCCATTATAAGTTAATGGTAAAGTTTGGTAATTGATGATAATTGTTTTATGGACTAACATTTTTCATGAGTTGGATGAATAGTTTAGGTTCCGCAAAAGAGGGTGACTTGAGATGACTTCATGTGTTGAAGATCATCAAGCCTTGATAGAAGATGACTTCATGTATTGAAGGCCATCAAGAAGAAGATGTATCCTAAATTGATGCATATCCAAGGGGAAATGATCATGTGTTGATCATCAAGTCAAGTGTAGACTATTGTGTGTTGATAGAGTTGAAGAAAATGATGCATCACGAGTTAATGCATATCAAGACAATAACCTAAGACAAATGTATGACTAATTAAGGCTAAGGATGCGTTCCTAGTCTTTTACCGGTCTTGGTATTTGGTTGGAAAACCGGATTGCTAGTATAGATTGCCGTACTATTAAGAGTGGTCATGTCTAGTAGTTTGAGTCTCATCATGTGTTGATAGCTCAACCTCACCTCGTATAGCTCATCTTGGCATGAGGCTTGTATTTGTGAATGTGTTTTGTAATTAGTTGAAGCTCATGTGTTGAATCCTTGTAACATGAGACTATGTATTGCAAATGTGTTTTGCAAATACTTGAAGTACATGTTTCCATTCTTTGTGATATGAGGCTCATATTTGCAAATGTGTTTTACAAATGATTTAAGCTCATATATGATCCTTGTAGCACGTGACTTAGGTTTGCGAATGTGTTTTGCAAATGAGAGGAGTACATGTACCTATTCTTTCATGATTTCAAAAATGTGTAAATGTGTTTTGTAATTTATTAAGAATCATGTTTGATCCTTATGTGCATGATACTATAGTTCACAAATATGTTTTGCAAAATCTGTTGAGATATCTACATCTATCAGGAAAATCGGAACTACCATTGTATTTGTAGCGGTACGACCGGAGGACAGAAGTACCGGTTCTGTGTGAGCGGTACTACCGAACATCGAAAGTACCAGCATGTGCTGCATGGTATTACTGAATGTGAGTGGTCTAATCAGCTCTGTGCGAGTGGCTTGTCCAGTCGTCAGAAGTATCGGGTATGTGCGAGCGGTATTACCGTAATGTGGAAGTACCGGCGTGTCTTGCGTGGTACTACCGGATTTCGAAAGCTCCGGATTTTTCTGCGGTACGTTTTTTCCAAAGAGACACCTGTGTGGTGGTCTTTGCCTCCCCGCGAGAACGGTAGTTCTGCATGTGTGGAGTGGAACTTCCGAACATCGGAACTACCAGATTTATAACGGCGGTAGTTCCGCACTGACTTCCAACAACTAGCTCAGAAGCTCTAACATAGTTGTTACTATCATGCCAGAATAGGTGCGAAAGTACCAACCATTGGCCCGCGGCACTTCCACTCACCCTAATTTTTTAGGAATCTAGCTCCAACGGCTAGTTTTCTTAGGTGGGGTATAAATACCCCCTTGTGGCCGGTTGGAGCACTGGCTGATTGACTCATTTCTATTCCCTTGAGTTAGTGTGAGGCTCTCTACTCAATTGTGCATGTGTTGCACCTTGTGAGCAAGAAGAGAGGATCTAGACTATATGTGTTGCATCTAGAGGTGGACTTAGTATCCATTTGAGCTTGTGCATTAGTTGCACGTGGTGAGAGTCAAGCGAGGGGCTTGACTTGTTACTTTGGAGTTTGCCGACTCATAGACGGTGTTGGAGGCATCGTGCAGTGTGATCTTCTCAAAGAAGGTTGTGAGAAGACCCGACAAAGTGTGAAGGTTGGAGCTTACCTACCTAGAGCGAAAAGGAGCTGCCATTAGTGGATTTGAGGTGGAATGCTTAATTCGTGGAGCTGGTCCAATTAGTTTGGGCTTACCTCAACGTGATCTAGGGGAGACCGGCAAGTCTCTGAACACCACGATAAAAAAAAGACCGTGTCATTTGTGTTTTGTTTTGTTTTGTTTTGCTCAATTTATATTCAAGCAATTTACATACATAAAATTAAATTGATTGCTTGTCTTTCTTGGATTGAAAACATTGTCATAGCCTAATATTATTGGTACACTTTGGTTAACTTATTTGATCTAGGCGCTATTTATGGTACATCAAATTGTTTAAGGTTCCGCATTGTTTACTTGGTTTAGATAAACAGAAAATGTCTTGAATTGTTATTAATAATTAGAAGAGATTTTTTAGACCGCATATTCACCCTCTCTAATTGGCCTCCTCGATCTTTCAGCGGGCATGATATGCGTCTGAGTAGCACACACAGAACAAGTAATTTACACTTGGTGTCATTGCGGATAGCAATCTTCAGACTGACATTTAATTAATTCTTCAAGTAGCCAATCTATGCATCACTAGGAAGGTCCAAACATGCACAGGAAACAGTTAGGTTGCACATTTTCACCAGGTAATTCTCCTAAGTTCAGCACTCGTTGTAGATGTTACACTGATCTGACATGTATAATTATTCGGATCGATCAGATCCAAGTGTGACTATATCCGTCTTAAAAGAAGATAATTTATTGGCAATTGTACAACTGACATTAGTATTAGATACAGCAAAGAAATTATAACTATTTCATATATTGTGCATTTGTTAGTTTCCTTCTCCAAGTTATCTATATTCTTAAATACATCCAATTCAACGAAGAGCTGGTTAAGAAATGTGTATAATACCAGTTTCATAGCAAACAAATACACCAACCTGCTCAGATTCTTCAAACAATTTCTCTCTCATGGCCTTTTGCGACCTGGGGGCTCGACATCTTAGGACCATTCCCACGTGCGTCGGAGGCTTCGAGTTCCTTTTTGTGGCTATTGACATATTCATGAAATGGATCGAGGTCGAACCTGTGACTAGGATAACAATGGAAGCCGCAAAGAGGTTTATGATGAGAAGCATGATTATTCGATTTGAAGTACTAAGTCAAATAGTTACAGACAACAGTAAGCGATTTTCTAGTGCAAAATTCCAAGAATTTGTGATGAATTGGGTACCAAACTTTGTTATGTCTTAGTCGCCCATCCTCAAAGCAATAGGGCAGTCGGGCGTGCAAATGGCCAAATAATGCAAGAAATTAATATCCGAGTTTTTGATCAGCTTGTAAAGTGCTCAAGGGCTTGGGTACAAAAATTACCTTTGGTATTGTGGGTAATTCGCATGACTCCTAGTCGGACGATAGGAGAGACTCTATTTTTTTTAGTTTTCAGAGCTAAAGTCATGCTTCCACCGAACTAAAGATCAAGTCGACAAGAGTTGAGAACTTCAGTGACTCCAACCAAGAGCAACTTCGAGCGGATGACATCATCCTGCTCGAAGAGAAGAGGAATCAAACCTTAATTCGATCACCAATCTACCAATAAGCCATGCTGAGATCGTCCTTACACCGTGATTGAAGTCACACCAACATGCTCAGTACGACTTGCTATGGAAGATGACCATATTATCTCAAACTCTTGGAACATTGACCAACTGCATAGATTTTATGTGTAGCATTTCTACTCTTTCAATAAAGTTTTCAGTTTGTTCAAATCTTTATTGTCGTATGTCCAGTAGAGTTTATTTTATATTTATTCGACCACTTCTAGCACATCCAATTTGTTTAACTAGTCGGATAAGAGAACACTACTAGCTGAAGCCCCTCCTCTCTACATGTGGTCCTGCCCGCTATAAGGAGCTTCCTAGTGATGAAACATTCCTGATTCTTGCTATCAGCATAAAACAATTAAGTTGTCTATGAAAAGGTTGATAGATGTATGAGAAGGAATTCTGAGTGTTTATCCTCTTATCATTTATATCTTCAATTTGATTAACCTGGTTGAAGGGAGGTAACACCAACTAGTCGGAGTCTTTTCTCTCTACACGCAGTCTTGCCCACTAAAAGGAGCTTCCTGGCGTCGACTTGTTCCTAACTTTTGCTACCAGCACACGACAATTAAATTCGACAACGATAGTCGATGACTACTCTGCTCTTTGCATACTTTACTCTGTACTATTTGCTTAGTTTATCCATATAAACCAAGTAAATAGTCGGGGGTTAGGATAGAGTTACTCATATAACTTTATTTCTTACTCGTAAATTATATCTCTTTCATTTTTTTTGTCTTACGAGTACTAGCGGGAGCACCAAGATGAATTGCAGGGAAAAGAAAGAAGTCTTTCATCATCCAAAGGTAAGTCTTTACAAAGTTATCATTTACACGCTATTCTAAAGAGGAAGGAGAGCCAAGTTGCATCTCTTCGGCAATTTTCGATCAGTTGGCCTTACTTCTTCGATCAGACGAGCTGCTTCTTCCACGGAGCAGCTAAAGTCGTGGTTGATTGGGTGTAGGTTAAGTTTCTGGTCACACGCCTTGAGTTTTGCTAGAGCATAGCTTACTGCGCCTTCAACCACATCCTGAATCAACTCTGCCTGATTGGTCTTTAGGGTCAATAGATGTTTTTCTAAAGTTTTCACTTGTAGTCCAATTATACTTGCATGAGAGGTTATCGTATCTTCGAAAGGACTCATTTTCTTCGAGCCAAACCCACCGAATAGATTGTTGAGAAGTACAACATTGTCATGGAGGATTGCCTTCATCGACATCGTTTCCTCTTACTACGAGTCGAGATTTCTGAGAGACGTTTTATTTTGACCACAGCTTCTGCAAACAGAATAACAATGGTCAGAAAAATATTTATCACATGACTAGTTAGCAGAACTAGTCGAAGGTGAAGCTTTTATTGCCTACTAGTAGAGTGTCAAGCTTATCGACTTCAGCTTTGTGCTCTTCTTCCAGCAGCTTCATTCTTTGGATGATCTATTTGTTGATATGAAATTAGTCTTCATAATGGTTATCTTGGGAACCAATTCGATGGACAAGATGACGGAATCAATTGGAATTCACCTGTTTGAAGTCCGTCTATTACAACTCAAGCAAAATTAATTTATTGTCTAAGCTCATTTCTGGTCAATGAGGGTCGAAAAGGCATTGCTTTCGACTGTTATTCATCTACGACCTCACTTTTTCAAGTAAATTATTTTCACTTGAAGATGGGGGGCTAGATGACGAGGATATAATAACCCTCTGATTATTACATCATTATGTTCTCCGAGTATACCCATTATCGATAAAGGAGAGATTTCATAGAGTAGTCGTATGTCTTTCTACGACCACGTAATCATAAGTCTTTCTACGTCCACATAGTCGTAAGTTCTTTTACGACTATGTAGTTGTAAGTCTTTCTACAACTATATAATCGTAAGTCTTACTACGACTACTTCTTGATCATAAGTCTTTCTATGGCCACATAGTTGAAAGTTCTTCTATGATCATATAGTCGTCAGTCTTTCTATGACTATATAGTCGTAAGTCTTGCTATGACTACTCCTTGGTCGTAATTCTTTCTATGACCATATAGTTATAAGTCTTTCTACGGCCACATGATCGTAAGTCTTTCTACGACCATGTAGTCATAAGATATTCTACGACCATCTCATGGTCGTGGGTCTTTCTACAATCAGCATATCCCCGACTAGTTTGTTTACGGCGACCTACTTTATCATGAGGTTGTCTAACAAGGCGGTTACAACGTGCGCTTTTCCTAATAACCACACACGATCTCTCTTTGACAACAGTCGTCGCACGACGAACGGAAAACTATGCCTGTGTGACAGTAACTTCCGTCAGACGGTTATCATACGAAGTGTTGTGGCATCTTTTGGCGCGGGACAATGGCCACCGTTTCATCGACTATATAAAGGTTGACGTCGGAGAGGAGAGAAGATCAGAACACAAGAGATCAAGAGATAGTGCTAATCATTTCACATTATTTTCAGTTGTAAACATTTTTTGAGCAATAGCTACATAGGACGTAGGGTTATTATTCTCCCAGGAGAAAGCCTGAACCTATATAAAAATCCCTATGTCTCTACTCTGCACGTTTATACACCGAGTCTTCTAGAGTTTTTCCAAATCCAAATAAATTATACGTAAGATTGATATTAAAACATCGACAGCTGCCGCGGTGGTTAATTCGTTACGTGATACAAATTGATGTGGTTTGCGCCATTCAACGGTAGAGATAATGGGTAGGTTCTTTTAGGTTGTATCTTATAACTTTTGGCTTACAATATTAAATTTTGGCTGCTCGCAAGATAGAGTACAAAGAGAGATAGTCGTGTGCTGTTTTAGTCGATATAGATGAAGTTGAGACAGTGCCTACTGTAATCAATTTATAGACTCGATCTTAAAAAGACGTTTTATTTAAAAATTAATTAATGTAGAAAGCTAATAATTCATAGACCCAAACAAATCCACCCAGTACCTGCACGAAAGATTGAACAGTTTGTAATGTACTAATGTACAAAGCTAAGCACTGGGTCGAAGTGTGGATACTAAGTTACTAACAGCTCCCGAAGGGAAACCTATCGGGCAGTCCGGCCCAAATGCAGCACAATCCAACCCAGATAAATCGTTCTAATGGAGACCTCTCCAATAATTCCCAGCCAAATCCCGAGCAATCCCCGCAAGCCTAGCGCTCTGATCGAGCAGTCAATTCCAATCGAGCTCGAGCCGTCTTCCTCGCGACGCCGCGGATTCAACGAGGTATTTTTTTTTGGCACATTGCTGCGGATCTCCTACTTTCGCACGCGGGCTCCGCGTCTCTCTCGCCGCCCGCTCCCTCATGGCGCCCTGTCACAACCTACGAATTCGATTCGGATTAATTTGGGGATAAGTGGATCTTGGTCCGGATTACGCCGATCCTCTCCGCAAAGGAGGGGTTTTCCCGTGGATTTGGGCGGGTTCCGAGGTGGGTTCGCGGTTTCTTGGCGTCTCGTCGCCGCCGTCGCGGGTTCCATCCGCCGCGGATTAGGCAGGTGCGTTGTGTGTGCTAGTAGTTTCTAAAGCGATTCGTTGTCTTCTTATCGGGGGATGTGTTTATGGAGTTGGTGTTGAATTGCGGGGTGGATTCTTGGTCTGTAATTAGATGTGGGGTTCATTGGTTCTATACGCGGTAGAGTGCATCTGGTTACCTGCATTGCGCCGTGAGGTAGTTGTTGACGAGCTGAATAAGATTTCTTTCAGATCTGCCTCGATTAGCGCGTTCCTTGGCCAAAGATGCTGCTTTCAGTTGTCCTGGATATGTAGGTCGTTGCTGTGGCCCTTGTATCTGATGAAATGTTGCCGCATTGTTCTGGATTGTTTGCTTCTACTCATAGGGCACAACTGAACGCTAGAATTCTTGCCTCCCGGAATTCCTAGTTCTACAGTCTTGTTACGCTTTTGTCAAGTTTAACAATCTTATCATTAGTTATGCGCAATATATGCATCAGGAAGCATTGTTGGTAATTAAGATACCTCAACTGCCCATGCTGTGAAATAAAAACTCTATTTTACATGATGCTTCGAGGTAAAAAGCTGTCTTTTTACATCCAGGAGATTGAATCGTCATAATTGAATGATCTGGTCATTGCAGTTTACATGTGAATGCCATGCTTTTTAAAAATATTTAAATGCATCGCTCTGTGGTTGGTTTCATGCTCTTAAATGTGGGTTGTTGATCCAATTTCACAATTCATAACTCCTCTTTCACAGTTCTCAATTGTGCTCATGGTCCTTCTCTGGAGATATTTACTGTATATTATAGTTGTAAGTTTGTAACCCTGTTCATTGACATTTCCACAGTTCCACTATGCTCTTAGGCAGTTGGCCCAAAATTTAAAGTGTGCTGTTATAGTTCAGTATGTTGTGTATCCGCCAAATGCTTCCATGTTGTTGCTATGCTCTATCCAAAATTTCAAACTAGTGAGCTATCTGCTTTGTAATATTGTTGTTTAAGCTACTCAGATTAGCGAGCATGTATTGTGTGATATGCTGAAAACCATTCCTTTTCTGTTCATTGTTAAATGTTCCTGATACATTGAATTTCTTAGAATATCCTGACTTGGACTATTGTTAATCTTTGTGTTGTAGGCATTTCTTTGTGTCCATGATTGTAATTTATAATAAAGTCTGAGAAATCAACATTTTTCAATCATCCATTGAATATGGTATCGGTGAATCTTGGGTTAGTACATTTTGTGTTGGACCACATATATGGGACTCTCCTTCATCGCACAAAATTAGGAACACCATTTTTCTCGAAAGGATGGGGAGGTACCAAACTTGATTTGTTAGAGAGGATGGTGAAGCAGCTATTTCCTGAGGCACATTGCCAGAACTGGCCACCAACTGCTGTGCAGCCCATATGGAAAACAATTTGGGAGACAGAGAATTCTTGTCTGCGAGAGGGTGTTTTCAGGACTACATGTGATGAGCAACTAATTGACGCATTGCCTCCTGAGAGTCACAATGCAAGAGTTGCTTTTCTTACACCCAAGTCTGTTTCACCAGAGAAGATGGCGTGTGTGATCCATCTGGCAGGTAAAGAGTTTGTAATTCCAGGTTATTGTACATCTCGATGTACCACTCTCATGTAGCTTAATTAGATAATTCTCCTTTGAAAAGAAAGTTCAGATTGTTATGCCTTTAGAATTTAGACATTACCGGTCGAACCCTAGATTAATGTTATGTGCTGCCTATGTAGTTCTGCAACCTTTAGCCCCTTCACCACATTTCCCCATAAAAGGATCAGGAGACTTTTAAAATGCCGCAAATACATTTTTTTTAGTTGTTCACACTAAAATTTTTGTTTGTACCTGAAATAATCTCTACTTTCAAAGAAATTTGATCTGGGACTCGCATTTGCTGAATCAAGTTAATCTTCTCTCTATTTTTGTAGGAACTGGTGATCACTCATTTGAGAGAAGGCTTCGGCTTGGTGGGCCTCTTTTGAAGGACAACATTGCAACTATGGTTCTTGAGAGGTGAGGCTTGTATATCGAAGGGTTTTCTTGCACTTTATTTGGTACCATATATTTCCCAATAACACATGATCTGATATCTCAAAAGAATTGCAGCCCCTATTATGGACAACGGCGTCCTAGCATGCAGCATGGGTCAAAGCTTCAGTGTGTGAGTGACTTGTTACTCTTAGGAAAAGCCACTATTGATGAAGCTCGCAGCCTTCTGTACTGGTTGCAAGCTGAGGCTGGTTATGGCAAGATGGGCATATGTGGGCTCAGCATGGGTATGTAATACCACTATGTATGTACGTACGTACGTATGTGCCCAACTTTAAATGCATTAAATCTTAAATGACATGCAGCCTGTTTATCAAACTCATCATTCTCATGGTAACCTGATTGTTAAAGATTCCTATACTTGTTGTCTTCTGAAACAATGATTATTCCTTACCAGTGGTGATAATAAATACGAGTTTTCTCAAAGAAATCTCCTTATTTATCTCCATTATTTTGGCCCTTTTTCATTAGAAAAAATGCCATATGATACTGTGAATGGCCTTTACCACATGATACTGAGAATGGCCTTTACATACTCCAAAAAATCTACCCGAAAATTATTGAAATTCTCCATTACTGAAATGCTTTAATGTCGATTCTTCTTACGAGCAATTTTTTCTTAATAACACAGGTGGTGTACATGCTGCAATGGTTGGATCCTTGCATCCTACACCAATTGCCACGCTACCATTTCTTGCTCCGCATTCTGCTGTGGTACCTTTCTGTGAAGGAGTCTACAGGTACGCCACAGCTTGGGATGCATTGAGAGAAGATGCAGCAGCATTAAGTCGAGATGTAACTTCTTTGACGGAAGATGCGGCACAGAAATCTGGAATCACTATTGAGCAAGTAAAAGACAGGTTGCGATCGGTGCTGTCTTTGACTGACGTCACTCGATTTCCAGTACCAAAGAACCCGCAGGCCGTCATTTTTGTCGGTGCAACGGTTAGTGTCACTCTACCTATTATTTATCATATATATGATTCAAATCCAAATATGATTTACAAAACAACGTACCATCAGCTTGCATTACTAGTTCAGTGAGTGCTTTACTACTCTTCCAACAACAGACCTTATTTCTGCATTTGCTGAAAATAGATCTTTTATCTGCATCATTTGCGTTGCAACATCATCTTAGCTGCTCCATTCAATGACCATCCAAACCTCTGTTTGTGCATTAGCTTGTTTCTGTAGCGTTCAGAAATTGAATTCTTTTGTCGATGCCAGACATCAGAAATAATGTCTACTGCTGGAGCTTGGTTTTAGTCTAAAGCAATGTTCTTATTTCAGGATGACGGTTACATTCCCAGACATTCAGTCATGGAGCTCCAGAAGGCATGGCCGGGTTCAGAAATCCGGTGGGTAACAGGTGGCCATGTGTCCTCTTTTTTCCTCCACAATGATGCGTTTCGTAAGGCCATTGTTGATGCCCTTGACAGATTATAGCAGCAGAGGGAAATCATCTTTGTTTTTGTGTGATTCTTGTGTACTCGGGGACATGACATCAATTGAACCCTGCAAGCTCATGGCAGATACATTCTTTTTTAAGAAAGAGCCCAGAAATGGCATATTAATTGGTGTAATTTAAATTAACCGAGGATGATTGTAGATCACGTTTGTAACTTGTAATACCCCCATTAACGGGCAATAAGACTACGGACCTGTTCTTTTCCTCCGAAACTAGCGGTTTTTAGCTTTTGTTACAATACCTAACTTTCAAACAGAGTATTTTCTTAAGACAGGATCTACAAGTTAAACGATGTACATGTTAAAAACCCAACATTTGTACCAGTCAAAATCGTAAGTGAGTATTTGTCTCTCTGTAATCTGTACCGTAAACAGCTAAAATTCAAAATTTTCAGCCAAAAGCCATAAGCCGCAGTTGTTACCTAATAGGCCCTACAATTACTTGTTGGTTGTTTGCCTTCGTCCTTAGCTCAAAGTTTTCATTACCCTAGCCGAATGGTACCCTTGAGACGAAAGAAGGGGAAGATGATACACAATGCCAACTCCTCTGTATCTGAATGCTGAGAAGCAGTCAGTTAAAACATAGCCCACCACACACATCACAGTCTATCAATTCCAGCTCTTATTTTTACACTGACTAATTATCAGCTACATCTTAGTCTTTATGTATACACAATTACAAAGACTACTCTAATCAACTCTTGTCAAAGTAGCAAGAAATTGATCATCATCTGACCATGATCTCTACGCGAAACTATCCTGTCTGTATACTGTAATAAACTGATGGGGATCGACATCGGTTAGCCGATCTATCTCCAGCTTGATTTGATCCTTTCTTCAGTCTGCATCTGCTATGTAGCTAGCTAGGTACGTAGGGTTTTATGCTTTTATGGGTGGATCCGGCCGGCGGCGGCGGGCGGCGTGGGCTGGTCTTGGCGAGGGCGCGCGAGCCAGAGGGAGCTGAGCGCGCGGAGGCGCTGGGAGTAATCGGCGACGGCGAGGAACCACCGCGCCGACTGCCGCACCGTCAGGATCTGCGGCACCCTGTGCAGCGTGTGCAGCCTCAGCGCGTCCGCCTGCATCGTATCCATGAAGAAATTTCCGAGCTCAGAAAAATTCAAGTATGTTTAACCCAAAAGCTTGTTTGATTTCTGATCGAGTAACCCCTGAAAAAGTTTTGAGTCGTTGCTAGAGATTGCTAGCTCCTGGCCCTTCTGAAAGGCAACTGTCGTATATATATGCTCAATACTGATTAGTGGATAACTAATGTTGCACAGTATATAATCGCTGGAAGTATCGTACATGTGCACTAAAATTAATCGAGCAGGGAGAGAAAAAAATGGAGATAATCATAAGGATTAAGGAGACAGCAACAGCTAGCAAGCCTGTCTCATTCTGGCATAAATCCTACTTTTCAGTCAACCAGCTAATGCATGCATGCAAGCATTATATTCCTGAGGACCATCGTGTGTATGTTCTTGTTCAACCACACACACATACACACGTATCAGCAAGCATATATAATTGTTGCTATGCCAGACATGCAGATAGCCATGCATACTAAACTATATAGGCCTGTTTGGCACGATGGTGGCTTGGCTTATGACTAAATATTGAAAATTTTGAATTTTAGCTATTTACAATAGAGATTATGGAGAAAGATATTTGTTTGCGATTTTTAGTTGATACAGATGTTGAGCTTTTAATATATACTATAATTAATTTGTAGATCCTATTTTGAAAAAATATTCCGTTTGAAAGTTAGATATTATAACAAAAACTAAAAGGCGTTAGTTTCGATCGAAAAGCACAGGCCCATAAATTATTGATGGGGATCGGAGCTAGCTAGCACATTAATCAAATAAGCAAGATTGTTGGAGCAAGAGAAGTGAATCGATCGGCTGGCTTACTTGTCTGACGAAGGCTTCGAGAGAGGTTAGGTTGGCGACGGCGAGGGACATGTGGGCCGTGTACCCGGCAATGTCGAGGTAGGGGGAGAGCAGCGCGTCGGAGGAGACGGTGTCGGAGAGGGAGCGGCGCGCCGCCTGCAGGTCGCGGTCCAGCTCCTCCTCCCTCTCCCTCGCCCACTGCTGCACGCCGCACACGCCCGCCACCTGCGCCGCCGTCAGAGGCTCCACGTGCCGCCCGATAACCTGAAACATATGGTTTCCATTGATTCGCTAATTAGCTATATTTATTTCGATAGAACCTCACTTACCTCAATATTATTTACATACATACACACACATCACTACCGTACTACTGTTCATCCCGTATTGCTGTATGGTTCGTTGCTACTGGCTAGCTTCATGCATTTATTTACTCCGTGCATTATCCTAAGAATTAACTTGCATTGGCAGGCAGGCAGGCCGGCAGGTATGCATGCAGCTGGGCTCATTTGGGCTTGGAAGTTTTTATTTTATGATACAGTAATTAATTTTTAAACGGTTTATTTTTTAAATATAGAATTTACAAATCGATTATAGTAGATATTGTATCGACTTCAATTATATTAGTCAAAATTATATGCGACTATCTATCATGTATTGCTGTATGGTTCGTTCTCAATGCGTTGCACAAAATGCTACGTTGCTACTAGCTAGCTTCATGCATTTATTTACTCCATGCATGATCGTAAGAATTAACTTGCATTTGGCAGGCAGCATCATGCATGCAGCTGGGCTCATTTGGGCTCATTTGGGCTTGCACTTGTGATGGATCATAATTTGGAATTAAACCAAATAATATATATACAAGAATAAGCCTAATTATATATAACGTATATATCTACGGTTAAATATTATACATCATGCACAATAGACTGATTTGAAAGGAAGGTATGCGATAGCAGAAAATATGCTGGAGCATGAGACCTTAATTTTTGAACTCGAGCTATTTCGGTTCCTGCGTTGCGCCTTCCATCTAGAATCTCTTATCAAACCTCCCTAGCTCCTTCACCAACTCTCCGTTGCACATCATGTACCACACTTTCTTCCAACACAGAGAACAAACCACCACATCGTAGCCAGCAGCCAAAGACTTTCCAACAAGAGCCTAACTGTTCCATCAACTGGGACATCTCACCTACTTAGTGTCAGCCAAGTTAATTAGATACATCATACATCTCTACCTAATGTCTGGAGAACCTGCTTCCCTTCAGTCTTCACCTCACGAAATAGTACACTTGCATGTATATATCCTTAATTGATGTATGCAGATACGTACGTTATATTGCACATATTTTCTTCTGATCTTTTTATGGCCAGTGTGTGTGCCCTACTGAGCATATGTAATACTCGATCATGACTCTTGCAAAGGAGGCAGGAGACGTGTGGGTTATGGGCTAACAATATATATAAGGCTAGCTAGCTAGCTGCTGTGTACTTGTGAGGGTCTGTTCTTTTTGGTTATGGTTTGTGACTTTTGGGCTATTCGTACGAGAGATTACAGAGTAACAGAAACTCACGTGTGGTTTTTGCCGATATAAATGAAATCGGTACAGTATGTACTATAATTAATTAGTAGACCCTATCTTAAAAAGATATTTCGATTAAAAATTAGTTATTATAGAAAAACTGAAAATAGCTTTTAGTAGCCAAAAAATAACATGGCCTGAGCTTGACATGCACCATCGAGGGAGCAGTTGGTTTAAATATCGGTGAGCTCAAGCTTACGAAGACCTGAGCTCAGCATGCAGTTCACGGCTTGCTAATTAGTAATTAGCAGCCGGCTAGGATCCGGCCTGAAACTTAATTAGTGTCTCAGTCTTAATTAGACTCGATCGATCGGCTAGAAGATAGAAGCTCATGACAGACCGATTAACAATGGAACTCATCTCCAAATATTTTCATTCGTAATTATATATGCATGCCCCCCTTCAAATGTGGAACTCAACCCAAATTAACAACGATTAAAAACCACGCTCTCAATTAACAATGGAACCTCAAAAGTGCAACTCAATCGATCGAGCCGAGTTCATCTTTTGAACTTTAACCACACACTGAGGAGAAACTGTGGAGCAGCAGTTGGCCAGACGGTCTAAGCTAGCTAGCTCCAATTTCCTGCTAACATTGTCTTTTAAAAGCTATTTTTTTAGTAAATAACTTTTCTATAATAGCTAACTTTTAAATAAAATATCTTTTTAATACGAGATCTACTAGTCGATTGTAGTATATATTATAGCAATTTCATTTATATCGAATAAACTCACAAATAAATATCTCTCTATATGCTATTATTATTTATAAATAAAAATCAAAAATCAATATGAACAGACCATTAAGTTTCTCCAGAGCACATAAGAATACAGAGCTACAAAGGGCAGCAGGCTCCACTAGCTTCTCGAAGCTCTCAGTCCGTGGAAAAACCCTTGCGAGCGTCCGGCACGCGCTTTCCTTGTTCACAGGAGTGTAGCCATCTAGACTCCTCTGCCGGTGCCAGTAAACTATTTTTATTATATATTTTTTTATTTTGTTTTTATTTATGTATGAATATGGATTACGTAAAACTATATTTCCTATGTTGATCTTAATTTAGCTTAATTTAGCTTTGAACATTTTCTTTATTTTTTATCTTGGCTTCCTCACTGCTTGTTTGTACATGCGACCTCAGTGCATGGCGCTAGCTATATATTATAATCACTTAAATCAAGCTAAATCTAGCCCTAGCGAATCATTAATAACCTATTAGAGCCATCACGACTTCGTGATCGAACGAGCCCAGCCGAGCCGCACAAGCGTGCATGGCTCACTCAGCTTCTTCACGTGAGCTAATTAATTAAGCAAGAAATAGTCTATGCTCTGTCGTCTTCGATTCGCGCGCCACACCTACCATTTCCAGCCTAGCTTTCACAAACTCTTGTGCCAACTCCATTCAAAATTTCAACTTCTGTTTGGTGCCTAAAAGGCTAAAACCTGTAGGCTAGCTGCCTAGTTTTGTAGCTACTCCTTCACGTACTATTGTACTCTACTGTATGGTAATTGGTTTTAATTAGGTCAGTTATCTCTGTATCCATACGCACGCTAGTAGTATGTACCTGTCATTTTCAGTTATTAACTGTTTTAATTTATTTCTTTTAGGGAAATCGATCTGGTGGTTAACAATTTAACTATAGAGTTATCTAGGCGTAAGTCATATGATTAATTTTGAAATAATAAAGGCCAATGAGATTTTATGACCGCTGAATAAAGACCTGATGGATCATCTCCTCTTTTCCTCCCCACCCTTAACCGTAACCCTAGCCATTAGCTCACCCCCGTAACATTGTTACCCTGCCCCACTGATAAGCCTCCGCCACTCGTTTCCTTGTCTCCCACTACCGCTCTTCTCCCTCACGGCTCGCCTTCCCCTACCCTAAAACCGAATCCGATTCTTCATAGTTCATACTGTTGTTAGGCATGTTCCTTTTGGCTTTTAGTTTCGGCTTCATCGGAAACCAAAACAAACGGGATGGCTCCTTCAAGTGGTTTCTCAAAGCCGTTTCTTCAAACAGTTTTCTAAGATCAAAACTGTGTGCATCGTATGACATCGATGTCTCCACTGTCGACCGTTGTCTAAAAACACAGACAAAAACCATCAGCCACACCCTAAAAGAACATGACCACCATATGGCCATCGGCTGCCACCACCCTCCACGAAATATTGGTCCGGTGGTCGGTGGACCCCTAAACCTAATGGGACCCGAATCATCTCAGCGGTCCGTGGTGGAGATGAAGTCATAGCACAAATCCTGATGTATAATCCAGTGGCTAAATTTTTACGTATTTTCCGTGAGAGATCATTTGATCGAATTTTAGCAAATCCGTTAACTATACGCTTGGTAATTGGTATTAACTGTCTTAGCTAGCTAGCTACTTAACTAACCTTGATGATCTCGGAGGGGCGGAAACCGCCTATCCAGAGGAAGCAGCGCTCGGCGGCGGACAGCCACGTCCCGGAGACGAGGTGGAACACGTCGGCCTTCGCCACGGCGGCCTTGAGCTCCATCAGCACTCCGTGGTGCCCGGCGGCGGCGTCGACGAGCTGCCGCAGCTGGCCGTCCGCCGCGTTCTCCTCCACGGC
Source organism: Bonia amplexicaulis (assembly GCA_036346245.1). NCBI lineage: Eukaryota > Viridiplantae > Streptophyta > Magnoliopsida > Poales > Poaceae > Bonia > Bonia amplexicaulis. The sequence goes on along the minus strand of CM070738.1, from coordinate 3,776,862 downwards.
CACCCGCAGGTAACTCATCATCTTGTCGTGCTCGTCCAGCCACCTCGCGTACTCCCCGTCGAACCATGCCGCCTCTGCTAATTAATAATTTTTCACATGATCATCACAACATAAACATACGTGTAGTAATGCCATGCAACATGTAAGAGAGATTAACAAGAAAATAAAAAAGTTTTGTCAGTAGTTTAGGGTTTAATTCCATGCCTGGGCTTAGTCCTCCAATGCCAGCGGAAATAGCTCCACCACCCAAGATTGCACTCTTTGTTGATTTGTGTACAGATTAGTTAGTCAGTAACATATATAAGAATAATTTCTCTTAACCTTTCTCAAAAGAAAATCGCACAAATGCTAAAAGAACTAATTAACTGCAGCTTGCTGATTGGATATACATATTCATGGAGCTTTCTTAATAAAATTCAGAAATAATTCTCTCAGTTTTATATTTCTTTCAGGGCGCCATATGCATACCTGAGTTCTGGATCTTTGCAACTCCTGTTCCAGCTGGGACAGCCTGATGCTGCTTGTCTCCAGGTTTTGAATGTAAGCCTACATACATTGACACACAAGAGACAAATGAAGCATCAATCATTATAAATCAAGCCTTTGAGGAATGCAATTCAGATGGAAACGTGAAAATTGATCTTGTGCCCCTAGATAAACCGGAACGAAACTGATCGAGATTCACCGTTTCACCATATATATAATTACATGTATGATTTTGTTTCCGATTTGCAACGAAGTATGTGGGTAATCCAATTTTCAAAAACCCAAATTGAAATCTTAATTCCGAATCCTACAATTTAACAAAAAACCCCCACCAACAATCATAATATTCAAATTACAACTTATAAATTTACTTCATTTGCTTAAAGAAATCGAAGGAATCAGAAGAAATCTAGCAATACCATACATCGATTCATGACTTAATCCATACCGCCAAGTACTCAGCAAGACGATCGACAAATGATGACGAACAGAAGACACGGCGGCCGGCAACCTAGGCCTCCGGGCTCCAGTAACTAATGGTTGTGAACCTACGACCAAACAAGAGGGTGGATTTGTTTTCACATGACACGGGACAAAGGGAGGAAGGGCATGAGACACGAGTGACTGAGGCAATACGATGTGCGTGTTGCGCGGTCTCTACCTGCTATCTTCCCTTCGTAGAGTGGTTTAACTGGGCGAGCGCCTTGGGCTATACTTGTGTCAGCTGGGCTATACTTGCGTCAGCTAGGCTGTATGTCCTAGGCCTCGATTGGTGTCCTCTTGTGCCTAGCTGCGGGAGCACCGAGTGGAATAGCAGGAGTCAGGAGGCTGAGAGTTTCAATCTTTAGACTAGTCAGGTGTTCTTTAATATAAACTGAGTAATTTACACCTAAATTTACATAAGCTATATAATAAAAAAATAAAATAAGATCCGATGTGCTGTGCGCTCCGTGCTCCTGTTTGATCCGTCCTCGCCTAGGTAGGTTTACTTCACGTCTTCACCAGCTTAAATAATTACACGCACGCCCCACATGTTGTTTACTCCTACCTCTTTTACCTTAAGAATTGTTAGGTGAAAGCCAGTAATCTTAATCAAGTTGATCAACTACTAGTAGCAGCAATTAATCATTAATTAGTACCTTCTTCCTAAGCCTGCTCTTCCTCGCGGCCTCCCTGTTCTGAGCAAGCCGCCTCAGCGTCTTGGTGTCCGGCGTTTGGGGCCCTCGCGTTCTGAAGTCGACGGCGGCGTGCCGCCCTGCTGCTTGCCGCCGCCGCCACTTGTTACCTCTCTCTGAACGATGATCGCAGCTCAACTCGATCAGGGATGAGCACCGCAATAATGCTATAATTAAGCAGTATATATATATACACATGCATGCCTGCATGTACGTACGTATACGCAGAGAACTAACCTTGACAGCAGCCTTGCCGTCGACCTTCTCCGAGGCAAGTGGCTCCGGCGCCGGAGCCGGCCTCGACGACGGCTGGTCTGATGGCGGCCGCTTCGAAGAACCGGCGACCATGCCCGACGACGAGTTGGTAGCCATGGATGCCTGCAGGAATTGCAAAGGCTGTTAGAAGAAGATCCATCGATCGGTCGTTGCCAAAATCGATCACAAACTCAATTCGATCAAGAGAAAGAGAACAAGCAACAGTACTCCGTGGTGAAACTCGACGCAAGAAATTTGTACACAGAAACAGTGTCTCTGAGAGATAGGTACATGCATGTGAATGTGTATGTGTAAATGCACATACCTTTGGAGAAGGTTCGACGACGTGCATTGGCCGAGAAGGGAAGATGTTGAGAGTTTCTGCATGCATGCACACATGAAGACGAAGACCATTATGACTAGGAAGACATGCATACATACTAGCGGTTTTGCTATTGCAAAGGCGACTGAAATTTTTTTATCTCTCAGTCACTTGAAGTTACACTCTCAATCAATTAAAATTGCAGCTCCCCTAAAAAAACAACTACAACTTCAGATGATTTAGAGTGCAACTAAAGTTACACTTAGTTGCACTCTCAATCAACTGAAGTTACAGCCCCCTCTAAAAAAATCAACTGCAATTTTAGTTGATTGAGAGTGCAACTTCAAGTGACTGAGACATAAAAAAATTTCAGTCGTCTTTGCAATAGCCACTCCCATATACTAGTATCAATGTACACAGCATGCATGAAGAACACTGATCTGCATGGTGATTTCCAAATTAATGGCGCTGACATTCTAACAGCTTAATTAACGTGGGCAGTTTTTGTTTCACACTCGAGATCGATATATAGGATGAACAAGTGCAAAAAAAAAAAAACGTGTTGTACAAAATGGGAAAAGGTGAGGGAGAGATATCCAAGGAAAAAATGTCTCTCCCTTGTTTTAGCAGTACATGATCGATGATCTTGCAAGAACACATCAGCAGGTGTTTGTTACATGTCACTCTCCTCCAACTAAAGAATTTTTGTAGGAAAATGACATGTTAGAAAGTAAAGTAAAAGCTTTGTGCGAAAAGAAGGAAAATGCATCCAGATTTGATCACCATCGTTGCGCATCTGACTAGCTAGCTAATATAGGCCAAAACTTAACCATATATTCATGTCAAATCGCGTAGATGACACGTTTGCCATGTATGAGCCTATGAGTGTATATGGCACCTAGGAAAAGATTATGAGAGTGGCTATTGCAAAGATGACTGAAATTTTTTTATTTCTCAGTCACTTGAAGTTGCACTCTCAATCAACTAAAATTACAGTTGATTTTTTTTAGGGGGGCTGCAACTTCAGTTGATTGAAAGTGCAATGAGTGTAACTTTAGTTGCACTCTGAATCACCTGAAGTTGCAGCTATTTTTTTTGGAAGGGGCTGCAATTTTAGTTGATTGAGAGTGCAACTTCAAGTGACTGAAAGATAAAAAAATTTCAGTCACCTTTACAATAGCAAAACCAAAAGATTATTCCCTCTGCCTTCTCACAGCTAGCCATATATGCATGCTTACATTGCCTATATATATGACAATTTATGAAAAGTCTGAAGAAGTTTCCAAAGAGAAATAAACTAGCAGCTAGAATGTCTTACGCTGTTGTTCTTGAACTGATGTTTGATCTTGGCTGTTGAGGTACAGGAAGAGGTGATCCAATTCTGCCATGTCGTATCCCCCAGGGTCCTTTCTGCTGCACTTGCACAAATTAGGAGTGGAATGTATATTGCAAAATAGTTATCATCACTATTAAGGTACTTTGTTAGTCCTACATATTTTAAGGTTTCGATGAGAGAAGCTTCACACTCCAAGAAAGGGGATAAAATAAAGAAGAAATACATGTTGGAACAGGTTCTGGGATGATGAACAAATCCATCAGAAATGTTCTCGATCTTATGAGCTTTTTTTTTTAAAAAAAAAGAAACAAATAGCACTTTTGCTTCAATTCCCTCTAGTAGGAAGATCGAACTAAAAGGGAAAAAGGTATAGGAATCGAAGAGAAAAGTTAAAATTCTTAGAAGATACCCATTAAGTAAATGGAAAATTATTATGGCGGTAGCTAGTCTAATTAGTTGCACCATCGCCTTCGTTAATTTGGAGCAAACAACATCAAAAGTATATATGCAAGAGTACACAAACTCTAAAGTACCGCCATCAAATTAAGGTGCTTACTTCATCCCTAAGCTCGATCGCTAGTAACCAGAGATAAAAATATTTATGTTGTCCAAAAACATCCTGGATAACTCATGCATCATCATAACTAACATGAAAACAACTCCCAAAGCCCAAAGGGAAGGTTTGGAAAACAAAAATATGTCAAGGAAAAGTAATATCGAGAGAGAAGGCATCAAGAAAATTAATGGTTTACTTTTTTTTAAAAAAAAAGGGCAAGACATTAAGGATGCTTTTGTTATGAGAAGTAAAGAAAATAGAGCAAAATCAAGCTGTATAGCTATCTATGTATGTTAGGGTTTACATGATGTTGCCATGGATGGAGGAGCTAGAAGCTTGGATCATCCCGGTCTGTGGATAAGAAGCCTGCTCATGTGGCTGCTGCCATGGCCTATCCCCCATGCAAACGCCTCCCAATATCAAGAGCTGTACAGGCTATCTCTTCAGTACTATCTTCTTGATCACCTTAGCTAACTTACCCTCTCCCAAATGGACTGAAGCAGCAAAGCCGGTCCAGAAACCAGCTTCTGTTCTTCACATATATCTGAGCTCTGATCGATCTGCCAGAAAATGATCGGTAGACGCGTGACGACGCAGTTTTTTTTTTCTTCCTTACCTTCCTTCCTTCTCCCCTTCTTCCTAGGTATGGCTTCGTTAGCTTCTTCTGACCGGAAGCTAGAAAAAGGACTTGTAGCTCGAGGTTGAGTGCTTGTACAAGGAATATAAGGGAGTGGTTACAAACCATGGAAAAAGCTAGGACTTTTTAAAAAAGGTAGAATACGATATGTGATTGGATCGAGTCGGCAAGGAGACCTGTTTTTGTAACACCTCAACTCAACCTCTGAACCCAGAATACTATCACTACTCCATAACACTACCATTTATAACCATTGCTGCTAAATTTAGACAATAACTCCTCTGTTTAAATATCAACGTCACGTTAAACAACATATGCTTAACGATGAGCATTGAAGCAAATATATAAAATTTCCAATTATCAAACGAAAAAACAAGAGCCACACACGTCTAAATATATCAATTGAAGGTGGTGCGTAAATTATTGTTTGCACGTGGAACACATGTGTTACTCACATCTATGCACGTCGTCTCAATGTTCATCTAAAAAGCAACAAATAAATAAGGGTAAGTCCGAAGACTCAGCAAGCACACAATAAAACAGTAGCATCAACACAACAATTCAGTAGATTCTATATCTGTGACTGTAAACACAATCTCTATAACTATCAGTAAATTCTATATCTGTGGACTGTAAATCATGATCTCTATAACTGTATCATCATCTCCTGTTTTTTCATACAATGCGATGTGATGCATTTATAACTGTAGCTTATACCGATATAACGGAGTGTTCATGCACGATAAACCACTCTTGCCCCGTTCTCTTTCATACAGGGTCTCAAACTTCACTCGTATAGAATGTCTATCGAAATAGATATTTTTCTCCATCCTGTGGAGGTGCCTACCTCTGTAGGTGTTACTCAAGAGCACTCCAAATTAGTCATAAAGCTTTTTCATCGATCTGACTCATGCACTCCATGTTAGCTATATGATTTACTCATTGCCTTAGCTCATATGCATTTTGCATGATACAACATTCTTCCAATATTGCCATTAACCATATGCATCACTTATCGGGACATGGTTAACATGTAATTATAGATATCATCTCGTAAATTAAAGTGTGAAGGAACAAGTATCAAGTATCCATCATAACCCACTATTCTATCATACACTTGCTTGTTTAATCTTGTGGACGATACGTGGATGACACCAAACCAAAACTTCCACCCTGTACAAGTATCATCCAGTCTCAATACACTATAATAATACATGCGCACATATGAACGGCATCGTTCCCATACGCAAACCCGACATAAGCATCAGAATACTCAGGATTAAAAATTTACAAAGTAAAGATTTTAGAGATTTTATCGCACACACTTATTCCCTTTCTTCCCTTTTTCTTTTCTTTCTTTTTTGTTCTTTTATTTCCCTTCCCCTTTTCCTTTTCTTTTATTTCCTTTCTTTTCTCGCCCGGCCGAGCCCTTCCCCTTCTCTTTTCTGTGATTCGGCCGAAGCCTCCCCACCCATTCAATTCTATCCTCACGTTGAATCCTCTCATCCTCTCGCTACTTATTCCCCACTTAATCTAGATCCATCTTTTATAGTATAATTTGTGTATATACTATTTTTACATATGAAAAAAGGTATATACTAAAAATAAAGGCTCCGATAAAATTTTCTTCAATTATATTGCATTGAAGTACGTTATAATTAGTATTTAAGTATACTAAAAATGATAAAGAGGTATAACATGTTCGTTTAAATGGTATATTAGAAGGTAAGAACATGTACTCTTAGGAGTACGGAAAATCTTCCTTCCTCCATATACTCATATACAATCACCTTACACATGATTGCTTACTCGTTTCATTACGCCTCGTTGCGGATGCGAGAATTCCACCGGAACTAAGAATGAACTAGGTAGGTTTGTACGCTACGCTGCAGGCGGACGCAACATGCCGCTGAAAAGTGTGGAATATCACCTAGCTAGCTAATAATGTAGTTCACAGAATCCATACAGAAGGTAGCGCTATAGTATACTGCAACTTCTGAGTAACATAAGGATTCGATACGTAGCTATACATACATCACGTGCAGATCGAGTCTGAATTAACAGTCATAAACTAAAGGTAGCCCATAAAGGCATGTAGAAAACCATGGGTAGCAAGCTGACGTTTCGTCATGCGCAGTGGGGCGTAGGTACAGCATCCGAAAGTATCACCGGCAAATTATCTCGCTCGGTTGGGCTGAAAAGCTGTGTCTTATAGCTGAAATTGTACTGTAACGGTTGAAATTTCACTGTAAGCTAAAGGTGAATTATTTGACGTAATTAAATTTAAAAAATTTAAAAATAGAAAAATATGCTAGCTCATCAAGGACAACGCAAATGAATACGAAAAAAAACCCGACAAAAAAAGCTAAAAAAACCAAAAATTCAAAAAAACGAAATTTATAAATAGTGAAAAATAAGTTAAAAGCCAGATTCTAAAGTCGAAACAAGCGAGGAATCTGAAGAACCCAGTAGCCGAGTATTCTTGGAATGCTAACGGGTGATATCATGGGATACTCCGCCACTGCATTTTACTAAGGCCTTGTTTGTTTAGGAAGTTCATTCCCGATTAGAATTTATGTAGATGTGTCAGGATTTTAATTTAGTTTTTCAGTCTATCCGTATGGATCCTGGCCGAGAGTAGACCGTCCAAACAAGGCCTCACATACAGATATTCAGGTGAGGTGGGAAACTGGTTTTCGCGGAGGAAGGAGCACCTAACTCAGCTTCCATCGTAAGTTGAAGCAGCGTGTATTCCAGTTTTTATTATGAGGTGAAAAAGGATCAATCAACCGGCCAATATTTTGATCATCACATTCAGAGAGCGAGTTCACACATTCGTCTTCCAACTTACATATGCCTTTTTAGATAAGACATCAAATCGACATCTGCTCGTCAAATACTGCTAACACACAGGGTAATTTAGCTAACAATCTCCAGAAGAGGCATCAGGCATGCCTTCCTAGATAACTTGAAGCCAACTTCCGTCGCATACAAGTACTCATCCATCTTAATTTCCGCAGCTATAGCACAAGAAGCAATCGGAATTGTAAATGTTTCTCTGCTCCCAAAAAAACAATAGAGCTGAAAGGGAGCAGTGAATGTTGCTCCCTATTGATTTTTATTTGGACAGAGAAACAACAAAACTGTACCTTAAGAGTTACGGCATAAAACCGTAGTGTTTACATGGATATGTCTAGCATATCCATGCACACATTTAACCAAACATGGCAAGCACTAATCAATAAGAAGGTGCAATGATGATAGCCGAACACCAATGTAGATATCCAATTGCGGCTGAAACTGCAGGAAAACTGAAAATCGAATACCAATGTAATTTGCTTATACGATAGGATCAGTCATAGGCTAGAGCCCATATCAATTAAATCAAATGTGAGAGACATCGGGCCCTGTTCTTTTTAGCTGAAACTTATGATTTTTGGCTGTGGCTTGTAGTTTTTGAGCTGTTCGTGCGAGAGATTACAGAGTAACAGAAATTCACGTGCGGTTTTTGCCGATATAAATGAAGTCGGTACAGTATATACTATAATTAACTAGTAAACCATATCTTGAAAAGACACTTCGTTTAAAAACTAGCTACTGTATAAAAGCCAAAAAACAGCTTTTAGAAACTGAAAAGAACATGCCCATCATTTCTTTTTTCGCTCACTTTTTTATATGCATACCTAGACAAAAAAATGTTGCATGCATATTGCTAAATTCATACACTGAGATGCAGTCGGCCCATCTAAAACTGAGAGTGTGAAATATTTAGCGCAATCACACAATGAATCTATTGATGCACCAAAGATTACATATGTTAATATGTATAGGCCAAACAGGATAGGAAGTTGAGAGGTAGGCGTATTAAGTGTAGACAGGAACCGAGCCATTTAACACAAGAGCTGAGGTGTCTAATGCAGGAACCAAAGCGGCTAACAGCAAGAACCAAAGCGTCTAACACCTCCGTAGTTGGAACATCGGTGGTGCGGACGTTCAAACTAGAATAGAACTCAATAAAGACAGAAGTAGGCAGCCCTTTGATGAAGATGTCAGCGTACTGAGATCTACCAAGAACATGTAATCATATAACAATCTCTCACCAGTAAAGGAAAGCACAGAAAGCAAACTAAGAAATCACCGAAAGATGTCGAGATTGCAATCATCAGAAAGGCCAAAGAATGGACAGGAGGGGCATAACACACCTTAAACCATCAAGATCACCAGCTACGAAGCAGTCACTAATCTGGCATGGGTGACAGCTCGAGCGCCTTAAATTAAAGGCAGTAGCCTCACTTGTGAAAAGGTCGCAATATTTCTGTAGTTAAGTAAACAATCCTACCCAAAAATGTGTGGTTAAGTCATCTACAAAATTAGGTTATGGCTGATCATTTTTATCTATGCTTTTTAATACGACAACGAACAGTGAAGACATATAGATGACGCATATAGTTTTGAGCTCGGAAAGTTATTTACATAATCTATTTCAAAAGACTGTTGTGTTCCAATGTTTGACATTTTAACTTTCGTAGAAACCAAAAGTCAAAAAGAATATAACAAAAGTCTGGCCCTAAGGATCGATCCAAGTAGATATTAAGGGAGTGCAAAATTAGGGTAGATATTAAGGGAGTGCAAAATTAGGGCTTCGTTTGGACGAGAGGATTATTGTGGGAATTTTGTATGAATTATATTTTTCTCTGCAAAATTTCAGCTAACAGTATGTGAAATCCCTACAATCCAAACACGTACGACTAAGTAAAAAAGTAGTACGGTGAGCTAAGACAGAGAAGAATAGCACTGGTCCACAACCTCCTTTGGTTTAAAAGCATATTGGTTGCGGATATATATTTTTTATACATGTATTCAGATTTTCCTGATAAGGTCCTAAAGCCTTTTTAATGAATTAATCACAGATTGTCCTGATAGTAATTTTACCATGACAAAAGTACTTGCTTCAATCACAAAGCAAGTCTTGTAAGGCAATGGCTTCTTTTCTTGAGAACCTTCTTTCTACCAATCTACAATAATTTCCTGCCCCTTGACATTGTGACAACAGAAGGGCCTTGAAAGCCCGGTTTCTGAATGAGAAGTTGCTATCCATACGTACCACAATGGACAGGGATCCAAGTCCCTATTTGGAGGCTGAACATCTTCGGCTTTTTTTTTTGTCACATGATGGACGGTTTAGATAAAATCTTCGGTTGGAAAGGAAAAAAGATCATCTTAATTTCCCATTTTTGTCGATCTAGAGCACTTCTACATGTCATCATCCTCTAATTAATTACATCTAGATGCCGTTCGGTTGGACTAAAATAAGCTGACTTATAGCTGAAATTACACTGTAACTGATGTTGGCTTATTTGGTGTAACTAAATTTAAAAAAAATTCAGGTCTTTGCCTCAGTAGCTTTCATATGTTTGTTTGTTGTGGCGTTGTGCTTTCGACGTAATGGGTTTCCAAGAAGAAACCTTAAGAGACAACCACATCATAGTTTCTACTCTCTCGTTTTATTAAATTGTAGTATGCGGTATCGCTTTAGTTAATATATGTATGCGTAAGCGTTTATTTATTTAATGAATTGGGTTAGACTTGGACAGCATCATACATGTTCTTTTTCCTTATGACATAGTTACCCTATCTAGAAGTTGAGCACTAAGTTAACTAAGATTAGAGCAAATGAGTTTGTTGCATCTAAGCTTAAGAAGGAAACAGTGGTCGACTGTACTATTAATGGTGTATAGTATATGTGAGAGAAACCAGCCAGGCAACCACTCCTCTTAGCACCAAATGTTGAGCTGTGAAGACGATATATTTCGGTCGTTCTTGGCCTATTTCGGTTGATGGAATACGTCGAGATGTGTGCACCAAGATCAAATAATTATCCTCGACAGTTACGCTCGATTATAGGCGATTCGGGAAGATGTTTGATCTGGATTGATTAGGCAAACCGCCAGTCTTGACCTTCATGATACGGATCCAGGGAGAAAACTTTGAACCCAATTTGAACTGTTCCACCTAACGCTAAGGGTGTTCTTTTTTCAGCTACGGTTGAGGTTTTATGGGCCGTTTTTTTTATTTGAGTTGCAGCTTATGGTTTTTAGTTATAACTTATTAGTCTAATAAATAATGATTGTTAAGAAAAAACACAAGCTAAAAGCTGTTGAGAAACAAAAAAGAACAAGGTCTATGGTTGTGATTGGTGACTTTTGGTATTAAGTATAAACGCTTGTATGAACGAACTGAATACCGATAAGTTATTTCAAATTGGCTATCTTGATAAGCCGGTTTAAAATAATGATGAAGAAATTATCTAATTTATTTATTTAGAAAAAAAATCATAAGATAGAAACGATAAGATAAAAAAAAAAAGATACGGCCCTAAGTGGCTAACGACTTCGAAGAGTAGAAAGGCTTTCCACACGGTTTCCCTGCCTCACAATCTGAAAAAAAAAACTGGCATTAGTGATTAGTTATGAGCGGAAGAAACTGGCACGTAACACGAAGATGCAGAAAAGAATGCTAATGAACCGCGATGGAAAGCGCCGGTTTTCCGCACGAAGAGCAGAGACGGTAATCAAGCGCTGTGGGAAGTGCCATATACAACGTACATGCCCGCAGCGTTGCGGATCCGCGAGACGAAGAGCAGAGATGCGCGAGCAGCGGGGGAAAGAAACGCCGCAGGCCTAGCCCGGCGGCAGCGCACGACCCGTGCCGCGCGGCCCACGTAGGAGGTGTGGCGCGGCACGTGATGCGTGCGCTGCGCTGCCCCCGCACGGCGGCGTCTCACTTGGGCCGCGCGGTGCGGATTTGATTCGCGCAGGAGGGGGAGTGGACGCGCGCGGGAGCCCGAGCAAATGCGGCGCGGGAGCCGGGAGGGATGGACGCGGCCCGAACGGGCGGTCTGGGTGCATCACCGAGCCGTGCGGGCGGTACCAACGAGCTAGCCCGGCTGGCTGCCCTGCGCCTGCACGGCCCAGGAGGGCGGGTTGGCGTGGACCACGACACGGCGGTGTCCGGTGTCGTCGTCGAAGCACACGTTGACTCATACTAAATGGGACACGTACTAATCAACACTAAAATCGACGACGGCTGGTCTGATGGCGGCCGCTTCGAAGAACCGGCGACCATGCCCGACGACGAGTTGGTAGCCATGGATGCCTGCAGAAATTGCAAAGGCTGTTAGAAGAAGATCCATCGATCGGTCGTTGCCAAAATCGATCACAAACTCAAGTCGATCAAGAGAAAGAGAACAAGCAACAGCACTCCGTGGTGAAACTCGATGCAAGAAATTTGTACACAGAAACAGTGTCTCTGAGAGATAGGTACTATACATGCATGTGAATGTGTATGTGTAAACGCACATACCTTTGGAGAAGGTTCGACGACGTGCATTGGCCGAGAAGGGAAGATGTTGAGAGTTTCTGCATGCATGCACACATGAAGACGAAGACCATTATGACTTGGAAGACATGCATATATACTAGCGGTTTTGCTATTGCAAAGGCGACTGAAAGTTTTTTATCTCTTAGTCACTTGAAGTTGCACTCTCAATCAACTAAAATTACAGCTCCCCTAAAAAAACAACACAACTTCAGATGATTTAGAGTGCAACTAAAGTTACACTTATTTGCACTCTCAATCAACTGAAGTTACAGCCCCCCTCCAAAAAAATCAACTGCAATTTTAGTTGATTGAGAGTGCAATTTCAAGTGACTGAGAGATAAAAAAAATCAGTCGTCTTTGCAATAGCCACTCCCATATACTAGTATCAATGTACACAGCATGCATGAAGAACACTGATCTGCATGCTGATTTCCAAATTAATGGCGCTGACATTCTAACAGCTTAATTAACGTGGGCAGTTTTGTTTCACACTCGAGATCGATATATAGGATGAACAAGTGCAACAAAAAAAAAACGTGTTGTACAAAATGGGAAAAGGTGAGGGAGAGATATCCAAGGAAAAAATGTCTCTCCCTTGTTTTAGCAGTACACATGATCGATGATCTTGCAAGAACACATCAGCAGGTGTTTGTTACATGTCACTCTCCTCCAACTAAAGAATTTTTTTTAGGAAAATGACATGTTAGAAAGTAAAGTAAAAGCTTTGTGCGAAAAGAAGGAAAATGCATCCAGATTTGATCACCATCGTTGCGCATCTGACTAGCTAGCTAATATAGGCCAAAACTTAACCATATATTCATGTCAAATCGCGTAGATGACACGTTTGCCATGTATGAGCCTATGAGTGTATATGGCAGCTGGGAAAAGATTATGAGAGTGGCTATTGCAAAGATGACTGAAATTTTTTTATTTCTCAGTCACTTGAAGTTGCACTCTCAATCAACTAAAATTGCAGTTGATTTTTTTTAGGGGGGCTGCAACTTCAGTTGATTGAAAGTGCAATGAGTGTAACTTTAGTTGCACTCTGAATCACCTGAAGTTGTAGCTATTTTTTTAGGAAGGGACTGCAATTTTAGTTGATTGAGAGTGCAACTTCAAGTGACTGAAAGATAAAAAAATTTCAGTCGCCTTTACAATAGCAAAACCGAAAGATTATTCCCTCTGCCTTCTCACAGCTAGCCATATATGCATGCTTACATTGCCTATATATATGACAATTTATGAAAAGTCTGAAGAAGTTTCCAAAGAGAAATAAACTAGCAGCTAGAATGTCTTACGCTGTTGTTCTTGAACTGATGTTTGATCTTGGCTGTTGAGGTACAGGAAGAGGTGATCCAATTCTGCCATGTCGTATCCCCCAGGGTCCTTTCTGCTGCACTTGCACAAATTAGGAGTGGAATGTATATTGCAAAATAGTTATCATCACTATTAAGGTACTTTGCTAGTCCTACATATTTTAAGGTTTCGATGAGAGAAGCTTCACACTCCAAGAAAGGGGATAAAATAAAGAGGAAATACATGTTGGAACAGGTTCTGAGATGATGAACAAATCCATCAGAAATGTTCTCGATCTTATGAGCTTTTTTTTTAAAAAAAGAAACAAATAGCACTTTTGCTTCAATTCCCTCTAGTAGGAAGATCGAACTAAAAGGGAAAAAGGTATAGGAACCGAAGAGAAAAGTTAAAATTCTTAGAAGATATCCATTAAGGAAATGGAAAATTCTCATGGCGGTAGCTAGTCTAATTAGTTGCACCATCGCCTTCGTTAATTTGGAGCAAACAACATCAAAAGTATATATGCAAGAGTACACAAACTCTAAAGTACCGCCATCAAATTAAGGTGCTTACTTCATCCCTAAGCTCGATCGCTAGTAACCAGAGATAAAAATATTTATGTTGTCCAAAAACATCCTGGATAACTCATGCATCATCATAACTAACATGAAAACAACTCCCAAAGCCCAAAGGGAAGGTTTGGAAAACAAAAATATGTCAAGGAAAAGTAATATCGAGAGAGAAGGCATCAAGAAAATTAATGGTTTACTTTTTTAAAAAAAAAGGGCAAGACATTAAGGATGCTTTTGTTATGAGAAATAAAGAAAATAGAGCAAAATCAAGCTGTATAGCTATCTATGTATGTTAGGGTTTACATGATGTTGCCATGGATGGAGGAGCTAGAAGCTTGGATCATCCCGGTCTGTGGATAAGAAGCTTGCTCATGTGGCTGCTGCCATGGCCTATCCCCCATGCAAACGCCTCCCAATATCAAGAGCTGTACAGGCTATCTCTTCAGTACTATATCTTCTTGATCACCTTAGCTAACTTACCCTCTCCCAAATGGACTGAAGCAGCAAAGCCGGTCCAGAAACCAGCTTCTGTTCTTCACATATATCTGAGCTCTGATCGATCTGCCAGAAAATGATCGGTAGACGCGTGACGACGCAGTTTTTTTTTTTCTTCCTTACCTTCCTTCCTTCTCCCCTTCTTCCTAGGTATGGCTTCGTTAGCTTCTTCTGACCGGAAGCTAGAAAAGGACTTGTAGCTCGAGGTTGAGTGCTTGTACAAGGAATATAAGGAGTGGTTACAAACCATGGAAAAAGCTAGGACTTTTTAAAAAGGTAGAATACGATATGTGATTGGATCGAGTCGGCAAGGAGACCTGTTTTTGTAACACCTCAACTCAACCTCTGAATCCAGAATACTATCACTACTCCATAACACTACCATTTATAACCATTGCTGCTAAATTTAGACAATAACTCCTCTGTTTAAATATCAACGTCACGTTAAACAACATATGCTTAACGATGAGCATTGAAGCAAATATATAAAATTTCCAATTATCAAACGAAAAAACAAGAACCACACACGTCTAAATATATCAATTGAAGGTGGTGCGTAAATTATTGTTTGCACGTGGAACACATGTGTTACTCACATCTATGCACGTCGTCTCAATGTTCATCTAAAAAGCAACAAATAAATAAGGGTAAGTCCGAAAACTCGGCAAGCACACAATAAAGCAAGTAGCATCAACACAACAATTCAAGAGATTCTATATCGTATTTGTAAACACAATCTCTATAACTATCAGTAAATTCTATATCTGTGGACTGTAAATCATGATCTCTATAACTGTATCATCATCTCCTGTTTTTTCATACAATGCGATGTGATGCATTTATAACTGTAGCTTATACCGATATAACGGAGTGTTCATGCACGATAAACCACTCTTGCCCCGTTCTCTTTCATACAGGGTCTCAAACTTCACTCGTATAGAATGTCTATCGAAATAGATATTTTTCTCCATCCTGTGGAGGTGCCTACCTCTGTAGGTGTTACTCAAGAGCACTCCAAATTAGTCATAAAGCTTTTTCATCGATCTGACTCATGCACTCCGGGTTAGCTATATGATTTACTCATTGCCTTAGCTCATATGCATTTTGCATGATACAACATTCTTCCAATATTGCCATTAACCATATGCATCACTTATCGGGACATGGTTAACATGTAATTATAGATATCATCTCGTAAATTAAAGTGTGAAGGAACAAGTATCAAGTATCCATCATAACCCACTATTCTATCATACACTTGCTTGTTTAATCTTGTGGACGATACGTGGATGACACCAAACCGAACTTCCACCACATAAGTATCATCCGGTCTCAATACACTATAATAATACATGCGCACATATGAACGGCATCGTTCCCATACGCAAACCCGACATAAGCATCAGAATACTCAGGATTAAAAATTTACAAAGTAAAGATTTTAGAGATTTTATCGCACACACTTATTCCCTTTCTTCCCTTTTTCTTTTCTTTCTTTTTTGTTCTTTTATTTCCCTTCCCCTTTTCCTTTTCTTTTATTTCCTTTCTTTTCTCGCCCGGCCGAGCCCTTCCCCTTCTCTTTTCTGTGATTCGGCCGAAGCCTCCCCACCCATTCAATTCTATCCTCACGTTGAATCCTCTCATCCTCTCGCTACTTATTCCCCACTTGATCTAGATCCATCTTTTATAGTATAATTTGTGTATATACTATTTTTACATATGAAAAAAGGTATATACTAAAAATAAAGGCTCCGATAAAATTTTCTTCAATTATATTGCATTGAAGTACGTTATAATTAGTATTTAAGTATACTAAAAATGATAAAGAGGTATAATATGTTCGTTTAAATGGTATATTAGAAGGTAAGAACATGTACTCTTAGGAGTATGGAAAATCTTCCTTCCTCCATATACTCATATACAATCACCTTACACATGATTGCTTACTCGTTTCATTACGCCTCGTTGCGGATGCGAGAATTCCACCGGAACTAAGAATGAACTAGGTAGGTTTGTACGCTACGCTGCAGGCGGACGCAACATGCCGCTGAAAAGTGTGGAATATCACCTAGCTAGCTAATAATGTAGTTCACAGAATCCATACAGAAGGTAGCGCTATAGTATACTGCAACTTCTGAGTAACATAAGGATTCGATACGTAGCTATACATACATCACGTGCAGATCGAGTCTGAATTAACAGTCATAAACTAAAGGTAGCCCATAAAGGCATGTAGAAAACCATGGGTAGCAAGCTGACGTTTCGTCATGCGCAGTGGGGCGTAGGTACAGCATCCGAAAGTATCACCGGCAAATTATCTCGCTCGGTTGGGCTGAAAAGCTGTGTCTTATAGCTGAAATTGTCTTCATAACGGTTGAAATTTCACTGTAAGCTAAAGGTGAATTATTTGACGTAATTAAATTTAAAAATTTAAAATAGAAAAATATGCTAGCTCATCAAGGACAACGCAAATGAATACGAAAAAAAACCCGACAAAAAAAGCTAAAAAAACCAAAAATTCAAAAAAACGAAATTTATAAATAGTGAAAAATAAGTTAAAAGCCAGATTCTAAAGTCGAAACAAGCGAGGAATCTGAAGAACCCAGTAGCCGAGTATTCTTGGAATGCTAACGGGTGATATCATGGGATACTCCGCCACTGCATTTTACTAAGGCCTTGTTTGTTTAGGAAGTTCATTCCCGATTAGAATTTATGTAGATGTGTCAGGATTTTAATTTAGTTTTTCAGTCTATCCGTATGGATCCTGGCCGAGAGTAGACCGTCCAAACAAGGCCTCACATACAGATATTCAGGTGAGGTGGGAAACTGGTTTTCGCGGAGGAAGGAGCACCTAACTCAGCTTCCATCGTAAGTTGAAGCAGCGTGTATTCCAGTTTTTATTATGAGGTGAAAAAGGATCAATCAACCGGCCAATATTTTGATCATCACATTCAGAGAGCGAGTTCACACATTCGTCTTCCAACTTACATATGCCTTTTTAGATAAGACATCAAATCAACATCTGCTCGTCAAATACTGCTAACACACAGGGTAATTTAGCTAACAATCTCCAGAAGAGGCATCAGGCATATGCCTTCCTAGATAACTTGAAGCCAACTTCCGTCGCATACAAGTACTCATCCATCTTAATTTCCGCAGCTATAGCACAAGAAGCAATCGGAATTGTAAATGTTTCTCTGCTCCCAAAAAAACAATAGAGCTGAAAGGGAGCAGTGAATGTTGCTCCTATTGATTTTATTTGGACAGAGAAACAACAAAACTGTACCTTAAGAGTTACGGCATAAAACCGTAGTGTTTACATGGATATGTCTAGCATATCCATGCACACATTTAACCAAGCATGGCAAGCACTAATCAATAAGAAGGTGCAATGATGATAGCCGAACACCAATGTAGATATCCAATTGCGGCTGAAACTGCAGGAAAACTGAAAATCGAATACCAATGTAATTTGCTTATACGATAGGATCAGTCATAGGCTAGAGCCCATATCAATTAAATCAAATGTGAGAGACATCGGCCCTGTTCTTTTAGTGAAGCTTATGATTTTTGGCGTGGCTTGTAGTTTTGAGCTGTTCGTACGAGAGATTACAGAGTAACAGAAATTCACGTGCGGTTTTTGCCGATATAAATGAAGTCGGTACAGTATATACTACAATTAACTAGTAAACCATATCTTGAAAAGACACTTCGTTTAAAAACTAGCTACTGTATAAAAGCCAAAAAACAGCTTTTAGAAACTGAAAAGAACATGCCTATCATTTCTTTTTTCGCTCACTTTTTTATATGCATACCTAGACAAAAAAATGTTGCATGCATATTGCTAAATTCATACACTGAGATGCGATCGGCCCATCTAAAACGAGAGTGTGAAATATTTAGCGCAATCACACAATGAATCTATTGATGCACCAAAGATTACATATGTTAATATGTATAGGCCAAACAGGATAGGAAGTTGAGAGGTAGGCGTATTAAGTGTAGACAGGAACCAAGCCATTTAACACAAGAGCTGAGGTGTCTAATGCAGGAACCAAAGCGGCTAACAGCAAGAACCAAAGCGTCTAACACCCCCGTAGTTGGAACATCGGCGGTGCGGACGTTCAAACTAGAATAGAACTCAATAAAGACAGAAGTAGGCAGCTCTTTGATGAAGATATCAGCGTACTGAGATCTACCAAGAACATGTAATCATATAACAATCTCTCACCAGTAAAGGAAAGCACAGAAAGCAAACTAAGAAATCACCGAAAGATGTCGAGATTGCAATCATCAGAAAGGCCAAAGAATGGACAGGAGGGGCATAACACACCTTAAACCATCAAGATCACCAGCTACGAAGCAGTCACTAATCTGGCATGGGTGACACAGCTCGAGCGCCTTAAATTAAAGGCAGTAGCCTCACTTGTGAAAAGGTCGCAATATTTCTGTAGTTAAGTAAAGCAATCCTACCCAAAAATGTGTGGTTAAGTCATCTACAAAATTAGGTTATGGCTGATCATTTTTATCTATGCTTTTTAATACGACAACGAACAGTGAAGACATATAGATGACGCATATAGTTTTGAGCTCGGAAAGTTATTTACATAATCTATTTCAAAAGACTGTTGTGTTCCAATGTTTGACATTTTAACTTTCGTAGAAACCAAAAGTCAAAAAGAATATAACAAAAGTCTGGCCCTAAGGATCGATCCAAGTAGATATTAAGGGAGTGCAAAATTAGGGTAGATATTAAGGGAGTGCAAAATTAGGGCTTCGTTTGGACGAGAGGATTATTGTGGGAATTTTGTATGAATTATATTTTTCTCTGCAAAATTTCAGCTAACAGTATGTGAAATCCCTACAATCCAAACACGTACGACTAAGTAAAAAAGTAGTACGGCGAGCTAAGACAGAGAAGAATAGCACTGGTCCACAGCCTCCTTTGGTTTAAAAGCATATTGGTTGCGGATATATATTTTTTATACATGTATTCAGATTTTCCTGATAAGGTCCTAACTCCTAAAGCCTTTTTAATGAATTAATCACAGATTGTCCTGATAGTAATTTTACCATGACAAAAGTACTTGCTTCAATCACAAAGCAAGTCTTGTAAGGCAATGGCTTCTTTTCTTGAGAACCTTCTTTCTACCAATCTACAATAATTTCCTGCCCCTTGACATTGTGACAACAGAAGGGCCTTGAAAGCCCGGTTTCTGAATGAGAAGTTGCTATCCATACGTACCACAATGGACAGGGATCCAAGTCCCTATTTGGAGGCTGAACATCTTCGGCTTTTTTTTGTCACATGATGGACGGTTTAGATAAAATCTTCGGTTGGAAAGGAAAAAAGATCATCTTAATTTCCCATTTTTGTCGATCTAGAGCACTTCTACATGTCATCATCCTCTAATTAATTACATCTAGATGCCGTTCGGTTGGACTAAAATAAGCTGACTTATAAATTGAAATTACATCAGAATCGATGTTGGTTTATTTGGTGTAACTAAATTTAAAAAAAATTCAGGTCTTTGCCTCAGTAGCTTTCATATGTTTGTTTGTTGTGGCGTTGTGCTTTCGACGTAATGGGTTTCAAGAAGAAACCTTAAGAGACAACCACATCATAGTTTCTACTCTCTCGTTTTATTAAATTGTAGTATGCGGTATCGCTTTAGTTAATATATGTATGCGTAAGCGTTTATTTATTTAATGAATTGGGTTAGACTTGGACAGCATCATACATGTTCTTTTTCCTTATGACATAGTTACCCTATCTAGAAGTTGAGCACTAAGTTAACTAAGATTAGAGCAAATGGTTTTGTTGCATCTAAGCTTAAGAAGGAAACAGTGGTCGACTGTACTATTAATGGTGTATCTTAAGCCATTACTCCCGGGGGAAACGCCGCGCGGAGCGCAGCCCACATCGCCCCGCGCGGTCGCTCCGCCCGCCGCGTGGCGCTGAATTTCGGTAAGGTCTGGTGAGCCGTTTTGCGAAAAAGTCCATCTGTTTTTTCGAAATTACGTACAGGTCCTTGGTTCTCGCAAAAAAGCTCCTGCCAGTTTTTTTTGCCCCCTCTAATTTGCAGGCTAGCCCCTCGCGGTTTTGGAAATTGCGGACGGGTCCCTGTTTGTTTACGTATAGGTCCTTATTTTTTACGAAAAAACCCTTTACCTTTTCCGAAAATACGCATTTTTCTTTCGATTTTTTTTAACTCCTCACGAGTTATCGCCTCTTTTATTTTGGTACGTACGGTGGCTGGCGCGACGTGGCGCCGCGCCAATGAGACTAGTAGTATATATATGAGAGAAACCAACCAGGCAACCACTCCTCTTAGCACCTAATGTTGAGCTGTGAAAACGATATATTTCGGTCGTCCTTGGCCTATTTCGGTTGATGGAATACGTCGAGATGTGTGCACCAAGATCAATTAATTATCCTCGACAGTTACGCTCGATTATAGGCGATTCGGGAAGATGTTTGATCTGGATTTGATTAGGCAAACCGCCAGTCTTGACCTTCATGATACGGATCCAGGGAGAAAACTTTGAACCCAATTTGAACTGTTCCACCTAACGCTAAGGGTGTTCTTTTTTCAGCTACCATTGATGTTTTATAGGTCTTTTTTTTTTGAGTTGCAGCTTATGGTTTTTAGTTATGACTTATTAGTCTAATAAATAATAATTGTTGAGAAAGAACACAAGCTAAAAGCCGTTGAGAAACAAAAAAGAACAGGGTCTATGGTTGTGGTTGGCGACTTTTAGCCTTAGTATAAACGTTTATATGGACGAATTGAATACCGATAAGTCATTTTAAATTGGCTATCCCAATAAGTCAATCTAAAATAGTGATAAAAAATCATCTAATTTATT
The DNA here is from genome assembly GCA_036346245.1 of Bonia amplexicaulis. Lineage (NCBI taxonomy): Eukaryota > Viridiplantae > Streptophyta > Magnoliopsida > Poales > Poaceae > Bonia > Bonia amplexicaulis. The sequence goes on along the minus strand of CM070738.1, from coordinate 3,755,482 downwards.
TATTTAGAGAAATCATAGACTATAAATCATAAGATAAAAAGATGCGGCCCTAAGTGGCTAACGACTTCAAAAGAGTAGAAAGGCTTTCCACACGGTTTCCCTGTCTCACAGTCTGAAAAAAACTGGCATTAGTGATTAGTTATGAGCGGAAGAAACTGGCACGTAACACGAAGATGCAGAAAAGAATGCCAATGAACCGCAATGGAAAGCGCCGGTTTTCCGCACGAAGAGCAGAGACGGTAATCAAGCGCTGTGGGAAGTGCCATATACAACGTACATGCCCGCAGCGTTGCGGATCCGCGAGACGAAGAGCAGAGATGCGCGAGCAGCGGGGGAAAGAAACGCCGCAGGCCTAGCCGGGCGGCAGCGCACGACCCGTGCCGCGCGGCCCACGTAGGAGGTGTGGCGCGGCACGTGATGCGTGCGCTGCGCTGCCCCGCACGGCGGCGTCTCACTTGGGCCGCGCGGTGCGGATTTGATTCGCGCAGGAGGGGGAGTGGACGCGCGCGGGAGCCCGAGCAAATGCGGCGCGGGAGCCGGGAGGGATGGACGCGGCCCGAACGGGCGGTCTGGGTGCATCACCGAGCCGTGCGGGCGGTTCCAACGAGCTAGCCCGGCTGGCTGCCCTGCGCCTGCACGGCCCAGGAGGGCGGGTTGGCGTGGACCACGACACGGCGGTGTCCGGTGTCGTCGTCGAAGCACACGTTGACTCATACTAAATGGGACACATACTAATCAACACTAAAATCGCGTTCTCTCCTTCCGTCGTCGGTAAGTGCTCAGAACGCGCTTCTCCATGTCCAAACAACACTAAGCACTTTCGATTAATGCTAGCTAGAGCTAGTATGCACTGAGTGTGTGATGCATGCTAAATGGGACACATACTAATCACTGAACTGCTACCTGAATTTATCGCTAAAGTTGTAAAATATTCAATTCGAATTCGTATTCGTTGCAATATTCGATTCACATTTGTATTTAAAAATATTCAAATTTATATTCATATTCGTTTATAAAATACGAATACAAATATAGTAACAACACTATTTAATTCGTCTTAGATCTATTTTCACCCATAGATGCATCCCGCCAACAGGACAATCTTCCATCCACTATATATAAGACAGAGAGCGATGGAGGTTGCCGCTCGGGACGCGACCGTCGCCTCACGCGAATGGAGAGCAAAGCGACGACGCATTTTGCTGTTGGAGAGAGATCGTCGCTTCGTCACGTGTTTTGTGGACGGACGGCAGATCTGACGCGGAGCAAACCGTTCCTCTAGCGCGCGAATGGTTTCTCTTGTGCGCGAAGGTTTTCTCTTCCGCGCCGGTCTCTCTAGTTCCCAAATCCTTGCTCAGGTCCAGGACTTGGGTCGCCTTCCCCGTCCGGCCTTGCGGTTTCTTGCTTTGCGCCATGTGAGCCCATCTTCACCTTCGGTTGTCTCAGATCCGACGAGGCCAAACATAGGTGGAGCTGCAGCTCGGGCTCGTCGACGGCAACCCCTCCTCTTCCCTCACCTGGGTTTGGCTAGGTCGAGCTCACGTGGTGAGATCTTCGCACGCCATTGATTGCTGGATTGATTGGTTGCTCGGACGCTGCGAAGTAACCTGTCTTATTTTTTTGCCCCCTTGTTTTGGCGATTTATGGTTGGGTTTGGGTTGGGAGTATTGGGGGATTTTTGGGAGTAGATGGGTGCTGATTCCTCCAATGCAGCGCCCGAATTCTGGGGTTTGAGGCGGAAATTCTGTTCTTGGTCGTGCTCTTGAATATTTTTGCTCGGTTTCTCGATTTTGTTCCCGTTGAGATTTGGGTAGGGTTCTATCCGCTAGTGGAGAGCAAACATTTGGGGATTTTTATCTTGCTATTCTGCTGCTGCTGCTCCTCACGGCATCACCTAGTCTTTTTTGTCACTCTTAAAGTTGTACTTAAGATGACCTTTGATTTTGATGTCAGTAGTTTGTCGGTAGAGTTGAGCTTAAAAATACATAAGAGCGTTGAGGCTAAAGATATAACACAAAGAGCCACAATGATGCAGTTAGTGTTGATCATCACATTTCATATGTACATGCAAGAATTAAAAGCGTGTGTGCTCTCTTAGAGATAACTTAATAGACATGTTATTGGAGAGGTTGTCTCTTGTGCTGTTTTTTGGTGAGGTAAAAATTCTAGAGACAACCTAAGAGATAAACTATTGGAGACGCTCTTGTTTCATCTGTCACGCCTGTTGAACAACACGTACCTATTGTTGTTGCTTCATGCTAGAGCTACCCTTTGATTTAACGCACCGCCCGCCTAGCCTGCCACCGCTCTCATGCTCAACATCAACCTTGGCCACTCACTGTTGGGCCGTTGACCGCTTGGAATTCTGACCCATTCAAAATAGATTTTACTGATAACTTTTAGCTATAACTATTGATTTTTAATTGAAATAGACACTATAGCAACAATTATTTTTGAACGAGGCATTCAATTAAAAGAAAATAAAAAATAGGAAAAAAATCAAAGGAAAAGAAAAACGCTAAAAAAGGCAACACGGTAAACAACTTTTGACTTCTAGATCTAGAAGCTAGAAAAGACCTCCGGCGGGGGTGGGGGGGCGTGCAACAGTGAATTCTATGGTCAACAGTGGTGAATATGAGGAGTGGCGATGGACGGTGAGCTAGGCTGACAAGATGGCAAGAGAGAGACCTCTGAGGGGAGAGGTGACACTAGAGCCCTTGTTTGACACCTGTCATGTTCACTTTTTGCAACTTTTTTGAACTACTAGCTGAATGTCCGTGCGTTGCTACGGATTTTAAAATTTTATTATACTACATATTCTGAAACTAACGGGTGGTAAAAATTTTTAGAACATGCATACAAATATGTTCTATTTTTTTTAAAATCCGTAGCAATGCACAAGCATTTAGCTAGTTTCAAAACAAAGCACAGTTCTGAAGTGTAACAAAATAGTGAGCAAGATATCCCTTCACGTGAAACCAAAATGAAGACAAATAAATGAGAATGTTTACTTTTCACAAAGTTGGTAGCACATATGCATCTTGTTCTTGAAGATAGAAAACTGACATAATAAAATGCAACAAAACAAAATTTGCATGGGCCAATGGTGAACATTAACATAAGTCTTAAATTTGAGATAGCTCGAGACAATTTGAAATTTGCCTGGGTCTTTTATGCCAAAAACTTTATGTGCTTGCCTATCTAAAGACAATCAACCATCCAGAATTTATTTTACAACTATGCAATCATCCCATAAAAGCAACACGTACCTTAAGGGCACCAAATACACGGTTTCTAGTAGTAGTCCTGATAAGGCCAACATCCAAAAGAGCGCAGAATGGCCTCCTCTCATAAGATGGCTCAACAGAGAAGTCCTTCCCAGTGGCCTAAGTTCAGAATTAGTCATCATTATATATGTTCATCAAATGCAACATGAGAAAATATCAGGGAAATAATTAATCTTTCAAATGAATATTACCTCAACATTGCCCTCATATTCCTGATCCAAATCACGGAGCTCGAGCAAACACATTGGTCTTATGGGTCTTGACAAACCCATAAATAAATAACAAAAAAAATACATGAATACCACTTTAGACTTAAACAACGAAAATGCTACTAAACATGCATAGAGGACATTATTGTTTACTAAACATGAATACCACTTTAGACTTAAACACACATGAAATCTCTTCTTTTCCGACTACTGAATGCTGCATTTAGAATAGGCTGCTTTCGATAAAGGCAAGAATATTATAATTAACAAGGAAGTAAATGTCTACTTACTAAACACTATTAATTGTGAGGAGCTCAACTCCAACAATTAATGAGTGCACTATGAGTCTATGATACTATAAGCTAGGTCTCATTATCAGTAACAAATTAGAAAAAAAGATATGGTGATGAAAATTCTAGACACAAATTAGAATAGATTGCTTCCAACAAAAGCACATATGTTATGTATGGAATGCAAATAGGCAAGCATGCGATCATTTACAAGTAATAAGCAAAGTGTCGCTCTTATTAGTCCACAACCGAGTTGATTTCCAATCCCCTTTACTCACTGGGCAACAACCATACTATTATTGTCTTACAACTAAGAAGCAATGGCCGAGCCACAAGCCGTCGCCGCTTCTGCAGGGGCGGCTTCATCATCCTTGTGCTTCACTATGCCCAAATCAACCAGAATTGGCACCTCCGCCGTGAGCCACCGCACGAGCCTGAGGCACACTGTGTGCACGATCCCAAACCTTGGGTAGTTCTTCGCCCACAAAGGCTTGAAGTGCATGGTGAGGTAGATCTTCCCTCCCCGGTACATCTGCATCCATCCATACCAACAACAATCACAATCCAAGAAAACAATCCAGATACAAGGAATTCAAGAATCCAAGCAAACAAAAGCATGTTACAATCCATGGGAAGTACGAGACCTTGTGGGTCTTGCCATCGAGGGTGGGGAGCTCGATCTCGGAGGTGACCTGGGGGTAGACGACGGGGATGTCAAACTGGAGGGGGAACTCGTAGCGGCGGAGCTTGTGGACGTACCAGCAGGTGCCCTCCGTGTTGGTGGCGGTGATGCGGAACCAGTCGTTGTCCTTGGACTTGTTCACATGCTAGGAGGGCACCTTACTCGCTTGCCACCGCACTCCATCACCTCCCTGTCAATTAGCCGTTGCACTCCTACTGTCACCTCTTAGTCCTCACCTCCAGCTGCCGCCTCCTCTCTCCCTCCTCTTCGGCCACTATCACGACACCTTTGACCGATGGGGATGGGAGGGCACTCGATCTGTTCAGAGGCAACTGGATCTGGGCGAAGGCGACCAGATCCGATGACTACAATTGGAGCCAATGGGGAGAGGTGGAGGCGGCACTAGGGTGTGGGAGTGGGGGAGGCCGCGCTCAGGTGTGGGAAACGAAGGCAGCACCTAGGTTGATTTGGTGGAGGAGTCAGGGTGGAGGTGGAGGAAGGCTCGTGGGGGACACTGACTCGAGCACGAGTGAAGGTGGAGGAAGGCTCGAGCACGAGGGAGGCATACTCCTTGAGACCCGTGGTGAAGACAATGACCTCGAAGGCCTTGGCCGCGGTGCGGAGGCAGTGTGAAGGAAGGCCTCGACGCTCGGGCACTTGGAGACGTAGAAGGTGATGGCCTGGCTGCCGATGACCGGGGACATAGTGAAGTCGTAGAGGTATGGGAGTGGATGAGTGTCTCATCGAGGTCCAAGAATAACGTCTTCTTGCCTGGCTCCAACGACGGCAGGAGCGCGACGGCTTATGCACGGGGAGGATGCATCAACAGAGGAGGAGGCGGCAGGGGCGAGGAGGAGCGAAGGCGGTGGAAGCCCACAACAGTGGCGCGGTGTTTGGTCGGGGAATCGAGGACGGCAAGGCAAGCGAAGAGTTTGAGGCTAACTGTTGAGGGAATGGAGGGGAGCGACAGTTCGAGGGAAAGAGAGGGAGAGGACAGAGAAGGGTCATGGGAACTACTATGTACGATGTGGGACTGCTGTGTGAGTAGAAAAGGATGGTCTGGATGCTTCCTGGTCAGATCCAATGGCTGTAGAGGGCTAAGAGAGAATGCACAAATGATCACCAACTCATTTTTTTAAGGAGTAGAGATTCGATAGCATTCTCCAAAAGATATTCAGTTCAATTTATATGGTTCGATGTACCTACAGGGTGGGTTTTTTTGCTACAGTTTTAGCTTATAATTTTTGAATTGTAATTGTTCATGTGTGACAATATGCAAAGGAAATGAGTTGCACGCAATGCAATTTTGATCGGTATAGCTGAACTCGGTATAGTGTCTACTACAATCTATCTGTAGATCTCGCTTTGAAAAGACGTATTGTTTAAAAGCTAGTTACTGTAGTATGAAACGATAAGACAAAATCAAAGTAAAAAAACAGCCATGATCTTATAATCAAATAGTACCTTGTCTTGTTACCTTATTATTCTGCTTTGTTGGGCGTATATGTCCAAATACCTTAAAAAACCCAAGAGTTTTGAGCCGTTTAAGCGCATTTTAGACTAGTATTTGCAAGAATGACAGTCGTCGCACGACATTAAGCAAAAATGGCACATTCATCGCATGGGCACCGTGCGGTAGCCCAGGGGGTGACACGTGGGTAGTGCCCCATGACAACTGTATAGTAGCACAAGGACCGCACAGCCACCCTGCAGCGTCTGCTTAGCTAGGGTAATTAGCTATAATCTAATCCTAATTAGAGAGTTCGTTTAGGTGCACTACTTGTACAAATCTGTAGGTATAGCAAATGAGCTTCAAAAAGTACAGAATTTTATGTGGAGTCTTCGGACATAGCGTACTTAATCATGTAATTTTTTTCATAATTTTATCTATTCTGAATTTCACTCAAGAATTTATTTAAATAGACTATTCGTAGAAATTTTTTAATATAACAAATGAGCTTCAAAAATTATGAATTTTTTTGGACGATCCTTATATAGTGCTCTTGATTCCAATTTAAAGATGGCCACCGCACGGTGGCCGTGCAGACTATAATTTAAAGGACAAATTAAATGAGCATCACATATTGCTAATTACGATTACACTAGCACAAAATTTCAGAAAATTACACAATTATGTCCACTTTGTTAGAATGCTCCACATAAAATTTTGTAATTTTTCGAGATCGTTTGCTATATGCAAAAATCCATACAAATAGCACACTTCAACTAATTTTCGAGTCAAAATTATATGGGGTAAAATTACGAAAAACTTATACAACGAAGTAAGCTACGTCAGGGGTTTATACATAAAATTTTGTAATTTTTAGAACTTATTAGCTACATTTAAAAATTTATACAAGTAGTATACCTAAATGAACTTCCTAATTATGATTAGATTAGCGCTAATTACTTTAGCTAAGCCCCGCTGCAGGGGCCGTGCGGCATAGGCTTGCCGCATGGTGGCCGTGCAGTCCTCGCGGTGCCGCCCGGCGGCGTGTGGCACAGCCAACGTGTCGTCTCCTGAGGTTGCTGTTCGATGGTTATGCAGTAAATGTGCTATTTTTATAAATACCGTGCGATGACTGTCATTGTTGCAATTACGGGTCAAAAAACGCCAAAACAGCTAAAAACTCAAAACCTAGAAATACTCCATATACTTTCAAAGAAATGAAATCCGTTCGAAAGCTTAACGGTTCTTGTCATGTCTGAAATTAGAAAAAACCCAAATTACCCTTAAAAAGGCTAAAAATTACACTCACCCCCCTACCGAACCTTTTCACCATCTCCATCGCGCATTCGCACTTCCTGTGTCTCCACCATCTTCCTCCCAGATCTCCTCCTCCTCCCTCTCGCCTCTCTCGCGGCGATGGCCGACGATCCCCTCGACCAGCCACCGCCGCCACCGGCTGTGGCGGCGGCGCCCCCCGCGCTCCTCCGCCCTCGGCGCGAGGTGTTCGAGCACGGCCTCCTGCCCATCCCCAAGCTCATCTTTCCGGAGGGCACGCTGGCGCAAACCCTCGCCCAGCTCAAGGAGAAACTCGCGCCCGCCTCCGCCGCCGCGGGCGGGAGGCGCGTTGGCGCCGCGGCGCTCGCGGAGGCCCTACAGATCCCAACCGAGCAGGCAACGCTCGCGCTCGGCACGCTCTCGGCGGTGCTCCCCGCGGAGGACCCCGCGCTCGGCGCCGATGGCGGCGGAGGTGCCGACCTCCGCGATGTGCTGCTCTTCCTCTACATCCAATCGTACAAGCGCCTCGTGCCCCGCGCGCACAAGGACTCACCGGCCGTCACCGACGTCTGGCCCTCCACCTCCGCGTTCGATGGCTACCTGTCCGCGCTCTCCCCGATCCAGGTCAGGATCAGGTCCCGTTGATTTATTCGCTTTGGTTAGAATTTGGCTGCTCGTACGACTTCTCCAATACTCGTAGCTGATATAGAACACAATATGGATTTTTTTTTGTAAATAATCCATTTTAATCGAAATAACAGAAATATACCCGCGTAAGGAATGCCCTCCAGTCGCCGAACCGTTGGGCGACTGGAACCTGTTGTCCAACGGCCGCACCACACGGAGGCTATCCGTGGGCCGTTGGGCGACATAGTTGCAGTCGTCGAGTGGTCAGGCGACTGGGACCAGTCGCCCAACCGTCGGACGACTGCAAGTTCCTGTCGCCCCGGCGACTGGAACTCGCCCATTTTTGTGCAAACGGGTCACCGACCGCGCATGGGGTAAATGATAATTGTTGTAGGTAGGTAACATTTATTAAATTTTGTCTATGAATTGTATTTTTTAGAAAAAATGGGAGACAATGTCGATTGATCCATTTGTGATTTTCGTAGATTATGAATGGTAGAAAATCTGTTAGATTAGTAGTAACAGTTTGCGATCGTCGTATATTGTTGTAGTGCAAGAAAATTTGTGAAATTTTATTTGAGAACGATTGGGATAGCAACGATTGGTAAGTACGAAGATAAGTGATATTATTATGCAACCGAGAAATCATACACGGAGAGCTTATTTTTTCATGTTGTTGGATGCCTTGCTATGCAGAAGAATTGAATGCGAAAAGACTAGGACAAGTGCTTTTGTGAATTAAAATAGACTTTATAATAAAGATGGACGTAATACGGCGTGTAAGGTTTGGTTACATGCATAAGAAAGAGCATCATGGACGATGCAACAAACCGAAGTACTCCTACGATACATATGCGTCTTTTTGGAATGGAAATAAATTCCACCTTGGAGGGACTAGTGCAGAACGCCCCGACCTACTACGTGGACCGGGGCCATTTTTCCTTCCTTGCGAGCTCGGCGTTGAACTCCACGGTGGCCTTTTTGGCCTTGGCCGCCATTTCCCTCTTTTTCTCGCGCTTCCTCTCGCGAGCCTCGCGCTCCCTGCGCGTGCATGCCTCGAGATGAGCTGTCATCTCTCGACGTATACGCTCGGTTTGCTCATCGTTGCGGCGCTTCTCCCGGATCTCGCAGGCCCGTGTGACATCTAACTCCTCAAAGTCGAGGTCATGTGGGTGGATCTTTAGGTCAATCCACTTGCTGTAGCCACATAGCGGTTCCGGTTACGCGCGTAGACGAGAGAGGTTGTTAGTGCGCACTTTAAAAGAGAAATAGTAGGGGAACACATTGTAACTAATCCTTACTGGTTGCCGATAGCTGCTCGTGTCCCAACGGTGGTCGGATAGTCATATGGGTAGTTTGCGCAACCCCAATAACACATACCCAGGCTGAGCCGCTTCTTAGACTTGAAAAACTTGCATTGGTCCCTACACCAATAGAGGGGTGGCGTCTCTCCCTCGGGCGGGTGTTGCGGCGAACACTCGATTGGAACGTTCGGGATGGGTTTGCTGCTACAGGGGACGTCATTGTTGGGAGTTGACCTCCTGGCACGCTTCGCTTATTCAACCTGAGCCGCTGCAGCCTTTGCTTGTTCGTCACGGGCCGCAACAGACCTTGCTAGTTGGCGGATCTTGTCCCATTGCTTCATCATCTTATCCTATTGCTTCTTCTGCCTCTTGTCCATCCTGCCGTGGTGAAACAAGCTCTGGTGTACTAGTGTAGTGTTGGGCTTGGTTGTGTAGTGTTCTCTCTTAGACCTCTTTCACCTCATTTTATAAGGCAAAGGGTTGTCATGGTGTGGTTATTTTCATGTGAGTAGCCTACAGGGCATAGTGATGCCATGTCTTTTGGAAAGTTGGCCTGTTTGGTCTTGGCACTGCGCAAAGATTCCCCGTCTAGTCTTATCACCACGCAAATTTGCCTCGTGTGGTCTTGTCACTGCGCAAATGTGCTGGCTTTTGTTGGGACGTGCTGGACGGTATGGCTTCATGCGTCAACGTCACATGGGGGATGCCTTGGTGAGACCCATCGGTATTGTTGACGTCTCGCCTGACGTGATGCATGGACTTTGAGTATTGATCCGCATGGCTTTTTGGCCCTGATTGAATAGACTGTGTTCCGCTTGCTTGACTTGTGCTAGGCTGTGTAAGCCTTTCTCGTCGTACCTAAGTATACACAAAATACTAGAATTAGGTAGTAGTAAATTCTCATCAAAGTTATGCTCTTTAAAGAACAAGTTCACCTGCTGTTGTAGTTTCTTTGTTTGTGCTCTTGTAATCGGCCCTGTTGGTTCAATGAGAGGAGATGAAGGTGCAAGTTCAGTAGGGATGTCCTCATCACTTTGGCACAACACGACTACTGCTGCAGGGCGTGGCAGGTTTGCGGTAGGATTCGGCAGAACCGCGACTGCCACGGCATGTTCTGGCGGCATCGTGGCGGCTGTTGGGCATAGCGCTGCTGCCGCCTCTTTTGCGTTTTCTTCTGATTCATGGTCTTCTCCAAGGTGGCATGCATGTTGAGGAAGATGGCCGCCATCTTCTTATCGATGTCGTTGGTACTAGTGGCCATCTTGTTGGCGTTAGCCTTTATCGTGGCCAACGACTCGGCAATAAGAGTCATGGTAGCAGAAGTCATGGGAAGGGATTGACTGCTCTGATACCAAATATGATGAACCTTAGTTCATCGGAGTAAACACTGCTGGGAGGAATGCCGAGCAGTGACAGCTTGGTAGGATGAGGGGTTGATTATAGATGAGAGAGAAGAACCTCGGAAGGAGAGACTAGACTAATTCATCTTCTTTGCTTCTTTGCTTTCTTGCTTTAGAATAATGATTACAATATATCTCCTTATATAGAGGGCTCTCCTAACAATTATGGATAAGATCAATCTAAATAATGTTATTTCTAACTAATAGATATGATGCCAAACAACTAATCTTATCTAAAGGAAACTAATCTTATATCAATCCTAGCCAAGCAAATACTGCCATACTTGGATGCTACAGTACGGAGGGTTCTGTTTATGCACATGAATAGTAATTCCAGCGCGTGACAGTGGTACACTACTTATATAAGTTCTTTGGTATTGAGAGCCGTTTGTAGAGGGCTTGTACACCTGCAATTTGCATATAAATCTTTTTACAATTGAGATTTTCCTTATCGACTCCAGTTGCATACTTGGTTCTTTTACAGTATCAACCTTGACAACTGTTTTAGTTTGTTAGATGTTCCATTTTGGGTCAATCGTAATCCTTCAAAATGATCTTTATTGTCACTGGCCCAGACCAAGTGGAGCACATAGATACTTAATTGACTTTATTTTCATGTAGAGATATGGAAAACACAATATTTGCTCTAGTATGTTCCTTAATTGCCTGGAGAACTATTCAGTGCCCTTGTATTTTTGGTTTCTTTTGCTGATACAAGTAGTTTTTATATCACCTTCACTTGATAATTCCTATTTATATTATTCTTTTGCAGCTTGTACGGAGTAATAGCCGTCGGTTTATGCCTTCTCAAGTAGATGAAGAAATTCATCAGTTATCTTATCTGCAAAAGCATATGGCCAATATTCTTACTCTGTTGGCAGATTCTGTTGAGGGCGAGGGTGATGATTCTCTGGTATGCCACCTTTATCTTTCTTTATGTTGCCCAACTTGTTTCTATTCATAATATGTATTTGATTATTCTTCACTCTCCACCTTAATTGTCGTTATGTCCTAGAAGTTAAGCTTTATGTGGGGAAAAGGGTGGTATAAATAAAGTTAAGCTTTATGTGGGGAAAAAGGTGGTAGAAATAAAGCATTTGATGTACTGATAATGGAGTTGTTTGTAGTTCTATTGCTTCAACACTAGAATGGGCGGTAAACGCAGTGGTTATGTCTTGCATACCTGGTAGGCCATGATCCTGTAAAATGGTATGTAAAGCTTTCTTTTGGGAGATGCATACCTCCAAAAAGATTTTGAGGTACAAATTTTGGCCTGTTAGGTTTTAACTGTATTCAAAAGTGAGCACCACCCACAGACAGGTGTGTCTACAACAAATCTTATCAAACAAATAAAGCAAAGATCAATGATTACATGTGTGTGATCCAGCTAGATATATATGACCCAATTGAGATCTCATCTTTGTGTGCAACCAAGGATAAATGTGACCTTACACTTGAGGACATTTTCTGAAGGTAATTGTTTCTTGAAACTTGACATAGCAACCTAGTTTGGACTTTGGAGAATAAGTCAGCTTGTTTTATCTTCAATACAGGAAATTTGAAAGATGGTCTTGGTGTGTATACTTAGTGCTATGTTCTTTGCTTCTACATGATTCTGTGCAGTTGAACAAGATAAACCATCACTTTGCAAAATATAAACCCTGAAGATTTTGTAACTGTATTACACCAACCTTTGTGCAGGTGTTGACAATGGAGACTTTTCAGCACCTTGGATTTCTAGTTCAGTTCTCAGAAGGAGCGTCCTTAAGCCAGGCAGCCACATTTTTTGCAAATTCTGATCCAGACATGCCTGCTGCTCCAGTCCCTGCTGCTCAGGTTCATGATTGGATCTTGCAGAATATAGCTTCTTCATTGGAACTTTCTACGGAGAAGTCCACAGCAAAGGAAGGCAGCCAGCATATCACAGCTGATCTCGATGTGACCATGGCTGATGCCAATACAAGTCATCCAAAGAACACCACACCGACTGGTACCAATCCTGCATACTACAGAAATACAACAGTTGTGGAGGGCTTCTCCAAAACTTCTGTTGTCAAGCATGCATCTGATGTCAGAGGTCATTCAGTGAAGGTATGTAACTATGTATCATAGTTGCTTATCATAAAATAGCCAATGTTTGGATGTTGAAAAGATTGAAGAGATTTGACTCTTTTTCGCAGTCTGACATGTTTGCATTACCCCCACTGAATATGCAATGTAACATTGATATTTAAAAAAAATCCTTTATGCAAAATCTAGTTTCATGAGTTTTCAAGTGCTTACATTTAATAACTTCAATATATTCAGTTATTCTGGTGCCACTGTAAGCATAGTCAAGAATCTTTTGATCACTGGATTTGTAGTAGAGTATTACTGCCTCTTAGAAGGAAAAAAGACTATGTTAGCCGAATCCGGATAGTTAAGGAGATGATAATGCAAACTAGCATTACTTGGGTCAGGACATGTAGAAGGTTAAAGCGGAAGAGAAACATGCATGCCATTAATCTGATTTGGGGAGAGAGCACCAATGTGAAGACTCTCGTTGTGATGGAGACTTTGGAGCACCCTCTAGCATCTAGCTATCTGTGTTGAAATATTGGTTATTGTTTCAAGGAACTCCCACCTCTCAGCTCAAAAAAAGGGGGTGGGGACTTCCACCTCTGTTTTGTAATATCTTTGTAGCTGCTCTGTCTATTCGGCATTGGAACCCCAGAGCTGGGAATTTTTAGTATTGTTAACACAAACTACAAACTGCTTTTGTAGGTTTTGAACTGCCATGATTCTGTTATCTACATATTAGCACCATTGAAGTATGCTACTGTGTATGGATGTTCTGATGCTACTGTTGTTCTTGGTGCTATTGGTAAGGTATGCATGTTATACAGTCATTACTCACTCCCTCTGTTCCCATTGTTGTGAATTCGATTTTCTTTGTGATTTATCCGCTTTATTGTAATGCAGATTTGTTCTAGAAAGATTCTACATGCTTTTTCTATGCACTTGAAATGGCTTTGCCACCTGTCTCTTTGAGCTACATGGGCTTTGTTGATAATATGCAATTTATGTCTTTGTATGGCTAAATAACAGATGACCTGCCATTGACATGGTTATGTGTAAAATGTTAGATTTGATATGTTCAGATGCAACAAAGATCATGACTGCCTAGGTGTTACAGATTCGTCATTTTCAATCACTAGTGGACAGCAGTTACCAGACTACTTTATGGTTGCAGTCTTGCAGAAAATAGATTGTAGAGGAAGTGAGGAACTGTTATCTTTGTGCCTACAAATTGACGGCAACCCTGCCAGCTAAGAGAAGATACATGAGTGTTAAGTATTTTCCACATACAGAAGAGGAATATGCTGAGAAAATAATGGCAGTAGAGAGTGGGAACTGGCACATATTGTTGCATGGACCACAAACTGACCTGTTATTCTTATGCAGTCTTGATTCCTGGAAAAATTCTTATGAAATAGATAAAAAATGCTTCGAGTTAGGTTGTCGAATGTGATCTTAGATATGCTGCACATCAGCAAAGAAGAAAATGAGCAACTACCTGACTGAAGATAGATAATTGTTGTCCTTTTTTTGTTGGTCACTTCAGTTTTGCTGTTGGTGCCTCTATTCTTCTAACTACATTTGACAAATATACTTAAAATGTTTCGGGTTGTCAGGTTGTGAAAGTTGAGCATTGTGAAAGAGTGCATATTATTGCAGCTGCAAAACGAATTTGTATCGCCAACTGTCGCGAGTGCATCTTCTACTTGGGAGTAAATCACCAACCTCTTATTGTGGGGGACAACCATAAATTACAGGTGAGGTTCTATTACTCTTTTTGTTGTAAACAGTGTAGTAGTAAGGTACACGCTCGTTGCACTGACAGGTTACTGCCAAGCAATTAATCAGAATTTAATGGACGATTGTATATTCTAAATAATATATTCACATATATTCAAAAGCATTAACATAATTTATTTATGAGGATTCAGGATTAAGATAAGTTAATATCGGTACGTATGATTAACACACACATGTACGTACGAACATACACCGAGAATTAAGACTAATAAACTATAATTGCCGAGTAAAATTAAGTTGTTACAATTAAGCGGGGAAAATGGCCGACTAATCATTCAAGACCACTGAAGTTATTGATGTGATAGTAATAGTAAATGCTTTGATATTTAACATTTTAATATTGTGAAATTTCTCCTTTCCTGTATCAACAGGTTGCTCCATTTAATACGTACTATCCACAATTGGGCGAGCATATGACGCAAGTTGGTGTAGATCCCGCTGTCAACAAATGGGACCAACCTTTTGTATTGGGAGTTGTTGATCCGCACGATTCATTATCCCATCCTGCTGGGGTTTCTGATGTTCAAGCCGAATCTGCTACCTGTCAAGATCCTGATCTATTCACTAACTTTTTGGTACGTCAAGTATATTGTGAGCTTTTAGCTTTGTAAACTATCATGAATACAGAAAAGGAGTTTGACAAATTCAATCAGTCCGCCACCTTAACATTTTTCATTATCTGTCTTGATGGGATTTGTGTATGTCAACCTGTTGTACATTGAAATCATTCATTCATCTTTCTTGTATTGTCCATCTTCCCCGTTGCACTTGAATAGAGAGGCCATTTTAGAAACACATGTTGATTACAGCGGTAGAGGCAATATGAAGCATGATAGAATGCTAAAGTCAGGCCTTGGCTGGCTTTTCACAATAGCTCTAGTGTTTTCTCTGGTACAAAATGTTATAGCAACTCTTTCCTTCTGCAGATTCCTAATTGGTTTGGGGCTGAAGTACAAGAGCCTACCAAATGCAATCCTTTTCCATTGCCTGAAATTTATTGGGCATCCCAAAGCAAAAAGGTATACTAAGTGATTAAATTTAATAGAGCTAGACCTTCTCAGATAGGTGTTTCTATTTCAATTTAATTAATGCTAAAGCTGTCTAGTATGGCTCACGCTACCTATATGTGCAAGTGCAATATTGGTTTCTGATGTACACGTGGATGCTACTGCAACATATTTTAGAAGGAACCCTCAAGATACTTTATTCATTTAACTGTAATGTGTTTTGAATATTGTGTTTATATTAAAGAGGCCTAATGGACAATATATATAGGGAGTACAAAGGGATATTACAGAAGAATATGCCGATTCCTATTCTATCTCTAACACCCTTAACACTCCCCCTCAAATGCAAGGCGTATGCGATATCATTGCATTTGAAAAAAGGGTTAATACTAAAACAAGAAATATCCGACGTCCGAGTCTTGATAATGTCGTACTTGCGTGCAGTTTTTGAATAAACTGTCAAATTAAGTCGAAGAGGAATAGATACAAGCATGACGGCGCAGATCGAAACCCAAGACGGCGGCGGCACAGTGCACAAGGTGCAAAAGACACGCGGCGGCCTTAGAAGCTCGGGGCGGCGGCTAGATAAGCGGCGGCATCAAAACGACTTCTACGATCTGCACGCGGCTCAGAGAGTAGAGCGGCGGCTGCTGCCATGCAAAAGAAAAATTCTACACTTCTATGAATGACAATAAATTATTGACTCGCACAGCTTGGGCGAAATAAAAATATTGACTCGCACAGCTTGGGCGAAATAAAAATTAAAAACTACGAACTTGGATGGACACTACGCAAGACTCACGAAAAATAACTAAAGACTAACTAAAAGAAATCAGTAGTAGAAAACAAAATATCCCAATCCCTCAAAATCCCCCTCCCCTCCCTCTCTCTCTTCACGCCTCCTCACTCACCGCCGCTCGCTCTTCACACCCTCCTCCCGCACGCGAGAGGTCTCCTCCCGCACGCGAGAGGTCTCCTCACTCCCGCTTGCCCGCTCTCTTCACACCCCCTCCTCACTCTCCCGTCGCCTCCTCGCGGCTTGGGAAGAGCGGCGGTGGCGGGGCGACGGCGTCGAGGCGACGAAGAGGAGCCGGGAGTAGAGGTAGGCGGGCGAGCGCTCAAGGGAGACGCGGCGACGACGCGGAGGGCGCCGCCCGGATCCGAGCTCGATAGCGGCGAAGACGGTCGAATCCGGCCCGGAAGCGGCCAGATCCAGACTTGGCGGCGTCGGAGGTGGCCAGACCCGGAAGAGGCGAGCGGCGGCGGCGGTCCAAGAGATGGTCGGCCGCGGCGGCTTCACATCGATCCAGGCGCAGCGAGATTCGACGACCGGATCCGGGGGAGAGCCGGATCTGGCGTGAAGGTCCCAGATCTGGCGGCGGAGAGGCCGGATCTGAGGCACAGCGGCCGGATCTGAGGCGGCGGCGGCCAGATCCGGGCGGGAGTCGGCCTGGCGACGGCGGTCGAGGTGACAGCAAGCGATGAGGATCCAAGGGGCGGCGGCCGGATCCAGGGGAGAGGTCGGATCTGAGGCACATCGGCTGGATCCGTGCGGGCGAGGCGACAACAACACGGAGCGCCGACGCGAGCTGAAGGGCCGAGTGACGACCGGATCTGGGTGGCGATGGCTGGCGAGATCCAGCGGCGGCTGGCACCAACGGCGACGGCGTCAGAGCCCAGATCCGGCGCCGATGAGCCTGATCTGGGTGGGAGGCGACCCGCATGAGCCAGGGGCAGCGCGAAAGCGGGCCGGCGGCGCCGAACGTGGGCGATGGCGGCCGGGAGATGGCGACATGGCGCTGCGCCGGTGGCTGGGAAGAGGTGGCGGCCCCCGGGAGTGAAAATCGCTCCTCCGGGGGCAACAGATGCGGAAGTCGAGCGGAGGATAGGAGGCAACGACGACGGGTACAGTAAACCATAACCCTAACCTTTGCTCTGATACCATGTTATGAATATTATATGTATATTGAAGAGACCTAATGGATAATATATATAGGAAGTATAAAGGGATATTACAGGGGAATATGTCGATTCCTATTCTATCTCTAACACCTTTAACACAATGTACTGTGTTTGGTGCTTACACTATCTTCATGAGTTTGTGTACTATTTAATATTTCTACCACAATTAAAAGCAGTAGTTTGTAGATGGTTATAGCTGCTGTAGGAATGGTGAAGTTATAGAACACAAGATCTATTGGTGCATATTAGTGTTTATTTGTTAATGTTATTTGGGCGCAGTTTGTTCACTTCTCTGTATTTTACTGTTTGGTGTTCCTAAAAGATATACGTTCCTAAATATGTCATCTTTATCTTCAGCATGCTGTTCTGGAAGGTATTCAGAAGACTATTCGGGAGCTGCAACTTGATGAAAATAGGAAAAAGGATCTGGCAAGTGCCCTTCATGCACAATTCAAAGATTGGTTATACGGTAAGTTTTCATCTGTGTATTCAATTGTTACAATGCACCTATATCTCTTTTTGGCCCTTCTGTATGCTAATAGTTGCACATTTGATGCTTTTATCTCCATCAGTTTCAGCAGTTTTATTATTGTAGTTATGTTAGCTTTATTTTTTTTCTCATAGTTATGTTTTTTATAAGGTCACACTATTACAGACAGTGTTATTACAAATGGTTCAAAACTGTTATTACAAACGGTTTTTGAACCGTCTGCGTTTATGAGTCTGTTATAATAGCTGGTTATCACAGACAGCTCTCACACCGTCTGTGATAACTTACAACACAGACGATTTTTGTTATTAACCGTCTGTGATATGGTGCATATCACAGACGGTTAATAACAAAAACCGTCTGTGATATCGTGCATATCACAGATGGTTCGGTGTTTGAAACTATCTAGGATATATATCACAGACGGTTTGGAACACCGAACCGTATATGATAGCTATTTCAACAGCGATGTTGTTTGCTCTTTTTCGGCTAGCCTTATGATATGCTAGCACATATCACAGACGGTTTGGTGTTTGAAACCGTCTGAGATATATATCACAGACGGTTCGGTGTTTGAAATCGTCTGAGATATATATCACAGATGGTTTGGAACACCGAGCAGTCTGTGATAGCTATTTCAACAGCGATGTTGTTTGCTCTTTTTCGGCTAGCCTCAGGATATGCTAGCCATGCCCTCTGAAAACAAGTAAGATCATGTATATATAGCACATGATAATCATTACATAAATCACACAGATGAATAAAACAACACAAGCAGATCACATATATAGCATGACAATCGTTACACAGATCTTACAAATGAATTAAATTGAATGAATTGTTTGATTAAGCACAATTGAGTGATTACAATTGAATCCAATGTTTCAACATCTAATTACCATTGTCGGGTGGAACGCTTCAATCTTTATGACCTCTGCTAGCAAGAATTAGGAGAGGTTTACTCGAATTTCGATGAGTTTGTTAAGATCAAATGCACTTTACAGTGGAGGATACAATCATTCGGATATGCATGTATTCTTTTTACTTCCATTCCCAATGGACAGAATCTTCTTGGCTTGGTAGGTGGTTCTTGGCAACACATTTCCCTTTAGAAGCATATCCGCTAGAAGACCTAACAATGCCGTGAAACTCTTATCAGACTAACCATTGCTTGCTTTCAATTTTAGCAGTTCTAGAACGGATGACAACTTCGTGTATTGCGGCTTGCAGCCCGGGAACAAAGGTTTCTCCGAGTCCTCCATCAAGCCCTCGAATTTACCAAACTCTTTTTCACTATAGTTCCCTTCTGCATCACGTAGCATCTGATCTAGATTGTCATACTGCGATCTACCTCATCGAAAGCATAGTCTACAACTGTCATATTGTTGTCTACCTCGACGATGTCATAACTATCTTCTTGTGTAATCTCTCTTCACCGTGACTGGTCCAACATTGGTACCCCTTTCTAAAACCCCTTCGAATCAAGTGAGCTTCGATCTGCGCTGAGTTGCTAAACATCTTTAGATTATCACAATCAATGCATAGACAGTACATATATTCCATCTCCTTCTTCAACATATCCAGCCCGGCCGCTCTTCTAAAAGCAAACACGCTATTAATATACTGTTTACTCATACGGTTCTTAATATACATACAGTTTCGGTCCATCTATGCTACACATGTAACAAATATGTGTCAAATTAGATTATTAGCGCTACTATAGTAAAGTACCATTATCTTTCTAAACCTAGCTATCTAGATCTAAACAAAAATATAGCTATCATCTCTTTCAATTACAAGGCATATAAGTTATTATAAGCAATTGAGTACTAACATCTGATCATTAAGAAGACATATATAGATCCACAAGCGATATGTTTTCACCAAACTCCCCAAAGCCGGCTGTCTCGCTCCACCGGTGCAGCGCAATGAAGACAGATCTATGTCGAGACCACGTACGCCTGGTATTTAATAGCGCAGATTATCCCAGACGATTCCAACCACAAACAGTCTGTGATACGAACATTATCACATACGGTTCGTATTAATAACCGTCTGTGATAATTCACAGACGGTTATTCATACAAACCGTCTGTGATGTCTGCAATATCACAGACGGTTTGTTATAAGAACCGTCTATGATATCCATAATATTAGAGACGAGTTTTTATATGAACCGTCTGTGATGTCCGCAACTTTCACAGACGGTTATTAACACGAACTGTCTGTGATGTCTCAATTATCACAGACGGTTTGTGTTAATAACTGTCTGTAAAAATATCACAGACGGTTGTTAGTATAAACCGTCTGTGATAGTTTGAGCACAGACGACTTCGTATGAACCGTCTATGATGTAGCCGTCTAATATAGCCTCTTTTGTAGTAGTGTCAACCAATTAATACACTTAATAACGTCAACCAAAAATGATGCTAGCTATTATTTCCAGCGCTGGAATCTTGTTCCACTGTAAAGCTTGGTTTGTTTTAGCTCGAGCTTTGAGTAACTGGAATCATTTTTGGTTCATGTCTTCAGCTTCGGGCAATATCCGCCAGCTCTACTGTCTGCAAGGTGATTGAACATGCACACGCGATACACTGCTTTCATAAATGGAAGTGTACACCTGTAAGACTGTTTATTCTTCGCCAACTTCACGCGGCTCCAAAACATTCGACCGCATTGTCGAAGCTGACCTTACTCCCAGGAGCGGATTCCACCAGCTCTTCCAACCTGTAGTGTTGAAACAAGAATGTAAAAAAGAGCATGTATTATCTCCTATTTTTGCAAGGTAGTTCGATCTATTACCCCTGTTTTTAACCCGTCCTTTCTGTGAGGTCGGTGGTTACACATTTTTGGCCCTTCCATTAGCTCGACGAATATGTAATAGGGATTAATCGATCAACTTTTGAGAAATAAACATTTGATTTCTATTTGTTGTGCATGTGCTACAAGGGTGGCTGCCAGATCGTTCCTGCACTGGATCTGCTTGATTGCATACTAGCTACTATGCAGTGTAGATTCATGAACGTTCGTGTATGCACGCACGCAGCGTGTCTTCACCTATATAGATTCACGAATGTTTTGGGTGTTATTCAGAACTCTGGTGCCTGAACAGTATGCCTTTTAGTTTAACTAGTTAGTGTGCATGTGAAATTCATGTTGGCAAAAGAAGACAAAGATCAACTACATCAAACATATATCAGGCTTTGCAATTTTTTTTCAATCATGTTTATTTTTCAATATTAAAAAATGTGTATTTTTCAATAACAGCTAATCAAGTTCTCAAATAAAAGGAACCAAACATAAGCAGCCTTTCAAGGACCTCTGTGCCTCTTTAGTCGATACTCACTCCCAAATATGGGTTAACAAGTCCTCTATCAAGGTATAAGGAAATTATGTGCATAAGATGTGGTTTTGATGCCCAGGGGTTCCCGTGTCACCATATGCGAAAAGGGAGCGACGCATTGTTTCAAAAATGCCAAAAATATTCATGAATATATTACACGTGAAGTTATGCAAACCTGTAAATTTTCAATTTCAAATTCGTCCCTAGCATCGAGAGCAAAAAAAAAGCAGTATTTTCAGTGCATATGAGTACTGTAGAATTGATTACTTCTCTTTTTTGGTTCTCATTACCAGGGATGAATTTGACATTAAATTTTTTGCAGGCTTACATAACTTTATGTGTACTACATCCATGGAATATTTTTGCTTTTTTTGAACCTTACAGGTTTGAATTTTGGTAACTTTTCGCAAATGGGCGCGCGGGAACCCTGTACACCAACGAATTTCCCTAAGCAATTAATAGAAACCATGGTCAAAGTGGTTCATACACCTACTAGAGTAAAACATTTGTATTCCATTTTTTTGTCATTTGCAGATTTAAGAAACAAGAAATTCAAACAACTGTAAAGAAAAAGTAGCCTGAACAAGGGTTGTCGCTCAACTAAAACACAGCAACAAAATATATCTATTGACCATACTCAGCGGAAACCTCTTTATTGTCTTTCCGTTTAAAGATACAACCTTGCGTCAAACAGACCAAGGATAACGTGTATAAACAACATTAATCCAGTTGGGATTCAAATGGAATTTCATACACCAGATCCTAATGCACATGACCAAAGAAGGTCAGTAAAATATGAAGCACCCCTTTTACTGAACATTACTATTATATAGGCATACTTACTACATTTCTAAGTGCACACTTTGAAAGTTGAAACTTTTAATCTTAAAACGGAGCAGATATTTGTTCTTCCCTAATTTTGCATCTATATACCAATCCAGACAGGTCCTTATAAACAAAATTCGTATGTAGCCTGCATAAGCACCAGATGCAGCATTATCAAACCCACCTCTATTGGTTGAAGCGTTTACAAATCAGAACCTTTTGAGTTATGAAGAATGCTGAAAAATAAGTAGTTTAAACAACTTAAGATCAGAACTTTCGACTCGTCACGGTTTTCGGAAGGTCCTCAGTGTCCAGCTCTTTCTTTCAGCTGTTCGCCTACATGATTCGTGTAGGTATTGTTCAGAGCTCTGTTACCTGAACAATGATGCCTTTAACTTTTCTTTCTTTTTTCAAGGATAGCTTCTGCCTGTTCATCCTACTTCTCCAATTCATCCCTAGCTCTGCTTTGGCGGAATCTGATATAAAGAATCTATTTACTCTGAGGGATGCAGTCACTGAAGGAAAGGGCCTCCTTCGCAACTGGTTTGATTCAGGAACTCCCCCATGCAACTGGTCAGGTAACCGTATAACTTGTGTGGGACATTAAGGGGTGGAAAAAAAGCTCGTTAGTGGGGCTCGTTGGCTTGGTTCAAAATTGCTTCAATTATACTTATTAATTAGTTAAATATTAAAATGAGTTGATTTCAAATGAATTTGAATTTTATTCTAGCTCGGCTCGGCTCGTTAGCTCGTTTCTAAAAATACTTTCAAATTATACTTAAAATGATATTAAATCAAACTATGTCAATTTTAGAAAAAACCCGATAAGACAGGGAGTTGACTCGATATCCACCCGTCGTACTGTTGTGGCCATAGACTTGTCCTCTGTGCCGCTGTGTCACTTTTCCGTCCTGTATCGGCACCTTTCAGTCGCTTGTTCGGCTTAACTTCAGTGGATGCGGGTTTTCCGGTGAGCTTCCAGAAGCCTTGGGGAATTTGCGGCATCTCCAGTACCTAGACTTAAGCAATGACCAGCTCCTAACTGGGCCTTTACCTCTCATTATTTGACTTGAAGATGCTGAAAGAATTTTGTCCTCATTTAAAATCTATTCAAATTTTGGTTAAATTTTATCAAAATTTAAACAATGTTTGAATATTTTATCCGATTTTTAAATATTCGTTCATTTCGCCTCTTTCGTTGCCCCCGAATTTTTTTTGCAAAACGGAAGTTATTTTTCCTGGTGGTGGCCACGTGTGAAAGCAAAAGAGGAGAATAGAGAGAGTTGCTTTGAGATCCGTTTATTTTTCTGTGTCAAAATCCTACAGGGTGTTAAGAGACGAAAGATTAGGGCTCATACTGTAGAATTTCCTTCCCGCACGCACCTGGCATTCACCCAACGCCGAAGCGAACTCACAGTCACTGACAAGGAGGCCCCACGGTAAGCAAAAAAATATCCGCAACCTACGTCCACCTCCCCCAGTCACTGCAGAATGGGCCCAACCGCGGTAAGCCGGAATGAACGGGTGCGTAGAAAAGAAAACACGGGCTCGGGGGCAGAAGCCGCGAAGCTTCCTCGGGAAGGCCCGCTCCCCTGCGGGCTTTCAAATCCGCGCCTCTCCTCTCCACTTCTTCTCCTTCCCCCGTCTCCAAAATTTGGCGAAATTTCCACCTCCCACGCGCGCTTCCCTTTCCCCGATCGCTCTCAGCTGCGCGCCTAGGGCTGGGATTTCGGGCTTAGGGTTTAGAGCTCCAGATCCCCGATGGCTGCGGCGGCGGGCGGCGGGCCGCAGCAGCAGGGGATGGCGGAGCGGCGGCTGCTCCGGTCGCGGTACCTCGCCGTGAAGAACCTCATCAGCGGTAGGCCTCCCCACCACCCGATTCGGGTTTCGGGGTTGGGCGCGGTGTGATTTGAGTTTTTTTTCCTGCTGGTTTGTGTGTGCGCGCAGATGAGAAGGATGAAATGACGAAGGCGGATTCCGACAAGTTCGCTGCCGTCATCACGCAGGTGGAGAGCTTGCACGAGCTCGGTACGAACCATCGTCGCATTTTTTCCCTACAACAATAAATGTTCTGATTTGTTTGAGATTGTAGTTTGAACTACGAAGAAGCGTGAGGTTTTCTTTGGAATTGCTGTTTCCATCTTGTGTCACATCGGAGTTTACAAGCTAGAAGACGTTGTAGGCGTGTAGCATTTGAACGGCCTGCTTAGGCTACTAGTTGTTGAGGTTGCTGGAGTGCTTCAAGCAGGTTCAGATACAAGGATATCAATATGATATAACACAATAGGGTACGAAATGGCTCCCGATAAAAGTGAACTACTTTCTGTGATGCTATCATCAGTCAATAGGTTCAGCTATAGTTAGTGTGGAAGCATTGCGCTTGCGTTCTGTGTATAATAAAGCTCGGCTCGATCTGGCAACATCGATAAAAATAGTTTACTTGGGTCAAATCCTACTGAGCATACAGATGGTTTCTGTCTACCCTAATGCTTCATAAATCATGTACCCCAACCATGAAGTGATATTTCTATTGTCAGCAATTTCATGAGCATAGGCTGAATTTGAAATATTTGGAAGTTCTGAACTCAACTGTCAGTATGTTATCTTGATGAAGGGAATTCTTGCTGGGCAAGTGAAATTCAGGTCATTACATGTTGCACAAAGTCTCATACTGGATTTTATAGTCCAGCCCAGTCTAGTTATGTTAAGCCCAGGTGCATTATTGTCATGCTGGATCTTGGCAATTGAATCAATAATGTTACCAAAAAACAAAGAAAAGGCAATGTGTATTAAAACCAGACATCAAGAAAGCCTTCAACACTTCAGCTGGTCAGCTGGGTCTGTCACTCTGTCTACATCAGCTCTTGCAATTTAGAGGTTTTAATCTCCAAGAAGTGAGACAGAGGTTTTAGTTTCTAGTGGATTCAAATGGATAGAATTCATATATACTTAAACCCTTGTGTATAAGATCCAAATACGCCTAGGGGCTAAGATAGGAGATACAGTATCAACATTCCTATTCAAATTTTATTCTACTTGATATTTTAGTGCAAATTGTTAAGCCAACCACATCAGGATGCAGCACTAGCAGCAAACTATTGAGCGATCAGCGAAGTATTGAAGCATGTGTTTATAGACTTTTGGTGCCTCTTGTAGGATGTGTAACATGATCGTAAGTTTATTTTCACACCAACTATCTTAACGCTCTGCCTTGTTTTATTTAAGAGTTTTTTTTAAGTATTCTGTATTTCTGTATCATACAATAAGATGGAGTCAAATATGGCAATTTGCATCATATATGGACTGTTGAGTTTGAATGCATCGGTTGTTCTTCCATTCTAATGTGGAACATGTTGATTTAGTTTCTGAATGCTTGGTTGTTTGTCCGTGTGATTGCATTTCCTAGGAAAAGTGGGTCTGTGGGTGTATTATTAGCATATTAATATTAGAGCTCACTGTGGCATGCCAAAATGATTAGTTAGGGGGTGCTTGGATGAGGGGGATTTCTTTGGGAATTTTTGGGATTTAGTTCAAATGTAAACTAAATCCTGAGGATTCGAATCCAAATCTCCCCCTATCCAAACATGCTCTTATTGTGAAAGCAAATGGCTATCTTCTGCTATATTTTGCATTGCCCTTCTACAGTATTGACTATTGATGCTATATGAAAAACACAAAATGAGGGTATCCTTCCACACTACAGTGCAGAGGCCTAGGGAGCAAATAGCTGATGCAGAAGCTCTGCTGGACATTGCAAACACTTTGGTAACATCCGTGAGGTCCCAGTCAAGTGAAGAAATCACACCTTCTGATTTCGTAACAGCATTGCTGAAGAAATTCAGGCACCATGGCAGCCTTGATGCTGAGGCTGTCTCATTGCGCTGGGGTGATGTTGGGCTTTCTGCCTCCCATGTCTTCAGGGCTGTTCCTGGATGCTCCACCATGTAATGAAGCACTTTGTCTTTATAAGTTTTCTACATTTCCTGCTTAGTGTCTGCTTGGTAAATGACTTAAACCATGTATGCTATTAATCTTTACAGGCTTGGACCCATGAATACAGAAGTAAAGCAGCGGAAGGTTCCGGTTGTTAATAGAAAACGAACTGCCAGGCCAACTGAAAATACTCATCCTGAAGAGGTAGCCACATGCTTTGTATATTGTTAATGATATAGTAGAGGTTAATGAAGCAATGACATCCATTTGTACATTTCTTCCATTTTTTGTTTTCCCCCGTTTGCCTTATGTTTCAAACCAATATATACTGTGAGGTAGGTAGCAGATGTGGTGCTTTGCCATTATTCATGTCGTTGAGTGGCAACTTAGCATGACCTATCTTATTGGATTCCATTGTGGCATTGTGTAACTCTTAGTTAATTACATGTCTAAAATCATCAAACATTTGTTCTTAAAAGAAATATCTGGGACAGTAGCATCCATATTCTCGCAATCTTCCTTCATCCGCTATTAAGTTTCTGAGCTGGAAGATAGACTTCTTTTCTGTCCCGTAGCTTTTTGATCATATGTGAATAATCACTAGACTTGTAGACTGTTTCATCACTTCCAACAATGGGTTCAAATGATGCCTTTTAATATGCAGCTTGCTGATTCTTCAGAGGGAGCAAAGACAGACACTGACCGGAATGTGTCTGTTATATTTGATATCCTGAGGAGGAGGAGGGGTGCAAGGCTAGAGAACCTTGTCTTGAACAGACTTTCATTTGCCCAAACGGTTGAGAATATTTTTGCACTGTCTTTCCTAGTGAAAGATGGCAGGGTGGCAATAAACGTAGATGACAATGGGCATCATATAGTCTGTAAGGACTTTGTTATCTTTTCTGGCTTCTTCTGTGCTTTAATGATACTACAGAGATTCTTGCTTATGTATCTAATTAATATATCTCTACTGGCTTGCACAGATCCAAGAAATGCACCTGCTGCTAGTGCCATAGCCTCTGGAGAAGTCTCCTACAGCCATTTTGTTTTCAGATTTGATTTTAGAGACTGGAAGGTACAGTTTCTGCTCGTAGATTTTTTTTGGTTGTATTGATAAACCTTTCTATATTTGACCTGGATAATCAACCTTTCAATGTTGGGGGTGAGGTCATGCAAGAGAAGTAGAACTGTACAAAATTCAGTAAACAATAGAACTTGATAAGTGGAAACAGCTTCCCATTTGATTTGGGTACCAATACCACCCCATTTGGGGATGCTGCTTTTACCAGAGTAACTTCATAAGCTATACTACGAAATCTTCATTTTCATTTATTTAGCTTATCATCTCCAATAACTTGGAAGAAATCGCGTTGATTTTGTTTTGGCCATGTATGATCCTCTAAAGTGGCTCCTTTATTGGCCAAAAAAATGGCTCGTTTTCTCTTTTCACTTCCCCATTCTGGGAGGTAAAAATGTACAGGATCAAAATTCTCCTTACCTATTCATATTGCCGGGGTTAGTACTGTATCAAATAATCTGATCTTAGCTCTTCTTATTTAACCCATTTCTAGCTTATGAAAGAGGTTGTCGCGGATGGGGAAGAGCTGATGCCATACAGGACCTCTGAAAGCATGCCCTGCACGGAAGAGAACGAAGAGCCGGAGCCATGCGCGCAACGGACACCAATCAGGAAGCTTACTCGGAACCGAGGTTTGGTTCTGCAGGATCAGATGGTTGTCGCGGACACACCCGAGGAGAAGCAAACCTCCAAGCGCAGGCGTCTTTTCAGAGGTCGGGAATGACCTTGCCTGCTTGGCATGGCGCATGGCCACCTACCTTGTGTTTATATGTAGAAATATTGCCCGATTAATTTATCCCTTTGTAGAACAGTAGGGGTTGTCCTAGTTCTTAGAGCAGTAGAGATGTAACTAAACTACTAAACCCAATATTGTTTGGATCTCTGTAGATCAGGCGGTTCATAATGTTCTTGGATTAGACTTGTATGATGACGCTCATAATCTTCTTGGTTTGGACTCGTATGATGACGCTCACAAGAGTTTGCTTGTTGAGAAAAAAATGATTGTTTCAAGGGAATTGGAGAATATGTCATGGTACCGGGCCTGTTCTTTTTCGCTGCAGCTTATGGCTTTTGGTTGAAATTTTTGAATTTTGGCTGTTTATGGTATAGATTACGGAGAGATCGATACTCATTTGCAATTTTAGCTGGTACAGATGTTAAGCTTTTAACGTGTATTACGTTTAACTTGCAGACTCTATCTTGAGAAAATATTTCGTTTAAAAGTTAGGTACTGTAGCAGCTGCCAAAAGCCGGTCGGCTTGTGGCCTGAAGAACAGGCCGGTGTCTTGTGAATTGTGATGGCTCGGACAATTAGCTGGCCCGATCTGCTAAGCGATTATCGAACTATAATCCTGTGAGCTACGGCAACTCAAGTCCGCTTTAACCATCTTACAAATCGTCTCGTGGACACAGAATAGCTACTTTAATAATTTTCTCAGAACAAGCGGGTATACGAAAAACCACCTTCATGAAATACCTCCCTTGAACTGAACTGAAAATGATTGAATTGCTACAGGAATAGACAAGAAAACATCAATACACCGACAGGAAATGCAGAGCACTTCTGTTTAGGCTTTTGAAAAAAAAGGAAACTCGGAATCCACAGAAACTTTGGGCAAAGAAGCAGCATCAACAATAGTAACATCACAGGTGAAAAGGATAACAGAACTACCAAGCCAAAATAGCCTGACAAACAGCACACAAAATATGATGCAATATGAAATCCAGTGATAAAATCGATGGCATATGCCTAAACAGTCAGAAAATTCATCATCAGCCCTCAGGCATTAGAGTTACATTGACTAGTCGCTACAAACCACATGGATCTCAAGCAGCGGCTGACTTGCGTAGCTCATTTTCACCATGGGCAAAGTGGCATCGGTCACCGAAAGTGCATGATCCTTTGGTGAAGTTCTCACACAGCTTGGTCTTGAAGTTGCTTCCTGGCCCTCCACCACGGTGAGATCCTCCAGCAGGGTTCTTGGCCTGTGGAAGGGCATTGCCACTGATGCTGACAATCAGCTCCCTGACCATAGTGCTAGCATTCTTGATCTGATCAAATGTGCCCTCAAGCTCAATGTTTTTCAAGCTGGTGTCTGATTCATGATCCCGGATGGCCAGCTTGGCCCCGGTGACTCGGGATATCTGCTTTGTGTTAACTCCACCCCTCCCGATGATGGCACCTGCAAGGGATGCATCAACACTAATCTTGGCTGTGGCAGAAGCGCCAAAGCTTGCTGGAGTAGCCATGCCAGGGTTGGGCATTGCCTGAGGTGCAAAGTGACCAGTGGGTCTCGGTCCCATAGGGGGTCGCATTGAGCTGTCCATCAACATAGGTTTGCCAAGCTCCCTCTCACCATGTGCAAAGTGGCACTTGTCCCCCCATTTGCATCCCTCTGCAGTGTTATACTTGTTGCACATGCGAGTCTTGACAGTGGCTGTAGATGGCCCATCAGGAACAGCAGGTACCATTGGCATTCTTACTGGAGGAGGTGCAAGAGCTGGGCCACCCAGGTTGATCATCTTTGCAACAGCCTGGTAGCCGCCAGGGAAGTAATGGAGGAAATGGCAACCCTCACCAAAGGGACAACCAGAGGTACTGTGCAATGAGAATATCATGTGGGTAAGTAACTGAAGTAGCAAAATAAGATGTCCTAATTGCACAACTGGGTAGCAAAGCTATTCATTGTAAATGCAGCTGATGCTGACCTGAAAGATTCTGACATGAAAACTTAAAAGGCATCATGAACTATGATTACAAGTGATGGTAGCAGCCGAAGAAAAAAAAATGTTATTCTAGGACAAACTTTGCTGAGCTTAAGATGCAATATGGACTACAATCAGAATGGACTTAAGAAAATTTCTAAAATGGCCACCATATTCTGAAATAACATGAGAATAAGCTACCTTTCAAATGTTAAGCTTAAGAATGTCTTGTTGCTAATAAATGTCCTAGATCATAAGGACAAGTTTCGCTACTGCCTCATGGTTAACCATCATAAGCATATGGTGCTCGATAGTGAAGATTTCAAATAGCAATGATTGATGGAAGTATAATTTCAAACCAATATAGTAGTAGAACTGTCCCTGCATGTACCAAATGTTAGGGTAAATACTATACATTACAAAGGATATAGGTGGCAGAATTTCAAGATGAGAGTTGAATTGCAGTTCCCAAGTCATGTATTCAATCTTCTTTTCTCAATTTTAGCAGATGAGGCTGCATCATGATATTACTGACCCAGTGTTCATCTGAAAGGAGTTACATATCCTTATACTGTTGTTGCATCTTTCACAGATTCAAAGTGATTTCGCACAACTGTGCGCATTCCAATTTTACTCCAGTGGGTGTTCTTAAGCTTGGATTAGGGAGAACCTGTAGCACAATCTTGCTTGACTGATTTGTTAGCAACAAGACATTCTTTCAAAAATAAAATGTAGAGTTTTAATGAAATAACAGCTATGCAGAATAAATGTTACCAGGTAGAGTTCATTTTAAGTTGGATTATAACCTGAAAAATTTGGTGCATGGCTTCGATTTGCTTCCTACACCGGTTTGAAATGACTCCGGTTCTGTTACATCAAATTAATTATGCGTGCCACGCTAATACTATGTTGATTTACTAATTTTGGTACACAAAAGAACATTAATACACCGTTGACTCCTACACAGTATAGTGCATTAATTAAAGCATAAACTACAGTCAATTCAGCTTGTATCCACTACCCAGAGCGTTGTTACATGTTCTTGGCAAATTAATGGGTAGACATCGCAAGGCATCATTAATTAAATTCATTAAACCACAGAATCCAAACAGAAAAGAAAAGAATTGCCTTAACAAAACATAATGCGTCAATAAGCTCTACTAAAAAAATGCAATAGTACGCAAGGAATAGTAAGATTGCTAATCTCCCGCGAAAATCACAGTGAATTGACAAAACTTAGGCAATTGCGAGCTTCTAATTCCCCAAAACTCCTCACATGTTTACCCATCAAGAACCACAGATCCCATTATATCACCGTGCCACGTAGCTTCCTCTAAAATCCCTAAACCCTAAGTCCCTAACCGAACAATAGTGCAGCACCCCCAACATCTCCAAGACACTAAACCCCAAGATTCGTCCAGAAAAGATGCACGGGCCCAAGAATCCAGAAGGGAGGATGAAGATTTAAGACTAGAGCAAGCGAAGACGGACGGGCTCCGCTAGACTCACCTCGCGCGCGCTTCCCTCCGGCTGAGGCGCCGTTGGCGCCGTCGGGCTTGCCCCTCTTGCGGCCGCCGCCTTCCATGGCTGCGCAAGCGCGCCGCCGCCGCGAGGAGCTCGGTTAGGGTTTGCCGTTTGCGGGTCGCGGCGGCGAGGAGGGTGGTTGTATCAGAATGGCACGGGAGGCTCGCGAAGGAAAGGAGCGGATTGGGACTGGGAGGCGAGTAAAAGGCTAAAAACTTAAAGCGACCAATGGGCTGAGGCTTACGTGTGCCGTGCGGTGTGCCCGGACCGGATCGATCGATTCCCGGTAGGCCTGGTAATGGGCCAAGGCCCAGCCCTAACCCCACCCAACCTAAAAATACAACTACAAAGGCCCTAACCCCAGCCTAGCCTAGCCCACTGACTATGTCTAAAACCCACCCTATCCCTGGCCCAGAAAGGAGAAGGCCCGTAATTGCATACAGCCCCTTTCAGCCCTTCGGGCTGAGGCCATTTTAGTAGTAGGACTAAGCCTAATGGGCCATGTTGGCATCTTGCAACTATAAACCATCTTATTTTTACATGTGAACTAGCCCACCAAAGAGGTAAGACATGACTTGGTAGGTCTAAGAAAAAGGACATGAGTTGGTAATACATGTGAACTAGCCTAGATTACGTGTGAAGCCTTTCCATACTTCAAGAGATGACAGTGATAGTAATTTCTTGCCAGCGTCGTAGAAGAACCGTCGTCCGAGGAGGGACCTTCGTTGCCTCTCTCGACAACAACCTTGTCCCATAGTCAGTGTGTCCTCTCTCCTATTCTCTCTGTTCTCCTTCCCTCGTCCTCATCGAGTCCTAGCCAACCCTAATATAGCATCGCTCCTGCTTGATTCACCGTCACCGCCGGTGATCTCATCACCGGTGCCCTCTAATGGCCTCTCCTCGCCTCAGTGACACCAAATTCCTCTCAGCATTGGCCCCATCGGAGCTTTGCTTTTATAAGAAGAGCATCGATGCTTTGCTAAGACACAACCACTTTGCTGTTGTGCAGTTAGGAAATGCAGCCCTCGTCGTTTTCCCTGGGTTGGGCCACGGGCTGAATCCTTTTCCAACCCATCTTGCTGACCCAATACAATCCTAACCCAATCCATTCTAAGCAAAACCTAGCCTGGCCCTACCCATTTTAAACGATGGCCCATTTCAAAGCGAGCCAATTGTAGCCCATATCAGAGCCCAGCCCTTTAAACCCTAGCCAGCATGGCCCAGTAGTAGGGTTAATTTCGGGTAAGGTAAACCCAAATCGTCCTGTATCTCTACTGCTTAAAAAAGAGAATTAGTGACAATGGTTTATCTGTCTTCCTCTATCCCTCACATAAGTTTCGCGCCGACTTATGTGGGCCCTGCCAAACAACCATGCCTCTTCGGTTTTCTCGTTCCTCGCACAACTGCTAGGGCGCTCCTCTACTGAATTTTTCCTCTCCCCATGTACGTTGCCTCTGATCCTTCCTCTCCCATTAACTAAATCATCAAGCCAATTGCTCATCTACTGGACATTGCACTTGCTATTGCTCCTCCCCTACGTATGCTGCCCCATCGTGCTTGTCACCGCTGCCAACAGTGATTTAGAGGTTTCTCCGGTGGGCAGATGTGATCTATACATAGTGCGGCCTCGCGCTCAGTAACGAGGATACCATCGCCATCCTCCGCGCCTCCCTCGACCACCCCTGGCCATCGAGGGCTTCGGCAACTCCGGCTTCATCTCCTCCCTTGCCACTGCAGATACAACCGACGATCTGCAGTCCTATATATATTTCGCAATGGCCTATGGTGCTGATGAGCAAGAGCCTCTTGGTTGTTCGATCTTGTCTACTATGTGGTTTCTTCTCTATTTTCCTT
Source organism: Bonia amplexicaulis (assembly GCA_036346245.1). Lineage (NCBI taxonomy): Eukaryota > Viridiplantae > Streptophyta > Magnoliopsida > Poales > Poaceae > Bonia > Bonia amplexicaulis. The sequence goes on along the minus strand of CM070738.1, from coordinate 3,722,378 downwards.
GTTTCAGTTGTCTAATATGAATCCTCTTCTATTCTATAATATTGTGACTTTGCGGTTGAAGAAGTATTTTGTAAGTGGAAAAAAATTTCCCTGCTTGTTCTTTTGGGTTTTGAGGTTTTTGCACTTCTATTTGGGCATTGATATGCTTTTCTCCATCTCTGGTAGCTCCGGCATGGTAAACTTGCATGAGGAGCGCACAAAGCAGTCGGAACTAAAGTGCAGCTAATGCTGTAGATACTAGGGAAATTTATATTACTGTTGCTTGATTTTTCCAAGAAAAGTTACACCATTGTTGCTTGATTTTTCTTAATGGCATCTGGCGAAAACATAAGTAGTTTGGTACTATTTTGCATGAGCAATTCAGCTTTTAAGCCTCAATTTAATTCGAAGTGCTGAGGTTAGTCTCTTATAATGCCTACATTCCTGCAGCACCATTTTTGGACACTACATCTGCTCACATTGCCATGTTTGTTGAATGACTGCATCCTGAGGACTAGGTGAGCATTGCTGTCACATTTTTTTTATTTGCAGTTAAGTGTCCAAAAATGATACTTTGCAGGATGCATACTTTGAATGAAATGATGGGATTGGGGGTTAAGTGCTCTAAAAAGGCATTGTGTATAATCCTTTGGTGAAGCGGGACCCTATTTGGCTAAGGGTGGTACGACGCAAGGATGGCAACGGCGACGCCGTGGGCGTGGCTCAGCTAAGTGTGGTAGTGGTGCTGGAAGCATGGCACAAGTACAGCATGGTAGCAAAGGTACCAGAAGCTCGACTAAGTACGTCTGTGGAGCCAAGGGTGCAGCACTAGCAAAGGTGGGGAACAGTGGACGATGATGGTTAGGGGTGTAGTTGCTTCTATTGTAATTTGCACGTACTAAAGTAGCATATGAAGACTTGTGATGCATATCTTCGACGTAGACATCTGAGTGCTCCTGATGCAAAGCTAGAGATAATACACGTAGCCCGGCATACAACTCGAGCAAAAAACCATTTTTTTTTTGGAGACGACGAACACCAATTTCATTCTAGACTGCAAAGAAACTAATCAGACATCATTCATACGACAGCTGATGCAGGCACACACAAATTGAATATACCACTCTAGAGCCAGCAAAAGAAGAAAAAAGTTAGCGTCCATCACATGATTGCATCATATTGATGCCCTGGTTGAGATGTAGACGATCTAGTTCCAATTCTCACATCAAACCCATGCAAAGAGCCTATGCCAAAGCTCGATTTGGATTAACTTATGCTGATGACGGGTTTTGGTTTCTCGTCGTCCTTGTTCTCTGTGGCTACAGTTGGGGGCCTGCGTTGATGCTGGACAACAGCTAGCTGATCAGCGAAAAGCAATTCCCTTAAATAATGGAGCTGCCGCCGCTCTTTCTCCATCACCAGCTCCTTCTGCTCAAAATGGCATATTTTATCTTGGATTTCCTTCATCTGAAAAGATTTTGTAACAAGAGATGATGTCAATATAAATACCAATTTTTTTAAGTAGTATTATCTCAGAGTTCTAATTTTGGTACCTGGACATCCACTATGTCAGATAAAGATTGCTCTATATCCTTCCGTTCCTTCTCAAGTTGCACTCGTGCATTAGCAGATGCCTCTTCGAGTAAATCATTGGCTGAAAGTCCATTTGTGCAAGGAGATTCCGCTAAGGGCACTGATTTAGCAAAGAGAACTTTTGAAAATCTTGCAAGAAGTATTCTTAGGAATCAGTGATGAGCCAAGTATCATGATAAGCAATCAGATTTCAGCAAGCAGCATCAAGAATTTTAAGTTGATTATTATTCACAGTATATGTGTCTGTGCAACCTCTGTATGAAGTTCATCAAACTTTTACCCACTCCTGCGGTCCTGCCATCTACGGAACTTGGATACAAGTCCATATACTATTCTTTGCGGATGCACCTATGTTGTAATACTAGGCATGCATGATCAAGCTTTTTGCTCCCTGCAGCACATTATTTACACACTACTGCTGTTATAGCACTCACCCATCGTCATTTTTTACACAGTGATATGCAAAGCTGTATGTTTAGCAACAATGCAACATCAATATGACAAGCTGTCACAGAACATGTCAAACAGGAGGTTTAGCAAGCAGGGCAGCTACCTTCTTCCTTGGTGCTGTTGATTGAAGAATCAATCCTGCTGTCATTTACATCAACCTGGGACTGTGCAGAAATAGCTGCTTGAGCTGCAGCTGCAGCAACATCTGAACCCACAATGGCTGACAAAAATGCAACCTGGGGAAACAATGTCAATTACTCAGTTTGCACCATCAATCACTCTACATATTCAGGCTAAACAGCCAAATAAGGCAACTATTGAAAGTTTGAAACACATAAGCCACCCACGTGTACACAGCAGGCCTGTGCAACACATGTGTGCGCAAATCCTCTGTGTACCGAAGTCAGAAATGTTATGTCAGAAACCACTTTAAATGTTATCATTAAGTTTCGTGTCTGAAGTAAAGAATATAACTTATAAATGCCAGGTACTGAGGCTATCTGAGTAAGTACAGTGTTTTTCATCTATTTACATGAATGTTATATTAAATGTAACGCCCTACCCCAGGTGACATTTTTCGATATGTCACAGGTCTTGTAGTTACAATTTGTTGGCTGAGTTCTTTTTGGCTTATGGCTTATAGCTCCCATCAAACAAATAAATGAGACGACTTCTCCGCAGCCATTTTCAAGCGGCTTATCGGAACAGCCTTTTGAAGTGACTTATCATCTTATCGGCATTCGGTTCATTCACACAAGTGCTCGCGCTAGAGCAAAAACCATAATCCCTAGCCATAAGCCGCAGCCGAAAAGAACCCACCCGTTTTCTTGGCAACTACAATTGCAGTCTTTGCTTAAAGTACAAGACTACAAGTGGATGGCATACACAAGATATACTAACATTAATCTTGAATGCAGAATTGATGATACCAATCAAGGGAGTTAGCAGCAACCACCAAGGTAAAATCTAAGACACATCATACATACAGACCTGAGCCATAATTGGATTGCTTGCATCTGCCAGTGGTGTGAGACGTAGTCGTTTCGAGGTCTCTGCTCCAGATTCATCGTCAATGTTGTCATCATTCTCAAACTGCATTGTGTCCTCCTTGGCTCCCATGAACTGTTCTCCAAAAGGTAATCGGATGAATCTAGCAATGCAGTCTTTCTCTGATCGACTCCCAACATGTTCAGACACCTTTTTCCAGTCTTCTCCATAATGCAAAACAGCCTCAAGAAGGTGAAGAGTTTCTTTGTCTGTCCAATCTGATTTTGCATCTTCGGTAATTTCAACTCTCTTGAAATCTGCTGAAGTAAGACCTGGTCGGTAGTTGGCACGTACATAGCATCTAGCACAGAGGCTTATATCCGCCTGATTATAACCAGAAGTTAAGAGGGAAATTAGTAACATTTCTGATTAAAACATCCAAGAAATTAATAATAAAGTTTCAGCAAATATACAAGGATGGTATATGATGACAGTAACTCAACTGATGTTGTCAGCAGTCATGTACAAATAGAACAAAACCAAGAAGCGAATACAGGCCAAATAAAGTGTTCGAACAAAATAGCAATGAACTCCACAGCTGACTTAAAATGACATGCAGTTACTCTATATTGATTGCAAATCTTTATTGCAAGTCTTTTTAATGGCCCAAAATGACTGCAAAGAGTATGATAGTTCAACATGAATTCTGAAGTAACCCTGCTAAATTGAATTGATCCACAAGCAGTCAAGCACTCCAAAAGCAGCAATGAGCCCATGAGGTTACAACAAAGGCTTGGCAATGCCAGCCAGATTGATTGTTATTCCAGCACAAAGATCAAGCTCTAGACTAAGAGAATAAGGGCATGCCAGAACTAATTGAACTTCAATTGTCTAGTGTAAGCCATGAGTTCTACAAAAACCTAAATACTTCAATAGGTACAGATAATTTTGTGTACACAGGTTCTATTACCCTCTCAATTAAATTCATAAGCAATTAAATTTGTCAACGATCTTGTTTGCTCATCAGTCCAAATGCCGTTTCTATGGGTCATATCAAACTAGCTAAACTAAAACCATTGATCAACCAGGCATATCTCCAATCCCACCAAATGAATTGCTTAATACATGGGCAAACTTGTAACTGCAAAACTAGTGCTCCTCCCGTTGCATACCTTATGAAGCTACATCCGTATTTTTGCGGCTCCATGTACCATGATTTATTTGCCAGCGAGACAAGTGCTTTCTACACTGCCACCAAACAGATTGGCAATTTGGCATAGCCCATCGGCATCGGAAATACTCACATAAATGGGCTAAGATAGTTCTACCCAGATATAAATGATGCACACATATTAATGCAAATCTGTAACGCAAGTTTACACAGTACTACACACATATCTCGTTCACAAATCAAAACAAAGGCAAAAGCACTCACCTTCTCGCAGGAGAAGTAGGCAAGCCCGCACACAGTGCGGCACCCAGTGCAAAGCTTCCTGGGTATTGTTGCCCCAGCAGGCAACGAAGACTGCGGTGGCGCCGCCTCCTCCTTCTTATCTCTCCCCAGCTTCGCCCCCGATGGCAAAGCACCATAGTTGATGAGCCCCCACTCCTCAAGGAAGTCGAACACACGGCGCACGGAGCCGACGTCGCCGACGAGACCACGCCTGGCCTCGGTGAGCGTGATCCGCCGCCCCGGCCGCGCCCGGAACCTCCTCACGAGGATGTCGCGGTAGTACTTGTACGCGTCCGGGCCCCGGGACCCGGACGCCGCCGCGGCCTCCCCTTCGAAGAACTCCGGCAGGAGGCGGCGCTCCGTGTCGTGGATGGAGTCATACGAGAACCACGCTGCGAGCGGAACCACGGTTAGGGTTCTAGGTCTTAGCAATTACAAGAGGCGGGGTGCTGGGGTGCGGACGCGGGAGTGTTACCTGAGTAGCTTGGAACAGTGACGATGTAGGATGAGTCTTCAGCTCCGGTGGTGGCTATGGCGACGGCGGAGGCGGCGGCGGTGGGGGTCGAGGTCGAGGTGGGGGTGGGAGGGGCCTCCGTCTTGACGGTGCTGGCAGTGGAGGGGGGCTGGGAAAAGGGCGGTGCCGTGAACTGCGCCGGTGGAGGTGTTGATACGGAGTTAGCGGTGGCCGCCGGCGCCGGCATCGGTGGTGTGGCCATCGGAGGCGGAGGCGGAGGCGGAGGCGGAGGCGGAGCCGGTCGAGTTGGGTTTGTTTGCTTCGTGTGGGTATGCCGTATGCGTATTTTGGGCTGTACTCGTAGTGAAGCCGTTGTGGTTTGGGCCTCGATAATTTCTTGTGCTATGGGAAGAGCCCAGCTTACGCAGACAAAGCATGCTGCAATTTAGGTGTGTTTGATTGGGAGGACTAAGTGGGGTGAAATGGGATGTTTCTATTGTTTTAGGATAGGATGGAATACCATGAGATGATTCTGTGTTCGTTTCAGAGGATGGGATAGTCCCAGATGTTGTTTGGTTGAAAAGATAAGATAGTTCGGGATGGTATATATTGGTGTTTAGTTGGATGAATGGAACGTGATAGGATTGGTTATGGTAACCTTCTTTATAGAGTGATGAGAATACCTTTTTTTACTTTTTATTTTTTCTTTATTGTTTTCTTTTTGTTTATTTTTCTTTCTTTCCTGTCTTCTACCGCCTAGTCTTTGGAACTCATCCGCCATGGGAGACGTTGCAAGGGCACGAGGGTGAGGAGGTTACCTCAGTTGCCATGGCATCCAGCTGTTGTTTGCTAGGCACTAGGCAGGTCATCTTTGTTTGCTAGGCTGCCTAGGCACTAGGCAGGTCATCTTTGCAAGGCTGTTTCAAGATGTAGTGCATGTTGATATTGGTTTTTGCTGATGGTTTTTGTCTACAGTTAATGAATAGTAGTGCTTGATAGAAACAACTGATAAATAGTAGTGTATTATGTAAGAAATACAGTGCAACGAAAGACACTACAACATTCGGATCGACATACGACTTACGGAATTATGATATAATAAAATATAAAGTATATTACAATATGTGAAAACGAAAAGTAGCGGGTAATAAATAGTAACGACCGATAGAAACGGCTTATAAAAGCTAAGACGTTCGCATTGGCTTTTGCTTAAGCATAAGCTAATATGGACAACCCGTAGTTAGCATAGTGGCACTTGGGATGCTATCTGTGTGTCATGCTGCCACCCTTGTCAATGTTCTCATCAATCTCTCTTCCTTCTCTCCTCTTGTCAGGTTGCCTGGTTTGTTTTGGAGTTACTATAAAGAAGAGTCAGGGAAATTTCTATCACCAAAATTTTGCTGGTAATCGGCGGTTACCGGTTTTATCGGTGGGGACGGTAAAATTTTATACCGGGAAAAAATTTGGATTCATGAAAATTCATCTAAAAATTCAAAAAATCACAAGAAAAAACAAATTTTCAAATTTTAGTTCAAACGTTTTGGCCGAAAAATTCTGGTAACCAGAGGTTACCAGTCGTACCGCTGTCCTCCATTAAAATTTTTGAACTGATACAATTTTTCCTAAGAAGAGTAGTTCAAGCTGTCATAGAAACGTTTTGTTAATTATGCATGCATTATATTCTCAAATGAGACAATGGCAAATAGAACCAACAAATGGATTAGCTGGGTTTCTGTAACACCCCTGTTTTTGGGAACAGGGCTGTCCTACAGCCCGCAACACTCTATAAGTTCAGTTGCAGGCAGAAAGAGTATCATGCCTGCTCACGAACATTTAAAAGCGATTAACTTGGTTAAAAATAAGACCTAACAGTCAATTTTAACAATAATATGGGTGTTTGAGCCCAAAAATTAACTTACATTAAGAAGAACCGAATAAAATTCCACAGGAATGCTTAAGTGTGGTCGTAACCCTAATACAAAATCTTGAAGTATCTTTTCCTCTTCTGGTATCTGTTTTGAAGGAATTAAGTAAGATTGAGTACACTAGGTACTCAGCAAGTCACATGGAAAATACTATTTAACTAATTGCTAGTATTTGAAAATGTGTAGGGTTCATTATTATTATTATTATTATTATTGTGGATGCAAGCTTAATGGTAAAGAGCTTTCTATTTTTAAAACAATAAAATAATATTTAATTAACAGAAAAAGTAGTTTGTTAACCATACTTTCCATTACCAAATTCTCAAAATCTACTTATACCTCGCTATTGGAATCACCCATAAAACACAGCTCCATTAACCGAGAGCACGGTGTATTCAAATACCATTTGTTTTATTCTACAGAGTTGCCCAGCTTTACCCATAAGATTTATCAAACTCTCAATGTCTAGACACGTAACAGGTAATGTGTGACTGAGTTGAGAAAACAAGACTTTTCACTGTTCAATTCTTTATATAGCATCTACCAGATAAGTTCTTACCACACAAACTCGGGTATCCACTGGCCAATTCGGAATGCTCCCGCCTGATTTGTGTGGATCTATCGTTGTTAAGTATGATTTTACCGTTCCCATACCACGCCCCTTCACTCCTACCTCATGTAGATATTCAATCGACTTGAGCAGTTACTAGACCAGAATTGACAAGTTAACACTTGTAATTGAGCGATTACTGTGTCTTTTACTCAGCATAAGGTTCCAATCCTTACCTTTTCACCACGAGGCAACCATCCACAACCCATACCTCTAGTGCTCTACAGTACTGCCACCAATCTACCCAAGCCTCCTCTCTAGGGTAAGATCGTGGCCACCAATCATCTAGTGTATAGCTGAAACTAAACTGCTTCGGATGTATTTGCGGTTAGCAAGTCATATGATTTCCAAATCCTTCCAGATTCACCTACCGATACACTCCATGGCTTTATGGGCATTGTACACAACAGAACAGAGGCGGAATATGTGAACACGTAATTGCAATAGGCTTTTGAAGTTTGAACTCATGCTTCGGATGCAAATAGTTGTTCACCTTTTTTGTGTTCCTGTTTAAACTTCCCAAACCGATTTCGATAAAGCAAGGCAAGATGAGATTCATGATCTATTCTGATTTTCAGCTTATATAATGACATAGAGTACTGATAAAAATTAGCCATCTCATCAAAATAACAAATGAGTTCATATTATGTATAAAAACATCTAAAATGAAGTAATAACATATTTGTATTAACTTTTGAACAATTTATATAGTAGATATGTCGGAAGTAGCTCAGACAATATCCATGGCAAAGCGAAAACCACCAAGTATGGAGGCCATGCAGGCAACTTGGTGGAGCTCGTTTGCCGCCACCGACCTCGACACTGTTACCGCTTAGGTTTTCGTCCGCCACCACCTGGCTCCACGCCATTGCCGCCTCTGACCTTGCCTCGCGTCTTTGCTCCCCGATGACTTCGCTGGAGGGCGAAAAGGCGGCAGTGGCGAGGAGTGCGAGGAGGAGGGTAGTGGCGGGAGCGGGCCGAGGAGGATTGGTGGTGGTTATTGCAGCGACGAAGAGGGCAAGAAAAGGCCACGAGGGGGAGAAAGTTGAATCGCTGAGCGAAGGATGTGGGGAAGACGTGCGGTTGGTTTTCGCAACATGATGGTGCGTTCTGGAGTTGGCTATGCAAGGGGAAAGGTATGGTCCAAATCTTTTGCAAAGGAGGAGGCGGCGCCGGCGTGGGGGGGGGAGGAGGAGGTGGCGGCGGAGGGAGGGGTGGGGGAGGAGGCGGCGGTGGAGGAGCGAGGAGGAGAAGACGACGGCGCGGGTGGGGAGGCGGTGGGCTGCAGGGGTGGGGAGGAGGAGCGGGGAGGAGGCGGCGAGAGGAAGGGGAGGCGGAGGAGGAGAGGAGGAGGAGGCGGGCGGGGTGGAGAGGAGGAGGTGAGGCGGGGCGGAGGAGGGAGGAGGGGCGGCGGCGGCGGAGGAGGAGGAGCAGGCGAGTGGCGGCGGAGGAGGAGGGAGGAGCGACGGATTTGGTGGGGAGGAGGCGCACGGATAGGCGAGGCGGAGCGGGGAGAAGCAAAGGGAGACGGAGAGCACGGCGAAAGATTCTGCAGTCTTTTGGGGCCACATGTCGTCTTGCCTTTTGTGAGTAGGGGTGGGAGAGCGGACCAACCACCAACTCCTTCTTTTATAATAGTAAAGATATGAAATTTTTTGTCATTTATATACTGCTGCAAATGCGCTTTGATCATATTTAATTATGTGGAAAAAATCTAAATATATACATTACTACAAGATGAGGATGATTTTGTGTTATTTCTACAAGAACTATTTGAAATTGTATGTTACTGTTCCAAAAGGACCTTGTAGCAATAATATATACCACGTAGACCTTCAAAGGGCATGAAACAAGTTACACACTCCAGTGTGTCAGGTTCAATGAACTTGAGACACTGGTGTGTGTACTTCGAATCATCGAACTTAATTTGTTTACACTCATATTTCACCGTAGTTAGTTTTTTCTTATAAGAAAGATGACGTCCACACAGTCATCGTTGTCGTCATCTGGGTCTCACGCTCCGAAGATCGGGATAACTAAGCGTGGCCGAGGGGTATCAAAAAGGCCAGAAGCCCGAATGACCATCACAGTGGCTCTCCGGATGGGGTCCCTCTGCAACCGAAGAAAGCAGCGGCAGCATTTCGGACTACCTGCGGGATAATTGGAAGGCAACAGGTCCCCATCACCATAACAAGCTAGAAAGATTTGGCAAAGGATCAGAAATTCAGCTATGGGAGGAAATAACAAGTTTATTCGAGATCCCAGCAGAAGTACAAGGACTCGTGCAATAGCAGGCGCTCCTCGCGATGGGAAAAGCATGGAAGAACTTTAAGAACACTCTTGTCATGCAGTACATGGACAAGGATCTCACGCCCTTCACGAAGTATCTTTTTGTGTCACCGGAAACATGGGAGGTCTTTGTGCAGATGAAGACAACGACCGAATTTGAACAACAAAGTGCGGCGCACAAGGCTCTCCAGTCACAAAACACTCACCCTCACAGACTCGGCACCGCTGGGTACGCGGGTAAAACCTGACAGTGGAGGATGCAGGACGAGGTTGCAATCCGATCAGAGGCCTCCCTGCCATTTGCCGAGATTACAAACGAGCGCGCCCGAAACTGGTTAAGAGCGAGGTCATCAACCATATCTTCAGGTGTCTCCTCTTTCAAAAATCCCACAAACGAGGAAGTGTCCCAACGCCTGGTAAGATATGTTAAACTATATAGTTGTTAGTACCTCTTCAACTTCATGGGTTCGAAAATAACATGATTGCCTCTTATAGCACTCATTGACTACTGAATCTTCTCGAGGCTCCTTTGAAGAATACAGGGAGAGAGATATACTACCATAGGCCCTGTGAAACAAGGAGCACCCAAGGGATGTTATCCATACATTCATCCAGTGGCCGAAGAGGGACATCGACCTCGACTCGTCCGTGGCACGATCTCTACATCCAGTGGCCCAAGAGGGATATCGCCCTAGACCTGTCACATCGGCTCCCGTGGCTCCACCTCCTGCTCCATTTCTGAAGCCTGTTGCATCGGCTCCTGTGGAGACACCGCCGAAAATGTATTGTAAGCGAGGGGCTAAAACCCAACCGAAGAAGATTAAGGCACCTCCTTGGCAATGGAAGTTTATTTTCATAGTGTCGTTGGTCCCCGAGTCACAATTACCTAGGCTTGGACTGGTTTGCAATACATTGCATACCTAGTACATATAGAGGTCTAACATGAAGCCAAACCGGCACAGTGGATTCACTGTGAGATACACGGAGGCATATTTCCTCCACGACTCGGGCTGCTTCGTCGTGACCTTCGAAGACTTATTCTTACTATTTAACCTCGACGAACTCGACGTCTTACTTCTATGATGTTGGACACTGTAAGTGTATTGTACAATGAAGTTCTAAATTCACGTCATACCGATAGATGTTATTACTCTTTGCTTATGTATAGATACATAATCCAACAAGTCCGACGACGGCGCCAACCGGTGGGTTTCCTCGATCCACACTTGGTCTCTGAGCAATCCATCAATGATAATGCATCATTCATCCAAGATTACATAATGAGCGAATTGATTACTCACAGTGATAAGGAGTACATCATGGCACACTTCAATCAAGGGTAAGTGCTTCACTAGTTGCCACACAAGTTTCATTTATACTTTATATGCAACATGAACTTAGGATTAATCACTATAGAGACACACATGACTAGGTCTCACTGGATTCTAATTGTGATTGTACCAAAATAGAGTAAGGTAATATATCTTGATTCCCTACTTAGGAGCAACCACGACTTCACTCGTGTGCAACAAGCAATTGACAGGTAAACTCATTTCCTCCATACATAACTCTATTGTAATCTTTCCTTCGTTTGCAATGGCTGAGGCTAACTTTTTTGGAATCACGTAGGTCGTTTAACACTTATGTTGTCCATGGAGGGAGACACAAGGAATCTAGCGACACAGGACATGATTTTCGGTACCTGTTACAACACAACAATCGTATATCACACTTCGTTATAATGCCTCTAGAATTGACAATACCTATGTATGTAATTCTATTTTTGCAGTGCCACCAGCAACTATAGGGCAACATATATGTATTTTACGTTTGCCGCTATATGAAGGAAATTATGGACGCTAAGACGAATGATCCAGAGGTTTGTCAACCTTCCAATAATTATTATTTCTTGATTATATATATATACACATACATGCTAATTAATAACTTAACATTACTCCTAGCGAAAACGTGTGGACTTTGACGAAAGTACAATTGATTTTAACAAACTCGTCGAAATTCAAGGAAACCTCTCCCAATTCTTGCTAGCAGAGGTCATAAACAAGACTGGAGAGTTTCACCCCGACAATGGTGATTAAATGTTGAAACATTGGATTCAATTGTAATCACTCAATTGTGCTTAATCAAACAATTCATTTATTTTAATTCATTTGTGAGATCCGTGTAACAATTGTCATGTTATATATGCGATTTATTTGTGTTGTTTCATTCATTTATGAGATTTATGTAATGATTATCCTATGATATATATACGCGATCTTGCTTGTTTTCAAATAGCATGGCTAACATATCCTGAGGCTAGCCGAAAAAGAGCAATCAACATTGCTGTTGAAATAGCTATCACAGACGGTTCGGTGTTCCAATCCGTCTGTAATATATATATATCGCAGACGGTTTGGAACACCAAACCGTCTGTGATATGCATCATATCACAGACGATTAATAACAAAAACCGTCTGTGATATCGTGCATATCACAGAAGGTTAATATAAAAAGTCGTCTGTGATAGTCGAATATCACAGACAGTTTTTCTAAAGACGGTTTTTAGAAAAATCATCTGTGTTGTAAGTTATCACATATGGTGTGGGAGCTGTCTGTGATAGCCAGCTATTATCACTGACATATAAACACAGACGATTCAGAAATCGTCTGTGATGACGGTTTTAAACTGTCTATGATAACACTGTCTATAGTAGTGATAGCAGCACGTACGAACTCCGAGGAAGGTAGAAGCTCGCGACATAAGTAAGGATATCGATTTAGGCCCCGCTCGTTTCGGTTTCAGCTTCTGGCTTATTTTTCACTATTTATAATTTCGTCTTTTTCTGACTTTTTGGCTTTTTTGAGCTTTTTTGTCGGTTCTTTTTTTTACCGTATTCGTTTGCGTTGTCTGTGATGGGCTAACATATTTTTTATATTTTTTATTTTTTTTAAATTTAATTATGCTAAATAAGACTCATCACCATGATTTTTTCAACCACCATGATGCTTTTCAGCCATAAACCACCAAAAATAAATCAAAATGATCACCACCTTAGACCACTGTACGTCCTTGTTGGAAACCAATAAAACAACGCACACACTCCTGGTGGTGAACACACACGTAGGGGAGAGAGGTAAAGAAACAATATTTTTGTGCTGCACAACCGCAGCTTTTTCCTCCTCATCTCATTGATCAAAATGCTAAGTACATGGTTAAATAGAGCCACTAGTAACCCATGCCATTTATACATGCAGATCAGTTTTGCATGCACCCATATTGGGAGTCACTAGTAACCCATGCTACTTATGCATGCAGATCAGTTTTGCATGCATCCATAATATGAGCCATTACCACTACGGTTACAACTCGCATGCATGCTAATTAAGTCAAGATTAATTTCTAACAATCTCCCCCTAATCTTGACTTTTAAACTTCACAAGACGAAGTTCCATCTCCTGACACATCTCTAAGGAGTTTTTCTTCTTGTTGACCATACCACCAGTGACACAACCTGTTGACATCTTTGACTTCTTCCTTAGCTCCAATTGTCTTTCGCCGATGACGCAACTTGACGGCGACGGAGACTCTCATCAGAGCATACTCATGAGAACTTGGACACAACTACAAGAACTCACACACATTACATCATGCACTGACACATCTACGTGCATGAACACGATACGACTATGCACACGTATGTAACACACCTCCTACGTGCACGACCAAATAAATGACACATGTAACACACCTACTGTGCCAAAAGACTCAAAATGCAATCGTGTATTTATACTCGTACACGAACTCAACTAAATTGCACCAAATAAAAATAAAGATTTCATGTTAAATTTAAAGTAGCGCTGGCTCGTCCTCTGCACCCACTGGAGCAAGAAGAGCCACCTCCTTCTTCGGCTTGCGGCACTTCCTTGCAAAATGTCCATAGTCCTGGCAATTGTAGCAACGCACATTCGTCTTGTCAAAGGCGCTCTTCTTCTTGTCAAAGCCATAACTCTTCTTGGATCGGGCCTCCCACTCGCTCCTTGTCAATAGCAGGTGCTGATCCCCTGCACCGCGTAGCTCTCCTCCATCTTGTCACCGAGCCATCTGATTTTGTTGAGAATTGTTGTCAACCGGATGGCGAAGTCATCGATCGACTCCGACTCCGTCATACGCAGCACTTCAAACTCGGATTTGAGGGTCTGTACCTTGGCTTCCCTCACGCGCTCAGCTCCCATGTGCATGGTCTTCAACGTCTCCCACGCGGCTTTGGCTGTCTCTTTTTCAGCCAACAAGAGGAGCATGTCTTCAGGAATACCTTGGTAGATGGCCACCAGCGCCATCTGGTCCTTGCGTATGTCAGCATCACCGAGCTCGATGGCGTTCCATACACCTTGGGCCTTCATGAATACCTTCATCTTTATCGCCCACGTCGTGTAGTTGCTCCTTGTGAGCACAGGATAGTGAAGCGCCACCGCGGAACTCTCCTTCGTTGGTGCGCTTCGCGATCTTGACGCCCGGTCGACGATCTCCATTCTTCTCGGCATTATTTTGGGCATTCACCAGGTTCTGATACCAAATGTTGGAAACCAATAAAACAACGCACACACTCCTGGTGGTGAACACACACGCAGGGGAGAGAGGCAAAGAAACAATATTTTTGTGCTGCACAACCGCAGCTTTTTCCTCCTCATCTCATTGATCAAAATGCTAAGGCCCTGTTTGTTTCCACTTAAGATTATTATAATCTAGCTTATAAATCATAAGTGAAACAAACGATCAAATTATAAGGTAGCTTATTATAATCTAATAGCCAGATTATTGTAATCTAATAAGCTCAAAAAAGGAGCTTATTTCAGCTTATAGATCACCTTTTATCTAAATGACCATAAAACTTCAGAAAAATTACCCACCTTTGCCATTCATTAACTCCTCAATCTTTAAACATTATAAGCTCAAGGGTATTGTAGTCTTTAAACATTCGAATACAACAATTCATAACTCTGATAATCTAGGCTGCCAAACACCTGACAGCTTATTTCCCACCAGCTTATTATAAGCTAGCTTATATAATCTGCACCTATAAGCTAGATTATAATAATCTTAAGTGGAAACAAACAGGGTCTAAGTACATGGTTAAATAGAGTCACTAGTAACCCATACCACTTATGCATGCAGATCAGTTTTGCATGCACCCATAATGGGAGCCACTAGTAACCCATGTTACTTATGCATGCAGATCAGTTTTGCATGTATCCATAATATGAGCCATTACCACTACGATTACAACTCATATGCATCTAATTAAGTTAAGATTAATTTCTAACGGTCCTCGCCAGCTGTGCCCGCGCGATAGCTAGCTGCAGGTTACTCTGCAAGAAGGGGCTCGAGCAAGGGGAGCGGGCCGCGGGGCGTAGCTCAAGGCCGCAGTTGCACGCATAGGCTACGAAGACCCCGCGGAGACCTGGCCGGTGATCTAGCGCACCATCTTGACGTGCGTGCGACGGAGTTAACAGCTCTTTTGGCTGCTCCAGTGGTGGTGGCTGGAGAGATTGCCTTGGATAGCAGTGCACGCTAGCGCGAGGCTGCAGGCAATGAGCGCAAGTAGCGCTGTGAGCTAGCCACCGTCGATTGTTCTCCAGTGAATACGGTAGCACAGAGCTTGTTTCCCCCCTCGCGTGGCCGCCGCTTCCAAACATCGACCTCCACGCCTTGTCCAGAGGACGCAGCCGTGTGGTGGGGAGATGACCAGGAATGTAATGTAAAATTCACAATTAATGTAGGGTCTTATATGAAAACTCTACAATACCATCGATCCGTTCCGCAAGAGTTGGATCGAACGGTTAATAGAGGCTCTGGTTCAGGAACGAGCGGGTGTGAAATGTTAATATAAATCATTTCCAGGGCTATTTATGACAAATGCCTCGGCTACTTTCAGCACTAAATCCGGATCGGTTACCCTTTGATCGGACGGTTCACGGAGCTCCTCCAGTTTGGATCGCGAATATCCTTCGCGATCGTGCGTGGCCGCGAAATGTTAATAAAGTTTAGTACAGCGTCTCTTTGAAAAAATTGCCTCACTACTTTCTCCACTAAATCTGGGTCGGTTACCCATTGATCAGACGGTCGTGATCGGACGGTGCAGAGAGGTTCGCAAACGACGCCATGTCCACCGAGGAGAGAGAAGAGCGGTTCTCCTCCCCTCTGACCGCCGCTCGCCGGAGAACCGGCACGCCGAGGACACGGAGGGATCGGGAGGCACCGGCGAGGGAGGTTCCGAACAGGGCCCATCCATATCCTCGAATTGAAGAGAGAGAGAGAGAATTCGACTCCGGCTCCCCTCGATCGGCCCATGCTTCTGCTGCATAATGGAGGAGTTTCGGCGGCTGGGAATTCGCTGAAACTTGATCCAAGAACGTAGTTTCAGTGCAAAGAAATCCATGCATTGTTGTTTCTTTTCTTTTCTCGCTCGAAATTTGCATATTCTCTTGTTGGAAAAAGGTTTCTGATGATCGAGCAGTTCATGCATCGGCCTTGCAAATTCCACGGATTCAGAGAAACTCGTCTTACATAGCAGCAGGTCAGAGCAAGCAGCACTGATCAGCAGATCACGATGCAATCTATTGCTATCTCGATACTGAAATTTTGATTGCAAGGCAAATAAGCACAAGGCCTCTGTCTAGTTTGTATAGATCGTTACATATGAAAGAGATACTAGTGACGAAGATTACAAAGTGTTTAAGCACCCAGCCACTGACGAACATGCCGAGCCTCACACGTGGACTTGTGCCGCAGCGCTGCACCACCTGAAGCCCGCCGACGTCCTCGCCACCGCGCGCCTCCTTGACGGGGGTGAAAGACAGGCACCACTCCTCGGCCTCGTCGAGCTCGCTCGACGTCCTTGTGGAACTCTCGCCGTGTCTTTGTGTAACACCCCGACCCTCCACAGGGCCCAAGATGCTACCACCACACTGTTAACAATTCAAAAGTGTTGCTAACTCAACTTTTAGCAGCACCTCCCTGTTCTTTTTATCTCATCACCCACAGGAAGCAAACCCCAAATATCAATGGGGTAATTGCAAAAACAACTAGTTTCATATTTCACAAGTTATAGCATAAACAAGACCACAGGAACCTTAACACTTTATTAAACATCAACCTCAGCGTACGGCTAAACTGTTATGTACATGTGCAGTGCCAAAAGTGCTATCCCATTCCATGCATGTCGTCGTCATTCACCTAAAAACAACGACAAAGCAAGGGTGAGTCCGAGACTCAAGAAGCACACGATAAAACAATAACACCACTTTAGCAATTCAATCAATATCACGAATCAGAAGTCGTAAGTTAAGTCAGAATCGTATCATCAAATCTATCCTATGTCGTAAGAAGCGTAAATCAAATCAATATCAGAATCAGAAATCGTAAGTCAATCTCAGAATCAGAAATCAGAATCACAATGTCAGATCAGATCACTTTCTCTGTCACTTCCATGCAATGCAATATCATGCAATGCATCAGTATGCTCAGAATCGTGAATCGCATCATGCAGAATCAGATCACTTCTGTCATTTTCATGCAATGCAATATCATGCAATGCATCTGTATGCTCAGAATCGTAGCTTATACTGGGGTATAGCGGAGTGTCCACCCGTCGATGGACCACTCATTTGCCTACCTCAGAGGTCTTATTCCGAGCACTCCGGATTAGTCACCGACTTTCTCACCGACGGCTCTTATTCAAGAGCACTCGGACTAGTCATGACTTTCTCACCGACCGGCTCTTATGCATTTTGCATGATGCAATATGCTTCAAATATGAATGTCTAATCGAAACGATACCATCAAGGTATGATTAGCACAATTCATATACATCATCTCATAAACACCGTAATTCATGGCATGAAAACATGAATAATAGCCATTCCCACAATTTACTGTTCTACCATGCACTTGCCTGTTAACCTGGCGGACGGTGCGTGGACGGCACCAGACTCGAACCGCCACCTGAACAAGCATTAATCATTTCAATTCATCGCTCATGCAATACAATCATATACGAGTAATCGACATCGCTCTAACGGCCAACCCAACATAACCAAGTCATGTCCCAAAGGGCGACCTCTCATTGTACTCGCAAATCAAAATCTACATACTTAATCCCACTTTAATCGACCACACTATTGAACCTCAATTTATTCCCCTCCCTCTCTACTGCCACGGATCGACCAAATCAATAGTGGCGATCGATTCGTCGTTCGAGACATTCATATTAATATACGATAACTAAGCGATCACATGCATCAATTCTAATTATCGGTATATTAACTTATGCCTGGCTCGGCAAATAAACAGGGAGAAGAAATTTTCGAGGCATTACCCTGGCCCCGAGCGACTGGATCAGGGCACTACTTTCTTTTCCTTGGCCGGATCGGGCAGATCTGGCGGCGGATCAGATTTCCTGTTCTTTCCTCTCTTCTCTTTCTTCCCTTTTTTTTTCCTTCTCTTTTTTTTCTTGGCGGCGGCGCCACTGGCCTCTTTTTTTTTTTCTTAGCCGTCGGCTCTCCTCTTCCTTTGCTTTTCACGCCCGGCCACTCTCTTCTTCTTTCCCCTTTTTTCTTTCCACGCCGACGCTCTCTTCTTTTTCCTTCTTTCTCCAGTCGGCAGCTCGCTTCCTTCTTTTTCTTCGCGTCGGCCGACTCCCTCCGCCTCACTCCCACTCCCGGCGCCTCGCTTCTTCCTCCGTCGGTCGGCGTCTCCCGTCGCCTCCTCACAGTCGGCGCCTCCCGCGACTCCCTCCTCCTTCCTCACCGGAGCTCGGCCGTCCCCCTCGCTCCCTTGCGCGGCGGCCAGCCGGGGCGAGCAGGGGAGCGCAACGGCGGCGAATGAGGGCGGCGACGGCCGCCGGGTGGCGCGGGCGGCCAAAGAACGGCGGCGCGGGCAACAGCAGGAGCGGCGGCCGGTCGGCGACGGCCTCGCCGGGAGGCGGCGGCCGCCGGAGCCGATGAGCGGCGGCGCTGGTCGATGCGGCGGCAACAGACCGACGGCAACGTCTTGCGGCGACAAGAATAAGGGGAGACAAGAAGCGGCGAAGGAGTGGATAAGCACGAGGAGCAAAAATATCTGGTTCTGTCTTATCCCTCTCGCTCTCTCTCTCTCTTATATATATGTGGCTGAGAGCTGGGCTGGGCTGGGCTGGGCTGGGTTTAGCCGGCCCAGGTATTACACTTTGTGAAGAACGTCCCGATGCAAAACTTGCCAGACCCCAGGTGCACGAGGTAGAAAGCCTTGGGTCCCGGTACTCGTCGGCCGGCGTGACAACCTCCCAGGCGTCGCGCAGCACCGGGCAGTGGCAGAGCCAGAAAATTTCTGGCAGTGAAGCCGGATGGTAAGAGGGATGGTAAGAGATGAATCATTGAGGGGCCAATCAAGAATTCATAACTACATTGCATAGTAAAAAATTGTGTAGCAACAGGGGTACACCAACCATGGGGAACCGAGCCCCCGCCTGCCTGCCGCCCTCTCCCTCCGCCCCTGGTGCTGGGGACCTGCGTGCGGAGGAGACGGCGGCGAGCTCCGACGTGCAGAAGAGGGAATTACTTTTAATGACAAACCTACTGATATCATTTTCATGTGATAAATCTAAACATTTATATATATATATATATATATATATATATATATATATATATTAACTGCATCCATTCTACAACAAGTACCAAATAATGGTGGTAATACAAACGACCAAGTATTGCATCAGGTCATGTACGCTTTGCACTGGTATCTGGACTCGGGAAAAACGCTGCTACCAATTTCGTCTCCTCTCCCAAGCCAGCTTCCGATTGCCTCCACTTAGAGCAGATAAGCAAGCTTGGGAGAGAGGAGGGTAACGCTGGCGCTTCCGAGTGCTCATTTACCAGCCAACAATTATACAAAGCAGGGTCGATGAACACCTGAACGAGCGACAAGACGAAGGATGGCCCGTGGAAGACACATGAAACATCTAACATGTTATCACAAGCAAAACCACGGGTCTGCTGACTTGATGTTGCAAAATCAAACACGGGAACAATACCAGATGGTCAACTGATCTGTATAGAAAAGCATGGCGTATCAATCCTTACACAAGAACGAGATGCAAGTGACAGAGATTACAAGGATTTAGCACCACCACTTGACATGAGGGAGGCAGCTGCAGCGCCAGCAGTTGGGACGATTCCAGTTGAATTGCCTGGTTTAGAGAGATGCAGCAGCCTGCAGTGCGTTTTGCAGTCTCATGTGAATGAAGATTATTTCAAAAGAAGACTGGTGTCTAATTTATTAAACATGTCACTCTAACTGGAGTCTTGAAATTCAAGCTAAGGGGTACTTACGGTGCTAGATATTCACAGAATGCAGTGACAGCTGAAACAACATCGTTGTAATTGTCAGCAGCAGCAGGAGCTGTGATTTCCACTAGCTGTATTCCAGGAGTGACAGGCACAACTTCATCAGTCGCATGGTGTTTTGGCATATTGTTAGCAGAAGTAACAGTCACGTTGATCTGAGCACCTCGGTGGAAATGAAATGCAAAACCCACTTTCAAAAGCTCATGGTCTAGCTTGTACCCTATACCATAGAAGTAACAATTGCCCGCACAAGAACTGATATTTGCTCTGCAGCAGCACCTCTCATTGCACCACCAACATGTCTTATGGTCCTACATGAATATTACCAGCTGCAGATTAATGTCATTACCAAAAAATAAGTAAATTTCAAAAGTTTAACACAATCAGTTACCAGGATGGTGTGGGCTGAGCTAAGTCACACAACAAACAAGCCTATGATCGGACAACTCCTGTATGATTGAATGAGGTCAATGGTTGTTTATAACAATTGCATATGATTCTGATATCAAACAAATCACACACTAACCTAGATTGGGTTCACTTTTAAGGCAGAGCTCATGCACCCTAACAATCTCTTTTGGGACACCAGATAGACCCTGGAGAATAACCTCAAGAGCTTCAACATGCTGCATAACAGTAAGATCAATCAAAAGTTACAGTAATGGCGAAGCAATAGAACTAAATGAAGGCTAAGTAGTATTCTAAACACAACACATTGACTAGAATATATTAACTAAATTTCCTTTTACTGTAAAAATACAATATATAAATTATATGGTTCCTCCAACTGTATGTTAAATATTATCATTGTATCAACATGCCGAGCAGAAAAAGTAAACAAAACCCCAAGTGGCAGAAGTAGTGCCCTCAAAGTGGAGAACAATGGTTGCATATAGTGGTCAGCATGATCTATCTTTCAATATTTTTTATTCTGGAGTATAATGTTGATTCATGTTGAGAGAGTAAACAAATAGTAAGTGACTACCAACTTGTCATTGAGACAATGAATCAATGATAAACTCTAGCATCGATTATTATTTCTCTATGGACATAAAGTTCTGATACCACTACATGCTTATGGAAGAAATGACAAGGTAAAATCTCTTCTGAAGTAAGACTATGGAAAGTTAATTCAGCTCTGAGCTCTGCAGTTGACAAATTTTTACAGGCATTAAAGGTAATTCAACATTAGGTGGACCTAAAGGTAATTCAACATTAGGTGGACCACCAAACTATGGTTGAGTACTTGACTGAACCAGGGATATCATAATTGTTACCTTTCATAAGGTTTATGATATCACAAGTACAGTTATAGAGACCCCTCTTCATCAGAAGGCAATGGAGAAACTAGTGTTGGAAGATAGTTATGCTGAAAGTTCCAACAGAAAAATTCTAGATAAACACTAAAATTCTAGATACCACATTCTTGGATAAGGTTTTTAGTTGTTACGACAGTCCGAGAGGCCAAAGAACCTATGCAAAAATTCTTAACAAATATAGATGCAAGCAGCGGGCAAACCTGGTACATGACAACAGAGGCTACACTAGTGGCCAAGAAAGGTCTTCCATGCTACAAAGGTTTAGAAAGCATAAAGAACATTACATAAACCATCATTCCGACCTTCCTTATGACATATGACTTTCCTGGTAATTGTTCAAATCAGTCGTGCATTACAGCATAAGTTGACAGTTGACAGGTCGGTTTTACATTATTCAACGTATATTGTGCATAACTAGAGTTCACTTGAACTATCCTCAAAGCATGGATAGCCACTGCACATATTACTCACTACAAAAAAACAAAGAAGCCCAGTACCTGGGTCTCGACGATCCCCTGCACCACGCACTCCATCAGCCTACTGCTTCCTGCTAGGGCTAAACTGAAATAGACCAAGAAACCAGGATCCTAGGCGTCCCCCCGCTACTATGTCACAAAAAACTCAAAGTTTGAACCACTGGATGCGGCATTCCGTCGAACAGATGCATTGGAGCAAAGGAAAGAACTCACAAAAAACTCAAAATTTGAACCACTGGATGCGGCCCAACGGCAGCAGTCCGCGGCGCTGCGGCGGCGGCGGCCGGGAGGGATCTGAGGTGTAGCTTGCTCAGTCGCGGACCTCGCGGCCTCGAGCCGAGCTGATCCTGCGCTGGATTGAACTGGGGGTGGAGCGCTCGAGCAGTCGAGCAAATAATCCCTAACAACCAGAGTCCTCGCGATACTTGTGACGAAGAGAATACTGAAAAGTAGAGGGAGCAAATCGATAAATCGCCGTTCGATAACGCCCGCCCACGGACACTTTTGCACATCACCCCCTAAAAAGTCAAAATCACAGTCCTACCCTCCACCCTCCTCTCTTCTTCCACCCCACGCACGCACCCGTCACCTCCCTCCTCCCATTCCCATTTGTTCCACTCCTCTCTCAGATCTCTCCCACCTCCAATGACCACGACCACGACGGCGACGACCACCGCGTAGACGCCTCCATACAGGCGCCCGCATCCGCCATGGCGTCCCCCGCGGCGCCGCTCGGCGGCGCGTCCCCGTCGGGCCGCGTGCTCGGCCCGGCGCTGGACCGCATCATAAAAAACGCGGCGTGGCGGAAGCACTCGGCGCTCGTCGCGGCGGCCAAGTCGGCGCTCGATCTCCTCTCCTCATCGGCCTACCCGCCGCCCGACCCCACCTCGCCGCACCCCTCGCCGCTCCTCGGCCTGCCCACCGCCGCCGCCGACGCCTCCCTCCACGCGCTGATCCTCGCCCTCGAGTCCGCGTCCCCCAAGGTCGCCGACCCCGCCCTCGACTGCGTCGCCAAGCTCCTCTACCACCGCCTCCTCCTCGGCGACCTCGGCGCCGCCAGCGACGACTCCCCGGCTCCAAGCTCCTCGCCGCCGTCCTCTCCTGCGGCGCGCTCGCCGACGACGCCATGGAGCTCGCCACCCTCCGTGTCCTCGTCGCCGCCGCGCGGTGCCCCTCCGTCGCCATCCGCGGTGAGGGCCTCGGCCAGATGCTCAAGACCTGTTATAATATATACCTCAGCAGCAGCAGCGGCGCCAACCAGCTCTGTGCGAAGCTGGCGCTCGCGCAGGTGCTGGTGATCGTGTTTGCGCGCGTGGAGGTGGATTCCATGGACGTGCGCGTGCGGACGGTGTCGATCCCGGACATGATGGACGTGTCTGATCGCAGCCTGAACGACTCCAGCATCGTGCAGGTGGCACATGTGTTTATAAATGAGGCGATGGAGGGGAGCGATGTCCCAGAGCCAGGGACTCCCATGTTGCCGGCTGAGGTGGATGGGGAGGAGGATGCCGGGATGAGCAAGATCAGGGAGGATGGGCTGGTGCTGTTCAAGAACCTTTGCAAATTGTCAATGAAGTTCTCGACACCAGATAACCCTGAGGACCAGGTGCTGCTACGGGAAAGGTCTTGTCTCTTGAGCTGCTCAAGATGGTTGTTGACAATGCTGGGACATTCTGGAGATCAAATGAAAAGTATGATCTCATAATTGCCGTTGTTTCAGTTATATGCATTTTAACAATTCAACTTGTTGCATTGCCTATCTATATAAATATTGTTGTTGCAGTGAGTTAGAAGAATGCAGATGGCTTAAATGACTATGGGAAGGAAGGCATAAAATGGACAATGTAGAAATGGATATGGAGCCATTCTTGTTTGCCATGCTCTGATAAGCATGCACTAGTAGTAGCTCAGAAATTATGGATACACACTTTTTCTGCTATTAGGGTATAGTATTTTCTCGATCCAGATGAGCTTTTGCTAATGTCTGCTCAGATGTTTTAACATGTTTGGTATGTGTTTTTGGAATGTTTTGTGACGTACGACAATGTGACATGTGAAGGAAGTGATGATATGAATCTATGGTGGTCGATACATGTTTTGGGGTTCAACAAGATTTTATTCTATATCGTAGCTGACAAAGTAAAAGGTTGCAACTTTGGGGGTTCAACAAGATTTTATTCTATATTATGATTTATGAATGAAAAGTACAGAAATGAAAGGAACTAAGCAAAGCAATAGCAATGGTATAGATGATATTAGCTATTTGTCAGAAACCAGTGTGTGTGTATATTTGTATTGCCATCAACTGGCTACTGACAAACCTTTTAGAATGGTCCATATGATGTCCTGATGATAGTCTGTGTTTGAATGTTGTTATCATAACCTGTGACAGTTTCTCCACTAAAAGACCAAGGAAAATAAATAAGTAACGAGTTAGTAGTACACTGGAAGGCATTATTGCGTGAGCTGCAGATATGATTATGGCCAGAAAGGAGGCAGAATGAATGCTATTGTATTTATAATAAGGTTGCCACAAGGTAGAAATGGTACTGGTTAAAATATGCTCATTGTTCAAACTTCTTGCAAGTATATATGTACAGCTTTTAGCCTGTATGAGGCTTTCTTTAGGTTTATGCCATAAAGGAGCATTCAGTTTAATGTGATCTTGGCAAAGAATGGAACTTGTATACTGAAGGGTTTTCTTTTGATGCAGGTACCTTGGAGCAATCAAGCAGTACCTTTGTTTGTCCTTGTTGAAGAACAGTGCCTTGTCAGCGATGAGTATTTTCCAGCTGTTGTGTTCTATTTTTGTGGGTTTGCTGTCAAGGTTTAGATCTGGGCTGAAAGAGGAAATTGGAATATTTTTCCCATGCTTGTCCTAAGGGTTCTTGAGAATGTCCATCGGCCTAGCTTTCTGCAGAAAATGACAGTTCTAAACTTGCTGGAGAAGATCTGTAAAGAATCTCAGGTTATTGTTGATATCTTTGTAAACTATGACTGTGATGTTGATGCACCAAATATTTTTGAAAGGTACGTAATTCAGTTCTTTATGAATAGGCACCTTCATATTTGTTGTAAAAAATGCAAAGCAATAGTGGCTGGTCTGTAATTCTATAGAGGTAGGCAAGTCAAGTACAGTGTCGGTATTGATGCATTGAGCTGAGCAAAGTCCTATGGAAATTATAGTTCGCTCTCTTTTCATCATAATATCATATATTAAATCACTTTTAATTCCAGCAGATCTTTGCAGGATTGTCAATGGACTTTTAAAGACTGCTCTAGGGGTTCCTCCTGGATCTACAACGACATTAACCACAGCCCAAGACCAAACATTTCGAATTGAGTCAGTCAAGTGTCTTGCAACCATAGTCAAATCAATGGGTTCATGGATGGACCAACAGTTGAGAATTGGTGAATTTTCACCCAAACTTTCTGAAGCTTCTTTAAATTCGATAGACAATCCTAACATCCTTATTGGAGAAGATGGGAGTGGAATTGATTATGAACTGCAATCCGACTCTGGTAGCCCAGACATATCTGGTGCTTCCTCACTTGAGCAGCGTCGTGCTTATAAAATAGAACTTCAGGTATGTAAATATTTGCATGTTTGGTTTAAATTCTCTCAATTGTTAAACTGTTTTTAGGGGGTTTCACATTTGGATTACTGAATCTGCAGAAAGGAATTTCCCTGTTTAACAGAAAACCTTCCAAGGGTATTGATTTCCTCATTAAAACCAAGAAGATAGGTCATTCCCAGAAGATGTTGCTTCTTTCTTGAGAAACACTGCTGGTTTAAATGCAACAATGATTGGAGACTATTTGGGCGAAAGAGATGAATTTCCTATCAAAGTTATGCATGCTTATGTTGATGCACTGAACTTTGAAGGTATGGACTTTGGTGAAGCCATTAGGTATTACTTGCGAGGTTTCAGGTTGCCCGGAGAAGCACAGAAAATTGATCGGATCATGGAAAAGTTCGCTGAACGATTCTGCAAATGCAATCCAAATTCTTTTACCAGTGCAGATACTGCATATGTTCTTGCTTATTCTGTAATCATGCTCAATACTGACGCTCATAATACAATGGTCAAGGATAAGGTTAGCCAAATGATTATTTGCCTCTGTTATCAATAACAGAAGGTTTGTTCATTAATGGGATTTTCCTCGTGCAGATGTCTAAGTCTGACTTCATTCGCAATAACCGAGGAATTGATGATGGGAAGGATTTGCCTGAAGTTTATCTGAATACATTGTATGACCAAATTGTCAAAAATGAGATCAAAATGAGTGCTGATTCATCAGTTCCACAAAACAAGCAACCTAGTAGTGTAATTAAGCTTTTGGGCCTAGACAATATTATCAACCTTGTCAACTGGAAGCAGACCGAAGACAAGGCACTTGGAGCAAATGACTTGCTCATCAAGAACATACAAGAGAAATTCAAAGCAAAGAGCACAAAATCAGAGTAAGACCAATACAACTATTCATATACAATAATTTTGCTTTCACTGATACTTTTAGTGAATTCAAGCTTGTGCCTTATGCAGGTCTGTATTTTATGTTATTACCGATACAACCATTTTAAGATTCATGATGGAGGTTTGCTGGGCCCCTATGATGGCTGCATTCAGTGTGACACTTGACCAAAGTGATGATAAGGCTGCCACATCGCAGTGTTTGCAGGGATTCAGATCCGCAGTGCATGTCACCTCCGTAATGTGCATGCAGACACAGAGAGATGCCTTTGTGACATCTGTAGCCAAATTCACATACCTCCATTGTGCTGCTGACATGAAACAAAAGAATGTGGATGCTGTGAAGGTAGGAACCAAACAGGATACCTTTTTTTTTGGCAGATTCCAATTAATGCATCTCATGATTGGAAGGACCTTATCATTCAAGGCATCTTAAATAAATACTTTAATAATCAATATTCTAACTTGTTTCTTGCAGAGGCTTAATTTTTCCAATCTTTAATCCTTTTTTTCACATCTTGCACTTTCATATGAAATTCTTTAGAGCAAATTACTTATGTCTGTGTAGTCTCTTAATTTATCTACTGCAAGGAACTTAGATGACTTCAACAACTTAGGAACTTGGACTATCCAAAGTGTTGTACACTTGTACTATATTATAGTCCTTTACCTATCATTTATCATCACCATATGAATTAATATTTGAATATATTGTTAGTTAGACCTATTTGTCCACTTTATAACAAGTTGTATTTTTTACTTGTTTTTTGACAGGCTATAATATCCATTGCAATCGAAGATGGTGATTATTTGCAGGAAGCTTGGGAGCATGTACTAACATGTCTTTCACGGTTTGAGCATTTACATCTTCTCGGAGAGGGGGCACCTACTGATGCTTCATTTTTGACAGTACCTCTGGTTGAGTCAGAAGAAAAGGCACAGAAGTCAAGTACCACTGCAGCTTCAAAGCGAACTAATGCTCTTCAGAACCCAGCTGTAATGGCTGCTGTTAGAGGGGGTTCTTATGACAGCACAACAGCAAAAAATAATGCCTCGCCGTTGGTTACTCCTGAACAGATTAATAATTTCATATCAAACATAAATTTGTTAGACCAGATTGGCATTTTTGAGTTAAATCATATATTTGCACATAGCCAAAGGTTAAATAGTGATGCCATTGTTGCTTTTGTGAAAGCTCTTTGCAAAGTCTCAATAACAGAGTTGCAGTCACCTACAGATCCACGTATCTTCTGTCTAACAAAGATAGTGGAGATTGCGTAAGACTTTTGCGACATCTAGTCTAAGACCCTATGTCCAGATACATGAATTGCCATAGCAAGCTGCTATGGTCAATAATTTTATAAGCGATCTAACTCGGAGATTCACTTGTGTAGGCATTACAATATGAACCGTATACGTTTGGTGTGGTCACGTATTTGGAAAGTTCTATCAGACTTCTTTGTGTCTGTTGGGTTGTCAGAAAACCTTTCTGTTGCAATATTTGTTATGGACTCTTTGAGGCAGCTAGCCATGAAGTTTCTGGAAAGAGAGGAACTGGCAAATTATAATTTCCAGAATGAATTCCTGCGACCTTTCGCTGTTGTTATGCAAAAGAGCAATGCTCCAGAAGTACGAGAACTTATAGTGCGATGCGTCTCCCAAATGGTTTTGAGTCGTGTTAACAATATAAAATCTGGATGGAAAAGTGTTTTACGGTACGTATGGTGTTCTATGGTTAGTTTTGATTTGTCTTGATTATCTTAGCATAACCTCATGTAGGATGCAGTTCTTGGGAAACAAGCTAGAGGAACACTCCTACATCAATACTCAATATTTATGGCATTTCTTACAGGTTTTTACTGACGCTGCTGCTGATGATCGAAAAAGTATTGTTCTGTTGGCATTTGAGACCATGGAAAAGATTGTTCGGGATTATTTTCCATACATAACTGAGACTGAAACCACAACATTTACCGATTGCGTTAAATGTCTTATTACGTTCACAAGTAGTAAATTTAGCAGTGATGCCAGTCTCAATGCTATTGCATTTCTTCGGTTCTGTGCTGTTAAGCTTGCCGAGGAAGGATTTGTTTGTCATGACAAGGATACCGACTATCAACCAAATAATTTAGATTCTTCAGACGGAATGCCACAGTGCACAAGGATGATCATGTTTACTTCTGGGTTCCTTTGCTTGCTGGTATGTTACTTTTTCTTTCACAAAATTGCTGGAAATGCATCACATTTGTAACGTAGTTCTTGTTTGAATTTTCTCTTTTCAGGTCTAGCTAGATTGACAACTGACACAAGACCAACTATCAGAAAAGGTGCAGTAGAAGTACTCTTTGACATTTTAAAGGATCATGGGCACCTCTTCTCACAGTCCTTCTGGACCAATATCTTTGAATCTGTTATCTATCCTCTATTTAGCAGTGAAAGGTCTTCACCCAATGGCCAGATTAATAGCACTGAGGATGATTCTTGGAATTATGAAACTAAAACAGTGGCAGTGAAATGTTTAGTGTATTTGTACATTACCTTTTTTGATGTGATGCGACCAGAACTTGCTAGAGTTACTTCTGTTGTTACAAATTTTATCAGAAGCCCTTACAATCAATCTGCTAGCACAGGTATATCTGTTTTTCAGTGTTTAACAGAAGGACTTGCAAGCAAACTCTCCAAGCAGGAGTGGAAAGAGATCTTGTTGTGTTTTAAAGAATCAGCAACACATGTGTTTCTTTTGTTTGACAAAATAGTTAGGATGATGCAAGATATCGAAATTCCAGATAGAAATGAATCTTATTCTGAAGCTGAGCAATATTCAGATCATGACATATACAATGATGATGAAGAGGAAGCTAATATGGAAACAGCATCTTACGCTATTGTCAAAATGAAGAATCATGTGGCTCAGCAACTCTTAGTTGTTCAGGTAATTTAATCTTTCTGTTAGTTAAATTTGTCTGTAATCCCCTTGTGTAACATGTCCTGTTTCGTAGATTTAATTTTATACTACGCTTTGCTTTCCTCACCTAACTAACATAGGAATTAGAACAGATATAAAATAAAAAGAACTCTGACTGCATGTTCAAGGTGCCAACAATCATACTAAGATCACATCACAATTTCCTGGCTTCTCTCCAGGGCATTATTAAATTGTATGAGACACATAGGAGGTCTTTTTGTGCTGAGCATATGGGCATTATGTTGGAGACGCTGTCAGCCATTGCGTCACATGCAAGTGAAGTGAGCTCTGAATCTGCCTTGCACATGAAATTCCACAAAGCATGTTCCCTTCTGGAGGTATCTGAGCCAGCAGTCATCCATTTTGAGAATGAATCTTACCAGAGCTACCTCAAACTTCTGCAAGCTTTGCTTCATGACAACCCATCATTGTCGGAAAATATGAACATCGAGTCACAAATCATGCTTGTTTCTGAGAAAATACTACGGATGTATCTGAACTGTGCAGGGCATGAGCCATCTAATGATGCTTCTCGTGGAGATCCAACTTTACACTGGGTACTGCCTTTGGGCACTGCTAAGAAAGAGGAACTGTCTGCTAGAACTTCGTTGGTCCTTCATGTAATGCGGTTATTGGGCAGCCTAGAGAGATTGCTTTAGGAGAAACTTGCCGCTCCTTTTCCCCTTATTAGCTAATCTCATTCGCTGCGAGCATAACTCTGGAGAAGTTCAACTTGCACTGTATGATATCTTCCAGTCATCAATAGGCCCTATAATATCAGTATAGTATATATTATTTGTTCACCAGTTGTACAATTTTGTCACTCCAATTTCACGTGGTAGCTTATCAGTAGTGGTCACATGGGATAAGAAAAGGGTACAAGCTTCGCACTACTGTAAATGATTGAAACCTGTTCCTTCAGAGTTCTGGTGTTGAAGGTGAAATCTCTTTCTGGTTCTTGGCTTACATGTTCAAATTTCAACTTGGGTGGGGGATTAATCTGCTTGTGCCATATTTTGCAGGGTCATGTAATATCGACCCAGATGCCTTGAGGAGGCCTTTTGAGGGGCATTTGCCACTCTTTCGTAACATTCATTTCAATTGGTGTTATCATCGACATGTTGAAGGCAGCTAATTATTGGAACTACTCTTTTCTGACTTCCAGCTCCTGCTTCACCACCTCTTGAGGTTCCAAAAACCAGTGGCTGAAATTTTGGCATGTAGCCTTTTTTCCCCTTGTGTTAATTGCCTTGTATAGTATTTTCTTCTGAAACGCGACTAAAGTAAAGAGGCTCTTCTGTCAAGTTCTTTCCCCCCAAATCTTTCTGTTCTCTTGGAATTATTATCACTGTATCTACACTGCAGTCAATATGTATTTTGTTTTTCACTCTTACTGGAAATGGATGAGTAATAAAGTGAAAGTTGATGCCGGATGGGTCTATATTCTTATTTTTACATTAAGATGTGCAGATATTCTTTCTTCCGCTGGAACCAGGCTCAAAACCGGAGGGGTCGGTTCTGGGTTTTGTCGAAAACTAGCAAGTTTTCTTTTTCCCCCTTTTCCTTTTTCAGATTTGTACTTTGAGGTAAAAACTAGAAGTAATTACATGCTTGTTGGTATAGAAGTTGATTTGAAACGTCACAAGAGGGTAAACTGGCCGAACTTAGCCTGGGTTAGAAAAACCGGCGGCCGGCCGGTTCACGGTTGCCTGGGCTGCTGGGCAGTTTCCGGCCAATAGTCATCTGCCATGTTTTTTTGACTGTTGCTAATGGTTTTTTATTATATTTTTTAAGATAATAATAAATGACAGAGACGTTAATATGGAGAGTATATACAGTTTTGGACTCAGAAAATTGTTTGAAAAATTGTCCAATTTATTTCGATTTTCAGAGAAGATAAAAGCCCAAAAGATCGGAGCCAACCGGGACCAGCATCAACTCGTTATCTCATTCCTTACTTTAGTCAACTCATTATCTCATTCCTTACTTTAGTTCGGTCTGAAACTCATTAACATCGTTGATTCACCACTACCTAGGTCTGAAACCACGATGTTAATAGAAAAAAAATAAGGAAAAAAGAGTCATCCTACAAAAATCATAAAATGGCCTTGTGACGGACCAAACTATCATAGGATTAATCCACTCCTCAAATCAACCATGTCATTATTTATTACATCTCTGCAGCAACTACGGTGCCATCAGAGTTTAGACTTTCAGAGCCAGTCAGGAATTCCCAAAATATAAAAGAAAAATAAAAGGATGGGTAGTTCTGATAAGTTCGTACGACACACGAAACCCTAATCCTCTAATTTGTTTGTACTACGCAAGCTTGAAAACAAAGCTTGGATGCTTGGAAGTCACCATCCATTACTCAAGTTCACCTAATTCCTAGTTGAAAACTACCGCCCATGAAAGCATCAACCACACATGCCCTTGACAAGAAAATGCCCTTTCAGTGGCCATTGACCAGTAGCAACTAGCATCACACACTTTTGTTTCTAGCTTTTTATTCAAGAACTTGGCCCGCTAACATACATTTGTTTTGCATTGTTTTTTTGGAGCAAATATATTTGTTCATTCTTGATGAACTCTTGATGACAAATAGCAACAACTAGCAAAACTGAGGTGTACAGTTGCTACTACACAGTACAACATGGGTAACTAACTAGCTATCAATGAGTCCTATGACCATCATCCTGCCCGGGCAGGTAGGATCGCTTGATGAACTCCAAGCAATCAGCAATGGCCTCTGCATGGAAAGAACTCTCCGCCTCCGCCGGCCCAGGCCGGCGACACCGGCCGGCCTGGCTCAGCTTCTGCGCTCTCGCCGGCGACCACCTCCTGGGGCAGCAGTCGAGTTCTTCCAGGCACCGGACAAGCATCCCGACGAGGCCGAACAGCCGCAACCGCAGCCGGAGCAGCGAGCCGAGCCGGACATGGCGCATCCGGCGGCCTCGCCGGCCGTGCCTGCAGCTGATCGCCTGATGGTGATGGATCATTGCCACTTCAGAGAAACTACACCCTTTTAGATCAATGGATCAAGCACATGTATGCGAGTATATATGTCTAGTGCTCGTCATGTACGACCTCTCATACAGAAGGTGTAGCCAGCCCCCTGTTTTAATACATTATCACCTGCACGAACTACTTGCCATACATTATTACATTATCACCAGGAGAGACTTCTTGGCTCCACCAGCTTTCGGAAATGCTTTGTCCTAACTGATGTCTTGTGATGTAACACACTGCTATATAGTATGTTCTACAATGGAAGATTCAGATTATAGATGGGGTAGTCTACCAAACTTGATCAAAATCTACGTGCCCTCATTGGTTTCTTACTGCTAAAGTGAATTATCCGTCTTTCCTCGTTAGCTTAAGTTTTTGGCTGAGCTAATTGGTGTATGTAACTCAATTTGGTATGAGTCAAAAGGTCTTGAGTTCAAGATCCAACTATCACAATTAAATAAAAATAAGTATAGTTCACTTATATTTTACCTTTTAAGACTAAAAGAGTCTACACGTGAGAAAGAGTGTCGAATTATAAGTGAATTGTCTATCTTTTCACATTGTTATTCTACAACATCAGAAAATAATTGCAAGATTGAGAGCCCAACCGCAAAGTTTTGTTCAAATGTTTACCAAACTTGAACTTGATGTGCTTTGGAAGATAATTCGCATATGAATTTTGAACCCTTGCACTTGTGAGTTGTCACCTGTCTGATCTCTCCTCTGTTGCATCGACCGTTCTGGAAATGAGGTCGAAATTAATGGCAATGACCGTTCCAATTTCGTCTTGTTGTTCTGCACCCTGTGGTGGCCATGGGGCATTGATAGGACCTGAGAAAGTTTATAGCAATGGAATTCCATGGCAGCATGTTTTTATTGGCTTATGAGCAAACAAAGTTCTGCGAGCTGTTGCCGTGACTAAAATACTCGATCCGCTGTCACGTATCCACTTGCTTGACAGTTTTCAATCACGTTTTGTTCGCTGTGTGACATTGCATATTCTTTAGATAATATAATGTTTCTTTATTTGCAAGAAAAATAATTGAGCAAAAGGCACATACACATCGATTTAGTCCCAACTTCAATTTGTCTTTAGATTTGGACAAAATAAACCGTACGGCCATATGAAGATTATCCTATATGTGTGATAAGTATTTGATTTTGTTTATGTTTCATTATCGAAGTTTAAGTTTCATTTTGTGTTATTTGCTCTTTGGTTTTTGCTGTTTGGGAGACAGCGGTCTGACCGACCTACATAGGTGGTCTGACCGGCCTGCAGAGGCGGTCTAACCACTGTGCAGAGTGCTCCCTTGTTCCTAGAGGAATGGTGTTAGACCGACTGGGTGTTGGTAATCTTATCGATGCTGTCGGGCAGTGTGCCGGATGTGCGCACTGTGGTTTAAGGTTTGGTCTAGGGTTAGAATCAATGTATGAGTATGGTTGTGTGTGTGCACGATATGGGTTTCGTGTTTTGGTGGTCGTGTGTTGTATAATGCATTGCTTTGATTAATGTGCGTTAAGTGTATGGAACTTGTGTTTAATATAGTTGCTTGATCTTTGAATGTGTATGTGGCTTAAATGACATAGCGGTCAGCGGCAATGGACCAGGACTAGACGGGGGGAGCTGAGGTCTAGAGCGGTCATGTAAGTCCGGGTGAGACTATGTGGCTCAAGCCAGAACATAGAGAAGACAAGAATCGTAGCGAGGCGAGTTTGTACATGTGGTGCGCCAAATGACAAGACCGATGTACATAGAGTCAGTTCAAGAAAGACCAAATACGTGAAGGCATCACGGCTAGTTGTTGGACACTATGTGCTACGTGTTAAAACATGAGAAGATGCTTTGGTGTGAAGTAAGGTTTCGTGGCTCATCAATTGTGTCAATTGATGGTTTTATGTCGTGCGGTGTTACGTGATGGTTTGCTTGTTATTAGTTGTAGAACTCTAGAGCTATGTCATGGTAAGACAGAAGGGATCGGGACTAGGCTAGTGGGGTTGAGGTACAAAGTGATCAAGGTGCCACCGAAAATGATTGAGTCTAGCGAGGTAGTTACAAGCCAGAAAAAGGAACTAGAGTGGGAGCTACTGATGGTGGACATGATGGGCAATGGTAAGGTGCACCGAGAATAGGCCCAAGAAGGAGCTGAAGTTTAGACTAGGTTTAGAGAAGAGCTGAGGTTCTAAATGGCCAAAGAAGCCGAATGTCATCATAGCAAAGATGAAGCAATGGATTGCTTCAAGGTGAAGGAAATAGGAAGCTTCGTGGAAGTCGGTAGATGGGTATTTTGATAAATTGTCCAATACAGGAAAAGTGACAGTATGCGAAACCACGGCATTGACCTAAGTGATTTAGGTTAAGGATGTGCTGAAAATGTGAAGTAAATCAAGTGTTGATTCACTAACGGATTAATGGGTGTATGCGCTTTGAGAAGCATGCTTGTGTAAGTGTAAAACTCGGTGTTATGTTGGGTTAATAGGTTAACCCATATAAGAGTGGATGAAACATAATTAGATGTGTTAGTTAGGGTTTCCCTTATGAGTCTCTATATATAAGGAGGGAGATGGGTGACTAGGGTTAAGTTTTTGGGAGAGTCTAGACCTAGCCTTTGAGGAGAGTGAGGTTTCTTAGAGAGAACTTATGGAAGGTGTGAGAGACTCTTGTGGTTGAGATTTTTGTCATGTTTAGACCTTATGTGTGACTAGGGAGTGCTTGTAAACATTCATATCTAAGCATCAATATACATCAAAATTCATCCAAGTCTTTTCCTCTTATGCTTGCTTTGTGTCAAAGACGTATAAGTGATGATGATGTCTCTTGAAGACCAGATCTCATTCATCTAGGTACTTGTTATTTGTAAATTCTTGTGATTGCTCGGTTTTATTTAAGAGAAGGCTGATTTTAGGGTTTTGATCTTGTTGACGTTTTGCTTTGAGTTCGTGCTATGATCTAGTTTGCTATGACATATGAGAGCCCATTCAAGTTTTCCTAGGCCATCAAGGACTCATTAGCAAGAGTAGATCGTAGTTTCTTTCTTTTGTCCAGGTTTGGTGCAACATTCCTTTAAACGGTTTTTTTATCATTGATTGTAATAGATTTCTGACATCCTAGAGAAGGTGCATACCAAACTTCAAGTGATTTGGAACCTTAGTTTGAGAGTTGGCTCAATTTGTAGTTTTAGCCTGGTTTTAGTGCAGTGGTGCTCTAAAAGCCAAAAGGTTCCGATCTTCTTAAGTTCTTTAAGATTTTTAGTTGAGATAGGTTTCTTAAGGTCATGATCTAGTTTTGATTCAAGTTCAAATCATTTGGAGTTGTGGATAAAAAATTACATCATTTCTTGTATTTGAAATCGTGCTGAAATTCTATTCTGTCCTGAGAGGAAAGGTCGGACCACCCCTGATAGAAGTCAAACTGCTCCTAAGCCGATCAGACCATCAGAGGAGAGGTCAGACCGCTCCTAGTCAGACCGACCTGAGATAGGTCAGACCGCCCTAGGCCAGTCAGACCATCATAAACGTTGTGTTAGATCTCCCGGGCAAGATTAGGCCCATTTAGCTTGATTTTTCTTAGATCTTTCTTCATGAATATTTAATCTCTGGTCTTCATAGTTTCTTATAGCTATTGGAGTGCAGGTTTTTTATTTCTCTTTTGAGGTAAAGATATGAAAAGCTTTCAATCGTGTGTCGATAGTGCCATTAGTAAACTGATAGTGATGAGGGTTTGATATTCACCCCTCTAGTCATCGTTCTCGGTCCTAAATAAACTGATAGTGCCATTAAAAATTTGCAAGATCAAATTTCGTAGTGAAGCTACTAGATTTGTATGTAATTCGTGAACATCCAACCAAAGCAATGAACATTGCATTTTGATAATGCTGAAGGTTTATCCAATCCTCGGTGAGGATTAATCAACCAAATTAGTGTACACGATTACAACACTCAAACAAGCCTTGTTTCTTGTATAAGCTTTAGAGGCTAAAGCTTGTTTGGGCATGAAGGCACGGCATTCAAACAACAAATCAACAATAGAAATACTGCACTGAACTAAATAAATGTTGATTATCTAAGGCTGCCAAGAGGGAAGTTGTGCAGCGGATTCTCCTTAAGCAATTCAGTTTCCCTGTTCAAAGAAAACAGGCCTGGTTAGACATTGACAAAGAGAACGGAACCTATGAAAACAGAATATTTAGCTATTCTTACTTCCTAAGGTTTCCGCTTGTGGCTTGCCTAAGCTTCAGAACAGATGGTTTTGGACTCTTTGGCACTTGAGGATCTGGTTCCCTAAAATAAATTGAAAGGAAATTTTTACAAAAACTTTATGTTTGTATAATTCTTTGTAAAGATCTTCAAAATTGAAGGATGCCATATAACATACGTGGCACATTCTTCGTCTACGAAGACCTCAATGGAGCTGACACGAGTTGAATGAACTGCCCCTCTCGCTCCTACTTTCTGTGGAATCTGTTCAAAGCAATGTTATCATCAGTTCATTACTGAAAGGATAGTCCTTGAGACAAGTATCGCAAGGGTCCACTCGAAGAATTCTAGTGGCTTGAGAAAAATACCTTGTGCGATGTCCATTTAGCAGGCATCATGTTATTTTCTTTGCTTCTATCTGCTTGTGTTCCAAGGGTGTGCCAGGCCCTATCGTTGCTCCTGGTTTTGCCAAGGCCCTGACTTGGCAACGAGTTCTCATCTTTGTAAACTGTAAGTGGCCTGTTAACATCGACTCTGCAAATGCGCAAAGGCACCAATACTAGTCAAAAACCTCGAGGTTCAGCTAGATACTTTACATTAATCACATGATGGTAGTGGTACAAACCTTTGCAGCTTTACCCTAGGTTTAGCCAGGTGGGAGTTTTCTGTATGCTGACCTCCTGCCACATCGAAGGCAAGATTAGCTTGCACCCAGCCAACCACTTGAAGTTGATGTTGAATCACAATATCACACAAGAAACTTACTGGTTTCACCACGGTTCAAGACAGTACCGAAGCTGCGTACTGGCTGATCATCATCTGCTGTATCATCCTGTCACAAATGATGAATAAAATTCATTCAGTGGAGGGTGGAGACTCGATGAAAAAAAATGTTGCAATCATTTAAATAGTACACCTCAGAGTGTTCCTTATTTTTGGTTGATCTCCGAAGAAATGCCCTGTATGTAGTTTCCAACTTCTCCACAGGCTTTGCTTTGCTGACGGAAAAATTAAAACGACCCGAAGATAAGAAATTTCACGGCCTTATATGCATTAATCAAGTATTAGACCAATGCATAACTAGCCAAAGAAACGTTAAGTGACAACACGAGGAAGTCATTTTCCTCCATCAAAATAAAAAGAAATCAACAACTCTCTAATTATAAAGTCTAATGGTGCATAAGATCATAGCACGACTAATTGAACACATTTCAATTCCTAAATAAGAGTGAAAATAGGACTCCAAGAAATTTACGATAGTAGGTTTTCTGACTGGAAACTAAAAAACCATTCTTTATATCAACACTCACAGGCTTCTAGCAAATTAGCAATCGATCGTAGTGAAGTAATAAATCCTGCAAGCTACATTTTCATGACTTCATGAGTGTTAGAATTTTGTATAGGGCAAATGATCAAAGAAATTGTTTGGTAAAGAAGCCTGCAAATTGTTTTAGTATAACTTCAATAACCCTCTTAAACCTCCACATTTTTCTTACACTCTTCCTTCCCCTCACTCTATATGAGAATCGAGCACTGCAGAAAATCTGTGATCTTTCATATATTCGATTATTGATCTCTCCCATGTGGTGTGGTTGATCCATAATGATGCATTACATACAGTGATGTCCACAGTCCACTGCAACTTAATTCAATGGTTTCGTTATCATGATTATAGTAAGACAAATTCTACCAAAAATCTCAAATCCAAGAACCTTTGGAAAGTGCCAATTTCTCAAAAGAATCTCACCTAGCTATACCAAGGTTAAAAATCTCGCTAGCTTTCTTTAGCTTGTTATTCGACTCCATTAGCGACGCATAAGACAGGTAGTAAATAGCATGGCCCTGACCAATCTGGTTGGCCTCCAGGAACCTGAATATCACCTCAGCATCAGCACAATTCCCAGCCTGCAAACCAAAATTTGGAAGTCAAACATACATGTCTCCGCATGACAAATGTAGATAGATCGAGCTGAAATTCAGCAACTCACATATTCTAGCCACACTTTGAGGTACCGGAGATCATCCTTGTACCGCTCGTCGTGCCAGAAGGCACGCACGCACTGCTCGTAGATCACCAACAGCCCCGAGCACTCCCCGCCGGTCGGGAACGACTCCTGAACCCATTTGATGCAGCTGCGCGCAGATGAAGCAGAGAAGACCAGCTATGAGCACCGAGCTTATAAAGTTCGATAAAAGGAGTGAAGGACCAAACTTTCCACTCGTACTGCGAACCAAGAAACCACGCAAAGAAAGAGAAGGGGATCAAGACACACTTACTCAAGCCACGGTTGGAGCGGATCATCGTCGCGGTACTCGTCGATTGCCTCGATCATCCTCCTGGACCAGCCAATCCATCAAACGATGAACGAACAAGAACATCAAAGACTTGTCCCCAGATCAAGAAACCCAGACCGAACCAAACCTAAGACCCAAGAAAAAGCCTTGCCGGGAGCGGGGTTGCCGTACCTCCGTTCGGCGAGGAGGGCGGCGCGCTGGGCGGGATCGGCGTGCGCCTTGAGGGCGCGGTTGAGGAGGCCGACTTTGCGCCCGCGCTTCAGCGGCCGCACGTTCTCCTTGAACGTCTCCCACTCGGTGTCCACCGCCACCGGCGCCGCCACGGCGCCGCCCGCCATCAGAGCAAGTGTCTCCTCATCGAGCACTGCCAACTCTTCCGCCGCCGCAGCCGCCATCGCCGTCGCCGCCATGTGAGGTGAGTCTGGGTGCCTCTCCGAAGCCGACCGTTGGGAGAGGGGAGGATTCGAATTCGAAGGATTGGACCGTTGAGTTGAGGGTTTGTAAAAGAATTGGGCTTCTTGTGATTTCGGCTTAAAAAATTATGGCGAGCTGGTAGAGGGCTTGAGAGGAAGGAAGGAGGATATCGGTATGGCACGTTGGTTAAACTATTTATTTATTGTTTATTAGAGAATGACATGTGGGTTATATTATTTTAAAATTTTATTTATTGATTTGTGCAGAAGAGGGCTAGTGCTAGCAGGCTTCATTTGACAGCAAGTATGAGACCATATAGAGGTTATCCTATGATGTGTGATAAACAGATCTGGCTAAATGGGCCGTCTAACATGACACGTCACAGATCCGGATAGGACACAACCCGATTAGGCCCGACATGGCTGGCTTGAATAAGTTACCGTGTCTTGTCGTGTCGGCTCATGTGTCTGCTCTCTGATCCAAGCATGCCATAGAGAGGAGTCGAGTCGTGCCAGACTGACTTGGGCACGCTTAGTGTGATAGGAGGAGGCTGAAGGCGGTGATTACTTTGAAAAGTGATTACTTTGATAGTTTTATCATGTTGTGTATACACTTTTACTACCATTTATGTAACGAATTACTTTCCATAATATACAGAAAGGAACTCACAACATCTAATCCGATGAGCTGCGTGACCTAAGGTTCTCTAGTATACCGGAGAGCGGCTTGACAATGTTGAGCACGTGGAAGATCATGTAAAATAGTAGCTCTACCCTGTATGCGTTGCCCTTCTCTTGCATACGAAAGAAATACATCATAACTTGAAATTACTATATATTATAATACAATTTACTGCATGTTAGAGATAAAACTACCGCTTACTTTGACTCTATGGCAGTTTGGATCTTTTATCCTTCATCGTCATAAAATTCCAGGAACTCCATGGTAAAGAAGGTGTAGTCGTTCGGGAGAGCCTGTTTTAGCATGACGAACAGTGACCTTGAGAGACCATGTGGTGGTCATCCCGTGTGTATGATGAGTAATTGACATCGGTTTAGGAAAGTCGAGTTTGAGTTGGTTGGTTCGGACCATGTCGTTGCGCGGTGCAAACAGCTTCGGTCGGACTTGGTCGATTGCGGTCGGGAGTGCTTAGGACGTTTGTTTTCTTTCTCGATCGGTCGATTTAGGTATTTCATGTGTGAGCACCTTTCATTGTGGTTAATGATGATTATGCTGTTTCGTGCGGTGCTATGTGATGGCTTGCTTGTCTGTGTGGTTGCAGGACTTCGGAGCTAGGTCATGGTGAGGCGTGGGAGGACCGGGACTAGACATAGGAGGTGTTGAGGTCCAGACGGTCGGAGATGCCAAAGATGGTCGAGGCTGCTGAGGTGGTTGCGAGCCGGGAGACGAGGAACCGGAGCTGGAGCTACCGGAGGTGGACACGACGGGCAGCGGCGAGGTAGATCGGGACTAGGCTCAGGGAGGAGTCAGAGGTCCAGACGGTGGGATACCAGTTGCGGTCGTGTGTGACGGAACAGACCGGGACTAGACTCAGGAAGAGTCGGAGGTCCAGTCGGTCGGAGTCAGGTGCGGTCATGCGTGAACGACAAGGAGCGCGAAAGCTTCCCGGAAGGTGCAGGAGGGGCGAATCGGTAAATTCGCAAGGCTGCACAAGCGAGAGACGGCTCCGTTAGGGTTTAACCGACATAACGGGTTGGAGACCCGTTAGCCAAGGGCTATAAATAGGTGTTGGGGGCTGCATACCCCCTTGAGGGTTTTTGTGCATTTGCTCTCCATTTTATGTGTGTTCCTCCCAAGAAGCATGTGAGACTCTTGGTGTTCTTGATGATTGAGAGGGAGTGAATGGATTGAGAGTCTTGTAATTACTCCTCCTGTTCTAATGTCCATGCGTATGGGGACTCCTTTGTAATCTTTCACTCTATTCAGAAATCCTGTGTTGAGATGCTTTGGTTTCTGTTTCTTCTTTCTTGATCTTTGTTCTTCTCTGCTTATCCCTTTTGGTTGAAGTAGATGTTATTCTTTGCCTTTCTCAGATCTGTGTTCTTCTTTGAGCAGAGAAATCTTGGTATTTCAGTTCTGTTGTCTCAGAGATAGAGCTCTAGTTGTGATGTTAAAATCTGTAACAGAAGGAGGCTAGAATCTCAAGAATTTCTAGTGATTTGGAATCTAGAGGCTAGTTGATCATACGTACCCTTTTAGTCTTTTCTGTTTATTATCAGTTTTTTGTCTCCTGAATGTTTTTGACTTGATGTTCTGTTGTGTAAGTTCTATCTTATAGTTTTCGATCATCTTTTGCTAGTCCCTGATGCAGCTTCTATGCCAAAAATGTTTCAGACTACCACTATATGTTGTTTTCAAGTTTTCAGTCTGGATTTAGGTTCACTACCGATTACCTGCTTGTCTGAAATTTCTGCAGCAGTTTGGTTCGGCATTTCCTGGCTGGTTCTTTGGACTAATGTCACAATCCTCTGTCCAAAGAGCGGTCTTGATTGATCACCGCTCTGCTTGATTCCCTTTGCCAGGAGGAAGTCTACACCTTTTTTTTTGGGTTCTTTTGTTGCTGCTTTGCTCCTTTTTCTTTTCAGTTGTAGGCAGCTTCTTTATGTTTTGCCGAGCATACTGCTTTCAGCTTCACGGTTGCTTTTGGGAGGTGTCAAGTCTGTTTTGGTTGGTCTGCAGGTTGTGTTCCCCTTTTCAGTTTTCTTTTGCTGATCTTTGACCATTTTGCATGCAGATCAAACGGGATTATTTTCACCGAAATTTTCTTGATTACTCTCGATTTATGCTGAATTTATTAGTATCGCATGTGTTCCAGTTTTCAGCAGAATTTATTTTCTGTGAGTTGCTTCGCTCTGCATCTTTTTGAGTAATCAGTGTACGAA
Organism: Bonia amplexicaulis; assembly: GCA_036346245.1. NCBI lineage: Eukaryota > Viridiplantae > Streptophyta > Magnoliopsida > Poales > Poaceae > Bonia > Bonia amplexicaulis. Next base: position 3,680,202 of record CM070738.1, on the reverse strand, counting down.
TTCTCGGGGGCGATTTTCAAGAGAACGACATTCACCCCCCCTCTGTCGCCATTTCGATCCTACAGACCTCCTCTAGTTTATAAAATTTGGAAACTTCCCACCAGTCGTAGCACGGAAGGCGTCATTCAAACGTACAATTACTTTACTACTGACTACACGTTGATGGTCATCCAGGTCGGTGCATTTTTTAGCGTAATTGTTCAAGTCTAGCACGTTGATGTGCCTGTGCACAATGTTTATGTAGTACATAGACTAGTGGGAGTTGTGAAGCAAGGGGAGGAAGACCTGGCAATTTAAACAGAAGGGGATGACAACCATGTGAAGACAAAATTATCTGCTTGCATAATGTAAACTATAACTCACTAATTTTACTGTCTTAGGGTTCATCTTGTCGAGTTCAACTCCCAAAATACTCGCGTGCAAGCATGCTGTTGTACTCTTCATTTTTCAAGAACTCCTCGACATTTAGCAGCCTCTGCAAAATATGAAGTCACAACCATGTAGCTGATATTTACTCTTCGGCCACAACGCCATATCATTGTGGCACATGTAGTCGATGAAGAAAGACACGAACATGTCTTTAATCATCTGACCATCATTGAACGAGGCCGCAATATCACCACCGGTGGCAAAGAGGAAAGCATCGCTGGACTGTAGCAAGACCTCATTGCAGCAAGACCAATGGTAAGTCACATCACGGTGCAGATGATGAAAAGAAATAAACACGCTCATATGGGAGAAAACAAAAGGAGATAATCTTACCCTTTTAGGCTCTGGTTGTTCAGTATGAGCTCCCTAGCCATGATGTCCATGTCAATCAGCACATATAGCCATGTGGTATGACACTTGAATGGGGAGACCAGCTTGCTAGGAACTCTAGCCATCCTCTCCCCCTTCCTAGTCTACTTGGTGGGCAAAACGACAGCCTGCATGCAAATACATTTTTTTACTGCTATAACTATAATGGAATTACTATACTCTTATTGTAATATTACTGCACAATAAATAAAAAGAAACTTTTTAAAAATGTTATTATTTAATGACTCACATGTAAATATTTTACTGTAGAGTAAAGTGGGACCTAATGCAATATTTTTTAAAATTTTACTATTACGTTTATATGAAATTACTGAATGCTACATAATATTTTACTAACGTACACACTAAAATTTAATATACAGAGTGAAAAATTAGTGCGACAAAAATAAAAAAATTATAATAATAATAATTTCCTTTTGTTGGACATGAGTAAAGCTTTACTATGGGATAAATAGAACCAGTAAAATATTTTACTATCAAGATTACTCAAAATTACTGCATTTGATAAGAAATTTTACAGTATACATATAAAAAGTGTCATTTAGCCATGTAAACGTAATGTTACTACACTCTTTCTTGCAATTACTGTCAGAAACAATATATCATTACCGCACTCTTGCCTCTGTCGTTGTCCTAGCATCTGAACCAATGTCGGTATTCGTCGCCTCAACGGTGTCGTCCTAACGCACCTCTAGAATGGTGGGCATTGGACGATGGCTCGCGGCAGCCTAGGGGTTGAAGATGTCGGGGTACATATCTGGGACAATGCCAGTCTTGAATGCCAAAATAGTATTATCGATGGAAGCCACGATGTCGGCCGCGTCCTGCTGGTCTGTGTAATCGAATAAGCTGCAATTAGTGTCACAATAATGTTGCAACGTTACATGAGATATGGCTTCATATATAAAAGTACACATCTATTATATGATCTTACCGTGCTAAGGATCAATATTTTCATGTACTTGATGGGAGGCTATTGCACCTATTGCAATTAAGTTTACTGCTAATTACAAATAAGTTTACTACCAATTATAAGTAATTTTACTATTAATCGCAAGTAATTTTACTGCTAGTTATAAAAATTTTCACCACCAGTCGCAAGTATTTTTACTATCAGATCACCCTCTACGCTCAGAAGAGTCCAGTAACCCTAACACAAGTAATTTTACTACCAATCACAAGTAATTTTATTGCACCACAACAGAGAATTTACTGCACTTTTCTGAGTAGAACTGGTCTCCTGGGAAGGTTGGGGGGACTTGGCATGTTGTGCCATGCTAGGCCGAGCTATGTGTCGGCATGGTACTATGTGTGCCAGGCTGGACGACCCATAGTGCTAAGGTGCCAGCCCAAGCACAACACGCTGAGTCGGGCTGGACTGGCACAACCCGTTCACTATTCGTGTCATGTCATACTTGGGCCAGGCCAACAGTACTGTGCCTCAGGCTAGCACGGTTGGCCTAGTCAATTTGGCTAGGTTAGATGATGAGTATTTAACTTTGCTATGCAAATATTGTTGAAGTTTGAGCTTGAGTTTGGTTTTGGGATTTTCCAATGTTCATAGTTGCTATCAGTGCATTACTGGTCTGATCGATTTAGAGTAATGATCAGACCATTGGGTATGGGTGGTTTGACCGATCCTCGCATGACGGTCAAACCGAAGTTGAGCCAAGTGTAATCAAGTATGGTGCGTGCGGTCCAACCGCCATGGAGAATGCGGTCTGACTGGCCTGTGGTCATGGAGGCTGGACGTGCAAGACCAGTGTGGTGGTCATGGAAGCTGGTCGTGACCGGCCATAGCATGGCAGTTAGACCGATGGTGGGTGGTCTAACTGGCTGTGATACGACAGTCAGACCGGTTTCTCAAGGGTAATCATATATGGGGGCTAGACATGTCTGGGGTACCCAAATCATATCTAGGTGATGATGAAAATGGATATGAGCATAGTTGTGGAGTAGGTTGCCAAGAATATTATGCCTAGATGCTGTGAGGTACATGTGGAGGCTATGTGTGATATGGTTGGGTGAATCATGATGGTCTTGAGTTTGACTCATGGCTTGAGAGCTATGAGGGGTTTGAGTGTGCATAACATGTGTGTCATTGTTTAGTTGTGGTGTGTTGCATGATGTCTTACTTTGACTAATGTGAGTCAAGTGCATAGAACATATGCTCAAGATTGTTGCTTAGTCTTTGGATGTGCAGGTAGGTTGGAGAACGTTAGTGATCAACGGCAATAGACCGGGACAAGGCGGGAGAGCTGAGATCCATGTGATCAAGTCCAGGTGATGTTACATGGTTTAAGTGGGAAGCATAGAGAACACAAGGATTATGAGGATGCGAGTTGGTGTATGTTGTGCACCGAGTGACCAGGGCGATGCACATAGAGACGGTTCGGGAGAGTTCGAATATGTAAAGGTGTGATAACTAGTCATTGAGCATTTTGGGCTACGTGTCAAAGCATACGGAGATGCCTTGATATAAAGATAAGGATTCTTGGCTCATCAATTGTGTAAATTGATGATTTTGAGTATTATGCAGTGCTACGCGACGATTTTCATATTCTTAGTTGCAGGAATATGAAGCTATGTCATGATGAGACAGTCGGAATCAGGACTAAGATAGGACAACTTAGGTCCAGAGCGATCAAGAGATCGGGACTAAGTTAGGAGAGCTAAGATTCAGAATGATCAAGGTGCCACCGAAAAATGACTGAGATTAGCGAAAAGGTTACAAGATAGAAAGATAAGAAATCAGAGCGAGAGCTACTAGTGGTGGACATAACGGGCAATGACAAGGTGGATCAGGACTAAGCTCAAGGAGGAGCTGAGGTCCAGAATTGTTAGGGAAGCCGGGTGCCATCATGGTACATGGAGAGGCATGTTGCGCACCAATTGACTTGGGCTTGTTTGCAAACGAGGATTGTTTAGCTGGATCGGACGTATAAGAGGCTTGGAGGTAAGTCAGTGGGGTCATATGGAGTTGAAGATGAAGCACAGAATTGCTTTAAGGCGAAGAAAGCAAGAAGTTTCGTGGAAGGATGGTAGATGGGTATTTTGGTAAATTGCCTAATATCAAAAAATTGATGGTGTGTCAAACCACGATAGTGACCTAAATGGATTAGGTCAAGGATGTGCTAAAAATATTAAGTGCATCACGTGTTGACTCACTAACGGGTTAATGGTTTGTGCGCTTTGAGAAGCATGCATGTCTAAGTATAAAGCTTGGTATGATGTTGGGCTAACAGGTTAGCCCATGTCAGTGGATAAAACTCATCTAGAGGTGTTGGTTAGGGCTTCTTATAAGCCTCCACTATATAAGGAGGGTGAGTGGAGAGAGTTAGGGTTAGCTCTCTAGTAAGCCAAGTGGAGGAAAATTAGGGTTCTTGGAGAGAACCATTGAGAGATGAGTTGTGACTCTTTGTCTTGAGCTTTTTGTTATACTTAGGAATGTGAGTGGATGGAAGTGGTTGCAAACATCTATCTCTAAGTACCAATAGATATCCAAAATTCATCCGAATCTTTCTCCTCTTTTCTCATGTTGAAATCTTAACTTGACTTAGTTTTTTTTGTGTTTCCTTCTCCCCTCTTGATCTTATTGTGATCCATGATAAGTAAGAGGTAGAAGATGAATCTAGTTGATCAATCTTCACCCATCTAGATCACTCATATAGCAAGATTTGATATCAAACCTGATTTGGCTTATTAATTGCTCAAATTTGGGTTTTCGTGATTAAGATAGTTTTTATCCTGAATCCATGCCTAGATTAGTTTACTATAACATGTAGGAGTAGATCTGGATCATCCTCTTGATTAGAAACTCCTCAAGTAAGAACTAATTTGGATTTTAGGGTTTTTGGTGTTCTTAAGACATAGATTATTGATTGGTTTAGGTCCGTAATGCCTTGAACAAGTCTCATGCCAAATTTAGGGATGTTTAGATGGGATTTGAGCAAGTTCTTAACATTTGAGTTTTGACTCGAGAGGTTTTTAAGTCTAGGAACAGGGGACCGGTCCGACCAGCTCTAGACCTACGATCGGACCAGTGGACCAGCCAGACCAGCGTTAGACCAGTAGTCAGACCGGCCAACCTAGTCTTAAGCCTGCGGTCAGACCGACCCAGTGATGACGTTGCTCATTTTGTCATTCAGCTCTTCCCTTGGTTATTTGGCTTTTGTTTGATGATTATTTCCAATGTGTATATGATCCTCTTAGATCTCTATAGACATTAAAGTGAAGAAGCTTTTGTATTCGAATGAGGTTGACTCTATTGAAGCTAAAAAGAGGCAAAGATTATTCACACCCTTTTGATCCCTACCATCGGTCTTATAGTAAGGATCCGACGTGGCGTCTGAGTTAGCCCAAAATCGGAGTGAAGTGGGGCCACGAGAGGTGAAGTGAGTGGTTTAATAGTTCAAGGTTGTGTTCCGGACGGATTCACAATTTAAGGTTGAAAATTGAACTGTGGCTAGAATTTAGGGTTGAAAAGTGAACATTTTCTAACATAAAATGGAAGCAGTACCTGTGTAATAGTACAGTAGCATCATATAAGAATTTTGATGTTCATGTTTGTGCGAACAGTCTACCGAACGAAAGTAGATCTTATGAAGCACCGAAATTTTTCATACGAACAAAGTTTTGGTTTCTCAAATCACATGAATACCTGTATTTGATGAGAAGTATATATTTCCCAAGAGACAAGTATCAACCAAATAGAGTATAAATTATCTAGATCATCAATTGCAGCATTCATGCTTTTCCATAATTCATACATCATGAACTCAACTTCAGGCAAGCTTCATAAGCACTGAACTTCCCCTCGCGACCAAATTTCAATGGAACTTATCATACTATTTGTTGCATCTAGAAGCATTTATTTAAGAGTATTCAAACTTCCATAAGACCTGATATCACATGTTCTTACCCTTCCATTACAACTTGTTACATCTAAAAAATAGTAACAATTACTGGTTACTGAATTAGACTATGAACAGATAATGGTCATGCATAAAACACCTCATGGCCTTCGCTGTGACTGCAGCTGCGAAGGGTCCACAAGGCCTTGCAAGACAACAAGCTAATCCAATAGTGCAAACTTTTCATCCTCAAGCGACTTGACCTCCTCTTCTGCCATGCCCAATTGTTTGTCCAGTGTGAAGTTTGTCAGCCGGAAGTCCTCTTTGAAGCACAGAAAGATTTGGAAATCACTCTGCACTCTGCGCTGTGTATTTTCAGGAAATGAACAGTGACTGAAGAATGCAAGAAACTTCAGAGAAAACACAGAAAGGAACAGAACTGTGAATCCAATGATATTGATGGGAATGAACCGATCTTTATTCTGGGTCTCCTTCCCCTTATATAATACTTGATAACCGGATACAAGTATACATCTGAAAGTGATGCTTAAGATCCTAAAGACTCGGTTTATTTAACTGAACTAACAGACTAAGTTCAGGCTACTTAAAACAGAAAAGACTCGGTTACTTATACCAAGTCTTACGCAAACCATCCGACAAAACTGGACTGCCTAGACTTAGTAAACAAGAATTAGTCAACATTTCACCCCCCTAATTCTTGATGCGCTTGATTTCTCTAATCCCGATCTTTTCTCGAAGCTCCTGGAAACGAATTTTCCCAAGCGGTTTTGTAAAAATGTCTGCAAGCTGATTCTCAGTCCTGACAAAACCGAGAATAATCTTGCCTTTCTCAACGCAATCTCGGATGAAATGAAACCGCACATCTATGTGCTTGCTCCTATCATGAAATACAGGATTCTTGCAGAGTGCAATGGCTGATCGATTGTCCAGATTTAGTACTGCACTTTCAGTCTCTTCATGCTTCAGATCTCCGATCAATTGATTGAACCAAATTCCTAGACATGCGGCTGAAGTTGCAGCGATATACTCCGCTTCACAGGAGGACAGCGCAACTATTTTCTGCTTCTGCGATTGCCACCCGATTTGACTCTCTCCAAAGAAAAAAATTACTCCAGTGGTACTTTTCCTGTCATCAGTGTCTCCTCCCAGATCACTGTCGCTAAAACCAATTAAACGCAGGTCCTTGCCTTCCTATTTCCGGTAAAGGCACCCAAAATTCAGCGTACCTGCTAAATACCTGAGTATATGCTTGACTGCTACAAGATGATCTTGCTTAGGATCTTCCATAAACCTACTGACATAACCAACTGCAAAGGAGATATCTGGGCGTGTATGCACAAGATACCTCAAACTACCGACAATACTTCGGTAGACAGTAGCATCTACTGCAGGTTCTTCACTTCTCTTTGACAATTTCAGTCTAGGTTCCGTGGGTACTGCACACGGATTGCAGTTTGCCAAACCTGCCTTCTCAAGCAACCTCTTGGCATAAGCATACTAATTTAAAGTAATGCAACCAGCCTTTTGCTGAACTTCTATGCCCAGGTAGTAGCTCAGCAGTCCCAGATCAGTCATTTTGAACTTCTTCTTCATCTCTGCCTTGAATCTGCTAACAACTACTGGATCTGCACCTGTTATCACCAAATCATCAACATATACTCCAACTAGCAACATGTTACCTTTTGATCCATGCGTGTAGATGCCATGTTCAGACACACTCCTGCTGAACCCGAGTGATGACAGAGTGTGATCTAATTTAGCATTCCAAGCCCTCGGTGCTTGTTTCAGTCCGTACAAAGCTTTGTGCAGTCGCAATACCTTGTGCTGCTGCTCGTCTTTGACAAAACCCGGTGGCTGCACAACATACACCTCCTCTTGCAGTTCTCCATTTAGAAATGCTGTTTTCATGTCCATGTGATGGACCATCCAACTCTCTTGTGCTGCCATTGCAAACAATAATCTAACAGACTCCATTCGGGCAACAGGAGAGAATACCTCTTCAAAATCAACACCATGTTGTTGGATGTAGCCCTTTGCGACGAGACGTGCTTTGTGCTTGACCACAGCCCCGGTCTCATCACGCTTTAGTTTGAACACCCATTTCAAACCAATTGGTCGATACCCTGGTGGCAGATCCACCAGACTCCAGGTCCTATTGTCTTCAATGGCTTGCATTTCTTCTGCCATTGCTTGTCTCCAGGGCTGATGTTGCTGGGCTTCAACAAATGAAGTTGGTTCCTCAGCGACTGACAAATGCAGTTCTTCCACTGGGTGTGAGGTAGCCAGTATATTGTCCACCATGCGAAATCGAGGTAGCGTCTCCTCATCATCAACCGTGGTCATTGCTTCAGTGGTGGGAGAAACAAACTCTACAGTGGGCGCTATTGCCGCCGGAGTTTGGCTTCCCGTTGCTACCGAACTGTCTTGACCAGGGACTCCCTCAGCCTGATCCATGAAAACTGCATTCTCCATGGATTCTTTCTGATGCTCGATGACAAAATCTCCGGTGGTGAAAGACATCTGTTCTGTGGTCATTGCTTCCCACTCCCAGCTCCTATCCTCGTCAAATACCACATCACGCGTCACGTGAACACGGTTTGTGGCAGGGTCGTAAACCCTGTATCCTTTGGTCCCGGCTGAGTAACCGATGAAGACCATTGGGGTACTACGGTCATCAAGCTTCCCTTGCGTCGGCTTAGTGTTCTTCACATGCGCGATACACCCAAAAGTCCGGAGGTAGTGTACTGCTGGTTTGCGCCCGTGCTAAGCTTCAAACGGAGTTTGACCATTGAGACTCTTGGTGGGTGATCGATTGAGAAGATAAGTTGCAGTTACAACTGCCTCTCCCCAAAACTCAGCCGGTACCTTCATTGCCTTGAGAAGACACCTTGCCATGCCGACGATGGTCTGATTTCGCCTTTCAACCACGCCGTTTTGCTGTGGTGTGTAGGCCGTTGAATAGTGCCGCTCAATGCCGAGGCTCATGCAGTATTCTTCAAATCTGGTCGAGTTGAATTCACCCCCGTTGTCAGTGCGGAGGACACGCAATTTCCTTCCAGTTTGATTTTCAGCTGCAGCTTGCACACGCTTGATCGCCGCTGGTGCTTCATTCTTTGATGTCAACAATTCCAACCACATGTAGCGACTGAAGTCATCAACTAGCAGAAGAAAATACCGTCGGCCTGCGTTGGTAGCTGGGGTGATTGGGCCACATAAGTCCCCATGTACCAAGTCCAGCCGATCTTCCGCGCGAAAATGAGCCTTCTGTGGAAATGGACATCTTCTTTGCTTCCCGGCAAGACAGGCTTCACAGAGTTGGTTAACATGCTTTAGTATTGGCATGCCGCGCACCATGCCTCGCCTTGCCAGCATGTTCAGACTGTCGAAGTTGAGATGGCCATATCGAGCGTGCCATCGCCACGCCATGTCTCCCTTCTGCGCCAATAGACATACAGGTTGTACGACTTCAAACTGCAGCACATAGAGCCGATTCGGCCCCCGTCTCACCCTGGCGAGTAACTGATGTCGACTGTCCCAAATCTTCAGAACCCCGTGCTCAATCTCCACCTTTGCGCCATTCTCATCGAGTGCTCCTATACTGAGAATGTTGGCACGGAGGTCTGGAATGAAATAAACACCCCTAAGTGCCCGCTGTGCACCACCATGGTCGGTGAGCAGCACCGTGCCGATGCCTGAGATGTCAACATGTGAACCATCACCAAATTTTACAGAACCAGTCACGCTGGTCTCGAGTTCTGCGAAGAGTTCCTTTTGGCCTGTCATGTGGTTCGTTGCTCCTGTGTCCACGAACCAGGTGTTGTTGTTACCTGTTCCAACCATGCCGAGCAACATCTGGTCATGCATTCGAGTCGAAGCCTCCACTCGAGCCTTGGCAGATGATCCCTCAGAAACACTGGACGATGCGAGCACTTTCAAAAAAGTCTCGTCCTCGCGCGGTGCGACCAGCGTTGTTACGCCACATGCTTGAGCCATGAAAAGTGTTGGCTCATCGTCTTCATTCTGCGTCAGCAGTGCTTTTCCCTCGCGTCTTGATTGGCGGCATTCTATGGCCCAATGACCGAGCTTGCCACAATTCCGACACTTTTTCGTCGCGGCGCGGCCGGATCCTGCCTACTCGGCCACCAGAGTCACCGCGGCCGGCGTTGATGTTCTGGCCGCCCGTGAAACTGCGCCCATCATCATCAGTGCGCCTGTGATCACCACGCCCACCAGTATTGACACGCCTCAGATCAACCTGTCCACGACGTCGATTTCCGCCGCCTGCGCGAAAATTTCTTGAGGGTCCACTCACCGAAATCTTATCTTTGTAACGGGCAACCCATTCCTCCTCAGTGAGGTAGAGTTTTCCTCCGGCGTTTGGACGTGCACCTTCGTCCAGCCGATCTTCGGCCGCCTTGAGACATCCTGCCACCTCTTCAACCGTCAGCGTCTCCAAATCGAGCAAGGTCTCAATGGAGAGAGCAATCTGGTTGAACCGGGGAGGAACAACTCGCAGAATCTTCTGCACCACCCTGGGCTCCTCGATGTCGACGTCGAGTACCCTCAGTGCACTGACAAGGCCTGTGAGACGCATTGTGAAGTCGTCCACAGTCTCGCTGTCGCGCACTGAGAAGTCCTCGAACTCTCGCCGGAGTTGCTGCTCTTTGGCTCGTCGAACTCTGTCAACGCCAACGCGCAACGTCTTGATGGAATCCCACGCATCCTTCGCGCTGGATTTGTTGGCGACCACGGAGATCATCTCCGGTGGCACCGCACGGCAGATGGCCTCCAGCGCCATCATATCTTCCTGCGGTTTAGCCTCACCGGTCTCCACAATGTTCCACAGTCCCCTCGCCCGAAGCATTACCTTCATGAGTGCAGACCAGTCGCCGTAGTTGGTCCGGATTAGCATCGGATACGCCATGCCTCCACCAACCTCTCTCACCACCTTGTGAACCACTAGAGCCTGACTGCTGCTACCGCTCCCGCCGGTGTCGTCCTGGCGCGCTCCAGAGTGGAATGGTGTGAGAGAGCGTCGTGGTGAAAGGGAGCGACTTCCGGCCATCTAGGATCGAGCACAACTCAGGGCTCTGATACCAAATGTCAGCCGGAAGTCCTCTTTGAAGCACAGAAAGATTTGGAACTCACTTTGCACTCTGTGTGTGTTTTCGTGAAATGAACAAAGGATGAAGAATGCAAGAAACTTCGGAGAAAACACGAAAGGAACAGAATCAGAATCCAATGATATTGATGGGAATGAACCGATCTTTATTCTGGGTCTCCTTCCCCTTATATAATACTTGATAACCGGATACAAGTATACATCTGAAAGTGATGCTTAAGATCCTAAAGACTCGGTTTATTTAACTGAACTATGAGAGACCATGTGGAGGTCATCCCATTGTGAGTGATGAGTAATTGACATCTGTTTTCAAAAGTCGAGTTTGAGTCGGTTTGTTCGGACCCAGACGTTGCTTGGTGCAACGGGCTCGGTCGGACTTTGGTCAAGCGAAGTCGTATGGGTTAGGATGTATATTTTATTATTGCGACTTGTTTGATCTTGTTTATGCTATTTACACGTTCATGTATCGAGCGGTGCTATGTGACGTGTTTTCTTGTCTGTGTGTCCGCAGGACAGCTAGGCGGAGTCGTGGCGAGACACGGTGGACCGGACTAGGCGCAGGTGGCGCTGAGGTCAGAACGGTCGGATGTGTCGAAGACGACGTGGACTCGAGGTGGTTGCGAGGCATGCGAGGCAAGGAGCGCGGAAGCTTCCCGGAAGGTGCAGGAGGGGCGGCAGGGAATTTCGCAAGGTGCACAAGCGGAAGACGGCTCCGTTAGGGTTTAGCCGTGAACGGGTTGGAGACCCGTTAGTCAAGGGCTATAAATAGAGGTGAGGGGCTGCATACCCCTTAGGACACTTGAGAGCTTATTCATATCTTTGTGTGTGTTGTGTTCCTCCCAAGAAGCTTGTGAGGCTCTTGGTGTTCTTGAGGATTGAGAGGGAGAGGATGGATTGAAAGTCTTGTAATCATTCCTATGATTCTAATGTTCATGCGTATGGGGACTCATCTTCATCTTTGTTCTCTATGATGTTTTTGGTGTGAGTGTCTGTTTATCTATTTTGCTCTCTTTTGTGAAACCTCATCAAAACTTTTTTTGGCTAAGTAATCTCATGAGAGTCATTCTTATTTGGAGCAGCAGTTTGGTTTTTAAAGTCCTTCGGATACTCTCTGTTGTTTCCTTTTGTGATACCTTTGGTCTGCAAGAAGAATATTATTTTCTTTACTCTATTCTACCGCAACATCAAGGTGTTTCTAGTCCTCTTTTATTTTGCTTTCTGCTCAGTAGTTGCTCTCGGCCAGCTGCAGAATAATTGATCAAACGTTTCGGACTGGCCGGCCGCAAGACTTGGTTTCATTTTGCCGATTCTTGTATTTCTCTGCCATCGATCAAACAGCCTTGTATTTCTTCTTTGAAACTTTCTCTTTGTGAGGCTGTTTTGATTCTCAGTTCAGCTCATGGTGTTCGGCGGTCTTGGGTGCAATTTGTGAATCCTCTTGGGAGCAATCTTGATCATGTTCTTTTGGGAGCTTTAGATTTTAAGTCATCGCTATTTGTTTCTTGTCTTTGCCGAACATCCTTACCAATATGATTCTTCATGGATAGCTATCATTTGTAATCGGAAGAGCATAACAAATGACTTGTCTTGATGTCATTGCTATTGATTCTTGTTCAACCACAATGACAAGTCTATTTGTTTTAACCTTCGGTTTCGGTTTGATAGATCTTGATTTCCTCTCATCCTTGGTACTGTACAGATTTCTTTTGTTTGTTAGCTTGTGATCCTCTCAAGATTTGGCGGTGTTCGAGAGGATCCTTTGTCGACCATCTCAACAACTATTGCGGTTGGTGATTGATTTCTCTTTTAGCTTTTGCTTTCTTTTCTTTACGCTTTTCGATTGAAACCTCTCTTTTGAGGCTGCAAATCATGCTTTTCTAGTTTCGGTTGTGCTCTTCTTTTCGGTTTTCGATCATTTTGTTTGCCTCGGTTGGACGACCGTACTCGCTTGCTCTTGATTTTACAAGCGGAATGCTTCTTTTGTTTTGTTGTCACCGGGCTCTTCTCATTTCGACAACAGAGTAATTCTTATTTGTGTCGTGTTTAGTCTCTTTGCGATTGCTCCTCCAAGCAAACAATCTATTTCAAGTTGAAAATCAAGTTGGGACACAATCACTCTGTTGTTTGGTTTCAAGTCAGCAAGATTTATTTTTCTTCATAGCTTATCTAGTTATCGGAGAAGAAAAGTTACGGAGTACTTTGGGGCGATTTTTAAAGGCACCATTCACCCCCTCTGTTGCCATTTTCGATCCTACAAACTAATGTACTAAGTTCAGGCTACTTAAAACAGAAAAGACTCGGTTACTTATACCAAGTCTTACGCAAACCATCCGACAAAACTGGACTGCCTAGACTTAGTAAACAAGAATTAGTCAACAAAGTTTTCTTCCACCAGCAGTAGGTACTTCCTTCTTAACTCTCGATATTCATTAGCAGAACCAGAATCTAGCAGGGATCTGGTGTTCCTCTATCAGATTATTGCATGGGAAGGCGAAGCTCATTCTCGAAGCTTCTTTTATGTGGCTTCTGTATCTTTCCTGATGAATGCAGAACCTCCTTCTAAGGCAGTTCAGGTTCAGCTTCTGTATCTTTCCTGATGAATGAAGAAAGTGCGTTGCGTTGCGGTGGAAGACCCAAAAGGAGAAGAGTTGTTGTGTTGAGGTGTGGGGGAAGGGGAGGCGGCGAGGCGAGGCATGCGCCGCACGGGGCGGGCCGTGAGGAGGAGGGAACTTGTGGTGGGCGAGTTGGGAGCGGATCGACGGAGGGAGAACAGGGGTGCACGCGGTGGGTGGGTGGGGTGGGAGCCCGCCCGTTCGTCGGCGGCGTGAGTGGCTCATCGTGCCGAGGTGGGGAATGACGTGGAGAGTGCTGAGAAATACGCCGGAAGAAAGGCCGCGTCGGTGATAGAATAAATCCCGTACAGGGCGAACTGAGCGACAGCGAGCTGTACTCCGACTCGGACGAGGTATGCCCCACCTATGACCAGCTCAATCATGCTTTTCTTAAGCTAGGTGGATTTCATGCTAGAGCTAAGGCTAGGTGTACTGAGTTAGAGAAGGAAGTAGCTAGATTGTCACGAGCTTACTTCACTTACATCTGCTTCCTCTCGTGATTTAATGTGATACATGCCCCGCCTTGATTGGTGATATGGAGAAGCTAAGGACTTCATATGATAGTGTGACCTCGAGCTAGATATTCTTAAGGTGGAGAATGTTAGTCCGTCATTGAACTAGAGATGTCTAGGATTGTTTTTCCTTCATCTACCGTTGAGACTACTTCTTGCACCTCATGTGAGGATAAGGATAATGCTTTTAGAGGTCTTTATACATTGCTTCTCGATCTGCCCGAGACTTGTGAAAGTTGTAACAATTTGAAGATGAACCTAAAGCAGGCGGATCATAAAATTGTTGAATTACAAGCTTTTCTACTTGAGCCTATTGCTTCATGTGTGAATTGTCCTAAATCGATCACGAGCTTGAATCTGCTTTCCAAACAGGTTTCAAGAAATGATTGATCATGATAAGAAGTTGGCTCAGTTTGCTTCTAAGGACCCTGTTAGCTCACCATGCATTAGTTGTAACAAACTAAAATCTAACTTGATTGCATTGGATGAGAAATGTGTGAAGCTAACTAAGGACCTACTAGAGAAGCCACCTTGTGCTTGTAATGTGATTGAGAAGAAGGGGAAGAAGCCCGAGGATAAGGGTAAGACGCCTAGAGACGCGAACCAACCTGCTAGTAGTAGGAATGTGCCCCCAGAGTCGGCTGTGCGTGCACAAGCCAAACTTTCCTCTACTGTTGGTTCTTCTTCTGCTCCCTTATCTTCTGCTGTCTCTTCTTCTCCCCGCCTTCTTGTGCCTCTCTGCTTCGGGAGTGTCGGTACCTTATGAACACTCTCGAGAGATTTGAGGGCAAGAAGAATCTTAATCTTATTCTAGACCAATCAAGATTTGCAAATTCAATCAAGGTCTAGGATATGATTTTCGAGAGGATAAAGGAAGCATCCGCCGCCGTGCTCGGACCCATAGCCGCAGGTGTGATCGAGGTCAAGCCCAAGAACAAGAAAGTTCAATTTAGATCGTGGGCTTTGTCCAGGATTTCGACGACAAGGTCATTTCACCGCAGCTTGCCTCTCGGCGAAGCCATCTCATGCTACTTGACCCCTCGTAGGCGGTATCATTGCACCTTCCGCCGGAAGGATGGGCATTTGTTTGACCATTGCTTCAAGCGCCAAGATCGCGCCAAGAGACCGTGTTGAGTCTCTTAGGCGTATTCGTGGTCGCCCCGGACCTTGAGTGCACCTAAGACCAACACGAGGTCTAGGTTTGCTATTGTTGGTAGCTTTGGGCGACATCGAGGACTTGGTTCTTCCGAGTTTTCGTTTTCGTCCTCATGCTCCCTCTCGGTCGTGACTTCCGCCATCCCGAGGGTAGATCTCGTTTCCATCGAGATAGCTACCCGCGGCGTGATCGGCGTCTTGCCGGTGCTCGACTCGCTCTCCGTAGCGGTCGGACCCGGCAATGCCTTCAGTGCGCACATAGACCTTCGCTTCTTTGAGCGACGGAGGCGTGGGGTAGTTAGAGGTCGACCGTCTGTGACTACTTCTTCGCTCGACTTGTGACTCGAGATTGGGTGCCAAAATCTATGTTGATTTATCCCAAGATCGAGACTTTGCTCTTTGTTGACTCGGGTTCGCGGGCGGGGAAGGAAAAGTTTGGCTTGTAGACTCGGGTGTTCACGACACATGACCGGAGATTCTCGTTGGTTTTCTTCCTTGCCGTGCTCCGGTGATGAGACGATCACCTTCGAGACGCCTCTTACGGGCGAGTCATCGCCAAAGGTACAAAGGCATTAATGATTCATTTGTTTTAAAAGATGTTGCCTTGGTTAGTAAGTCTGCGGACAATTTGCTTTCGCCTCTCTCGACTTCTGATGACGATTTCGAGGTGAGTTTAAGAAAAACAACCGCAAAATTCTTGATTCTTGGTGTAGTCCGGTTTATGGATTTCTCGTTTTGGGAGGATCTTTCATGCTGATTTTTCCGAGTCTTCCGTGATCCTCTCCATTGTTTGCTTGCTTCGAGTCCCGCGATCTTTCCTTCGGCATAGGAGACTTGGTCATATTGGATTTGACCATTTGACCCGAGTTAGCGCCACGATCTCATTCGTGGTCTGCCGAAACTCAAGATGGTCAAAGATCTTGTTTGCGCTCCATGCCGCAGACGGCAAGATGGTTGCCGCTTCTCATCCTCCCACACATTACTATGACCGATGCACCGGACAACCGCTCCATATGGATACGGTTGGACCACTCGAGTGCGTCGGCGGGAGGGAAGTGGTATGTTCTTGTTGTAGTCGATGACTTCTCGAGGTACTCTTGGGTGTTTTTCTTAACCTCGAAGGATGAGACGTTTTCACATTTCCGAGGTCTTTTCAAGAGGCTTTCTGCTGAGCTTCGTGTGCCTTACGAGCGATCCGCAGATGACAATGGCACGGAGTTCAAGAATTCCTACTTTGAGAGTTTCGTGGTGAG
Organism: Bonia amplexicaulis; assembly: GCA_036346245.1. Classification (NCBI taxonomy): domain Eukaryota; kingdom Viridiplantae; phylum Streptophyta; class Magnoliopsida; order Poales; family Poaceae; genus Bonia; species Bonia amplexicaulis. The sequence goes on along the minus strand of CM070738.1, from coordinate 3,663,855 downwards.
ACAGTGTAGAGCACCGCTCTTCTCCATACGTCCCTCGGCGAGAATGGCGTTGTGGAGAGAAAGAACCGTACCTTGGTCGAGATGGCCGGGCGATGCTTGATGAGTACTCTACACCGCGGAAGTTTTGGGTGAGGCTATAGCCACCACGTGCCATGTTTCCAATCGAGTTTTCTTGAACTTGCATCGCACTTCTTATGAGTTGAGATACGGCGCGGCCCGTGTTTCTCATTTTCGTGTGTTTGGTTGCAAGTGTTTTATTCTCAAGTCCGGAACCTAGATAAGTTCGAGTCACGTTCTTGTGATGGACTGCTTCGGGCTACTCGACTTCTTGGCGGGCCTATAGGGTGCAGAACTGCGAGTCTAGTAAAATGGTAGAAACACGTGAGGTAACTTTCGATGAGGCGGTCAGGGACTAGGCCCGATATCTCGTGTTCACTAGAGCGATCGAGACCATCTTTGTGGATGATGAGGATGATGGAGATGAGGGTTGTCTACCCGATCCGGTCCCTTCTCCACCCCTTGAGGTGCCTTCTTCCACCGCACCTCGAGGCGATCGCCCCTTACCTTCGCTTCTTCCGGAGCTAGTGGCTCTGTTCCTACCCCGTCGAGTAACGAGGTAGAGGCCACTTCTTCATCTCATCCAGACCTCCAAGACATATCCAAAAATCTCATCCTTCCGAAAGGATGATTGGAGATCTATTTGAGCGAGTCACACGTTCCAAGTCCGGCGTGTCACTTTTACATCTCCACTCGCCTTCGTAGCTTCCTTTGAGCCCAAGGACGTTTGCCATGCTTTATCCGACGAGTCTTGGGTCAACGCCATGCATGAGGAGCTAGAGAGTTTCGAGAGAAACAAGGTCCGGGCGCTTGTTGAGCCCCCGAGATCAAAATATCATTGGAACCAAATGGGTGTTCAAGAACAAGCAAAGTGAGGATGGGGTAGTCATTCAAACAAGGCTAGGTCAAGTTGCAGGGGTACTCCTGTGTTGAGGGTCCGGATTTCGAGGAGACCTTTGCCCTGTAGCTCGTCTTGAGGCCATTAGAATTACGCTTGCCTTTGCGCTTCTAAGGGTTTCAAGCTTTACCAGATGGACGTCAAGAGTGCCTTTCTCAATGGCTTCATTGAGGAAGAAGTCTATGTCAGACAGCCTCCAGGTTTCGAGAACCCCAAATACCCTAGTCATGTCTTCAAGCTTTCCAAAGCATTGTATGGACTTAAGCAAGCCCCTAGAGCTTGGTATGAGAGGCTTAAGTCCTATCTATTGAGACATGATTTTGAGATGGGTAAAGTTGACAAGACCTTGTTCATTCGCGGCTTATAATGACCTTCGTCGCCTAAATTTATGTCGATGACATTATCTTTGGCGGCTCTTCTCATGCTCTAGTTTCACAGCTTCTCGATGTCATGAGCACCGAGTTTGAGATGAGCATGATGGGTGAGTTGACTTTCTTCCTTGGCTTCCAAATCAAGCGCACTCGGGAGGTACCTTCTTGCATCAAGGCAAGTACACCCGTGATCTCCTGAGACGTTTCGACATGAGTGATGGAAAGCCGGTGTCGACTCCGATGGCTTCTACGGCCACACTTGACCCAGATGAGGACGGCGAGCCGCTTGATCAAAAGAGTTCGAAGTATGATTGGCTCTCTTGTACCTCACGCCTCGAGACCGGACATACACTTTTACGTGTGTCTTTGTGCCCGTTTGAGCTTCTCTCGCGTATCTCACCGCCAGCGGTGAAGCGCATCTTCGGTACCTTCGAGCTACCACCGACTATGGTATCGGTACTCTTCCTCATCCTGTCTATCCCTTAGAGCCTATTCGGATGCGACTTTGCCTACAGAGGATAGATAGGAAGAGCACCGCACCGCCAGTTCATTGGCACTTCTCTCGTTTCTTGGTCTTCGAGGAAGCAGTCCGGTGTTGCACAGTCCACCGCAGAGGCCGAGTATGTTGTTTGCGACCGATTCTTGTAGCTGTGTCCTTTGGATGGTCTCGACTTTGCGGGACTTTGGGTTAGCTATAGACCGTGTTCCGCTCTTTTGCGATAACACGTCTGCGATTAGCATTGCTAAGAACCCAGCAAGACTCTCGGACCAAGCACATCGATATCGATATCATTTTCTTGAGACCATGTAGAGAAGGGTGACATCGTGCTCCAGTTTGTGGAGAGTGACCACCAGTTGGCTGATATCTTCACCAAGCCTTTGGATAGCACGAGGTTTTCAGCTCTGCGGGGAGAGCTTGGGGTGGTTTGTCCTTACGGACTATTGTGAGGGGGAGCTTTGGGCTTTACTGCTTTATCATATTATATATGCTTCTGTCTCCCTTACTATTGCATCGCATCTGCGGGTGCATTGGGTTTTTAGTCCTTCTAGCATAGGTTAGAGTGTATCTCTTGCTGAGTGCTTAGACTTCTTGCTCTTATCTTGTGCTTTCAGGATAGCTGTTTCTTATCTCACTAGGTTGAGCTCACTCACTTCTTTTAGGTTCTAGCGAGGTTGGGCCACCCTCGGGTGAGCAGTGCGTGTTTGCTCTCTAGTGTGTGTTTTACTCGACACCGTTGTCCCGAGTCATATGGGGTAGATAGGAGTTAGTCTGAGTCATTAGTATTCTCTATCTTATCTATGCTTTAAGGACTGCCTGTTTTCTTTGCCAGCTTCTCGTTTTTATTGCTTTGGTTCAGGGGGAGTTCATTTGGGAGCTTCTGGAATGTAATATTGACTTAACTCAACTTGAACTAAAAGTTGCATCACATGTTGAGAGGGAGCTGGATTTTTCTACATTACTTTCTGCATTGAGCCTTGATTATTATCCGGTTATGACATGCTTACGATGCTTTACATCTTGCCATGATTTATGCTCATTTGCTAGATTCATCATGACTTCATATGTGTAGACTAGCTTTTGCCATGATGAATTAATTAAACTTGCTCAATTTGAACTAAAAAACTTGTCATGATTAGCACTTGAGTTTAGTCTTTCTTGAGCTATCCTTTTATGATTCATGCCATGTCAAATAGGCTGAGTTGAGCGTTGAATCTCTTTTGAGCCTTAGTTTGAGCTGTCTTAAACTCTTGATGTAACATGAGTTAGTACAACTTGTTAAAAAAATATATAGAGACAAAAAGACTCTTCTGTGCGAAAAAACTGATCTCACCAATTCTTTCTCACGAGACGGCTTGCCATTGCACTAGGCATGAACTTGGGGAGAGTTTTGGATGACCTAGACTATCTTCTTAAGCTTCTTGCTTGGAGTAGTCGCAGCATGGCTTGAGATCTAGCACATGATAAAAATATTGGTTGAAAACAACCATAAGCTTCAAAAGAAAAATGTCATTTGTGCTCAATTTGTTTGAGTTATCAAAAGAATCAAGTACTTGAACCATTGTTTCACTCTTGAGTATATAAACACTCTATTTGGGCTCGATATTAGATTCTTGGTTCCGCTTAGCTTGATTGACATGCCTTGCATCATCCTTGGATATCCCTAGCTAGACTTTACTTATTGATGACTTGACATGCTCATAAATGCACTAAAATTCAGATTGTCATCTAATTACTTCTAGCTAGCTTATACATATCCTGTCATGATCTGGATAGCAGTTCATTGAGTTATGGCTTGGTGTAATACATTATGGTCATTTTGGATAATTCTCATGGCTCTTCATACTTAAAATGATCAAATCAGCCTTTCATCCATTTTCATGACTTTTTCTCCTTCCTTCCATCTTGATGGGTTTATTGTCAAAAGGGGGAGAATAGTGGTAGAAAAAGCCACTTGGGAGCTTTGAAGAAAAATTGTTCTTTCTTTTTGCTCCTTCTGTCGACATGGTCATTAGCTTCACTCTTTACTTATGGACCATGTTAGACTCTTCAAACTCAACTTTGTGCTTTTTCGGTGTTTGTCAATATACTCATCAAGGGGGAGATTGAGAGACCATGTGGAGGTCATCCCATTGTGAGTGATGAGTAATTGACATCTGTTTTCAAAAGTCGAGTTTGAGTCGGTTTGTTCGGACCCAGACGTTGCTTGGTGCAACGGGCTCGGTCGGACTTTGGTCAAGCGAAGTCGTATGGGTTAGGATGTATATTTTATTATTGCGACTTGTTTGATCTTGTTTATGCTATTTACACGTTCATGTATCGAGCGGTGCTATGTGACGTGTTTTCTTCTCTGTGTCCGCAGGACGGCTAAGCGAGTCGTGGCGAGACACGGTGGACCGGACTAGGCGCAGTGGCGCCGAGGTCGAACGGTCGGATGTGTCGAAGACGGCGTGGACTCGAGGTGGTTGCGAGGCATGCGAGGCAAGGAGCGGAAGCTTCCGGAAGGTGCGGGGGCGGCACGGGAATTTCGCAAGGTTGCACAAGCGGAAGACGGCTCCGTTAGGGTTTAGCCGGCGTAACGGGTTGGAGACCCGTTAGTCAAGGGCTATAAATAGAGGTGAGGGGCTGCATACCCCTTAGGACACTTGAGAGCTTATTCATATCTTTGTGTGTGTTGTGTTCCTCCCAAGAAGCTTGTGAGGCTCTTGGTGTTCTTGAGGATTGAGAGGGAGAGGATGGATTGAAAGTCTTGTAATCATTCCTATGATTCTAATGTTCATGCGTATGGGGACTCATCTTCATCTTTGTTCTCTATGATGTTTTTGGTGTGAGTGTCTGTTTATCTATTTTGCTCTCTTTTGTGAAACCTCATCAAAACTTTTTTTGGCTAAGTAATCTCATGAGAGTCATTCTTATTTGGAGCAGCAGTTTGGTTTTTAAAGTCCTTCGTATACTCTCTGTTGTTTCCTTTTTGTGATACCTTTGGCTGCAGCAAGAATATTATTTTCTTTACTCTATTCGGCTGCAGCATCAAGGTGTTTCTAGTCCTCTTTTATTTTGCTTTACGCTCATTGGTTGCTCTCGGCACCGCAGAATAATTGATCAAACGTTTGACCGGCCGTATAAGACTTGGTTTCATTTTGCCGATTCTTGTATTTCTCGCCATCGATCAAACGACCTTGTATTTCTTCTTTGAAACTTTCTCTTTGTGAGGTTTGTTTTGATTCTGCAGCTTCGATTCATGGTGTTCGCGGTCTTTGAGTGCGTTTGTGAATCCTCTTGGGAGCAATCTTGATCTGTGTTCTTTTTGGGAGCTTTAGATTTTAAGTCACTGGCTATTTGTTTCTTGTCTTTGCCGAACATCCTTACCAATATGATTCTTCATGGATAGCTATCATTTGTAATCGGAAGAGCATAACAAATGACTGTCTTGATGAGTCATTGCTATTGATTCTTGTTCAACCACAAAGACAAGTCTATTTGTTTTAACCTTCGCTTTCGGTTTGATAGATCTTGATTTCCTCTCATCCTTGGTGTGTCTGATTTCTTTTGTTTGTTAGCTTGTGATCCCTCTCAGTATTTGGCAGTGTTCAGAGGATCCTTTGCTGACCATCTCAACAACTATTGCAGTTGGCTGATTGATTTCTCTTTTAGCTTTTGCTTTCTTTTCTTTCTGCTTTTCAGTTGAAACCTCTCTTTTTGAGGCTGCAGAAATCATGCTTTTCTAGTTTCGGTTGTGCTCTTCTTTTCAGTTTTCTGATCTGTTTGCTTGCCTCGGTTGGACAGACTGTACTCAGTTGCTCTTCAGTTTTCTGCAAGCGGAATGCTTCTTTTGTTTTGTTGTCAGCTGGGCTCTTCTCATTTCTGACAACAGGAGTAATTCTTATTTGTGTCTGTGTTTAGTCTCTTTGCAGATTGCTCCCTCCAAGCAAACAATCTATTTCAAGTTGAAAATCAAGTTGGGACACAATCACTCTGTTGTTTGGTTTCAAGTCAGCAAGATTTATTTTTCTTCATAGCTTATCTAGTTATCGGAGAAGAAAAGTTACGGAGTACTTTGGGGCGATTTTTAAAGGCACCATTCACCCCCCCTCTGTTGCCATTTTCGATCCTACAAACTAACAGACTAAGTTCAGGCTACTTAAAACAGAAAAGACTCGGTTACTTATACCAAGTCTTACGCAAACCATCCGACAAAACTGGACTGCCTAGACTTAGTAAACAAGAATTAGTCAACAAAGTTTTCTTCCACCAGCAGTAGGTACTTCCTTCTTAACTCTCGATATTCATTAGCAGAACCAGAATCTAGCAGGGGATCTGGTGTTCCTCTATCAGATTATTGCATGGGAAGGCGAAGCTCATTCTCGAAGCTTCTTTTATGTGGCTTCTGTATCTTTCCTGATGAATGCAGAACCTCCTTCTAAGGCAGTTCAGGTTCAGCTTCTGTATCTTTCCTGATGAATGAAGAAAGTGCGTTGCGTTGCGGTGGAAGACCCAAAAGGAGAAGAGTTGTTGTGTTGAGGTGTGGGGGAGGGGCGGCGAGGCGAGGCATGCGCCGCACGGGGCGGGCCGTGAGGAGGAGGAACTTGTGGCTGGGCGAGTTGGGAGCAGATCGACGGAGGGAGAACAGGGGCTGTGCACGGTGGGTGGGTGGGGTGGGAGCCCGCCCGTTCGTCGGCGGCGTGAGTGGCTCATCGTGCCGAGGTGGGGAATGACGTGGAGAGCGCTGAGAAATACGCCGGAAGAAAGGCCGCGTCGGTGCTGGAAGAAAAAAAATTTATATTTATTAGACTGATAAATTATAGTTAAAATTTATAAGTCGTAGCAAAAAAAAAACCCCCGAAGAGAGCAGTCTGCAAACATTAACCGGGATCCCAGGGATCGATCTGCGCTGGGCCTCGCAGTAGCTTGGACGTTTTGTCCCCCACTGGCTTTAGTTGGAAGGAACCCACAGCCTTCGGCCTTTCCCCTTGCTAGGTCGATCCGATCCCTGGGACCCGCCACCTCACCCCTTCTCGTGCTCCGCTACCGACCAAACTCTTGGCTAAAGTAATGTCTAGTCGGAGGGACATGATCGGCGACTTCTTTCTCTCTCAAGGTGCGATCTGCATTAACGTGGCGGAAAGAGAAACATGTAGCAACGTGTGTCTGCTCGTTGAATAGCCATGAAAAACGTCTTCACTTGTCAGGACATGTTTAATTGCAACACAGGAATTAGTGCTGCACCACACTTTGACACTGCTATGATGCAAAAACTTGGCAGGATCTGCACTAACCTATCAGGTCAGTCAGTTGTTGGGCAATCAAAATCCACCTCGTCGTCGTGTGCGCACAAAACTTCACTCAATTCCAACCCCCTTCCATCTCCATCACTTAGTTCTGCAATGGTATTGCTAATGGCCTGTCAGAGAGAGAAGATTTTGCTTTCCTGCAGTAAAACAATGTCCGATTGACCAACACACACCATGAACGAGGTGATGATTTCGTTCTGTAAAAACCGATGATTTTACATGGCTTTGATCTAAATGCAGAGAAAATGACCATGCTAGTCGGCAGAGGAAAAAACTTAGCCAGGTTTGGCGGTCGAGAAGCATGGAAAGGCCTACAACGTTACGCCGAGACGCGCTAGTAACCAAACGAATGAACAATGGCATGACAGGCGAAATGTACCATCGTTAATAATGGACTAAAGAACGGCATAGTGTTGCAACAGTATTGAAGCACCGTATGAGAAGATCTGGTGTAATGTTGTGATGAACCATTGAAATTTTGTGGAGTGATTAATTGGTTTTGCAAAGATTGCATTTGATTTGGTCTGTTTTCTGGAAGTGTTAGGAAAACCGGAACTACCATATGTGTTTATGCGGTAGTATGGCAGAGCGGTAGTACCGATGTTGTGAGTGTGGACGTGCGGTAGTTCCACTCGAACGGTAGTTTCAATCTAAGCAGCGCAATGTTTTTTCAGAGAGGTCCAGTTCAGGATCGTAAGGTGCGAAAGTACCGCTTTGGATAGTGGTAGTACCGTAGTGCGGTAGCAAGCAGTAGTGCCACAATTTCAATGGCGGTAGTTCCGTTTTTGCTGATTTTTCGTGGGTTTTTAGTGTCTCGATTTGCTAGTTTTTATGGTGGCTTTCCATCCTTATCTTCAGAGCTCTGTAGCTACTGAAGTGAAGAATTGGTGAATATTTAGGGAAATTTTGAGACATCATTCACTCTCCCTTTGTTGCCATATTCGATCTTTTAAGTAAAGCAACAGGTTTCATTAAGTTTTACGAAGTTTCATTAAAATATTTGAAAAGTCTTTTGGTTTCAGTGAATTTCACATGTTTCTCGAAAATTCTAAGAAAGTTTCAATGAGTTTCAGACTTTCGAACCCAAGTTTCAATAAGTTTCAGCCAAAGAGTTTTAAGGAATTTCAATAAGTTGCAACATGTTTTATCAAGTTTTAACCTAAAAGTTTCAATAAGTTTTAGTAAGTATCAACAGGTTCCATCAAGTTTTAACTCAAAATTTTCAAGAAGTTTTAGCAAATTTTAACATGTTTCATTAAGTTTCAATTCAAAAGTTTTAAAAATTTCTGCAAACTTTCGCCAAGTTTCAACTAAAAATTTTCAAAATATACGAAAATGTTTTCAATGAATTTGGATGATCTCAGCATGTCGGTGATGTCCATGTCGGTGGAGACACATCCTGTCAGGATGTTTGCTAGCGTTTCCCTTAATTGGCTATTAGTATAGTTGGTAGGATTGCAAGGCGTTCATGGACTAAACGCCACGACGGGCGCTGACGCCAACGAAGGTGAGACCGACAGAGCAAACGCCATGAGGAAGGACGCGGCCGGCTGCAAGCCAGCAGCCGCCGGCATTGCGGCGAAGGCGTGGCCGCCGGTTACGAGATTCGACCTGAAGCCGTTCCTCGCGGCGCCGATCGCGTTGGCGTTCGTCATGGCCGCCGTCTGGCACCTGCAGCCGCGCCGGCCCGCGCTCTTCTCCTCCACCGCTGTGTGCGCGCAGCCTGCGCAAGAAACGCCGGCTCGGCCCCTCGCCGTCCACGCCAAGAGCCCGTCCAACTTCACGCTGCCGCGGGAGGAGCGCGCGGCCGACCCGAACAAACGGGAGTTCCGCGCGGTGGGCAGCGCCGCGGCGCTGTTCGTGCAGATGGGCGCGTACCGCGGCGGGCCGTACACGTTCGCGGTCATCGGGCTGGCTTCCAAGCCGACCCACGTTTACGGGAAGCCGTGGTTCCGGTGCGAGTGGATGCCCTGCTCCAACACCTTCTCCTCGTCGGGGCCGGCGCGGCCTCTTCGCGCGGCCAAGACGTACCACATGCTCCCGGACTGGGGCTTAGGCCGCGTGTACACCGTCGTCGTCGTGAACTGCACCTTCGCGCGTGCACCCAACGCCGACAACGCCGGCGGCGAGCTCGTGCTGTACGCGTACTACTCGCCGTCGCCGGACCGGTACGAGCAGATCGTCGTGCTGAAGGAGGACGCCGGCTCGTACGACGAGGCCAGGTTCCGGCCGCCGTACAAGTACGAGTACCTCTACTGCGGCTCGTCGCTGTACGGCAACCTGAGCGCGGTGCGCGTGCGGGAGTGGATGGCGTACCACGCGTGGTTCTTCGGTCCCAACTCGCACTTCGTGTTCCACGACGCCGGCGGTGTGAGCCCCGCCGTGCGCGCGGTGCTCGCGCCCTGGGTGCGCGCCGGGCGCGCCACGGTCCAGGACATCCGCGCGCAGGCCGAGTACGACGGCTACTACTACAACCAATTCTTGGTCGTCAACGACTGCCTGCACAGGTACCGGCACGCCGCCAACTGGACCTTCTTCTTCGACGTCGACGAGTACATCTTCCTCCCCGACGGCCGCACGCTTGACGCCGTCCTCGGCGAGCTCAGCCCGTATACGCAGTTCACCATCGAGCAGAACCCCATGTCCAGCAAGCTCTGCGTGCAGGACCCCAACGTCGACTACTCCAAGTAAGCGTACACGAAGAAATTCTTGATTCCTCGTTGCTGCAACGTTTTGACATTGACGAGAGATGTTGTGAAGGCAATGGGGGTTCGAGAAGCTGGTGTTCCGGAACTGGATCACCGGCGTACAGCGCGACCGGAAGTACGCGGTGCAAGCGAGGAACGCGTACGCGACGGGGGTGCACATGTCGGAGAACGTGATCGGGAACACGACACACAAGACGGAGCACCTCATCCGGTACTACCACTACCACAACACCATCAACGTGCTCGGCGAGGTGTGCCGCGAGCTCGTTCCCGCCGTGCCGCCCGACGGGAACGTCACGTGGTCCGACAAGACGCCGTGGTATCACGACGACAGCATGAGGCGCCTCGCCGGCGCCATCCGGGAGTCCGAGAGGCGCACCATTGGCATTGTCTAGATGTGACACGATCACGTAGTCATATGAAGCTGTAAGACTATATGATGGCAACTCTACGAGAGTGATGAACATGTGGTATTGTTTGTGTTTTGTTTGTATTTAGTGAGTTTGATTTTTGTGAAATTGTATTTCAGCTCTTGCTAAGCGGAGCTGAGTTGATATTGTTCTGTAATTTTAGTGGTATTAATCACAACAAGAATTCATGTAAATATTAGTTTTGGAGAAGTTCATGCATGTGTGAGCTATGTCTGGACGTACTGCCGCGCGATAACAAGATTGCAAGCTCGTGATGCAAATTGTGCCGGACGCAGTTCGAAAAGAACGCGCGGCTCTGATAAATCTATGATGCGGTAAGCTATGATCTTGTACCTCCAAACCTTGTAGGAATCATTGACAATCTATGGTGACTAATCAGCGTCAACGGCTAGCTATCCGCCACTTTCGCATATGATGGGCATTCACCAAAAAGATTTTTAGAACTCTTTTCTCTTTTTTTTATGACCCATCTCCAAACAGATGTTGACTGGAGTTAGTCGGACAAAAACGGGAAAAAAACCATGAAGATACCTCTTCGCAGCTCTAGCTATCCATGGAAAGACGCTACTCGCCTCCGTGTAAACCAGCAGCCGTGTACAGGCTAGAGGCCCTCCACCAGTGACAAATCTAGAATAAAAAATAAAAGTAGACTAAAAAAATATGTATTTTTCTACCGGATCATAAGTTTTTTCTAGAATTGTTGGCTCTACACCTCGAATGACTAAACTAATTTGTAAGAAAAATAGTTTTGTATTCTTGTATAATCAAATTCATAGTTTCATACATGAATAAAAGCAAAGAAAAAAAGAGACATACAATGGAGGTACCTCGCTAATGGCAAGTAAATCCCTAAAACATGTAAATATGGTTCCGGTAGGTAACAATTTGTACATCAAAATTAAAAAAAAATTAGTGATACAATAGCAAATTGTACTTAATTACTTAAATGATCATGGTATGCGATGTGTCGGATCGGTAATAATTTCATTTGGATTAGATTCTAGTCGAGGTTTCTTTGGTAGAATTGCGCTCTCATCAGATCTGGCCAACGCTTTCTTCTTAGCCCTTCTCCTCCTTCGAGCGGAAGCTTTCGCTTCTTCCATTCGTGGGCACTGCCGAATTCTCCCTGGATAGTTCAACCTCTTTGGGCATTAAATCGGAGATGGGAGAGCTGGGTTTGAGGAGGGAGAAGAGCTCACCACCAGATCATACCTTCTCTTGGCGATTCGCTCTTGGGGATTTGGTTGGGAGAGCTCGACGGCGCTGTGTTGCGCGGTCGTCGGGCTGTGGTGTCTTGCTCTCTGCTCATAGGTCCACTCTCTAGACCGTGCGCTTGCGCATGGTAATTCTCTGGTTCTTCTGCTCGGTTTTGGCTGTGTGGAGTGCGATGACATCTCACCTTCTTGTTGGCTTTGTGCGTCATTGTCTTGTGCCTCGGCTTGACAAATCGGTGAGTATTGATATGTGGAGTAGGGTATTGTATCTCCGTTAACCCTCTCCGGCGATATCTGGGCATGCTCCGGTGATTGGTTTTCTGGGATGTTGTCTTTGCGACAAGCCTTGCCCGTTTGACGTCTCGGTGGCTTGGATTTTCGCCGCTCTGTGAGCTGCTCTCTACTCCTTTTACCTCTGTTATGCATTAGTGAGCCATGCTAAATCATCTGTTTATTATCTCTGATATTTGGTTGTTGGCTGGCACTGGAAGAACTATTGCATGATAGTCCGCGGGCTTTGATTGCTCGATGAGGATATTTGCCAAAGTTGAAATCTCAGTGACAATATAAATTGATTATGCTAGTTTGATTTATCATATGCTAGTTGTCTACTTCTGTGAAGTGTAGTCGATAGCTCTGTCAATTGCTTTGGTTCGGTTCCCTATCCAGTATTACTTACTGCAGTTCTTAGGCCTTGTCGTGTGTACATACATACATACATACATACATACATACATACATACATACATACATACATACATACGAATATGTTGATTCTGCAATAGTTTATATCCGTTATTTGCTTCTGATTCCTACCAAAATCTGTTGCTCCTGCATGCTCTTGATATTGATACTGCATTGAGAAAATAATCAATTAGGTAGACTAGCAGAATTTTGAAGGATTGTCACTGTGATAATTGAAAATTTGACAAGAGTGGAAGAATGCCAAGTTTTTCTTTAATTTGTGCAACTCCTCACTTGAGAGCAATACTACAATTATTAATCTGTGCATTATGCAAATTTTCAATGCTCACATTTGTGTTTTATTAAGCATATTGCCGTATGTTAATGATATGATTTGGTTATCTGTTTTGAGAGATAATATGTATACTTTCATGTCATATTCATATTACTGAATATATACTTTCTTATGTTTGATTATAATTGGAATTAATATGAAAATGTTGCTAAAGCCACTTAATTTCCAACACTTTACACTTTCTCATTCGCAAAGCGAAAATTTTGTTTTTTATTTTTCTCAGGCTCACGACTCCAACCATCCAACACATTCTTAGACAAAAATAATCAAAACTTCAGATTAATCTCGGTCACACCTTTTTCTGAGGCACGTCGTCTAGATCTCCGACCAAACAAAGCCCTATATCTGTCTGTCATGTAATTCTGGGCTTTGATTGATGCGAACGTTGCATACTTGCATGCTTGTAACTGTCAGCAACTACTGTTGACATGTCAACAAAATGCTTTAGATTAATTTTAGAAAATATTGAGCTCTAAATAGTACTTGATTTGTCAACGCAGGGTAGAGATTCTCTAGGGCCAAAGGGGGCCATGGGCCCCCTCCCCTGAGAAAAATTGATGAAGCATGTGTCACTTAAATGCTAACATAATACTAATTAAACTAGCTAGACATCTCTTTCTAAATTATCTAAGAATATGAGTTTAGATTGACCCCCATGCAGTTTTATCATAACCATTTATAGATGGGGATGTTCATAGGAACCATAAAAAAGCATTTGATTTTCTTTTGTGAATTGAAAATTCTGGTTTAAGGTAGTCTTGCCACCTAGAAGGACTTGTCACCTATGGGCATTTTAGTGTAATTAAATCCATGGTATTTTGGAAGTTTTCGCAAACTTGGAGGCTAGATTTGTTGTTGATGATAATGCTTGAATTTCTATTTTTATGAATATGAGAACATCTTGTCATGGAGACCTTTTACTTTTTTTCTAAAAGAAGATGACTATTTTAAAAATTGTCCACAGCAGGTTGGACCATTTGGAAAAACTGCTTTCCGAAATTATTTTGAAAAGCTCAAAAATGTCTTCCCCTGTTTGCATGGAATTATGCCCGCTGGTCCGTATAGTTTCAGTGGTTAGCGGGAATCGAGGGAACATACCTTTTATAAATAAATTATAGTTATAAATTTTCAAAAAACAATAATTTTGCCTCCTACAGAAAAATATGTACTCCAAGAGTGCACATGCATTTTCTTTTTAAAAGATCACTTTCAAAACTGTAAGAACACTGATGCAGAACGACACACACACACTTACCATCTTGAATTTGGTAAGTTGTGTAACATATCAAGCACCATGTTCACTATTTTTTTTTCAATTTTGTTTTTGAAATTTTCATGGTATTTTGCACAACTTTACCCAGGATCGGTACTTTGACTGCATGTGCATGGATCAACCCCTTGTTTCTCGTAGTTTTATAGTATATTTATGTACCTAAAAGCACGACGTTTTAACTTGTTTAGTCGGGATTTGTGCTACGTTTTCTGCTACATTTTCATGTTGACAGAAATGCCTGCCCGTCATGTATACAGCTCCAGATAGGATGAAAGAACGAAGGACAAGCTCATGCTAATGTAAGGGTTTGTTCTTTTTGACTGAGGTTTATGACTTTTAGCTACGGCTTGTGGCTTTTTGGCAGTTCGTGCGAGAGATTACAGAGTAACATAAATTTACATACGGTTTTTGCCGATATAAATGAAGTCGGTACAGTATATACTACAATTAACTAGTAGACAATATCTTTAAAAGATACTTTGTTTAAAAGCTAGTTACTATAAAAAAAATCGAAAAATACCTTGTAGAAACTGAAAAGAACATACCATAATTTTTCTCAGACAAGTACCTAACAGTATTAAGCCAAACAAGCAGCATATGACGCATCAGACAATTACCCAAGTGACCAAACCACTGGTAGTACGTGGGAAACGGTCGGCACGGGCACCTGTCAAATTCTGGGCGTTAAATTTCAAGCTGGCCAGAAACGGATTCAGAGAAGTTGATCAAATTTCTTGCCACCGACCCAAGTGACCGATTGATTCCACTCGCAAGAAGGCAACGAAGCAACCATGAATGATCCTGGCGACGTCTATAGCTGCGGAAGTTTCTTGGGAGCCGCTGGTTTTGCATGGCCTGAAGAGTAATTGAGCGCTTCAATAAGTCGCATCCCTGAGCTACAAGTTAGGCCTCTGCTTTGTGCCCAAGAAAGAGGAAACGCTGAGGCAGCAGGAGAAAGAAATTATCTGAAGCTTGACGGGTGCAGTCTGCAGACGTGCAGCTCCCTGCAAGAGCAATCAGTCAGCCTCGGCATGCATGGTCACTGTGTGTCCAGCCAGGAGGATATACAGATAAGTTTCCGTGTTGGATTGAGAAGAATCGATCAGCGAGGCAGGGTACGCGGTGAAGATTTATGGTGATCGGTTCGGCTGAAAGCTGAAAGCTTATGGCTGAAAACACTGTAGCTAGTTGAAAAAATCATGAATGAGAGAGCTTATTTAACATAATTAAATTTAAAAAAATTGAAAAATATAAAAAATATGTTAGCCCATCACAGACAACGCAAACGAATACGAGAAAAAAAAAACCAACAAAAAAACTCAAAAAAAAATCAAAAATTCAGAAAAAGACGAAATTATAAATAGTATAAAAATAAGCTTAAGCTTTAGTTGATACAGTCAAGGACAGGGGCGAGTGAGAATTGTCCTGTCAGTCACTCAGCAATTCGTCCCCAGTATTGGACAGAAGTCGATTAGAGCGGCGCACGATGGCCCACACCGTATCCTAAGTAACTAACCAGGACTACTGCTGCAGCTGTTAGCCTGTTAGGCTTTAACTAGTTTACCGTACTAAGCGAGAGCACTGACTGACTAACTTTTTTTGAAAATAGGGCAGATTCTACCATTCAATTAAGAGAAAAAATAAAAATGTAAGTCATGCTGTGTCACCCGTTTACATAACAAGATATTACATGTCACGAGCACAAGAGAAAAGGCGAAAAGAGACACAAGCCTAACATGCGCAAGGAATGAGCTCTAATGAAAAACACAAGAGACATAATGGACATAATGGGCCTACTTATATTGGCTTCTTCTATTAGTTTTTTGCTACGACTAATATATAGTAATGACTAATAAATAGTAGCGGCTGATGAATAATAGTGTATTATGTAAGAAAGACGGAGCAACGAAAAATACTACAACATTTAGACCATCACGTGACTTATAGAATTGTGAAATAATAAAATACAAAGTAGTTACAATATATGAAAACGCATATTGTAGTGGCTAATGAATAGTAGTGATTGATAGAATCGGTTTATAAAAACTAGAGTGTTCGTATTGACTGACTTAGAAGCAAAAGTCAAATAGACAAGCCTATAACTCTAACTCTAGTAGAAAGCTTTCTTTCTTCCCTGGATATAACAACTGACTGACTGGTTAGTTATATTAGCATTTAGCAACTGAGCCTGAACTCTGAAAGCGCGGACGTTTCCTGTCTGATCAATAATCCGCAAAGCACGCTTTTTTTTCAACATTCTGTAGGAGGCTGTGCCTGTCAGGCGACGGCAACCACCCTGGAGCCGTGGAAGAACGAAGGAACCCACCGCTATCCTACGAGCCTGTGTGCCGTCTCGGATGGGAGTGTTGTGCGTACTCCAACAGTTGGCAGTCCAATCCTAGAAATCTAGACCACTTGCCTTCTCTGAAGATGATCAGCAGAGTCAAAATGCCACATCGATTTACAGGGTTGTGAGCTTACGGGAGTCGATTCGTCTAGCGGTCCCTGGATTTGATCCTGATCCTCGCCCTAGCATAACAAAAAGAGAAATTAATTAAGGTGGTACGGCTCTAAAACGCATCTATTAGCGAGAAAGCACGGTGTGAAAGCGTTAGTTAGATATGTTATTTTGAACTCCAATTTATAACTTTTAACTAGCAATTGTTAAGGGAAGGTAAAAACAAAAAGCATGTTGATAAATATCACTTGGATGTTTTCTTCCTAACTGTCATCTAGATTTGTGATCATTGGATTAGAGATCCAACGGTTATGAATTCTCTTCCATTCTCTTCAAAAAAATCTCTCCCTCCTAAAAAAAGACTATTGGATCTCTAATTCAACGGTCTTAAATCTAGATAATTGTTAGAAAAAAATATTCAGATGATATCTAGATATATCTAAACAAAAAAACCGCTGAATAACCCAAACGAACGGTGCCAACGTCGCTCGGAACATTCTTCCGCTGCGGCGTTGCCGAAACACGCGCGAAGCCGCGCGCGGCGAGGGACCGAGACGCTTGACGACGGGCCGCAGCGCGGAAAAGTCCGTGTCGTCCGTTGCGACTTGGGGT
This sequence comes from Bonia amplexicaulis, assembly GCA_036346245.1. Classification (NCBI taxonomy): domain Eukaryota; kingdom Viridiplantae; phylum Streptophyta; class Magnoliopsida; order Poales; family Poaceae; genus Bonia; species Bonia amplexicaulis. The sequence continues at coordinate 3,647,004 of CM070738.1, read as the reverse complement.
GCACGGCTTCCGGTGCGTGTGCGCTGATGCAAGGCGTCACACCACACGCCGCAAGGAGAAAGGTGCGAAAGGGAGGAAGTGCCCTGGCGGGTCGTTGACAGGTGGGCCCCGCAACGAGTGTTTGCGGTTGACTCCACTCACCGGGGAAGTGCTCCCGTACAGGAAATATCCGGAGATGTTTCACGTGCCGTGATGGCGACGTTGTTCTGCCTTAGCTCCCACGCCACAGCCCAACGGTATCCTCTTGTTGGCTTCTTCCCTAATTTCTATTCCGATACCTTGGAAAGTAGCATTCTGCGAAAAGAGACGAAACAAAGAAAATCATGGAAAGTTACCCCCATGGATTTTCTAGGGAATATTAGCTCAATAATATTTGGAAGATGACAAGCAAGGTGTCCACTTGTTAGTGGGATGCCGATGTCATTATCCAAACCCAATAATTATTATTGAGGTGTTACATAATTCAGGGAACCTGCTCGATATGTAATTTCATTACAGGCAAATGTGGTATTGTATTCTACAGGTGGATCTACGTAAAAAAATGTTAGGCCATGAAGGACCATATAAGAATATCCATGATACTATTGTAATAAACCATTATAAATTTTGTGGAGTGGTGAAATAGTTTTGTAAAGATTGCATTTGATTTAGACAAAGTGTAAGGAGAATCGAAAGTACTGTAGGTTTAAGTGTGGTAATTCCGTTTGGCGGAAGTACCGTAGGTATAAGTACAGAAGTACCACTGGGCAGAAGTACCGGATTGAGTTATACTATGTTTTATCCAAAGAGCTCCAAGTGAGGTTTTCAGCGTGTGGAAATACCGGTTTGGGAGGTGGTAGTTCCGTATTGCGAAAGTACCGGCGTATTAGGCGCGGTACTTTCGATCTTTCAAAAAAAACAGGGGTTTAAATAATTGAGTCATGTATTGAGTTGGGATGACATGGGTCAATGGATTAAGATTGTATGATGCATATCTTGACTAATGTAAGTCAAATTGTGAAGATCTTGTGTCTGGAAACGATTTTTTTCGCTTTAGATGTGCAGGATCGCTTGGAGTCAACTGTGGTCAACGGCGAGGATTGGGGCTAGGCTCATGAAGGAGTTGGGACCCAGAATGATCGAGGATGCTAGCTGAGAGAGTGAGCTCAAGCATGGCACGAGAAAAGCAGGAATGTTAGAGACGAGTTTGAACGGCGAGATGGCACCATGTAGGTTGCACGGGCCAAGTAAGCCGTGGTTCGGTGGAATCGAGACGGGAGAAACTTGGAGACGCATGGCAGGCTAGTGGTCCACCTACACGTGGCAAGCATGGCGATTGCTTACAGTGGTTGGTGATGACCGGGTCAAGGAAGGGTGTTTTGGTGTTTTGACCAAAATACCGAAACCATTTTGGATCAAAACCGCAGCGCATGGACGATACGTTGGAGAGCGTTTTAGGTTAAGGTGGAGATGGTTGGATCAAGGTTAAGGATTTAGCGGATGCACACTTATGCGCTTTGAAAAGCATGCTCTTTGTCCCGTAAGGTGGAGTGGCTGTAAAATCTACCTTCTTAAGTAAGAAATACATCAATCGATTTGCATCTCTCGTGCCTCTCTTGTTTTTTACTGATGTACTTGATTTTTGGTTGGTTTTGATCTCTTATTTTTCCCTCTTGTGATCTTGCTATGCCAAGAACGTGTAAGAGATGGAGATAAATATTAGAAATACATCTCCACCCATCTAGACACTTTGAAAGCAAGATTCACAAGAAAACCCGGTTTTACTTGACTTTCGTCTCTTTAGTCCATCTCTTGATCTAAGAGTGTTTGGCTGAGATTCTTCTATGTTCTAGCTTGCTGTGACATGTAGGAATATATCTAGAGCCATCTTGACCATCTTCTATCTATAAGCAAGTTGTATTCACCGTTTGGGGTTTTGGTTCGGTTTTGGTGCAACCTTTCAACAAACAGAAAAATGTTACAACTTTGACCATGATTTTCGTGATTGTTTGTTGGAATAGGTTCTTGATACCCTAGAGAAAGTCATGTAAAATTTCATATCATTTGAATCTACAGATCAAATATTCTCGCGATTTTCATTTTTGAAACCATGCTGAAAATACTATTCACCATGATTTTTCTGTAGTGGTAGTACCGTGGTTACTGTAGCAAATGGCAGTACCGCAATCACAATGATGGTAGTTTCGATTTTGTTGATTTTTCTTGGGCTTTTAGTGTCTCGAATTGATAGTTTTTGAAGTGACATTCCATCATAATCTTCATAGTTCTGTAGCTATTGAAGTGAAGGATTTGTGAATATTTTGATTAAAATTAGAAGGCACCACTCACTCCCTATGTTACTATATTCGGTCTTTCACGCCATTTAATTGCATGTCTTTTTCTAAAGTTTTCCTTTCATAAATTGTTAGAATTAATTTGTCCTGTTGATAAGATACCACGGCATGCACTTCTATTCGCAAAATTTACCAACAACATCTATACATCGTGACTCTGCATTTCCAGGTAAATGGTATAAAAATTTGGCATAACACACGTGCATCTCCATCCAAGCTACTGCATGTGCATTTCCACAATTGGACAAGAAGCTAGGGGTTCAATTGAAAGCCATGTCTCCGAACTTTCCCTCCTCTGACTCCTACCCTACTGGCCACTCTATATATACATCAACCATCCTTCGATCTCCGCATCCAAATTCCAAAGAACTAAAAAATCTCAACACTTCCACACACAAACGCAAGATTCCATGGGATCGAAGCTTTCTTGCAACCACCGAGGCGGCATCGCGCAGCAGGCGCACCAGCCGATATCACCGGCGCCGGCCAGGGTCATCGCCGCCGATGGTTCGCTGAAGGAGCTCCCGGCCTCTCCCCGCGTCGCCGTCGCCGACGTGCTCGGCGTCGACTCCGCGTCCTTCTTCGTGTGCAACTCCGACGCGCTTTACTTCAACGAGGACCCGCCGGCGCTGGCCCCCGGCGAGCTGCTCCGGCCGGGGCAGATATACTTCGTGCTCCCGGCGGCGATGCTCGGGAGGCCGCTGTCGAGCACCGAGATGGCCGCGCTGGCCGTGCGCGCAAGCGTGGCGCTAGCGGCCAAGAAACCGCAGCGGCGCGGGCTCCGCCGCCGCGGCGGCAGCAAGAAGAAGGTGCGCGTCATGCCTGTGCACGTGAAGCGGGAAGACGGCGAGGACGTTTTGTTCAACGAGAAGCTTAACGAGCGGACGCTCGGGGAGTTCGCGGTGTCGCTGAGCCCGGCGAAGAGTGATGAGAAGCTCGCGGCGGCGGCGGAGCGGTCTCGGCTGAAGCGGGTTCTGAGCATCATTCAAGAGGATGCCGAGTGAAGCATTTCTCCAAGAGATAGATAGGTTTCTTGTTTTTATCCCTTTTTGGAACCATTTTTGTGAGGCTTAAACCTAAAGCTTAAAATGGTTTAGTATGGGGGAAAAGAGATTCTGGGAAAGAAGATGTATATGGTCTCCCTCTGTATATAATTCAGTAGTTGCAAAACTGCAAGAATGTTTAAAAAACCTGATTCATTGTTGTTTTTCCTGAGGCATATTTTTCTGTCTTCGATTTTGTATTGTGCTGTAGTAGTGCAAGTATGAAGATCTTCACGGTCTAAAAATTTGAAGAATTTCACGTTATGTAGCCCGGAACTGACTGACAGGATAATTAAGAGCCAAATCAGCTAGTGCCAGATTGTTAGGATCACGATCTTAAATAGGATTAATTGTTTTTGTGTTGACAGGATAGAAATCGTGTGATGGAATCGCATGATATATCGTACGAGAATCGTATATCTAAAATCATGATTCTAAATATTATAATTAAGGTCTGATCCACCAGTTGACATGGTTCAACCTTATCATGCTCCTTAGGTAGGATCAAGGTCAAAATGTAAAAGATCATAAATCATTACCACTACATACGCAGTGTAGTAGAAGAAGATTTGAAGTAGTCCAGTTCAACGTAGCATATGTCGGTATAGTGGCCGTAGTCGATCTCCATGAGCCAACTATCTCCTTACGATCAACGGCGTACTTATGGTACGCTTCTACCGAAGTTCACACACCTATAGAGGAACGCCATGCGCTAGTGTGCTAGCACCAGCGCGTATTGGTAGGGCCTGTAAAAGGTGGTGGCCAGGGTTTCGGTGGGTATGTACGAGATATATCCCTTAGCCCCACGCCTCTTTTAATATAGCCTCTCGGTGGAACTCTACGTTAGGGGCCCAACAAGGTGTGAAACCCATTTGGCCTATTAGTAACTGATCCAATCCGAACTGATGTGTTTCAACCCATTAAGTGTGTGACCCTGTAGGTTCATATATATTCAGACGTGGCTTGAAAACTTCTTTCTAGTCCACAAGTCGGTAACGGTTCCTAACAGGACATAGCAACTCTTAAATATGCATAAAGATCATATCGAACGAACCTATATATTGCTCTTGTACCGATCCTTTTATTGCACGATACTAGATTGAACTGTCATCCTCTAATAGCTTGAACTTATAGTGAATTACTCAGTTGTAATTAACTACTCAATCACATTCAACAAGACCGCGCACTTCCTTAATCCAATCACATCGAGGAGTCCAGATATCTCTCTCCCATTATATACGAAGGGCAAATTTCATCTTGATCGCTTATATTTCTCCGTATGTTTGATAGTAGATCCGAAAGCTACCTTTATGACCACCCGGTTACGGAGTAGTGTTTGACAATCCCTAAATAAACTATTACATATGTAGACAATATGACGATATCAGGTATTAGGATCTTACATACACACTATATATAAGACCAACTGATAACACTTAAGAATATAACAATTCCCGCATTGTCTCATAATATATCAATTCAACACCATATTCTCTAATATGTGTCTACATTATTGATTTGATATCCACATATCTGTGATTTGTGAAACATAATCATCAATCAATACATATTCTAATCTATAAATCATAATTGTCCCATATAATTATATAAGATCAGAGATAATTTTGAATAACATTAAAACATGAATAAAGAGTTCCACGAATAAGTCACATACTTGGTGATCAATACGAAAGTCATTTATTCAAAAGACAAAATAACATTTTTTTTAAAAAAGATCATAAACATAAAAAATGATACAATCATCTTCATAATTACATCTAGAGCATATCACTAACGGATCATATACATGTAAGCTGATCAAACTGTTCAACAGTTGGAAGTTTCACAGCAATTTCCAGACTCTCGGATCTTACTACAAGTTCGTTCGTCAATTGTACCGGAAGGAAGGCAACGAAACGGTCGCAATTCCGCCGAATCCTTAGGACAAAGCATTCTTGAAAGCAGCTTGCATAGCCTCAAATCAACCAGCAGGTAAAGTCACTGCCCTACACGACATGCTCTTTACTGCCCAAGAAACACCGATCGATGGGCGATGAGGATGACAGAAACGTCAACGTAAGAAGCAGAGAGGAAGTTGTTACGGTCAAGGACAGCAGTAAGCAATGACAAGTGCCACTAATTCGCTTATATATCAGTCATTGACTCATTGGCAGTTAACTACGTCCCCGGATCGTCTCTCGGTGTAATGCTTGTTTGACAGTACGTGATCGAGGTGAGTGCTGAATAATCCAGCACGTTTATCATGGTCGAAAGTCATAAGTAATAGCTTATGGTCGAAGTCATAGAGTACCGTTGCAATCGTAGATCTACTGTAGCAATCGTAGAGTATTGTAGCAGTTGTGGAGTTATTGTGTAGTCGTAGAGCTATTGGTCATAAGTCGTAGCCGTAGTGGCCGTGGTCGTAGTCGTAGCGGCTATGGTCGAAGAGTTGTTGTATCAGTTGAAAGTGCTCGACGCATACTCAGTTCACGTGATAGCACGTTCTCCACTTTATTAGCGTCATACGGGTCATGGCCTGGGTCCGTGGGATCGTGTAGATAGTGGCGTGTAATAAGGTTGGCATAATCACCAGAGTTAGACTAGGATTTCCTTTAAATAACAGTCTAATACAACAGAAAACGCTGCCAGATTTCTAGCAGTATAAAAACTCTTATGTTCTTGCTCTGTTCTCCTAACTTTGTGTACGTTCGAGTGTGAGCTCAGACGTGTTGATCGGCCGAAGTTCCTGACATTTGGTATCAGAGCCAGGGAACGCTGATCCACGATGAAGCTATGTGATTCCGCGTCACCCCGGCGCTCCTAGTCTTCATCGCCACGTCCCAAAGACCGTGCCAATGGTAGCGGCGGTGCTCTAGTGGTACAAATGGTGGTGAAGGAGGCCGAGGGATCGGTGGCATACCTAACACTCACGAAGACGAACTATGGTGATTGGGCTTTGATGATGAAGGTTATGCTCTAGGCGCGCGGGCTCTGGGACGCCGTCGACACTGACAGGGCTGAATTCTAAGAGGACAAAACGGCACTGAAGGCCATCTTGCGCACCGTTCCACCGAAGATGTTCTCCACGCTTGCTGTCAAGGCAACCGCCAAGGAGGCGGGGGATACCCTGAAGACCATACGCGTCAGCATTGATCGGGTGCGCAAAGCCAATGCTCAGAAGCTCCGCAAGGAGTTCAAGAGCATTGCATTCCGCGACGGGGAGTCTGTCGACAACTTCACGTTGCGGCTCACCATGCTGTTAAACCAACTTAGCACTCTCAGCGACCCGGAGACAATGCACAAGGTCGTCGAGAAGTACCTGCGTGTTGTCACCCCAGGTTCTCCCAAATTGCTCTATCAATTGAAACTTTACTTGATGTCTCGACGCTCTCAGTGGAGGAGGTGCCGAGAGATTCAAGGCAGCGAAAGATCGTCTAGACTTGCCGCCTATCGCCGAAGTTAGCGGGAAGCTGCTCCTCATGGAGGAGTGGTCCACGCGAATGAGGGAGCAGTAGGGGAAGGGATCCCCTGGCAGCTCCAAGTTTGGCAACCACTGACGTAAGCTGCCGCGACAATGGGCTGATAGCAGTGGCACGGACAGAAGCAGGGAAAGGCCAGGATCTGGTGGCAGACGCAACTTCTCGAAGGACAAGTGCCACAACTGCGGCAAAATAGGTCATTGGGCCAAGGTTTGCCGCAGCCAGCAGAAGCGGGCCGAGGCTTATCTGACGCAAGACGATGACGATAAGGCCACACTCCTAATGGCTAGGGCCGAGTCCTCGACATGGCAAGCCACCGTCCCTACGACTACTCACAGTGGCTTCGACCGCACCTTCGACCATGGCTTCGACCGCTTCTTTGACCATGGCTTCGACCGCTTCTTCAACCATGGCTTCGATCACTCATCCCCATCGCTACGAAGCAGGCCCCTCTGACTGGTCGAGGTGGAGGTCTTTGCATATCTAGATCGGGAGGAGGCGTGTGACGACGGGCTTTGGAACCTCGATACCAGAGCGACCAACCACATGACCGGCCCTCGCAAGGTATTCTCTGAGCTGAGCTCTGAGGTGGTCGACACAGTGATGTTCAGCGATGGCTCCATCATCAACATCGAGGGGCGCAGGACGATCCTCTTCATGTGCAAATTCGGGGAACATCGCACCCTTACGGGGGTGTACTATATTCCCAAGCTCACCACCAACCTCATCAGCGTCGAGCAACTTGATAAGATGAGCTACCGAGTGCTGATTGACGGCAGGATCATGAGAATATGCAATGAACAGCAGCATCTGCTGGCGAAAGTCAGGCGCTCACCTAGCCGACTGTACCCACTCCGACTCAAGATCATGCAATCGGTGTGCCTATCGGCAAGGAGCTAGAAGGAGGCATGGCAGTGGCACACAAGGTATAGTCATCTGAATTTCCAGGCTTTACGCAAGCTCGCACAACACGACATGGTACGAGGGCTACCGCAGATTGATCAGGTGGATCAAGTCTGTGATAGCTGCCTCACCGGTAAACAGTAGCGGGATCCTTTCCTGGAGCACGGAAAGGATTGCGTGCAGGATGTTCTCGACCTCGTCCACGGTGATCTCTGCTGGCCGATTACACTAACGACGCTAAGCAGTGACAGCTACATCTTGCTGCTTGTGGACGACGTGAGCCGCTACATGTGGCTCAGTCTCCTTGTGAGCAAGGACCAAGCTCCAGCGTCGATTAAGCGCTTTCAGGCCATAGTAGAGGTGGAGTTAGGGCGCAAGCTCAAGGTGCTCCAAACTGATCGCAGCGGGGAATTCACGTCAGTGAAATTCGGTGAGTACTGCACTGAGGGTGGTGTGCAGCGGTAGCTCATGGCCCCTTATTTCCCACGGGAGAATAGGGTCGTTGAGCGCCGCAACTAGACAGTGGTTGCCATGGTGCGCAGCATGATGAAGGCGAATAGGCTCCCCGGGAGGTTCTAGGGTGAAGTCATCTCCACCGCCGTCTTCATCCTTAACCGTGCGCTGACATGAAGTGTCAACAGGAAGATGTCGTATGAGGCTTGGCATGGCAAGCAGTCGGCGGTGCACTTCCTTCGCACCTTCGGCTGTATAGCGCATGTCAGGAACATGAAGCTGCACATGAGGAATCTAGATGACCGAAGCTCGTCGATGATCTTCGTCGGGTACAAGTTCGAGTCTAAGGTGTACCGCGTGTATAATCCTATCACCCAACACATGCATGTAACCCATGACGCCATCTTCGACGAAACAGCGTAGCGGGACTAGAGCGCTCATGGTGAGGAAGGTATGATGAGCGGACTAGAGCCTTTCACCGTGGAGTATACTGTCGAGTATGAACCAGGGACGACATGGGCCATTGGCACAGATGGAGATCAGGGATTGTTGGAACTAATCTTGACTCATGCTAATTATGTTGAGTGTGGTCGAAGCTGCAGTCGAAGGCACGGTCGAAGCTGCAGTCGAAGGCGTAGTCGAAGTATAAGTGGTTATAGCAGTCGATTTGTACGTAGTAGTAGAAGCCATGGTCGAAGTATAAGTGGTCGTAGCAGTCGATTTGTACGTAGTTGTAGAAGCCATGGTCGTGGCCACAGTCGAAAGTCGTAAGTCGTGGTCGAAAGTGATTGTGGCCGTAAAGCCACTGTAGTAGTCTTAAAGTACTGTAGCAGTCATGTGCACTGTAGCAGGCATGTGTACTGTAGTAGTCGTGTGTACTGTAATAGTGTTAAGAGTACTATAGTAGGGAGTAATCGTAAGTCGTAGAGGGACTCAGAGTCGTTGGCATTGTCGAGAAGCTATAGTCGAAGTTGGGCGTCCGAGTAACGGCTGAGTCAATGAATTAGATCGTGGAGTTAGTGGTGTAGTTAATGGCTGCATGCATGTAACAGAAGCATTAGTAGCTGCATCTTTGTTAGTGCGCAGTGTGCGTCGAGTCGTGGTCGGTAGAACCGGATCACAAAGTGTCTATGTATATCCTTGTATTCAGTTTGTTAAGCATCAAGTTGAATATAAGAAAAAGAGACCCAGCTAAGTTCGGTCTCGCCAAACAAGTGTTATTTATATTTTCTTCCTGTGTCTATCTCGTTCCCTATGAAAGCATGTGTCCACGGGAAGATTGAGTGTGTGATTCCTGGGTTGAGTTCCAACACTTGGTATCAGAGCTTGGTGAATGCCCAAAATCATGCCGAGAAGTATGGAGATCGTCGATCCGATAGCGTCAACAACGATGAGCGCACTAGCGAAGGAGAGTTCGGCGGTGTCGTTTCACTACCCTATGCTCATGAGAAGCAACTACGAGATGTGGGTGATGAAGATGAAGATGTATATGAAGGCCCAAGGCGTATCGGACACCATCGAGCCCGGCGACGCCGACATGTGCAAGGATCAGATGGCATTGGCGGCCATCTACCAAGGTGTCCCCAAGGACATGCTCTTCCTGCTGGCTGAAAAAGAGATGGCCAAAGCTGCGTGGGAGGCATTGAAGACCATGCACATGGGAGCTGAGCGCGTGAGGGAAGCCAAGGTACAGACCCTCAAATCGGAGTTCGAAGTGCTATGCATGGCGGAGTCAGAGTCGATCGGCGACTTCGCCATCTGGTTGACAACAGTCATCAACAAAATTTGAGGGCTTGGTGACAAGATGGAGGAGAGCTATGCGGTAAGAAAATTTCTTCATGCAGTCCCCGCCAAGTTTCTACCGGTAGTCTCCCCAATCGAGCAGTGTGGTGACCTCAAGACAATGACGATCAAAGAGTTGATCAGCCGCTTGAAGGAGGGGTATATCATGGTGCAAGCGCAGGGGATCAGCACCTGCTATTGACAAGAAGTGAGTGGGAGGCCCGATCCAAGAAGAGCAATGGCTTCGGCAAGAAGAAGAGCGTCTTTGATAAGGCGAAGGTACACTACTACAACTGCAAGGAGTACGGGCATTTTGCAAGGGAATCTCTTCTTGCTCCAGTGGGTGCAAAGGATGAGTCAGCACTGTTTTAAAGCCAACAAGGAGTCTTCATCATTTTTTCTTTCCTGCATGTAGTTGAGTCCGTGTACGAATATTAGTGCACGATTGCATTTTTTTGAGTCGTTTGTGTATATGGAACAGTAGGAGTGTTGCATGTGCCATTTTGTTTGGTTGTATACGTAGGAGACATGTTACATACATATGCATAGTCGTGTCATGGTTGTGCATGTAGGTGAGTCAGTGCATGATGCATGTGAGTGTGTGTGAGTTCTTCTAGTTGTGTCCAAGATCTCATTTGTGTAAGCTCTGATGAGAGTCTGTCACCGTCAAGTTGTGTCACCGGTGAAAAACAATTGGAACTTAGAAAGTGGTCGAAGTCATTGGTGAGGTGTGTCATCATCAATAAAGAGTGAAAGACGTCGGCAAGTTGTGTCACCGGCAGTATGGTCAGTAAGAAGAAGGCAAAACTCCTTGGAGATGCGTTAGGAGATCGGACTTCGCCTTGTGAAGTTTAACAAGTCAAGAATAGTTCCAACAGGGATTGCCACGCATGCCCGCTAGTGTGGGCATGGGCAACACTGTGGTATCAGGCACAGTGGAATTCACCTCGCCGCCAATGAACCTGGGAAGGGCATTTGATGCTGACCACGACGACACACCACTTTGGTATCGCACCATCGACAATGTCATCGGGCCGGCCTCACCCTGGGGTTTCGCATCACGTTACCTCGACTCTGCTGGCCAACTCTTCACTACTGTTGATGAGCTAGCATCCTTTGGTGAAGCAAAGCAGCTTGAGTGCTGGCACAAGGCGATCTCCCCGCTGGCCACCGACCCATTAGGCTCAAGTGAGTCTACAAGGTGAAGCACGACGAACACAGCGCCATCGCCAAGTACAAGGCACGGCTGGTCAAAAAAGGCTACGTATAGCGGGCGAAATCGACTTTGAGGAAGTGTTCGCACCCACGGCGTGCATGGAGTCAGTCCGGTTATTGCTTGCTGTAGCGGTGCACGAGGGGTGGTAAGTCCATCACATGGATGTTAAATTCTGTGTTCCTCAATGGCGACCTAACGGAGCAGGTGTATGTGGCCCAGCCACCTCGGTTCGTCATCGACAACAGTGAGCGTAAGGTACTCCGGCTTCGAAAGGCACTCTACGGCCTTCGCCAAGCACCCAAAGCATGGAACGCCAAGCTTGATGTCGTCCTGTCGATGCTGGGGTTTCACAAGAGCTTCTCCGAGCATGTTATGTACACACGCGGGGATATAGCATATCGACTGATCATTAGAGTGTACGTCGATGACTTGACCATCACCGACACAAAAGTTGTCGACATTTGTGCGTTCAAGACTGAGATGAAGAAAATGTTTTAGATGAGCGACCTTGGGTTGCTCTCCTACTACCTCGGCATCGAAATGAGCCAAAGGCCAAGTGGCATCTCCTTGTGGCAATCGGCCTATGCGCTTAAGGTGCTCGAGAAGAGCGGCATGGATGACTACAACAACTGTCAAGCACCGATGGAAGCTCGCTTGAAGCTGAGCAAAATGAGCTCCTGCCCACTGGTAGACGCCACCCAGTACCGGAGTATTATCGATAGCCTCCGGTATTTGATGAACACACGGCCGGACAAAGCCTATGCAGTGGGCTACGCAAGCCGGTTCATAGAGGAACAACACGAGGACCACCTGGTCGCGGTCAAGCACATACTACACTACATTGCCGGAACACACAACCACGGCGTCTGCTATATGAGGAAGAGAGATGGTCGGCCACTGCTGTTGGGATTCAGTGACAGTGACATGGCTGGCGTCGTCGACAACCGGAGAAGCACAACTGAAGTGCTCTTCTTCCTCGGAAGTAACCCCATCGCATGGTAGTCGTAAAAGCAGAGGGTGGTGGCGCTATCATCCTGCGAGGTGGAGTACATCGCCGTGATGACTGCGACATGTCAAGACATCTGGCTAACTCGACTGATGGGCGAACTTCTCTGCTCAAAGCCCAGAGCGCTAGTGCTCAAGGTGGACAACAAGTCCGCCATTGCTTTAACCAAAAATCATGTCTTCCACGACCGGAGCAAGTACATCGACACTCGCTTTCACTTCATTCGGGGGTGTGTTGATGGATGGAAGATCATCCTCGAGTATGCTCACACAGAGGGGCAGCTCGCAGACATTCTCACGAAGCCTCTCAGACGCGTCAAGTTCCAGGACCAGCGCGTAAGGATTGGTGTAGTCGAGACCACAGGAGAACGTGGCAAGGATTGGGGGGAGAGTGTTGACTAATCCAGCATGTTCACCATGGTCAAAAGTCGTAAGTCGTAGCTCATGGTCGAAGTCGTAATGTACCGTTGCAGTCGTAGATTTACTATAGCGGTCGTAGAGTACTGTAGCAATCGTGGAGTTACTGTGTAGTCATAGAGCTACTGGTCATAAGTCGTAGTCATAGCGGCCGTGGTCGAAGAGTTATTGTAATAGTCAAAAGTGCTCGACGCGTGCTCAGTCCACACGAGAGCATATTTTTCATGCGCGTCATGGCCTAGGTCCGTGGGATCGCAGAAAATTCTTATGTTTTTGTTCTGTTCTCCTAACTTTGTATGTGTTCGAGTATGAACTTAGACGTGTTGATCGGTCAAAGTTCCTGATAGTGAGATCGATGGATGGCTGTTCAATTAGGGCGGCGCACAGTGGCCCTCCATGTCGCAACTTGTGCAAAGATTGCTACTGATGAGGACTTCATCTGGCCATGCTACTGATGAAGGCTTCATCTGGCCCGACGCCATATAGTTACCTACCTCGTCTCCATCGTCGTCGTCGTTAAGAAATCTCCGAATAGATTCTTGAAAGGTATGGTTCTGCACTAATGACGACGAGTCCGGTAAAGCGCCGTTCCATTCGCTTGGAACGTTCTGCTGCGGAAGCACGCTCGAAGCCACTGATCGAACCAGTATACCTTCCAAGTGTAGAGCAGAAAGGAGACTGAGAAAATATACGTTCCAAGTGGATGGATCATGGTCTCATGGATGGACTATGACCGGTGCCTATCAGCTGATGCACGGCGTCACAAGCCGAAAAGGAGGTCATAATTAAGGCCTCAGGCCCAACGGTTTTGCCATGGAACACTGCACCTCCTTCTTTACCTAGATAGCTTTTTTTAAACGATTTATCGATATTTAGTTCATTCACATAAACAATTATATTAAAATAAAAAACTATCAATCACAGCTATAAACAATCATTCATAGCCGAAAATAAGGTATCCATTAAGTAACACATGTTCCTTATTTTCCTACAGGATCTGATACTACTTGTGATTAGTGGCTGACAGGTGGACCGTCGTTAGCAAGTGATTACGTAAATATTCCGTGCTTTACGGTGCCTTCCCACGTCAGTGCCCACATTACACTCCAATACCTTTTGCAAAATGCCACCATTTTTTTTTTTGTGGTTCCTTTCTGTTGGCTTCTGCTCTACTTTCCACTCCAATACCTACAAAGGTGGCATTTTGCAAGAAAGGAAAGGCGGAAGAGGAAGAACGAGGGGCTAATGGTTTTCTTTGAGCTCCCTCACCCGGCAAGTATATATATATATATATATATATATATATATATATATATATATATATATATATATATATATATATATATATATATATATATAGGAAAAATACATTCTACACCGGGTGTAGGTACACCCACCTCTAATATACCACCTAAACAAACTTGAAATACTCCTTTATCACTTTAGTTACATTTGTATACTAATTATAAGATACTACAATGTGAACCACACGAAAAACTTGTAAAGGAGTTCATAGTTTTAGCGTATTTTGTAAATACCCTTATATAAGCGTATAAAAGGAGTATGTCGAAAAATGTACATACCACTTCGAAAAATTGTTCATACCACCTAGATGATCTTAAATACTTGTATACTATACGTACATACCCTCTCATTACGCGAGATACTCCCTACATTGCGAGATACGATATAGGGTGTAGCTACACCGGGTGTAGAAAAGAGGCATATATATATATATATATATATATATATATATATATATATATATATATATGGAAAAATACATTCTACACCGGGTGTAGTTACACCCACCTCAATATACCACCTAAACAAACTTGAAATACTCCTTTATCACTTTAGGTACATTTGTATACTAATTATAAGATACTCCAATGTGAACCACACGAAAAACTTGTAAAGGAGTTCATAGTTTTAGCGTATTTTGTAAATACCCTTTTATACGGCATAAAAGGAGTATGTCGAAAAAATGTACATACCACTTCGAAAAATTATTCATACCACCTAGATGGTCTTAAATACTTGTATACTACACGTACATACCCTCCGTTCGCGAGATACTCCTACATTGCGAGATACGATATAAGGTGTAGCTACACCGGATGTAGAAAGAGGCTTATATATATATATATATATATATATATATATATATATATATATATATGCCCTCAGGCCCAACGGTTTTGCCATGGAACACTGCACCTCCTTCTTTATCTAGATAGTTTTTTTAAAACGATTTATCGATATTTAATTCGTTCACATAAACAATTATATTAAAATAAAAAACTATCAATCACAGCTATAAACAATCATTCATAGCCAATACTTATTGTGATTAGTGGCTGACAGGTGGATCGTCGTTAGTAAGTGATTACGTAAATATTCCGTGCTTTACGGTGCCTTCCCACGTCAGTGCTCACATTCCACTCCAATACCTACAAAGGTGGCATTTTGCAAGAAAGGAAAGGCGGAAGAGGAAGAACGAGGGGCTAATGGTTTTCTTTGAGCTCCCTCACCCTGCAAGTATATATATACGATAATATTCAGTTATTTTTAAACTCGTATTAATAAACCACACATTAAACTGATGTGCCCTATTGGACTCGTATCCTTTTATATCGTAATCTGTAAATTGTACTCCTCAACGAGATAAATTCGTTGTGTCGATATATCTGTATACTTGTTGTCATGTACAAGATTCTTATACATACTTGTAACATCGTGCAGATAATGCCATTGTAGCATATAGCACATATAGAATGTGCTCTTAGAAAAGAAGATAACACCACATAAGAATAAGTATGCGAGCATGTGACAGCTTACAAAAAGGCCTCACGACAAAGCGAAGCATCAGCTCCTCCAAGTGCATTGACGCATTTGGACAAGAACCGAGGGGATGAATGAAAATTTATGTCTCCCGTTTCCTCTCGAAATAAGTCCACTTTACAACTTTAAATTATTGGGTGGTCCGAAAAGCAACTTTAAACTCCAAAACCATCTAGATGAAAACCCTCAATTACAGATACCAATCAAGTTATATCCTCACACGAGCAGACCCGACCCTAGTTTTAGGTGACATCCTCACAAGCAAAGAATGAATCGGCAAGTAATAAAAAAAATAGGGTCCACATGGTAGTCTCCTCTCTCTCTTCTTCTTTCTCTCTGTTCCCCTCACACTGTCGACCATAGACATCTCTTCTCCAACTAGCACGGCCGCTTCCCTCCATGCATCGACGATGCCGCTCCTCGTCTCCTCCCATCCACGCCATCAGCGATGTAGTTCCCCTCCTACTCGCCGCCGCTGCCGTTGTTGAGCATCGCCACCACCAAGTTGTCATTAGCTTCTTCCTCACCCTCGATTGCAGATGCTGTCACCAAAATGGATTGCAAGGCTGCCATATTCTCTCCCTTCTTTCTCTTTCTAGATGAAATTTCTAGAGCAAAATCGAGGCTTAGCTCAATCTGCATGCTAAATTCAGTGAGGGGAAATTAGAGCTTGTGGATCATATTTGGATAGGATAAATTGGAGCTAGCCAATCAAATTCGGGGGCAGAACTAAGGGAGTCGTCGCCTCCCATTGGCTTTGCTGCTCAGCACGGGAGAGGAGGAATTGGATTTGTGCTCCCTTCTTCCCAACTTAGGCCGAGATGCCATACCCATGATTGCTCTAGGGAAGAAGAGAAGAGAGAATGGACATCACGATCGAACTTTCTAGATTAATTAGAGCATGCCGTGGTACAGCGCCTCCTGGTTCGCCGACATCATCCTCAGCGCCACCGTGGCGTGGCCCCTGCAGGACGGCTCGGCCTCCCCCTCAAGCGTAGGGTGGGTGGTGCTATTGTTGATAGCATCATCTGCGAAGTGCACCCGCTTCTTGCTTCCGCGCCGCGCCTTCTCCCACTTCCACTTCTCTACACGCGCGCATGCAGAAACGCAAGAAACACCAACCAAGGCCGCATCGTGCTCACCGGAGGAGGAGATGCAGGGCCAGAGCTGAGTAGGAGACGGAGGAGCGGCTTGGCGTGGAAGAGGGAGAAGAGGACGAGGGTGCCGGAGAGCGCCATGGCAGTGGCGACAAGGGTGAGGCCGGCGTGTGAGCCACCCAGCGCAGAGCCCGTCGATGACAAGGGCGAGGACGATAACATGGTGCAGCACCTTCGGCCACGTGCCCGTGGGACGGCTATACACCAAGACTCCCTTGTGCATCTTGGTCTTCACGGAGCTGGCATCCAAGCCTCCGGACCGGCCACTGATGACGTAGAGCTTGTCCCCAACACCGGCGATGGAGAACAAGAACCTGCCTTTCAGCCCGCCCATCCCTCATCTACTACCGTGGCAACGCCAATAAGGGCACCAAGGCCGACTGGATGATGCGCGAGTTTCACCTCCCGATGGCTGCCTCCAGTTGGTGACAAGAGAGCAGGGGAATGGATGAGGAGAGAGAGAGAGAGCAGGGGAATGGGTGACGAGAGAGCTGTGGTTGAGAAAGAATAGTATTTTTTTTGGAGGTGGTTCCATATTTTTTTAAAGTAATTTGTATAATTTTTAAAGCAGAACTGAATAATGGATAATGATTAGTTACCCTTTTGTTTGCTCTGAGATTAATACCATTCTTGTTAAAGTGGAAAGCATGGAAGTATTACTCTTCTTTTTTTAATATGACATGGGTCCTACATGAGAATAGAAAGAACATCTCTATGTATTGGAGAGCTCTTTTACAGTACCTTAAAATAAATATGGATTGTCCAATCTTTACAATTCAATAGTTTATATTAGCTAGAATTTAGTTATACTACCACTCTAAAGGGGTAAAATTGTGAAGGAGTTGTAAGGCAACTGCATCCACTTGTCCCATCCGGGCAACACAGAAGGCCCTCATCACCCCCGACACTGCAGGGATGCGGCTTCCCTGTTCCCTCTATATGTTCCCATTAGTGTTCCAGCTACATGGTTGGCATCCGCTGTTTCTTCCTCGCTTTGTGGTGAGCCTCACGACTTAATGTACGTAGCATACACGAATTTGGTTCTTATCAAAAAAACAAAAGGAAGAGAAGAAATCATCTCCAGTCTCGTATAATAGTATATGGGCTCGACAACCCGGTGGCGGAGCTTGTGCCATCAACATCCTCCTCGACTCTGCATGATTCAATGCCAATATTCTCGCTCGCCTGAAGCCACAGACAGAGGAGCTTGTGCCATCAACGTCCTCCTCGACTCTGCATGGCTCAATGCCAATATTCGCACTCGCCTAAAGCCATCGATGGAGGAGCTTGTGAGCTGGTTGTGTTGCACCTAAACGCGACTTCCACTGTTCAACATACGCCCGCCTCCAGAACTAATCTAGAGTCCTGTTAGACTGCTTGGCGTGCCAGATGCCGACGTGGACCTTGCCGAAAACAACGAGGTTGAAAAACAAAAGTCTATAATATCATCGTAAATCAACGGTCAGATTTTATTTTCACTACCATATTTCTACTACCGGTATAATATACTATAAAAAATCCATATGTGAATATCAAGTTAGAGCAAAACTAGACCATGTTATCAAAACCATCCATGTAGATGCCAAGTCAGGGCAAAGCGGGGTGTATTGCCTTGAGGGGTGTAAATCGGACGGATTTGTTAGTTTGAGGTTGGAAATAAGATGGTTTTGAAGTTTAAGTTTGATTTTCAGATCAACACAATAGTTAAGAGCTGAAAAGTGAACCTTTTCTTTTCCCTCCTATTGTCGTTGTGCCCTCTTGGTCTTAGCCACTATATATACACCATCATTTCCTCGACTACTCTTCGCCTACAAATACCAAAGCACTAAACTCCCTACCTCCATCCCCCCTCACAGACATCACACACACACACACACACACACACACACACACACACACACACACACACACACACACACACACGAGATTCCATGGGATCGAAGCTTTCTTGCATCCACCGGAGCAGCATCCCGCAGCAGGCGCAGCAGCCGGCGCCAGCCAGGGTCATCAACGCCGACGGCTCGCCGAAGGAGCTCCCTGCGACTCCACGCGTCGCCGTCTCCGACGTACTCGGCGGCGATGCTGCTTCCTTCTTCATGTGTAACTCCGACGCGCTCTACTTCAACGAGAACCCGCTGGCGCTGGCCGCAGGCGAGGTGCTCCGGCCAGGACAGATATACTTCGTGCTCCCCACGGCGATGCTCGGGCGGCCGCTGTCGTGCGCCGACATGGCGGCGCTGGCCGTGCGGGCGAGCGCGGCCCTGGCTGCCAAGAAGCCGCAGCGGCGATTGCGCCACGGCGGCGGGAAGAAGAAGGTGCACGTCATGCCGGTGCGTGAAGACGGCATGGACGTCTTGTTCAACGAGAAGCTTAACGAGCAGACGCTCGGGGAGTTCGCCATGTCGCTGAGCCCAGCGAAGAGCGACGAGAAGCTCGCCGCGGCGGCAGCAGCGCGGTCGCGGCTGAAGCGTGCGCTGAGCATCATTCAAGAGGATGCTGAGTGAGAAACAGTACAGAGAAACCATTTTTTTCATTTTCTTTTTGGAAGCCATTTTTTCGATAGCTAGGTTTCGTTTTCTTTTTGGAAACCATTTTTTCGATACTTGAACCTAAATCTTGAAATGGTTTAGTAGATTTTGGGGGGGAAAGGTGGAAATAATACTGAGGAAAACTACATGGATGCAATAAAAAATAAAAAAAGGCGATCCGTTTATTCTATTTCCGATGCATATTTTTGCCATCTCTAGTTTTTTATTCTACCGTAGTTAAGTATGTAGATTTTCACGGTCGCACAGAAAGAGCAAACAAATTAAGTACGAAGATATGTTACGCAACATAGTGCTGAAGAGTGAATGAAAGAACCAAATCAGCTGGTGCCTGCCAATGTCGTCGTTGTCCTCACATTCAGTACACCTTATATCAATCCGACAATGTTGCAACAATTAAGTAACAGTGATGTAATAAGTAGTACTGTTTGTCCCATCGAGCAATTAGTTACGCAATCAACGAACCAGCACCGGGCACCGGTAGTACGAACTACGAAGCGTAGACATCAAATGCCAACTTCAGTCAACTAGTAAGCAAAACCATAGCTTTAAATAGATGAGTGATTAATTGGATCACGAATTCACATCCTTCCATCTATTCTCATCTTATACACTCCACGCGCGTGTATCCGTCGTAGTGTTTGAACTAATGAAAAGCTTAGGAAGTTCATACACTAATCTGTTCATACGAAGCCACCCTCGTCCCAGTGGGGCAGCGGATGCAAGGCTAAGACTCAATTCTTTTCGACTTATGATTTTTTTTTGAATAAATAAACAGAATGATTTCTTCACCGCTGTTTTGAAGAAGTTTATCAGTATATTCTTTTCAAAACGATTTATCGACATTCGATTCATTAGTATAAATACTCTAGAGCCACAAGACATAAGCCACAGCTATAAGATATCAACCGCAATAAAAGAGAACACACCCTAATCCATCCTAAAATAGAGTGACGACATGGACGGTTAGTAATATGCAATAATCAAATCAACAATACACATGCCAAGTTGCCAATCAGTCTACAAACTGTACACTGTCGCATGTGAATGTGAAACATATGTTTGATGTTTAGCTCGGGCTAGCGACGTACACTATTCAGCTTCTACAACTCTGGCCACCGTGGGTGATGCATATGTAGGGAACGCCGACAACCAAGTCCGAGTTGTTGCCCTACTTGTCTCCAGGTTAACCTATCCTGGCTGTCAAGGAAAAATAGGCAATCTATAAATATTGCAACATTTCCTCTTATTCGTATTTAGGGTGTGGGTTCTTTTAGGCTGATGGCTTATATCTTAAATATTTAAATTCTAGCTATTCATGAGAGGCAGTATGCAAAAGAAAATAGTCGTATGCGATTTTGATCGGTACAACTGAACTCAGTATATTTTTTACTACAATTTTTTATTAACTCCGTCTTATAAAAACACATCATTTAAAAGCTAATTAATGTAAACAGTTTAAACATAAGTTAACTTTAAACCTAAAAAACCCAGCCAGGCTCTTTTGAGCCTATGACATGAATTATACATGATGTGAAGCCCCCAAGATGCAAGTGCGAGCAAATCACATAGGCACATCAACATAAGGGATGGTACACAAGCATAGGCTTAGCCTTGTCACGCACACACCACAATAGTTGGGAATTGCTAAACAACATTTGAATATTATTTTACTCGAAGCACTTAAATTTTTTTTCATGTATGTAATATTTTTTCATATATGCAACATTTTTCGCTATAAAATGTTGCATTTATAGGAAAAATATTTCATACAAAGGAAAAATATTGTATATATGGGAAAAATGTTACAAACGTAGGTGAAAAATGCTACATACATGAGGAAAAAATATGGGTATTTCGAACCACAAAAAACACCCGAATCCCCTAGACACCTCTACAATAGTTATATTTGAATTAAATGAGTCTTATTAGCCTTCCAACCCAAGACCTCTTACTCTAATTAATGTTGTATTGAGTCTAATGAACAACTAATTTAACTAGCTTAAGCTGTTATTGGAAAAACAGGCAATGTGCATACAACTCACTTGAACCCCTCTATATGGCCCCGTTTGTTTCGACTTGAGCTTCTGATTTCTAGTTTATTTTTCACTATTTTTAAATTTCGTCTTTTCTGGCTTTTTAGCTTTATTTAAGCTTTTTTGCTGGTTCTTTTTTCCGTATTTGTTTGCATTATTCATGATGAGCTAACTTGTTTTTTCTATTTTTAAACTTTTTTAAATTTAGATATACCAAATAAGTCACCATCAGCTACATTGTAATTTCAGCTATAAATCAGCTTATTTCAGTCCAATCGAGCATCAAGGCACAATCCATTAATCATCACATCTGTAGCTTGCCAAAAAGAGACTAATCCAGAAAAGTGGGCCAAATTGTTCAACAGATCGGAGTTTCATGGTAATTTCCAGTCAGTCAGTCACGCACTCACGCAAGTCTAGCTAGGTCCAATTTTGCACTGGAAACATGGCAACGAAGCGACCAAATTTGCGGCGAAACCTTAAGCTAGGAAGGTTCTCGGGAGCATGCAGTACAAGAAGATGAGAATCGCCACCATTCACTTCACTCGTTCATCAGGTCAGCGTGCAGTTAGTTGCTTCCCCGGATCGGCCAGCTCCTCCCAGTGTAGACGTGCTTCTTCCGCCGCTGACGACAGTACGTGTTGCGTGGGATATATATGGATGGTTCAATTAGAGCGGCGCGCCGCACCGGTGAAGCTAGTAGGTTTCATCTGGTCCGACACCGTGTGGTTTTCTACCTAATACTTCAGCTCGTCTCCGTTAAGCAACCTCTAATTAAAGTCCAAAGTGACTCGCGCGTACTGGTCAGGCAGAGGCAACTGGTCTTCATGTATGTAGAGGACAAAACCAGCCCTCGAAGCAAATGCATCCAGTTGCAGGCAATCACATAAGGTGCCTCGGTTGAGCTAAAATAAGCTAATTTATAGCTGAAATTACACTGTAGCTGATAGTGGCTTATCTAGCGTAACTAAATTTAAAAAATTTAAAAATGAAAAAAAATGTTAGCCCATCACAGACAATGCAAACAAATACGAAAAAAAGAACCGACAAAAAGCTCAAAAAGCCAGAAAATGACGAATTTTATAAATAGTAAAAAATAAACCAGAAGCTCAAGACAAAAAGAGGATGAATAATGTCTTCAAATTTAATCACTCAAAAGATATTTCAAAACTTACATTCCAGTAGCTACTAGAAGCTAGAAAAAATCATATTTGCCTACCAACAAAGCACTCACCAAAAGCGCGGAAGCAAATGAAATTCAACTCCTCAGAACCAGTCAGACCACTATAAGAAAGCAATTGGACTGACTGAACGATCTGACCATTGATAGTGGCCGTTCTGATCGGACTCCGGTTGGACCGTAGGTCTGGGGGCGATCGGACCGCACCCCTGATCCTAGAACTGGAAATCAGCCTAAGCCAAAACAAAAAAATAATGTAATCTTCAAAATACAACTCCAAATAATTTAAAACTTTGCACATACCTTACTAAGAATCTCAGAAATCTAATCCATCCAATAGTCACATTGATCTTAGCTAAACTTCCAATACCCTCAAAACAAATAAAATTACATCAAAACTAGGCAAAACTTAGGAACTGGAGATATGACTAGCTCGTGGGTTAGAGATAACCAAAATGACTCTAGATAAGTTCCTATAGCAAGCAAGAGTATAAAGATTCAAGATAAAAACTCTAGAAACAATATATTACTAAAAGAGCTCCAAATCGGACAACCTCCAATATTTCCAACTTCGCGTTTCTGCCGCTACAGAGCTAGACTGGGTGGGCACGATGACGTGAACCTGGGAAGAGCAAAAAAATAAAATAAAATTTGGAAGAAAGAACGCATCTAAGCCCAAAAGGCTGGAGGCAGATCCTGAGGAAATATCTCAGACTTGGGCTCAACTTAAGTAGATGAAAGCCCAATATATCTCAACTCAACACCAACCTCTCCCAGACTGCTGGTCCAGCGCAGCATCACGAGGTCACGACGTCCACCCGTTCCGCTTCCACAAACGAATCCAACCCAAGCAAATCCCGCTCCTTCCTATCACGCCACGCGGCCCTCCCAAAGCCAACTACAGATAGCATTTCCTCGAACGCATGGACTGCATGGCCACCGCAGCTCTCTCCACCCTCCCCTCGGCCGCCGCCGGCAAGCGCTTCGTACTCTCCTCCCCGTCGCTGTCCTTCGCCTCCCGCCGCCTCGCCACCCCCTCCCACCCCCGCTTCGCCGCGGCGCCAAGAACTAGGAGAGCGGCGTCCGCGTCCCCAATCGTGGCCGCCATCGCGGTCGGGGACAAGCTCCCAGACGCCACGCTTTCCTACTTCGACCCGGCCGACGGGGAGCTGAAGACGCTGACCGTCGCGGAGCTCACGGCGGGCAAGAAGGCGGTCCTCTTCGCGGTCCCGGGCGCCTTCACGCCGACGTGCTCGCAGAAGCACCTGCCGGGGTTCGTGGCGAAAGCCGGGGAGCTCCGCGCCAAGGGGGTGGACACCATCGCGTGCGTGTCGGTGAACGACGCGTTCGTGATGCGCGCGTGGAAGGAGAGCCTGGGCCTCGGCGACGACGTGCTGCTGCTGTCGGACGGCAACCTCGAGTTCACCCGCGCGCTCGGCGTGGAGATGGACCTCTCCGACAAGCCCATGGGGCTCGGCGTGCGGTCCCGGCGTTACGCGCTCCTCGCCGAGGACGGCGTCGTCAAGGTGCTCAACCTCGAGGAGGGCGGCTCCTTCACCACCAGCAGCGCCGAGGAGATGCTCAAGGCGCTCTAATCTGCGAGCCTGCTCTTCTTGGTTGAGCTCTTCTTATCAGGGTCGCTGCTGCTCGTGGAGAGCTGCTCGTGAGTGTTTGTCTAGTAAATAATAATAATCGCAGGAACGGGCGTAGCTCGTGCTTCTCCTTCCATGCGAGTGTAGTGTCGTCGTGAGAGGAATTTTTGTTGAACATTTCATTCTATTGCTATCCATGTGGCCATGTGATCGATGAAACGAGTTGAGATTTTCACGGAGTTACGTTTTTTTCTTTTGTAGGATATAGTTAAATTTCCGTGCTTTACTATAGATTAAAAATTTATATTACTTAGCACCTCAAGCTTATGTCACACCTCTACCTCCACTGTCCTGGTCAGTCTCAGGGGCGGAGGTCCGAGGCTTAGTTGGAAAAATATAAATCATTTTACTGTAGCTACCAATATAAGGCCTTGATATTTTTTGCTTTAGTAGGCTGAGCCCAAGGATAGGACTCGAACTGACTACGCCCCTAATCAGCCTTACACCATGCCATTGGCTCCATCATCATACCTAGCCGAGCTCTGTTGCGACCTATGTCGCACCTTCGCCGCCATGCTCAGCCTGTGTCGTGCCTTCGGCCTCACCATCACCCCTGGCTTGCATCGCCATCCTTGCATTGCCTCGTGGCCAAATCTGGGCCGTCGAGACTGGAAGAGTCAGCCTCACTCGACGGCAAGTAATTAATCGGATGAGCCAGGCGGAGGGTGTTGTTAAGGATAAGAATAACTTTTACCAGAGGTTAGATTGTTTGTTGGAGAGGTGATTTTTTTTTTCTGAATTTTTGTTAGACAGTGGAAGGGGAGGTGTAATGGGACGGCATACCATCGCCATCCTGTTGCCGTTGAGGAGCACGTCGTGGTCTCAGTAGTCCAACGCCACACCGTACGAAAAGAAAATGCCCAAAACCAGAGGGACATCAAAAGCCAATTATATGAAGCACCGATATAATTAACATGCGCATGAGTTGATTTCAGATAAGAAAATTCAGTTAGTGCAAAACAGCACATACTTTGTATTATGCATGAAATCAGTTTTCAGGTGACATCTTCGGCACAGCCAGAGGCCCGCAGGCCGCAGACCTGCAAAATGTGACAATGCCATCTACGAAGTTGTGCTTAGCGTGAAAATTTTGGCAAATTTGATGGTTTGGTTGCTCTGGTTTGCTTGCCTCGTTGCCTGGGAGAAGACGGTATCGTCTGCTCGTACAGCACAGGGCACACGCATAGAGGACGGACCCAACATACACGATGATGCAGGCTAATCGGCACACGGAATCAGCAGTTCCGAGTGTTGTCAGAGACGTGGTTACCGCAAGCGCACGCACTCGAGGGAGATGTCGTAGGTGCAATTCCACACACCATGCGTGCGCGCAGTCGGAGAGGACGGCGAAGACATCGACCAATCGCGCACGCCCCAGAGAAATGGCAACACTGCGCAGGGAGCCAGGGACTTACTCGGCCACGGCTCGGAGATAGCGCTGGCCGGACTGCCCGGCCGTCGCACAACCGCTTGACAAGCATGCAGCTCGGTCGGCTTGGATCAAATGGCAGCGTAGCACTACAGCAAATGCGTGCAAGAGAAGATGAGTAGCTGCTTGTTCTGCATTGTGGCATTGCATTCTGTCAGGGACGTCTCCAGATAGTACATTCCGGTGCTGCCTTTCACCTTGGACGAGTCGTGACCCACCGCCGGCCACCCCGGCCGCGGCGTCCACCAAACCCCTGGTCCTCCACCGGATCCATGCCGCCCGCCTCTAAGATCTCCCCATCACATGTCCTGCTTGCCCCCCACCCCTCGCTGGGGGTAGGTCAAACCTTGGCCACATCTCCACCGCCACCTCCTAGCCCACCGCTGGTCATCCTGGCCACGGCGCCCACCAATCCGGTCGATCCTCGTTGGATTCATAGTTCCCACCTCTGATCCTCCCCCTCTGCCCTACCTTGACTCCTCAGAGGAACTGCATCACGGCGGTTTGTATGAAGTGCGGCTGACCTCATCCCTACCGGTCAGCCTTATTGAAGCTCAACCATCGACCACTCAAGCAACTGCAGCGCCAAGATGCTGCATTGAAGACAAGAATCCAACCTCACCCCAAATCTTGCATAATCCGTCGCGGGTCAGGCCTTTGGCGTACAGACAGAAGGAATTGATGGCAATGAAAACGCTCTACTCCCCCTGCCCTCTCAACGGCGCCTTTCCTCTCCAGAGCCATCTGCCTCTACAACCAGTAGGAGAAGGCATTCAAGACCCAACAACCCCCTGCACGCTCGGTCATAGTGTAAGGTTGTCAAGCCAAAGTACTGATGGCATAAAGCTCACAGGAAGTCAGGAGGCACTCCCAAGAGCTCATTCAACGCAGCTTCAAATCGCAACCACTAGCTCTTCCTCGGCGCACAAAAGGGAGGTGCTCCAACTGCCTCAGCCGTGACCACAGAGGCCACTCCTATAGAGACCCCTCCAAGTGCTTTTGCTACTTGCACTCCGGCCACAAGGCTAGAGAGTGTCACCGCCCGGCTGCTCTTGTCACTCCTTCGACAGCTGCTCCACGCCCGTCTACCCGACGA
This sequence comes from Bonia amplexicaulis, assembly GCA_036346245.1. Classification (NCBI taxonomy): domain Eukaryota; kingdom Viridiplantae; phylum Streptophyta; class Magnoliopsida; order Poales; family Poaceae; genus Bonia; species Bonia amplexicaulis. The sequence continues at coordinate 3,620,433 of CM070738.1, read as the reverse complement.
CCGCGACTACCAGCCACCAGCACCATGGCCAACCCCAACCTTGGTGACCTGACCACCCACCCAGCAGAGGACGCCTGCATCTTCCCCAACACCAAGAAGCTACAGAGGGAGCTCCAAAGGCGTGAAGCCTACTTGGTCGTTGTCTGGCTGGGTAAGACAAGGCTTGAGACAGAACTCTGCACCATTGTCGAAGCTATAAGGAGGAGGTTCAACCTGAGGTCCTTTGACTTCTTGGTGCACCACCACTATCCTAAGAACTTCCTGTTACAAAAAACTTGGCTTACCTTCACTGATGGTTCTCTTGAAGCTTCATCATTAGGTCTACAGACTGACACGACTAAATCTAACTGCTACAAGAAAAAGCTCACCTTTAGAGCCCTCTTGCACCTGGACTTCATTAAAGACTATTCGGTTGCCCCACCTGAGGCCGACCTCGGTACAGAAAACTATGTGCATTTCAAGCCCACGAAGCATGGCCTGCCCTGGTGTCTCAGTGTCGTTGACGGCACCCCAGAGCATGAGGAGGACCGACACAACCACCATTACAGCAATGAGACCGCTTGGTAAGAAAGGGGCACCTCCCTTCGCAACAGCCTTGGGAGGCCGACTCACGAAGTGTCCCGCGGCAACGACAAGTATCATGACAAGCGGTATGATAGCGATGACGATGATCGTCATCACCAATGCAAGAATGACCAGCTGGGTTGGTGGAGACCCTCCACCCAAGAGACTGGCTAGCATGGGAGGTCACATGCTTCGGAGCACCTTCACAACAAAGCCCCATGACCGCGCCACAACACTAGAGGAAACCGTCAGCAACAGCATGACGCAATGGCTGGCCCCATCATCTTCGGCTCCGTCGGAAGCCGGCATGTCAACCAGCCGATTTCAGATGACAACAAGCTCAAAGAGTACATGGACTCCACCTTGCAAATGTTGTTTGCCTCCCATGCTGTGCTTCTTCGCCAAGAGCTGGCCGAGCTCCTCAACAACAAATTTTGTCAGTCAGAGGAGGAGGCATAATGTAGCTGCCAAGCATCGCTACTCAAGGGTGAGGAGTACCTAGGTGCAGCGCAAGAAGGTAATAACCAACTGCTCTTACCACTCCTCCACGATGCGGTCTCCGACTGTCGCCCAGCCATCCCAACTGGTCCAGCGTGCTACACACTAACCATACTCGACGAGCTTGCAGCCTTAGCGCTCGATCACAATCAACAACATCTGTGCTCTATGGCTTCATTGCTGAACATCGTGCATGCTGAGAAGATGGCTCCCAACCTACCGCAGCAGGACATGGGAAAGTCATGCGCTCAGAAGGCAAGAGCCACCACCGCGGTCCTTGAAGCTGTAATGCCATCGGACCACGCCTCACTTGGACCGATTAAGCCACATGGTGCAACCCCGCTGTTTAAACTTCTCTTCAATATTTTTCACCTTTCTCATGTCATGCTTGAACTCACCATTTTATCCAATATCCTCGATCGTTCTGGGCCTCGACTCCTTTATGAGTATAGCCTCGATCCTTGTCATTGTCTATGGTTAACTCCAAATGATCCTGCACATCTAAAGACAAATAAATTATTTTTGAACACAAGTTCTTCATAACTTGACCTATATTAGTTGTAACATAGCTCATGCAACATATAAACCCTGACCTAGATCACCTGAATTCATCACAATACACAAAAAAACACAAAAAAAAAACACACAAATTGGATACTCCCCGGCCGAAGCTTCTCTGCCTTAGCCGGTCTGACCGGACCACTGGTCAGACCATTGACTGCATCTGGTTTGACCATAGTTGGCAGCCGATTGGACAGCTTGGCGCAACTGAAGACGCTCTGCTGATTAACTAGTTTTGACATTCTAAACAGTAATTAATAGGATGCGAGGAAACTAACAGTGACTCAAGTGCATGCATGCAACTCAACTGCATCAATGCACTCAAGAACTCAACTGCATGCATCACGGCATGCTAATTAACGCATTGACCAGCAACAAATGCAAGCATGATTTTCTCTCAACTGCATGGATGCATGCATGGCATTAATTTTTTGACAAAATACAAATTTAAACTTCCATTTTTTTAGGTTGACATGATTCATCACAATAAAATATAGGACTCTCTCACATAGTCCTTCAGAGACACCTCGTGATTTTAAAGGGACGAAATGGTAGCTTAGATTTAGGTTGGGAGTGGGCGTTTGGCTGGTAGAATTGTGGTGTGGCTAGTTCACGACCAGTCGCGCAGCAAGGCAGCAACCAGGGAACTCACAGCTTGCCGACGGAGAGGGCGAGAGTAGGAACAGGCCGGCTCTTGAATCCCATGCTTTAGCACCAGCACGCGCAGGCTTGACTCCTTTTTACCACTGACTTGTGCCTCAATCTCAATGCCTAGTAGAGCAGTAGTCCATTAGTCATTTAGCTCTCATACTCTCTTAGTCTCTTACACTTCAGTGGATTTTGATTTCAATGTTTTTAGGAACTTCATGAGCAGGGACGGATCCAGGATTTCATATCAATGGTGTCACCATAAACTTGTCAACTAATGATCACGGTCGAGCATTATCCAAATCAAAAGCTGTGGGCTGCTTTTAGAGAGACATTGAGGTCACATGGCAGACTGGACTGATGTCATCAATACAAAATGAGAGAGGAATACACAGGCTTGGTCCAAAAGTATTGCTGTCCTGTGACAGCAATACTTGCACATAGATCCGCCCCTGTTCATGAGAACAATGAAAAACCAGCGCAAAATTTTGCCGGAGCTATGGCAGTTAAACTTGAATCGTGTTTTACCTTTGCTAAATTTTTTGCCCAGTGTCACCTAATTTTTTTGGTTTCGAAGTATGAAATCACGTCGTCGTGTGGTGTTATAATTTTCATTAGATATCTTGTAATTTTTTATTCGTGTAAGACCTTGTCTGTATTTTTCCTTTGCCAACTTTTGAACCTATTTGTAATATTGGATTTATGATACTATGAATCTATTGCGCGTAAAAGCATGCATATCTATTGAAAGTTTTCTGGCTCCGTCACCGATCGCCTAAACCCAAATGCTGTGAATTGGAGTATTGGGCGCCTGGAACTTGGGCTTGGGAATGTCAAGTCATGTGCTTGCGGCGTGCGATGGCTGGGACCAAGAGTCCAAGAGATCTTACGAGTTTTGACGGTGTGCTGCACATCTGAGAATTTTGGATGTTTATAGTACTGTATATCTTAAAATTTTTAAATAGTCTTTTACACACAAAAATTCTATTTTTGATCCTATTTGCGACCGCGGGACTTTCGGGTGCCAACACGTGTCCAGTCGTGCGATCTCGGATCGCACAACCGCATCATACGGTCGGAGACCGCACGACTGCATGCACGTCTGTACTGTAGCACAATTTAGGCGGCAATTTTTTTGGTTGTTTATATTTGTTCGTATTGCTACAGTGGAGATGTGTGGTCTCAGACCGCACGTTTACACTGCAGTGTAATCGTACGGTCTCGGACCGTACGATTTGCCACGTGTTTACGTCGGCCAGTCCCACGGTCGAAACAGAAGCCAAAAATAAAATTTTTATGCGTATAAAACTATATTTGAAAATTTTAAAGTACATAGTGCTGCAAACGTCCAAAACTCCACATCTGACGGCAACATATTTTTGCGCCTCTGCCAGCGCTGCGGCTCGTGGGACGGTGGGAGTTGCGTGTGTGCAGCTGATACGCTGCAGGCATCTGCGCGATGCCTGCGTCTTTTCAGGCACAGGCGTCGGTGGCATGGAATCCCTCCCTAGTTTTTAGTTTCCGTCGAAATTTTCTGTATTGGTTCACCGTTCATCCGAATGATTCAAGATCTAGATCGATTTTGTGTCCTTAATTCATTCATTCCAAATGAAGCCAAGCGGAAATTTTCTTATGTTTCTTGTTGCTGAGTTATTTCGAAGGATAAACATTGCCTCGATTTTCTACCAATTACTCGGTCGTCACTTGTTTGTGACATGAGGTTAGGACTTGAGAATACTATTTTAGGCTTCTGAGATAAAAAAAAGTGATAATGTGTAAGTAACATGGCAAAAGCCTAATCTAACAACTCCACATGCCAAATCCAATAGAGTAGTATTTGGGTGGGTTTTTTTATCCGTGTCTTATAGTTTATGGCTGAACTTTTAAATTTTATGTTGTTCTCAAGAGGTAGTATGCAGTGAAAAATAGTCATATGTGATTTTAGCCGATACAGCTGAACTCGGTATAGTTTATACTATAATTTACCCGTAAATCTTGCTTTAAAAAAATACATCGTTTAAAATAAAATTACTATAGCAAATGACATAAGCCATAAGCCGAATGAGAGAGAGTACGAAGTAATAAAAATTCGCGTGTGATTTTGACCGATATAAATGAAATCGCTATAGTATGATAATTAATTTATAGATCTAATTTTTAAAAGATACTATATTTAAAAGTTAGTTACTATAGAAAAATTAAAAAATAAATTTTAAAAACTGAAAAGAAAAAAACCCATTATCAGTTCTCTCTCTGATCATCGGTGTGAACTAACTTCGCTAGAGCAGTAAGTATCATATATATGTAATTGTGTAACACTTCAATCCTGGGGATTTTGTATGTTCACGTGGAAGGCCGGTCCATGAAGTGTGGCCCTGCTAGGCTGCTACCAGTCTGTCTAAAACGTGGCCTGTTCTTTTCCTCCGAAGCCGGTGGCTTTTGGCTTTTGCTACAGTACCTAATTTTTAAATGGAGTATTTTCTCAAGATGGAGTCTACAAGTTAAACGATCTACACGTTAAAAGCCCAACATTTGTACCGCCAAAATCGCAAGTGAGTATCTGTCTCTCCGTAATCAGACTGTAAATGTACCAAAATTCAAAATTTCAAATTAAAACCATAAGCCATGAAAGAAAGAACAGGCCAGGCATAGATAGCTTTACATGGACCATTCTTCTATTCTTAACAGATGGAAGAGCTGCTTTGAACCATAAACTTAAATTTAAAAAATTTAAAAATATAAAATAGATTAACCTATCACAGATAATATAAAGAAATACAAGGAAAAAGAAAAGATAAAACTTCAAAAAACTAAAAAAAATAAAAACTAGTAAATTAAAATTTAGGGGTGAGAATCTGAAGCTGACACAAGCGTGACAGGACATAGTACATAGGAGTTACTTCGTTACCGGTTAGACAGTCTTCAAGTAGAGGTTTTACTCCATTCCTCGGATTGGACAACCATAAGTACGGAGGCGTCACTTCATGGAAGAGGTGAAGTGAGATGGAAAACTGGGATGGAACCAAACTGGCATGCAATGGAAACTACTAGAAGCATAGGCGCGGCGCCACACCACGTCAGCCACCGTATGTACAAAAATAAATGAGGCGATAATTCGTGAGGAGTTTTTTAAAAAAATCGGGGCAAAAACGTATTTTCGGAGAAGATAAAGGGGTTATTCGGGAAAAACGAGCACCTGTAAAAAAACTCGGGGCAAAAACGCAATTTCGAAAAAAGTTAAAGTTTTTTTTGAAAAAACTGAGGACCTGTACGTAAAGAAACAGGGACCCGTGCGCAATTTAGGAAACCGCGGGGGGCCATCCTACAAAAGGGAGGGGTTAAAAAAAATTAGTAGGGATCTTTTTGCGAGAACTAAGGACATGTACGTAATTTCGGAAAAACTCAGGGTTTTTTTTCGAAAATGGCTCCCCGACCGCATTTAAAGTTTCATGGGCACGCCTGGCCGGGTGGCGGGGCCGCCGACGTGACACTGGGGCACCGGAACCCCCAGGCGTGGTTGGTTTAGTATGCAACACGGCCTGGATCTGCGCTTGGCATTTGGCATATTCGGAACCTGTGCTATGATTCCTTCTCCTTCTGCATTCTCTGAAACGCAAGAGCTAATTTAGGGTCTGTTAGAGCTAATTTAGGGTTTGTTTTTTTCGACTAAAGCTAGCGATTTTTGATTTTTATTATAGTATCTAATTTTTAAACAGGGTATTTTTTTAAGACAGGGTCTACAAGTTAATTGTAGTACACGTTAAAAGCCTAACATCTGCATTAACCAAAATCGCAAGTAAGTATCTGTCTCTCTATAATCTCTATCGTAAACAGTTAAAATTCAAAAATTTTAGCCAAAATCCATAAGCCGCAGCCGCGGCAAACAGGCCCTTAATGTGACTACAGTACTGTTTGGCCCAGCTGGTCACCGCCCGAGCTACTCTTATATGGCCACGTTCTCTCGGACTGGGTTGATAGTTTTTATCTATAATTTTAGAGACAGCGATGGATGATAAAGGTACTGACACGAACAATGTATATAGTTTTAGACTCGAAAAATCATTTAGAGAAATTGTTCCGTTTGTTTTGGAGAAGCTAAAAGCAAAAAAGAACCCCATCAGGATACATGGGGTTACCACCACATGGTCCTTCATACTACAATTAACTTGTAAACCCCGTTTTAAAAAGACACTCCATTTGAAAGCTAGTTACCGTAGAAAAACAAAAAAAGCTTTTAGAAGGTGAAAAAAAGAAGCCCAATCTATCCAAAATTCAATACTGAATATCAAATGATGCTCCTGTGATCTAAAAAAACCTAATTCATCATGATGATTGATGAATGATACATCAAGCTACATAGTAACACAAAGTGTCACCTTATGCAGGTCTCTTCTCTTGCCTGGGATATGAGTAGATTACACTAGCGTAAATTAAAATTTTCTATCACATAATTCAGGAAACCATACGAGTAAAAGATTATATATCATTACCAGTAGACACGCAGTGTAAAGGAAGAAGAGTTAAAGTAGGCCGGTTTAACGTAATGTGTGTCGATGTATTGGAAGTAGTCGATCGTCCACAAGTAGTAGTAGATTTTTACAAACTTATCGTCTCCTTGTGATCGTTCTGATCAACGCCGCAACGGCAGTGGTGCTCCACCGAATTCCACACGTTCGGGAATAGAACATCATGCATCGATGTGCTAACACTAGCACGCATAGTAAGGGTTTCGAGAGGTGTCCGCTTTGGTTTTGATGGGTGTATTTCAGATGCATGCAATCCATAGCCCATGCCCCCTTATATAGAGACTCCGACTGGATCTATATCCATTACGAGTAGAGATTGTATCCCACTCGAAAAGCCTCTGACTAGATCCTTATCAACTACGAGTAAAGATCGTATCTTCCTCAGAGTCTATCATCCGGATCCACACTGTTCTAACCCATTAAGTGTGTGACTTTGTAGGTTCATGTACATTTGGTTGTAAGCTGAAAACACCTTTTTGATCACTGGTCGGTAGCGGTCCCTAGTAGAACGTATTGACCTCCAAATATACACAAAAATGCAATATGATCTGTAATCAGGTCCTAGTCACTCACGATTAGCTCATAAGTCCTTAAGACCAAATCATATATGGTCACGACCAGTTTGTATCCCCATACGACTAGATCGTAGACCAGTTTGTGGTATGTCCGACTAGGTCACGACCAGTTCGTATCCCCATACGACCAGATCGTAGACCAGTCTGTGAAATATCTAACCAGCTCACGACCAATTAGTGTATCCATACGACCACTTCGTATTCAATCAGATCTATCGACCTGTTTACATATTCTCCTTTTGCCTCACGATATCCAATTGAACTCCAGGTGAGAAACGTGTAACTTCATGTGGTCGACTCTTCCACCACTCGTGGCATGGTCATGCACTTTCATTATCCGACCACATCGAGGGGCCTAGGGATATCTCTCCTGTCATGTAGAAGAGGCAAATCCTATATCCGATCAGTCAATTTTCTCTGCAAGTTTCATAGTATACCCTAAAACTAACTTTATAATTACCCAATTACGAAGTAGCGTTTGGCAACCCCTAAGTACACTATTACACATGTGAAAACTATGTTGATCTTATATACAAAGATTACACATTATTATTACTTGAGATCAATTGATGACACATCCAATATAACAATCTCAACAGTGTCTCTAGATGGGTTAATCCAACATCATGTTATCTAACATGTGTCCACATTATTGATTTGATATCTCTATATCTGTGACCAGTGAAACTTGGTCATCAATCACTAAATGTGCTGGTCTATAAATCACTAGTGTTCCGACCAGGGATCCTCTTATAATGATATCATATAACAAATAGAGGGCTTCACCAACAAGCCACATACTTGCTGACATTTATAAATGATAATTCATTCAAGGAATATAATGATATTTATTCAAACTATCATAAACATAGAAGTGATATAATCATATTCATGATTACCTCTCAGGCATATCACTAACAGGGTGAATGAATGGGTCGTGACAGAAAAGCTCGAAGACACTCTGAAGATGAAGGTGACTGGTAAAGTGGTGAAGAAAGCGCGCATGAAGATAGGGGAGAGGTACATTATCAAAATTTTGACCTCTCTCCAGTGTACTTGCTCAACACCTGCAACTAATCTTCAAGAACAAAAGCTAGGTTACATGTTCTGGAGCTCAGCATCCGAGCTTTTTCCTCTTCTTCTGTGGATGCTATGACACTGCATATAGGAACAACTATATTAACAAAGATAGCAACTAGAGGGTGTGAATAGGAGTTACACCAATAATGGCTTCTCTAAAATATTTTGCCTCAAGATTGTTAGAGTCCTTAACTTTAATAGTTATGATAAGCTATGAAGATTAGAACTTAAGCACCCCAAAGAAATCCCTAAGAAAAATTGAGTCAAACGTGATTTGACACCTTAGAGCAGTACTGTTGCTATGTAAAGGGCAGTACTAACTTTCCCTTGAATTAGCACAGGAAATTTAGTCCGAACAAGACCAAAAATCACACAACTTTCACATAGAAGATCCAAATAACTTGAAACATGGCATGCACCTTCTCTAGAATGTTAGAAACTATTCCAATTAACGATCAGGAAATCGATGTCAAAATTCATATATTTTTCTGTTTGTAGGATGGTTGCACTAAAACTGAGCAAAAAATGGTGAATATAACTTTCTCGTGGGTGAATGATGGCTAAGATGACCCTAGATATATTCCCACATGTTATAGTAAGCAAAAACATCCAAGAAATCGAGACAAAAATAACTGGATCAAGAAATCACTCAAGAGAGTCAAATACAAGCAAAGCCAGGCATCTTCATGAACTTATCAATACTAATGCCTAGATGGATGGGCATTGAGTTTTATTATACATATTTCCGTCACTAACTCGTCCTTGGTATCCAACAAGACTAAGAAGGGCAGAGAGAAGATCAAAACTAACCAAATTAAGAACAAATCAACCAAAACAAAGTTGATATATTACTACTTGAGGATGAATGTTTTATAGCCACTTCACCTAGAGGATAAGAGAGCATACTACAACACTCACACTTCTAAAACCCTGACCATAGAACACTTGACTTCAATAAGTAAAGCTAAGATGATTGGATGGTTAACTAGCAAGTCTCCATCCTAGCTCATTAAATAGACAAAGTAAGTAGCCCTATCTAACTCTAATGGATGCTATCCACTTAACACAAATGGAGAGAACTTGTTAACCTCACACAACACAAGTTTTACTCACACACTATACTTATGCACGTTTTTCAAAGCACATAAGCCTGAATCTGTTAAGTCTATAGCCTTTGATCCAACCTGATTTTCTCACTTTCTCCTTAAGTTGAACCGTTTTTGCAAGCGCTCATCAAGCGTCGCGGTTTCGATCGAAAATAGTTTTCGGTATTTTGGTCAACTTACTAAAATACTATTTCTTGACCCGGTCTTCATCTTTCCTTATAAGCAATCGTCATGCTTGCCACATATAGGTGCACCACTAGTTTGCTATGTATCGGTAAATCTCTCCCTTTTTAGTTTCGCCAGACCTTGCCTTGCTTGGACCGGCCAAGTTATATGGTGCAACTCTTCCCTTGAATTTCCCTTCAATATTTTCTATTTTTCTTGTACCTTGCTTGAGCTTAGCCATCTCACATGGCATTTTTAATTGTTCTGGCCTCAGCTCCTTCATGAGTTTAGCTCTGATCCTCGCCGTTAATCATGGTTGACTCCAAGTGCTGCTACACATCCAAAGTTTTTCGGGCACAAGTTTTTTACAACTTAATCTGTGTTAGTCAAAACATACTTCATGCAACACATGTTACCTGATCTAGGTCAACTCAAATCAATCAATAACTCAATTTCCCAAAATTTCAAAAAAAAAATCACCTGAGCCTCCGATCAATGGCTTTCTTCATAGTCGGCACCGGCTACGTTGGCACATTCGTCCCTCACTCGTAACAGAAGCATGCCAAGAGCATCCGCCTTCGATTCGCTGTGTCTTCAGCTCAGTCCAGATCAAGAGTGTGCATGACCAGTTTGTCAGTTAAGATCAAGCAATCTTGTCTTGTTTGTGCAGCATAAGATCATTGCAAGGGAAGTTAATTATCTGATGAGCAGCGGTATTACGGTGTGTTTGGCTGCTAGGAAGTGGTATGCTGTGCAAGAAATTGGTGACGATCAACCAAGCAGTTCGGAGCCTCTACATCGGCGAAGTAGCAATAGCAGAAAAAACTACCAAATTATTTGAATTTTTTCCTTCATTCGTGTAAACAGGGAAAAAAAGAGAGAGAAGCCCTTGTTTGTTCATTCTTGGCAACATGTTCGTTGCAAGCCTTTTTTTAATATAGAAAGAGGAAGCTGATAAAAGGTATCGTTGTCTGAAGTTGAACCGCCGGACATAGCAAAATGGTATAAAGAACTTCTGCAGCTCCTGTCTCCTCTTGCTTTCTATCGTCGTGTCCTGTCCATGTAACCATGATCAACGCACTGGAAATCTACAGGAGCGAGCGGATCGAAAATAAGGCGCTAATCAGCGACCTTTCTTTTCGGCTACAGTTTTTAACTTTTAGTTAAAATTTTTAAATTTTGGCTGTTTACGATACAGATTACGGAGAGATATATACTCACTTGTGATTTTGACTGATACAAATGTTGGATTTTTAATATATAGATCGCTTAACTTATAGATTCCGTCTTAAAAAATATAACAAAAACTAAAAATCGTTAACTTGTAAGATAAAAAATACGCCATCAATCTCTCAGAAACACAAACTTTCTAGCCAGGACATAGCCTACCGGCCGAGCCTGACCTCGAGTACTCCAACACTGCTGCTGCAAGTATCTGTACCCGGCTGCATGCCTGCAGCGGGATCCCCGCATCGGCGTACATGCCTCTGCCCAGGCACTGCAATCTTGGATTGATGCACACCATCCGTACCTGAGTAACTGCCATCCCAGCTGCATCAAGCCCATCCCAGCTGCACGGCGTGCAACAGCATTTCCGCCGGACGGCGTGCGGCGCGCCACCGAGCGAGCGTCCTGGGCGCCCTAGATCGACCGGCCGGGCCGTGAAATGCGCCACCACGCCGACGCAGCTCGCAGCCTTGCCGCACGGCTACCTCCGTGCTTGCCGTCAAAACATCCGGTCTCTTCGCTACCAGGCAACGCCAAAAAAAGGTCGCTCCAATCACCGACTCAGCGCCGTCGTGAATGGAGGGGGTTAGTGGTCAATCAGTCTTCGTTGAATAGCACCGTACTTTAGCAAAGCCACCTTCGAATATTCTATGGTGCTTACCACTAGAAGCTGATAAAACTGCGCCGCACGTCGTGGCGCGGCAAGGGGCGCGAGTGGCGAGATTGAGCCGCATGTGGCCGGACCGACCGGAGGAAACACCTCCTTCCTTCGTGCCCTGTCTCGTGGGATGATGCGGCCATAAAGCAACGAAGTGGTCCGCTCCGTGTGCTTAGAAAAAAAAAAGTCTCCTTGATCGTGTTTCACCGAGCATGGGTCGTGAAATTTGCATATAACTCTCCTAACCTGTTAGCTTGTACCGTTCGATTCTCTCGACTTGCAAGTTTAATTTCTGGAAACCTAATTGACTAAACTTGTAAGGTTACATCATTTACCTCTCCCAACCAACTTGCAAACTCGATTCTCATGTTCCCAAACCTGCATTTGTTAGCTAGCCCCTATTGCCTGCCTTTCTCCTGTGCCCCACCACCACTGCTGTCCCTTGGGGTCGCTGCGGTCCGCCGCTCCTCCGCCCGTTTTCCGCTCGGTTCACCCTCAGGGCTCCTCGCTTATCCTTCTTTGGTCCATGACCCCACGTGGCAACTACAACGTCTCCTTGGTGTTGTGTACATACCACGTCGGCAGGTTCACGAAAAATGAGCTAGGATGCAAATGGACGCTTGTTTAGGGATCTAGGAACTGATTTGATTTGTGGACTAAATGATACAATCTTACAAGTTTATGTAGTTATAGTCTAAAAGTTACCGAAACACATCACGCCGCGAGACACAGACAAAGGCATGATTTAGGTTATATTCGTATTGGTTCTGATTCTGTTGTCTTCTGTTTAGAAAAACTAAAAAGCAATATAAACAGCCGTTTTCTTAAAACGGCTTCTCTACTCATCTTGCAACCGTCTCGCTCTGCAGATAAAGTAATTGTCACGGGTGCATCACACACTTCACTCCTCTCGCTTTCGTCATGTACACGTATCTTTTCCTTATTTTTCTACCGCTCACTCTCTCCTTTAAGCACTTCTTTCGACTACTACTGTTTATTTTCAAATAAAAATTATAAATCACAGCCAAAAACCATCAATAAAAATCCAAAACAAATGCCGTTTAGACCCTTTCACTGTTGGCAACACATTAAAAAAAAGCATGTCCTACATATCTAGGAACTTGATTCGTCTATTTTTCTTTTCTTTTTCCCCTCCTTTTGGCTAAAGCCAATCCTCGGAAAGAAAACTGCCATCCCGGCAAACAAAACCACCCAACTCACCCCAAGAAAACCACTAAACCCCTCACCACAAGAAAACCACCGTAAGTCCGTCAGTGACGACCCACGACCACAGCCCGTCTCTAACACCACCGACACCTCTCGCCGGCCCCATTTGCCCCACCGGACAATGACGGGCTCATACAACACCTTGCACTGTCAATCCCTGCATACAATTACCATGGCATCGTACACCAATGATTCCTTTCTTTTTAACTACACTGTACTTGGGATTAATCCAACTTTGACAGGGATAGTTTTAGTTTTTTAACCTGAGATTAATTGCATAATGCATCCCAAAACCCTACATGTGCCTCGCCTCCTTTTATAAACCCCAGCACACACACACACACACGCTGACACTCACTCCACCCCCAAAGCTAGCTAGCTCCCAGCTTGCTTGCTTGCTTAGCACCAGTCGCTAGCGTTGCCTCGTCCGGCTGGGAGTTGATTCGATGGATGCGGCGCTGCCGGAGGCGTGGTCGCAGGTGCGGGCGCCGGTGATCGTGCCGCTGCTGCGGGTGGCCGTGGCGGTGTGCCTCGGCATGTCGGTGCTGCTGTTCGTGGAGCGGCTGTACATGGCGGTGGTCATCGCCGGGGTGAAGCTGCTCGGCCGCCGGCCGGAGCGCCGGTACAGGTGCGACCCCATAGGCGACGACGACCCCGAGCTCGGCAGCACCGCCTTCCCCGTCGTTCTCGTCCAGATCCCAATGTTCAACGAGCGGGAGGTACATTTGGACTCCATTATCAAGCTCAAGCTTAGGCTCCCTTCTTGGTTCTTGCAGGCGGAGCGGTTTTAATTTTTGTTTGTGCGCGGCATGTACACGTGTAGGTGTATCAGCTGTCGATCGGGGCGGTGTGCGGGCTGTCGTGGCCGTCGGATCGGCTGGTGGTGCAGGTGCTGGACGACTCCACGGACCCCGTCATTAAGGTAAGATCGATCAAGTTGTTGGTTGCTGGGGAGTTATATTGGTGTACGGTAATAGCTCGGCTACTGGTTATGTAGCGCCATGATTACCTGCAGGTGTCTCTCTCTCTCAGAAAAGAAAAAAGTTTATCTGTCGGTGACAATGTGGTATCTATACGCACCTCTATAAGCTTTCGGTATATAGTTGATATCTTTTAGTTACATTGATAATTTTTATCTATATATATATTTTAAAAAAATATGGATACGTCGACACCAGAAGAAAAGAAAAGAAAGGAACAGCATCTTCACGTTTGTCTCTGCTTTGTTTTTTGGTTGGGAAAAAAAGCCGTGACACCGGGGCGTTCTGCTGTGCCGGACTCTAGACTCCGACCAGGCTAGCCTTTTGGGCACGTTACGAGCGCATTCTAGTGCGGCCGTACAGGGGTAGGCTCCTGCCGGGCGCCCCAGCCACAAGTGGATAGCCATGCCTTCCACTCCATCTAGCCTTTGCCTTGCTCATTAGGATTTGTTTATCGATTAAGTTTAATTAAACGGGCACAGTATCTACTAATTACTACATCCTAATTACATGTCTGCAAATTTTTTGGAAGGGCCAGACCCTTTGCCCCCGAGCATAAGCATTTCGCGACTGTAGCAGTGAGATCTTACCGGTCGTCGGAGTTGGCCCCGGACCGACGAGAGCTGGAGCTGTTGCAGTAATTGTCAGAGTTGGATAGCGGCGAGATTAGTGGGAGCTAGGACGGGCGCGCGACCCCATTCTCTCGCTGTCCCTACGAGCACGTGGGGGGGACGTGCAAGCAACGTCATAAATGACTAGTTATGTTACTACTAGTCTAGCTACCACCAGCGGTGAAAAAGATTCCGGTAATTGGGCATGAACAGAAGCCGTCGTCAAGCTTGGCTATGCCGACATTGAACTCGGTTTCATTGATTTGGGCTGCCCGGTCTAGTTATTTTTTGGGGGGCAAGGGTCCGGTGATCAACGAGGCCCGCATATCAAATATGCATAAAAACATGTGGAGCCTCTTTGAATCGAAGGAAAAAGAGACAACCTTATGGTCACTACGCAGTAACTTTACAGTAATTTTGCAGGGATTTTATAGGATCCAGTCTAGGGCTCGTTTGGAATACATAAATTTTACAGCAAATAAGTCAATTCCGCAAACAAGTCAATTCCTCTGGGATTTAGGGAAAAAAATTCCCGTGTTGTATTCCTGTGGAAAAAATCCTACGTGAAGTGTTTGTTTCTAATACTACTCTCTGTTTTTTTTTTGGAAACAATGAAGTGCTTATCAGTGGCTGCTTGAGAAGCTAGGGATTAACCGCAGTTTACAGCCGACTAGTCATTCTGAAATTACGAACAAGATGGTTTGCTTATCCACTTAACACTGAATCCGGCTGCAGGAGCTAGTCCGGATGGAGTGCGAGCGGTGGGCGCACAAGGGGGTGAACATAACGTACCAGATCCGGGAGAACCGCAAGGGGTACAAGGCCGGCGCGCTCAAGGAAGGCATGAAGCACGGCTACGTGCGCGAGTGCGAGTACATGGCCATCTTCGACGCCGACTTCCAGCCGGACCCTGACTTCCTCCGCCGCACCATCCCCTTCCTGATGCACAACCCGGAGATCGCCCTCGTCCAGGCGCGCTGGAGGTTCGGTAAGCGCCTGTACCAGTTCTTTTTCGGTTTTCAGTTTATGGCTCCCTCGGAAAGCAGTTTATTAGGATGGTATTTTCGAAACAGTTTATTGAGATTTTCGAAATTTGGTAACTAAAAAACATCGACCACAACCACCATGACCTATTACTTATAACCAAAGAAGAATACACTCTATCTGTACTCATCTACGTATCTTCAATCTACATACATATGCCACGTCACATTGGAATCCTATGTTTTCTTCTGTGAAGACGTAGGATTAGTCTAGGAATCATGATCCTACCTGGTGTCCTTGTTTGGAAGCAAGCTTGGGATGCGTCCAGCAGGCCTAGTCCGACAGTCCAGCTAACTCATCTGTTGTCCCAAACAAAACAAAACAAAACACTGGGAATTGGGCACCTGAAGTTTGGGTTTGCCTTTGGGATGTGGGGAATTGTATCGCAGGAGAACTATATTAAGATAGGGTAATGTATAAGAAAATCAGCATTGGATTGAATCTTACAGTGATGTAAACCTGGGATGTGCGAAGGTTCAGAATTTAAGCCCTCCTGAAAACCTGACGGGACAGATGCTAGCCACTACTCGCACGTCTGACAGCAACATCTAAGCTTCCTCGTGGGGTTGTCTGCGTGTGCGTCCGCGGCGCTAGTACCTAGATCTTCCCGAGGGACGAGTGTCGGCTGGAATTTATTCCGGTCTCTCACCGATCGAGATTCATCCGACTGCGTACGCAATCTTCGTTACTCGTCAACCGGTGGGTAAATGCACGCTCCACGGCCTGCGTCGGCCGGAAACGCGCGCGGATGCTGCTGCGCCGTCTCCACCGTCGGCGTGGCCGGCTGCGAGAACGTGCTGGAGTGACGGGCGATGTCTCCACCGTCGGCACGGACGCACGTGTCGGACGTCGTCGGCAGGAGCGATCCCACCGCTGTCGTCGTCAGTCGCCGGTGACACCGGCTGGATCGGCCGGGACGTCGTCGGTGATCCCTTGCATTTTGGGCTCCTCCATTTAGGCTAATGAGTCGTAGGAAAAAAAACACTATATGTGTGGCTTGTGCTCTTTTGGGTTAGGAATTATTTGCAGTTTTCTTAGAGAATGACAGTAAGGCTAGTACCGTCACATGATCAAATCCTAGAAACTCGTACTGGAAAATCTGCAAGATTAGCCCACTTAGGGCCTGTTTGTTTCAAACACGGGAATCCAACACGGAGAATCTGGAGAATCTGGAGAAGTTGGATAACCCCACTTTCCGGCTACTAGTTCATTTTCCGGATTCGTAGCTTCCGGCTACTTAGAATCTGGATGAAAATCTGGCCTTTGTTTGAGCTGCAGATTCTGGAGTAGAATGCACCGCCGTGTTCGAAACAAACAGGCCCTTAGTAAGAGTCGAACTCCAGCCATCAACCAAAGAGGCGAAGACCGAGGCGCCACTTCAGTAGAGCTATCTAACGGTTGGCCAACGGTTTCTGTTTCGTCCATGCGCTACATTGGATTGATTGGCCCCATTTTAACCGGTTTGGGCAGTTTTTCAATTTTGTTATTTGTTTTGTTTTTTTGCTATTTTCTTTGCATCGTCTGCTTTTTTATTTTTTAATTTTTTTTAATTGAACGATTGAGAAAAAATTAATAACCATTATAGTATAATTTTAACAAAAACTAACAATTAGAAACCGTCAACCGAAACCGATTAAAACTAAATCAATAAAATATCTCTAGAAAAGACACGAGGAATATGGCAAAAGCTTCACTTACCAACTCTCCTCCATAATATAGTCGAAATCCAATCATAGACATACACAATCTCTCTGGCCGAACAGAGAAGTGCATTTCTCAATCTCTCTGTCCTAAACTACATAAGCTGTGTCCTGACCCCGGTAATAGTAGGCTAACCCATGTAGCTAGCACGGTAACATGGGCCATCTTAGTTGATAGCCGTAGCTTGTTATTTTTTTTGTTACGACAGATAGCTTTTTAATAATAACTCATAGTTTTTGTCTGTATTTTTTAAGAGCGGTGGATGGCGGAGCTACAGATGTGGGCAGTGCACACGCTTGCCCTGCTTAGTTGGGTTTCAGTTTCTACCTTTTTAATTCCGTCTTTTTTTGGTTTTTTAGCTTTTTCGGGCCTTTTTTGCTTTTTATTTTTTTCGTACTCCTTTGTATTATCCGTGATGAGAGAACATGTTTTTTCTATTTTTAATTTTTTTAAAATTAATTATGCAATAAAAACTTACAGCAGTTATAGTATAAAAAAAAGCCTCGAATAGTGAAAAAAATGCCCAAAAGCCAAGGCTAGAGAAGTTGTTTGGAGAAACATCTCTTTTATTTAGATTTCCAACGGAACCGAAGCCAAAAGGAAAAAAAAAACATGGCCAAAATTCTGCGTCCACGTGGTGTGGTCCGCCGGTACATGGCGTGTGGGCCCAATGTCGGTGGTCCACAAGCGTAGGTGTGGGCCGCTGCAGTGCAGTGCAGGCGTCCCTTGCCTTGATCTGTCCTTAAGCTCAAGCTGGGCCCTCTCAAACAATAATTGAAAAATAAAAAAAAAATAGTCATGGAGCTGCAATTATCAGTGCAGCATCTGAAGATTCTCAGAGCTTACGGGCCTGTTCTTTTTCTCTGAGGCTGACGGTTTTTAGTTTTTGTTATAGTACCTAACTTTCAAACGAAGTATTTTCTCAAGATAGGGTCTAAAAGTTAAACGATCTATACGTTAAAAGTCCAACATATGTACCAGCCAAAATCGCAAATGAGTATATGTCTCTTCGTAATCTGTACCGTAAACAGTCAAAATTCAAAAATTTCAGTCAAAAGCCATAAACCGCAGCCGTTGCCAAACAGCCCTACATGCTATGCTGCCATGCGTCCGTGACCTCCTTGGCGTATTCGTAAGGAACTAAAGGAAGTAGTTGGAGGGTTCGATGGATGGTGAAGGACTGAAGATATACTAGATCCGAAGGGTGGGGCAAGCTCTGGCTCAAGTCAAGTGGAGTCCACGCCGTAGGTCTGATGGCGTGGAGAGAAGTGTTGACATTTGAACGGACGTCCCGCCCCTTCGCTAATATCTTCAAACTTTGAGGTAAATTGGTAGATGTGTAAAGGTCAAACATATCGATTTGGAAATCTGGAATGGAACCAAATTAGCACAGAGTGGCTCTCCAATTCTGCCTCAGCTTGTCATCCCGTGCCTGCGCTTCGTTGTGCCAGCGTGCCCTGTCTGCATATCCCTTTCTCTGTCTGCATTCTCTGTTACTAACTTCGAGATTTACTTTTCGAGCGCCAGTGTGCCCACATTGTTATGTCCAATTGCCTATTGGTCACTGCCCAAGCTACTGTTATGTCTTACAGTAGTAGTAACAGAACAAATCTTGTTGAAAATGTGTTCTAAAAAACAGATAAGAAGTAGGAACAAAAAAAAAAAAAACAGTGCCATGCACAGTTGCACAGTTGCACACTTCCTCCACAACAGTGTAGCTATGTAGGTCAAAGTGCACCTCTAAAATACTAGTCTGGCGAACATAACTGTATAGGAAATTTTAGCAACTATTTTTAGCGATCTTTTTTTTTCATGAATTAGAGCATATCTATGTGATCTATCTGTGATTTTTCTTTCCTGATATCTGTTCTAAATTTCTAATGATAGACAGTTTTGCTGTTACATGTTTTCGTGGTAACTATGATGATGATGATGTGCTTTCTATTGTTGTTTGTGGTGATCAGTGAATGCGGATGAATGCTTGATGACAAGGATGCAGGAGATGTCCTTGGATTACCACTTCACAGTGGAGCAAGAAGTGAGTTCCTCCGTCTGTGCATTCTTCGGCTTCAATGGTAAGTTTCACCCTAGTTCACTGTTCTTTACTAAGGTTTCTTGTTTCGTCTTCTAGCATAACACCGCGTTCGACATTTGAATTTTATTCACAACGTCTGATTCATTGTGCAAACAGGAACTGCTGGTGTGTGGCGCATTTCTGCAGTGAACGAGGCAGGAGGCTGGAAGGACAGGACCACAGTGGAAGACATGGATCTGGCTATCCGGGCGAGCCTCAAGGGATGGAAGTTTGTCTACCTCGGTGATGTTCAGGTACATATCAATCATGCACACCGTCAATTTCTGATAGCATCCAATGCATTCTTTTGCAGATAGCATCCAAGGCATCTTTTTGCATTACTCTTACATTACATTCTTTTTTTGAGACAATAGTACAATCATATTGCCCAAGATAAAAATGAAGTTAACCAAGGAGTGTGTCGTTTTCAGGTTAAAAGTGAACTACCGAGCACTTTCAAAGCTTTTCGGTTTCAGCAGCACAGGTGGTCATGTGGACCGGCAAACCTCTTCAGGAAAATGCTGATGGAAATTGTGAGAAATAAGGTCTCTCCAAACATAGTGCAGTCGACCAAATTCAGAAAATTAAGCTAAGTAGCTAGTGTTGCTAACTCGCATGCTATTGATCTTGGTGCAGAAAGTGACAATCTGGAAGAAAATTCATGTCATCTACAACTTCTTCTTGGTGCGCAAGATTGTCGCGCACATTGTGACCTTCACGTTCTACTGCATAGTTATCCCAGCAACTATCTTTGTCCCGGAGGTGAAGATACCAAAGTGGGGCTGTGTTTACATTCCCACAATCATCACCCTCCTCAATTCTGTCGGAACTCCCAGGTGAAAATCTAGTAAAAACTTCACGATGCCAATGAAATATGATCATCAAGTAATGCTCCTTTGGTGATCAAACTGCATGTTTACTTAACCATAAAGCATCAATTTTCGCAGGTCTTTTCACTTGCTTTTCTTCTGGATCCTGTTTGAGAACGTCATGTCGCTACATAGAACAAAGGCCACATTGATCGGCTTGTTAGAGGCGGGCAGGGCGAACGAATGGGTCGTCACAGAGAAGCTTGGCAACGCTCTGAAGATGAAATCGTCTGGTAAAGCAGCCAAGAAATCATTCATGAGGATATGGGAGAGGTACTGAACAAAAATGATTCTGCAATCTTCACACTGTTTCTCGACTCTTGCAACTAATTCACAGTAACAAATTTCAGGTTAAACGTTACGGAGCTCGGTGTGGGAGCCTTCCTCTTCTCCTGTGGATGGTACGATCTTGCGTTTGGGAAGGACCATTTCTTCGTATACCTCTTCTTCCAGTCAATGGCGTTCTTCATTGTCGGTATTGGCTATGTTGGCACAATCGTCCCTCAGTCATAACAGAAGAATACATGTCAAGATCATCCGCCTTCAATTCGCAATGTCTTTCTCCGTTTTAAAAATGGCAATCTTCAGCAAATCTAGTAGTGCATAACCAGTTTGAAGTAAAGATTTTCAGCAAATCTGGTAGTGCATAATCTAGCAGTGCTATGTTGGCACAATTTCAGTCCTCTCTCTCTCTCTCTCTCTCTCTCTCTCTCTCTCTGTTTTTCTTTCTTTTTGGGGAGACTGATCATGCAGCCTTCTCTTGTACGTGCTATTGTAAAAAAAAGTGCAGTGTAAGATCACTGCAGCAAATCCTAGAAATTGGTGTTATCTGGGCAGGGATATTGTGATGTGTTTTTGCTTGTAGCAAGTACGTGCTTTGTTTAAGGGGAGCAGGATGACTGCTTCCAATGTAATAACATACAGAAAAGGAGGTTCAGATATGTGTTGAACAAGATCAAAGTGTTCAGCCTTCTCTTGCATGCCGCTACATTTTTCACACGTCTTGAACAAAGTCCCATGATGCAGCTAATATTGGACTATAGCACGGATCTTGTACCGTGTGAAGTACTAGCTTCTATTGTGGACGTATTATGAATTTTTCAGACGTGTTCTAAATGTGCCAAAGTCCCCTTTCTCTGTCCCAGCGGTGGAACTGATGAGGGAGAATGAAATTTGAACCGAAAGTCCATATTACCCTGTCAACTATCTGGGAAAAAAAAAGTGGACCGGGATAGTTGAAGGTGAAATATGGAATCTTGCCATAGTTGATGGGGTAATATGTATCCACTTTTCTAAAGTTTGACTATCTATAGGTTTAAAATTATTTAGATCGGCTATATAAAAATTACACCATTAGATTTATCGTTAAAAATACTTTTAAAATATTATAATGTTATCAAAACATATTAATGTAAAGTTACAAAAATTAACCGTCAAAGTCATATATCAGAGATAATGCAAAATCGAAAGTAAAAAAGAGAACGTAGGGAGTTTTTTTTTCAAGTTAAAAAACACCTGATGCGCATAAGCAGAGTCCTTTTCTGTGAAATGCTCTCACATTCTACTACTTTTAGACAGAAAGACTTTAATCGAGCTTTATTAGGAAGAAATCTTACAGTCTACAGGGACGCTGGGATACCTGTCTTACAAAATGGGAAATTCCCTGCCACTGAGAGTTAATCTAATCCCGGATTTGTCACTAGAAAAATACAGATCCTTCTATGCCATTGAAAAACTTTTTGCATTCCTTCTGTACCACTGCCTTAGTTCCGTTAGGACAATCGGCCATTAGTGCCTGGAAACCTGCCACTTTTTTTAGAAATACTCATCTTATTGCTCTCAAAATCAAAGGCCCACATGTTAGTATCCTTCTTCCTCCCCTGTCCTTCCTATTCTCTCTCATGCGGTCATGCCATCACCACTGGCCACCTCGACCTCGACTAGCCATGCAGTGGCCCTCATCGAGCATGGCGCATAAGGCGGCGAGGGCGGGGTCCCAGTGGCGGAAGAGGAGAGCACAGAGATGATGGAGTTGAAGGAGGTGGCGTCACGGAGTGACGGGGGCACAGCGGTGAAAAGGGCGAGCAAGGCGGGGAGGTCACCGCAGCAGGCGTAGGCGGTGAGGAGGGCGGCAACAGACTTGAGGGAGGGCGAAGTGGTCAAGCGGGGTGGAAGCCATGAGAGAGAAGAGAGAGAGGACGTGAGGGAGAAGAAGAGGAAGATAAGGATATGTTTGTCGTATCGTATCCCACTTAACAACTCACTGACCGGAAAGGGATGACAGTGGCATGGAAGAATTACTGAAAGTTTTTTAGTGGCATAGAAAGACCCGTATTTTTTTTAGTGGCAAATCTAAGGTTAGATTAGCTCTGAGTGGCATACGGAGAATTTCCCTTAACTTAGCCAAACGACACCAGCGCATTTTGGCCGGACTGAAATGTAGTAACAAAAGACCCCATCCAAACAGACAAGTTCAGAGGGCACAACAAGCCAGTACCACAGGAACAGTCGAACAGAGCAAAGCAGAACAAGAACTCACGTAATAGTACTATTTAGCCTAGCTTGCAGCCTCGCAGACTTCTCACGAACGAATTTGGGCACCTACTTGTGGTGCCTTTACCCATCCTGTGTTGATGTTGCATTCACTACTTCTATCAATGAATTTTGGGCACATACTTGCCTCTCGAGGTATACAAGCCATCCGGTTGAACTTTTAGTTGCTTCAGTTGTCTACGATCAGTCTGTCAACTTCTATGGTTTCTTTGACGGAACCGGGGATCCCTCCTTCCAAACAAAAACGTGCCCCTCCGGCCAATCAATCCACTCGCCGGCGCCGCAGGCAGATACGGCAATCGTGTTTCCGCGCTCTCGCACGTCGGTGAGCGCGTCGTTGTGATCGGAACATTGGCTAGGAGCAGGTGATGACGAACCGTTGGTATTATCCTCCACGCCGAGCGCGGCGGCAACTTTCTGCAGGATCTCGATCAGAACCATAGGACAGGTCGCCTTCAGCTTAGGGGTGCAATCGGAGCGGATACGGTCGGTAATTGCTCATCCTGTATCCTATACCATATTTTTTCTCGGAATCGGAGTCGGACACGGATAGTCGGTCATAGAAGAAATTTCACACAACAAGAACTCACCCAAGTAAACGTTCCATATCTCTCAGATCTCCTTCCAGCTGCAAAATCATGTTGTTATTACTCTCCTTGTCATCCCCACCAGCAGATTGCCCCTTGGGCATAGGACTGTATAGAAAAGAAGGGAAAAAACAGAGTTGTGACGATGGAGTACTAATGAGCAGATATATAGTGCAGACTGTAGTTGTCTTTGCAATTGCAGGATCATCAAATTTTGATTCAAAGGTTAAATGGCATACTTTCTGGAAGCCTATTACGTGCCAATGGTTTGGTTAATTCTAGACCAACCAATTACTCATAACAAAAACAGCACAGGATAGCAAATTTATGACATTTCTGCGTGTAGAGAACATATCATAGGAAAGCACTTTAGGTTTGGAATGGAAGGGATACCTCTTTTGTTGAGCCCTGTACATCTTATTTTCCTCCAAAGCCTCTGCAAGCTTAGTTTCCAGTAATTGAATCTTTGACTGAATGCCAGCTTCCTCATTAACTGGAGAACCTCCTATCTCTATCTCCTAAAAATATAAGGAAATAAATGGCACAACCAGACATTAGGAATCAATTGACTGATGCAGATGAGTAAGTTAAAATATACAGAAGTAAAATTTGATGGAAAGTTAAAAGGTAGAGAAGTACCTTAAGATATTATTGTAAAATTTCAGAAAGTAAAATTTGATGGAACAAACCTACAAAGTATCTTTTGCTCTATTGTCACCACCCATAAACCTGCAAGCAGTAACAAGGAGTAACAACAAGGAGTAACAACTAACAAGTAGTAATCACTAATCAAACAATATATGCACATTCAGCCAGCCAGTCAGCGAGTCATTCAGCCAGCCAATCAGTGTCACAGTGTCATTCAACCAGCTAGACAGCACACAGCAGTAACAAGCACTCATAACAGCAAGTCACAAGTAATATGTGTTGCATCACGAAATTTCTGTAAACACTTAGTTAGAGACTTTGCCCTATCCCAATCATCTTCACTTGGAGCACATCTTCTATATTTGCTCTCATTCAAGTAGAGTAGCCTTTGAAAAGCTTTCTTGAAGTAAACAACATTATTCAACATGTCAAAAGTGGAATTCCACCTTGTTATAACATCCAATGAAAGACTTCTTGAAGGATAGGACATGCTCTTCCAACGATACGTATACATACTCTTTCAACCATATCTTGCACTAGATATCTAGATTACAGCATCAAAAGCTACAATTTACATACCCAGATAGGCGGCGACTACAAAAGCGAGGGTGTCGGCACACGGCGTCGGAGGCTAGAGGGGAGGCATGGGCCGAGGGGAAGCTCACTACCGAGGCCTGAGGGGCTCACGGGTCGGGGGAGGGAGCTCGCACCGTAGCAGATGCCGAAGGGGAAAGCTCGTGAGCTCACGCCGGAGGCTGGAGCAGGGAGCTCATGCGAGGTCAGCGACGCCATTGCCAGCAGATCTGGAGGCTAGGTAGCTCGCAGGGTGGCTGGAGGGCGCAGGCACGGTAGGATGACTGGAGCAAGGGAGCCGCCCGCAAGTAGGGGTGCAATCGGATCGGATACCTCCCGACCGACCGGATAGCTTCGGATAGCATTCGGGAAAAAAAAATTCGGTAACCGATATGTTTTGTCGGATACGGTGTCGATATCGGATAATAATTTTCGGAATCGGTATCGAAATTGGGAGGGCTACCTAGCCTCCAGACGACGCCGCTGCGCAGCAGATCTGGGTAGTGGGTGTTGTTTCAACTGTCCGAAGAACATCGCGCGGAAGAGCGGCAATCGCGCGGCGAGCACGGGCTTGTGCTCGGTGAACTCGCGGTGGCCGACCTGAGGGTTGCCGATGTTGGACGGCCGCACCGCGATGAGGGGCTCGTCTCCAAATGGCTGCTTGGTCGATGCCATGCTGTGAGTTGTGAGACAGTGGAGAAGCATGCATGGTTTACGGTGTGGGTGGTGATGGTAATATGTAGACGTACGGACGTGGATGGCTTCTTGGGGATCTGAACGATCAAGGCCGGTCACATATACGGCGAGTTATAAGCACCATAGTGTGCGGGTGTTGAGACTTGAAGGCTAATCGTCGAGTCCACTCCGGGACGTGGTAGCATCATGACACTTCTGTCCGCGACAAGTCGTAATTTACAATCTCGTTTTCACTTCCCCAATCCCTCTTCTTCCTCGATCCTTCTCCCGGTTCTTCCCAAGTTCTTACTAATAACGTGCTCCCTGGTCAAGTTCTAAAATGTGTACAGTTCAGTTTTAAAACTTTGACTATAAATATACATAAAATTAGATTTGTCGAATGCTCACATGGATATTTTAGCAATAGTTTAACAAATTATATCATCCAATAGTGGATTCTTTCTACATTCTCTTCACATGGGTATTTTCTTTCATTACTATCCCCGTATGTTCAACAATACCTCCTTTTGCAACATGGTCTAGAAAAAGGGATAATTGAGGATTTGACAATCTATTCTGAAAAACGGTTCCACCAAACAAGTATATCATGTGCTTAAAAAGTTGGTCAGCTTAATACATTTGGGACTTGCAAAGTTGTTCCCAAGTACTCGAAGCATAAACATCACCTAAGCGGGGCATCAATGCATCATCCACGCGCGCGCGCGCACAAAGAGAGATTCATTTTCATTTTTTTTCATTATCGATTTCGGTTTAGTTACAACCAAAGTTACATCTGTTACGAGTAAAGACCCGATTCCAGTTAGATGTTGCAAGGGCATCCATCAATGCAATGCTCAACACCAAAAAGTATGAGAAACAACACCCACTACCCACTGCAGCTAATAAAATCAAGGTGGGTAGAAATGGAACAAAGCCTCAGACCTAACATGTCTCGTCTACAGATTAGCCCAGTAGACAAAGTGCATGCGCTGCTGCTCCTGGCGGAAAAAGATTTAATGCCAGCATTTGCTGGCGCCATCCTTCAAACAATTTACACAGCAGCGCCAAGGGCTAATGCTAGCAGATACTATCATTCTTCTACCTTGGCCCTAAATAACAACACAAGGCGCAAAACGGTAGGCTGGTAATTAGGACGAAAATGAAATGGTCAACGTTGCACCCTTGCAGGGACACCGGAATCGAAGCTACCATGCTACCTTAAGGGACCACATATCCAAAGATTTTGTATCATCTATCATCGATCTACTTGACAGCAGCGTTACACTCTTGTGCTGCCTGAGCAACCTCTAAATTTGGAGTCTACAACAGAGCGTCCTACATTATGACGCTGATGGTTCTGGCTCTTTCCTCCTCCTCCCCTTGTTTACAGCCCTGGTATTGTCAGCCGTCTCAATGTTTGGAACAGGATCCTTGGCGTAGATGATACAGCCATCGAGAGTGTAGATCCTGAGCGCGAGCGAAGATACAGTTGACGTGTTCATAGCTGCCGTGAAGGAGGACCAGTACCACCAACCATTCTTCAGGAACTCAGCTTTTATCATACTCTCCAACAAGTTGGTCGCCAATACCATCTAAAAGAGCCATGGATATGATTAATCAGTACAATGGATACTGTTAAAGCGCTCTCAAGCATAACTTACACTGCATTTTCACATAATTAAGTTAAAAGGAAGAAAAGGCTAAATTACAGCTCAGCTCTTCCTGAGACTATTCAGTTGTGTCAGCAATCTTCCCAATCAACCATTATAGTCCCTACAAAAATTGCTATTGCCCATGTGATCTCAATTTGGTCACAAAAGACCCTATATATGTGGTTTTGAGTCAAATAAGGTGTGGTAGTCACAAATAAAGCCAGAGAGTAAACTTAATATAAAGTCATCAATTGAACAAAATTTTCCTTAGAATGTGGACAGCACTATCCACACAAAACTTAGTGTACTGTACTGTGATCAAAACTTGCAGTATTCCAAGACTTTTCAAAATGGTGCATAAACTCATAAAAGATAATTAAACAATACTAACTAGATACTCCTTCAGTTCTTCTTTATTTGATGCTATTGACTTTTCATGGCCTGTGAGATGTGACTATTCATGGTTATCACATCGTCGCCTAGGCATCGCCTAGTCGTCCTGACGCCGGGGAGGATCGCATCGCCTTGCCTGAACCCTAGCTTCACCGCCAGCCCAGGTACGCCATCCGCCCCTCTCTCGGCCGCCCCTCCTCCTCCTCCCGCCCGCCTTCCTCCCTCCCTTGCTCTCTCCCGTGCTCTGGCGTGCTCCCGCCGGGGAGGGAGGCGGCGGGGAGGCGGCGGGGAGGCGTCGAGGGAGGGAGGCGGGGAGGTGGCGACCGGGAGGAAGCGTTGGGGAGGGAAGATCGGCGCCGGGAGTGGGAGTCGGCCGTCGAGAGGCCGGAGTCGGGAGACAGAGAGGCGACGGAGAGGCGGAATCTTGGCCGAGGCGAGAGTCGGCATCGACAGTATATACACGAGAGAGAGAGTCGGCATCGACAGTATATACGCGAGAGACTCGGAATCCGTCGCCGTGCCCGTCGCCTAGGCGTCCAGGCGCCCCTCACTCGCCGTGGTCGCCGACTCCGCCGTGACAACCATGTGACTATTCATTACTTTCTATAACTTTATATTACTGTTAATTAATAAGATTATAATAATCAGTGGTGGAGCTTGAGCACTAATAGAAAAGGGGCCATCTCTTAATAGAGAATGAATTGCATAAGAAAGGGGTGGCCATTTTCTAGTCTAAGCACTTGCTAGACCTAATATACTCTTTTTTCTTCAAAGATTCGCAAAATTGAAGGGGAGGCTATGGCCCATGTTGGCCTCTACAAAGCTCCACCCCCGATAATGGGTGAGTTCTTTTGGGCTGTGGCTTATGGCTTAAATTTTTGAATTCTGACGATTCGCGAGATAGAGTACGGAGAGAGAGATACATACGATTTTAGTCGATATAGACAAAGACATAAAGTCAGGACAATATCTACTACAGCCTCTACAAAGCTAGTTACTATAGAAAACTAAGACATAAGTCTAAAAGAACCCATCCAATATTATGAAAGTACTTTCAACGAAAAATATAGTGATAAGTTTACATATTGTTAATCTAGATAGTTTTAAACATATTAATGGTCAAATTCTAGTAAGTTTAGACTACACACATTCTAAGACATCGATACATCAAATAAAAAAGAAAGGAGGGAGTATAATTTTGTTGTGAGAGAAAGGTAAGTAAATAGATTAAGGCACCTGGGATATTGATTCTGCATCCTTGACAAAAGCACGCCACAAAAGCCTTCTTATTTGCTGAGACTTTGAGGCTCTCAGTGCTTCCTCAGGCAATGCTGCATCTATATCAAGCAAATTTATCTTCTGTTGCTTTAGGATATGAGAGTTTCTTCCTATAACAGGCCTCAATGATGACTCCGGAACCAAGCCTCCATTAACAGACAGCAATCTTGTTGGCTTGTCCGTTGCAGAAGATGATGCCTCACCAGAAGTACTATCAGGGGTGCTCTTCCTAGTTTTTGGCACCTTTTCATCACCCGTATTGCCACGACAATTTTGACCAGACTTGGACCCTCTTGCCCTAACTTTTGGCGGACATTGCCTGGCATTCCTCTAAAGAGGAAGTCCAGTCATTTGGGAGATCATGTTTTTATTTAGTACAATTGCAGGTTCAAGAAAAAATGCAGGTGAAGGCACAAAAGATGGAACTCCATTTGATGCAATAAGCCCAATGTCCTTCACCGTCTCCTTGTTTGAATCATTTGTGATGAATTTTCTACAAATTTTTCCAAAGTCGTATGGGCATGGCTTCAATTTTCGGTTGCTAGATGGCTCAATGGCAGAGCTATGATCGATGGAAACCTTTTCCTTGATATCAGACTTGGTACCCTTCACTTTTGGCTCATCATTTTCTTTGCTTTCATTAGGAGGACTGCTTCTATTGCATTTTCCACCATTATGCACTTCATACTCCGCTGATGTGAGATAAGTCTCATGACATGTTAAACAGTGGTGTCGAGAAGGCCATATAGGTTCTAAACAGTCGCAGCGATATGTTCTTTCTTCAGAACCTAGCTTTATCTTCCTTCCTCTCTTTTTCGACAGATCACTTGTGTCCTGGTCCAATTGCAGGCCATACTTTTGCTCCAAAATTACTGCAGCCTTGATATTTGGAAGGTCCATAAGCTGTTCACTCTTCGTAAACTTGGACACTGGAGGATCACTGAGAGGAAAACTTCCTTGGTGATAAAGATGTCTTTGCCACTGCAAGATAGAGTCTTTCAGTTCCTTCTCCCTTGGGTCATATTCCCTTAGCCAGTCAACAAGACATTGTATTTCTTCATCAGATTCATAAATGACAACACATGCTGAATTCCAACCTTTACAATCAAAAGTAGACAGAGGATAGCTGTTAACCATACTAATGTCTCTCTCCTTGGGTATCAGCATGCTTCCATCAGCGACCAACCAAGGACGTTTACCAGATCTTCCCATAACCCAGTACAGTCGACCCAAGGAATCCTTTCCCAGACACTCTCTTCTCAAGGATGCCATATTAAGCTGTGACTCTACTGTGCTAATTGAATCCTGCAACTTTGAAATTTCATCTGATAAAGTATCCATTTCATTAGTATCAGTATCATGCTCAATTAATCTAGTTGTTGATGCTTCAAGATTATCTTGGAATGATGTGCTAGCATTTTCATCAGGCAAATCTCCATCTGGCGTGCTGATAACTGCAGCTTCTGGTGCTCTTTCAGCAAAATGAGTCTCTCTCGAATTCAAGTTATCACATGTACCGCTTTTACCACCTAATGACTTCTTCTCACAACTCTGGGAGCCTTCATCGATAGTGTCCTCATCAATCCGGTCCGTAGCCATCCCTAATGGTTGCTCAGAAAGTCCCAAAGATTTATTTTCTTCAATCATAGATATACTGGATATGTCATTGTCACTTTTGTAAGGTCTGCCTACATTCAATTGCCCAGCAGGAGCCCCTTCAGCTGGGTGGTTGAGGTTCACTCCAACATTACCTTGTTCAGCCTCTTCAAGATGGTTGGATGCTGTGGGTGTGCAATGCTGTTGATTTTCCACAAGTCCAGAATTATTGCTAAAACGCTGTTCATTTTTGCTCCATCTACTTTGCCTAGCATTCGAAGTCCTTATTTCTTCCTTATATTTCAAATCTTTCAATTCAAAATTCAAAGCACGAAACTTCTGCTGGAGATCACCCGACTTATCTGAAGATTGATCTAGATGTTCTCTAATTAGAGTTGTGTTGAGCATTTCATCACATAGGAGTTTCAGCAAATATATTCTCTGCATTTCGGAGATCACAATGAAATATCAGAAAAATGTAGGTTGTCACTTTGTCTATTTGCAAATCAGCATACCAGTAAATCTTACGTAATAGATAGTACAGTACAATAATAGAGAACGGCATTCTGGCTAAAGTAAAATCATACCAGGCTAAAAGAGTACACAATATCCATAAATGCATCCATAATCATAATGAGATATACTTGAAAGTGGCAATAAGAAATGTGTTCAGCAGCAATATATTTAACCACTGGGAAAATAAGCAACACAGAGCAACTCCTTCCATAATGCAAAGCTTCAAAATCCAAAGCAACAAAAGTCCAACACACAACAATGTATGGACCGTTTTAGAAGACCTTAGCTGTTTTTAGAAACCTTATGAGCTGAGCTTCTTATAAAAATCCAGGCGAGGAGCTTAGCCTTCTCAACATAACTGGGGCTTGTCTTATCTGGAAGCCACATCAATGCCACATTATTGGATTGACCTTAACTGGGAGGCCTAAGTTTACAGCAGCTCCAAGTTCCAGCTTAAGCCCTCCCACATAGGCCCTTAAACTGGCAAACTTATATGTAATGGTGATATTTACTACTTCCCAGGGAAAATAATAATTAAATGGCAATAACCTACTTCTTCCGACTTCCATACATACTTAAAGAAAAGCATACAAGAATTCGGCACAGAGCTCAACATATAAATTCAGACTTCAATTAAAACATTAAATATCAATATAGTTTCTCTAGAGCATGACAATAGAAGACATCAGAGGAAATTGTTCTGTTTATGTTTTTTTAGAATATGGAGGAAGAGCTGTGCATCATTGTTTTTTCAAGGAGCATGCAGATATGAAATCATGACCACTTGCACCACAATCAAGTACTCTACCACTGAGGTACATTGGCCACCCCAAATTGTCTTTTTACATGGCATAGGTATGAACAAAAAAGATTGATATCCAAGAATGACGGGGTCAACTTTTTCTGCTGAAAAATGCTGAAAAGCATGGTCCAATTTTTTGGGCAATAAAGTGACAGATGAATTGCGGCCTTGTAGTGCTAACATGGCCTAGGGGAACAATTGAGAAGGGGGCGGGAGGGGGTGGTGGTGGTAGGTGGGGGCAGGGAGTCAGTGGCAGGTCAAGGAATCTAAGGATGAGGCTATGGGGGTGCAGTACACAAATATTGAGTTTGTCTGTTTGCGCCGTATGGCACCCTTTATATATGCATATATATCGCTCTTGCATAATTGAGCTCATTTTGACAGTTGCAACGGAACAGATGGACTATCAAACACTCGGTGTATAAGTCATGCGCAGAAGTTTGTCAGAGCTAAAAAAGTTAAATATTTCCCCTACCAGTCAAAGAGCAGAGAGAGAGCACTGAGGATGGAAGAGAGAGTGTAACATTAGATATTTTTTAAATATCTAAGCTCCCTGAGTGTATATAATTACAATAAAGTACAAAAATTCATGAAAACCACAACTGGTAGCAGTAAATCTAAAACACCTGGAATTATTTGGGGGTGCCTGTGCATCCCTAGCACCATAGCCGGACATGCCAATGAGGAAATTTTGGTTTAGCTAGAGTGAGGTCTAATAACGTCAAGCCAATGAGAAAATTTTGGTTTAGCTACAGAGTGAGGTCTGATAACATCAAGCCCTGTATGGTTAGCGTGCCACATATAGTTTGACCAATATCAATGCTCAAACAAGTTAGAGACCTTCACAATTCCCTGCCCCATTTCTAACAGGGTAGATTTGTCCGTTGGTTACACTTTCTTCATCTAAGATGAGCGAACACAAAGATATAGACAATACAAAAATAGAACTAAAACTTTCAAACACTAAACAACAGAAAAGTTTACTTTACTTCAAAATAAAGAGGAAAGACAAACCTCTGGTATGCTAAGCTCCCAGTACTCCTCCTCTTCCATTGCTGTAGCTAACTTATTAAGTGCCTCATGAAAGGCATGAGCTTCCTTTCCGACATACTTCTTTTGTTGTCGCTTCAAATCTTGAACACCCTGATGAAGATGTGCTTTCTTTTGACCCAACATACATGATGGGCAGTACCAGTTTCCTTCTGGTATACGAGCTAGTGGTGGATTCAAGCAGTAAGTATGGTATTCTGAGTCACATTTATCGCATAGCAGAACACTATCATCATCTCTATCAATGCCACATACTTTGCAAACACCATCCTCCCATGGAGCTTTGGGTAAGTTGTTTGTGGCAGTCAGAATATCATGTAGCTCCTCATGGATTTCTAAACCAGCATTCTCGTTAGAGAGGTAACTATCAAACTTCTGAACAAGGTCAAGCACCTGCACCAGCCAAGTAAAAAAAAGGAAGGAAAAAGGTTTACTACAAAATCCTGGTCATATTATATTTAATCAAGGTTGTCACAGCGCCCCAGCAAGTCGTGGCAAGACCAGGGCGCCCGGACGTCTAGTCGACTAAGCGCTCAATATGGCGACAGTTAGACGATAGTAGTTAGATGACAAATAATACCTTATATGACCGAAAATTAAATAACCATGCAACATAATAACATAAATTATCCAAATAACCATGTCTTATGAGGTCCAAATCACAATAAATTCATTGAGGGAGAGGTCTGTTCATAATTTTCAGGAACTCTAAGGACTTAATCGCAAAAAGACCAAAAAAATTCCTCCTAACCCTAGCCGCCAGCCAGCCCGAGCCTGTATCCCACATTTGCTTCTCCCCCACCCCTCCCCCCAGTGTGGCGTCTGCCTCCTCTCCGCTGCCCCGTCCTCCAACGCCGTCTGCCTCCTCTCCTCTACCCCACCCTCCAACGCCGAAGCACCAACGCTGCCGACGGCAGAGGAGGAGGAAGGCGGCGTACGCTAGATCCGGTGGTGGCAAGGGCTCGAGGACGGCAGATCCGGTGGTGGAAGAGGCCGGCGACGAAGAGGGCTGACGCGGAGATGGAGCCGAGCACAGGGGCCGGCGCGGTGCGGCTCGAGAAGAGCGCCGGATGAGGCAACGGTAGCGTGAGATGAGGCGGCAGGCTCCAGATCTGAGCCGACGGCGGCCATATCTGCGCGGAGAGAGCCAGAGGCGGCTTGATTCGGCTTGGAGGTGGCCGCCTAGCTCCTCAGCCCTGGGCGACGAACCTTGGCGTCTCCCTCCGGCCGCCAGGACGACTTGGCGTCGCCTAGGTGACACCGTGACAACCATGTATTTAATAAACAAAAAAGTTTAGAGTAAGCTTATATATACTTAAGTCAGCATCAGTAATCCCTATATGATAGAAACCCAATTCAGTGCTCCGTTTATTTTCTAGATAATAGCATTTTTTTATCATCAATTCATGTAAAATGAAATTATGAAATCATATGAGATGGGTAACTAAATTGATGATCACTTATAGCATGGCCCTAACCAATGCAGTTTGCATCATAGTCAAAGTATAGTATTGTTCATTTATCCATATACCACTTGTGCTGAACTTGTATCATAAGTCATGAATAGCAAATTATTGGCTCCCACCTCTATTTTTTTTAAAAAAAATCCGTGGTTACCTTGAGGGAGTAGATATGTAGCATTTGTTAGATATGTATTTTCCCATTGTACAAGGTGTTATTTGCATATATGCTACACATGTACGTGTTGACTCATTGGCCTCATGATGAATACAAGCGTTATTCATAACATGGTATCAGAGTCCATACCTAGGGTTTCGTGTCGCTGGTTCGTTTCTCCAGCTTTTGCCGCCGCCGCTTGCCGCTCTGGTCGGTTTTTCTCGCAGTCGTCGCCCGGAGCCTCTTTACCGCGCCGTCGCACGGATCTGGCAGGGTCGGTCGGTGTCGCCCGCTCCTCAGGCCGGCCGTCGCCTCCCCATGTTGCCGTCTTCAGTCCGCTCGGTCGCGACCGTCGCACGGGCCGACTATCGTTGGTCGCGACTACGCCAGATCCAGCTAGATCAGGCTTGCCCGACCAGGTCGCCATCCTCCCCTGCCACGTGGACATGCCGTTGTGGGTAGCGAAGTTGTTGTTCATCACTCATGGCTCCGGATCTTTCCTTCGGGCAACAGATCGGGACGCCGCCTCCTTCCGGGTGAGGCCGCTAGGTTGCCGCCGAGAGGGGTCACCACTCCGGACTCCAGGCCTCTGCCAGTGAGGCCGGGCACCACTCTGGTTTTCTTGGATGCCTCCGTCGTCTTTTGTGTGACTGACTGGTTAGTCCGGTCGGTTTTGTAACTTGTTGACCGACCGAAGAGAAAAAGGAAATAGAGAAAAAAGAGAGAAAAGAGAAAAAGAGGAAAAAAGAGGAAAAAATGTCTTCTTTTGCAGGCACCGTTTCTGTTCCTCGTTGCCCGGTGATTTTCGATGGTCTCAATTATTGGGACTGGTTTCAGCACATGCGCCTCCACATGTGTGGTCAGCGCCTTTGGTAGTTTCTTACCGACGAGTTTCCTTGTCCGTCTCGCCCTACTCCACCTGCTGAGCCTATACTCCCAAAGGATACTTCCGAAGACACTCGTACAAAGGCATATAAGGCTTTTAAGGATGCTATGGAGGCTTTTCAGACTTAGTATGTTGCTTAAAAGACATGGATCGATGAGGATGCTCGTGCTTCTGCTATTCTGGTTGCTAGCATGGAGGTGCATCTCACTGGTGATGTCGTTGGTTTGGCTTCCTCACAGGCGATGTGGGCGCATTTGCGCAACCGCTACGAGCCATCTGGTGATTCCTTGTACCTTGCTGTTGTGCGTCAGGAGCAGTCGCTGCAGCAGGGAGATGCCGCTGTGGACGAGTTCTATGCTCAGCTGTCCGCGGTATGGCGTCAGATCGAGTCTTTGGGGCCAGATGTTTGCCGCACCTGTCAGTGTTGTCAGCGTCAGCAGTCTCATCTAGAGCTTCGCCGCATCTACGACTTCTTGACACGTCTCCGACTCTCCGGGCTGAGTTTGAGCAAACTCATGCTCAGTTGCTAGCTCGCCACCCTCGTGTAACTCTTTTAGAGGCCATTGCAGTTGTTCGTACTGAGGAGATTCATCTACGTGGTGCGGGTCTGCTGTTGTCACCATCGTCTCCTTTGGTTTTGGCAGCCCCTCCCATCTTCTACACCTGTTGCGCCTCCAGTTACTCCTTCCTCAGTTGCGCCTCCACTAGTGATAGCTGCTGTTGGTAGGGGACTCTACTACACATTGCAACAAGGATGGACATGTGGAGCAATTTTGCTACAGGAATAATAAGGTTCTTCGTCATGGTGGCTATCCTCCGAGGGGCATTGGAGGTTCCTCCTCTAAGTGGAGTCCTGGTGCTTTTGACACTCAGCAGTTTCTCACACTGCTGGATCGCATGGTTGCTTCTGCATCGTCTAGTTTTGATGGCTCTGCTGCTCAATCTTCCGGTGAAAGACCTCTCTACTTCTTAGGTAAATCACCTTGGATTCTTGATTCCGATGCTTCCTTTTATATGATATTTGATTCCACCTGTCTTACTTCCATTAGCCCTTTAGCTGTTCCTATCACTGTTCAAACAGCATATGGTACCTCTTTCTGTCGCATGATGAGGCACTCTTTCCAATTCATCTTTTTCATGTTCCTACTATTTCTCATGTTCCAAAACAAATCATGCAGCTCATATCTGCTGGCCAGCTCACTGATCATGGTTGTCGTGTTATTATCAATTCTGATTCTTGTTGTGTTCAGGATCGTCGCACGGGGACTCTGGTTGGTACTGACCCTCGCCGCAGTGACTCACGACGGCTCTGGGAGCTTAACTGGCTTCATCTTCCTTCCGCTGCCCCTAACAGTCTTGTCACCTCCACCACTACCTCCACATCTACTTCAACCTCCACCGCATCTTTTGCTAAGTGGCATCATTGTTTAGGACTCTTTGTGGGTCACGTATGTCTTCATTACTTCGTCGTGGTCTTTTAGAGTCTGTGTCTGGTGATGCTTCTCTCAATTGTCAGGGTTGTAAGCTTGGCAAATAGCCTCAACACCCCTATCCTTCCAATGAGTCAGTGTCTCAGCGTCCTTTTGATCTTGTTCATTCTGATGTATGGGGACCAGCTCCTTTCGTTTCGAAAGGTCATCAATATTATATAATTTTTATTGATGATTTTTCTTGTCATACATGGATATATTTTATGTCATCTCGTAGTGAGGTTCTATCCATCTACAAGATTTTTGCCACCATGGTCCGTACTCAGTTTGACTCCTATTCGTGTTTTTCACGTTGATTCCGCTGGGGAGAACTTATCCCGATGCTCATGCTCAGAATGGTGTGGCTGAACGCAAGCATCATCATATTCTTGAGACAGCTCGTGCTCTCATGCTTGCTTCTTCTGTTTCACCACACTTATGGGCTAAGACTGTTTCTACTGCCACTTTTCTGATCAACATTAAGCCCTCCTCTGCTCTTCAAGGTGGGATCCCGGTTAAGCATCTCTGTGGCAAGACTCCTGATTATTCCAATCTTCGCCTCTTTGCATATGTGTGCTATGTTCTTGCACCTCTTGAGCGTACCAAACTAACCGCTCAGTCTGTTGAGTGCGTTTTTCTGGGCTATAGTGCTGAGCACAAGGGATATCGTTGTTGGGATCCTATTGGCCAACGGATGCGGATCTCTCAGGATGTTACTTTTGATGAGTCTCATCCTTCCATCATCGTCCTTCTCCTTCCTTCACTTCAGTATCTCTTATCGGGCCACTTTCTTTCCTGACTTTTCCTTCCACCCCCATCGTCACCACTCTTCTACCACAACCTTTGGTCTCTCCGGTGCTTCCTTTCCAGTCGACACCTTCGCCACCAGCACCCTCTCCTGAGGTTACTCCTGACCTTGTTCCTTCTTATTCTCAACCATACTCGTCGTCCGCGAGTTGAGGATTCTTCTGATGTGCCCTCTCCTTTTGATGGGTCATCCTCTTCGACCTCTCCTCACTATGCTCTTTGCGATCACCGGTCTATTCGGCCTTCCGAGCGTTTTGGTTTTGCTGTCGCTGCTCTTGCTGAATCGACTTCTTACCATGATGTTGTTGTTCATCAGGAGTGGCAATATGCGATGGCAGAGGAGATTGCTACTCTTGAGCGTACTGACACGTGGGATCTTGTTCCTCTTCCTACACGTTACTCCTATCACGTGCAAGTGGATCTATAAGATTAAGACCCGCTATGATGGTTCTCTTGAGCGCTACAAGGCTCGTCTTATAGCACGTGGTTTTCGGCAGAAGCATGGTCGTGACTACGATGAGACCTTTGCTCGTGTCGCTGACATGACCGCCGTTCGCACTCTTCTTGCTGTAGTCTCTGTTCGACATTGGTCTATCTCTCAGTTAGATGTCAAGAATGCCTTTCTCAATGGCGAGTTGCATGAGGTCTACATGCAACCACCTCCTAGGTATTCTGTTCCTGAGAGTATGGTTTGCCGCCTTCGTCGATCTCTTTATGGCCTTCAAGCAAGCTCCTCGTGCCTGGTTTGATCGTTTCTCTTCTATTGTCACTGCAGTTGGTTTCTTTGCCAGTGCTCATGATTCTACTCTTTTTATTCACACTTTGCCTTTTGGCAGGACGATTCTCGTTTTGTATGTTGATGATATGATCATTACTGGAGATGATTCTCAGTACATCACTTTTGTCAATGAGCGTCTTCATGAGCGATTTCTCATGTCTGATTTGGGTCCACTTCACTACTTTCTTGGGATTGAGATTATTTCTACTCCTACGGGCTTTTATATATCCAAAGAAAAGTATATCAAGAATCTTCTTGATCGTGCCTCTCTTACTGATCAACGCACAGCTAAGACTCCCATGGAGCTTAATGTTCATCTTGGTCCCACTGATGGTGAGCCTCTTACTGATCCAACTCACTATCGTCACTTGTTGGGAGCCTGGTTTATCTTGGTGTCACTCGTCCTGACATTTTGTACCCTGTGCATATCTTGAGTCAGTTTGTTTCTGCTTCCACTCAGCTCCACTATAGTCATCTTTTTTGTGCTCTACGATACCTTCGTGGAACTATCTTTTGTCATCTCTTCTTGCCTCGCTCCAACTCTTTACAGCTCCAGGCATATTCCGATGACACCTAGGCTAGTGATCCCTCTGATCGCCGGTCTCTCTCTACTTATTGCGTTTTTCTTGGTGGTTCTCTCATTGCTTGGAAGACTAAGAAGCAGACAGTAGTTTCTCGTTCGAGTGTTGAGGCTAAGTTGTGAGCTATAGCTTTGTTGATTGCGGAGATTACTTGGCTACGGTGGTTACTTGAGGATTTCGATATTTCTGTTTCTACACCGACTCCTCTTTTGTCTGATAGTACATGTGTTTTTAGCATTGTTAAAGAGCCGATGAAGCATGAGCTTACAAAGCATATTAGTGTTGATGCTTCCTACATGCGGACACAGGTGCAGGACCAGATTGTTACTCTTCAGTATGTGTCTTTCTAGCTTCAGTTGGCAGACTTCTTCACAAAGTCACAGACTAGGGACCAACACAGTTTTTATCTCCATACTTCATGTTCTTGATCCACTATAAGTTTGAAGGGGGTGTCAGATGTGTATTATACATATGTATTTTCCCATTGTACAAGAGGTTATCTACATATATGCTACACCTGTACGTGTATATATACTAGCTCATTGGCCTCATGATGAATACAAACGCTATTCATAACAGCATTGAACATTTGAACCCATAACTATTTTAATACAGTTACTG
This sequence comes from Bonia amplexicaulis, assembly GCA_036346245.1. NCBI lineage: Eukaryota > Viridiplantae > Streptophyta > Magnoliopsida > Poales > Poaceae > Bonia > Bonia amplexicaulis. Next base: position 3,581,237 of record CM070738.1, on the reverse strand, counting down.
CCAGAGTTCAAAATCCCGACGGTTACCGGCCAGTAACCGCCGGTTACCGTTTTTACCAATGGAGACCGGTAACCGAAAAAACCGGCCGATATCAATTTTTGATTTTCGAATTTTGACTGGTTTTTCCCGGTTTTACCGGTTACCGGTTTCAAAACATCTCAAAATTTAAATTCTGATTTTCAAATTGTGGACGGTTTTTATCGGTTTTTCCAGTATCGCCGGTTATCTGCATCGCCTCTCGACCGGATTTTTCCTGCGCTTTTGGAACCTTGGTTACTGCAACTAAGTTGCACGAGGTCTGGGGACAGAACCAAGGTTATTACGGCGGCGCGGCGAGGCGCGGCGCCTCATTACCTTCACACAACAATATCGCTTATGGCGCGCGGCGTGGCGACGCCATATGATGTGCGGCGTGGCGACGCTATGCACACATATTAACTTAGTTTGGTAAATGTAGTAGAGCAACATAACAATTAACAAATATGACATTACCAACATAAGTCCACAATCCACAAGCATAGTCATAACTCATAAGTTCACAACAATAACATAAATGGCAACTCTCATCTCACAAAAGTCATTCAAGTTCAACTCTCTCATCTCTCAAAAGTCCATCAAGTCCAACTTGCGATGGCAACCCGCGCTACTGTTCGTGCGATCCAAACGGCGCAACCGCTTCGTGCGTTACTGTTCCGAGCGCATACAAATCCGTCCGCTTCGCTCACACAACATAGTCAACAGACGAAGCGGAGGTCCGCTCCGTCCGCTCCACTCCTGGCGACACCGCGAGTGGCGAGGGCCGAGAGTACTCACCGGTGGAGGCGACGGACAGCCGGCCGGCGAAGCAGGAGGCGGCGGCGGACCGGAGGAGGCGGCGGTGGACTACGCCACGGCCCATTACATAATTCATGTTAATAACTACTAGTATTGACTTGCAATATGCGAAATACCTCAACCATTAGGATTTCTTTATTTTCGGAGGTCAACTATCATCCATCGATATTTGAGTATTGGGATTGGCTGAGTCCCTGAAATTAGCAGCTATTACTCAAAGCTCGTGCTCAACCCTTGTAGAGTTGTAGACTTGTAGACACGAGAGGGAGAGACTCCACGCGAATAACCAAGATGTTGTGGCTTGTAATCATCGCTACAAATACAATCTTCTTCATTATGACAAGACTTTTTAAGCCCGACAAGGTCATTCATATAGCTAGCGTGCAGCTGTGGGGGTGGGGTACACATGGCCAGCCAGCGGTAGGGGGTGCTGGCGCCCCACTTGACCCACTGCTGGGTCCGCCCCTGCGCGACATGGCACACCAACAGAAAATGGCAGCACAAGGACACTTCTGTGTTTTCCTTGGTGGAAAGCTAGTACTTAAGCATTTTCCAAACAACGTAGGAGGCATGGGTTAAAATTTTAGAATTACAACTTGTTAAACACAATCTTTAACCAGTTGAAAAGCAGGTGGTCCAACTCCAAACCACATAGAGAAGTTAACTGGTAGTTAGTAGTAATCAAAGGAACGGTGACAGGGAGCCTTTAGATTATCCATCAGCATAATCTAATCCATTTTACGTGAGTATAATGTAATAGAACGTTACCATCAGACAGCAGCAGCTAAAATTATGCATCCCTGAAGGATGAACAGAAAAGCAAGATACTACAGAGACAGATAGGGATAACAAACCTCTGTCTTATATAATGACTCAAAACTCTGAGACAATGCTGCAACCATTTCCACCACATCAGGTCGATCACCAAATGCAGTGTGCAGATTACGGATTACCTGCATGTAAACATAATGGCATCATAATTTGACCAGGGAACTTCTTGCAGAGGCCTTAATTCTAAGAAAGCACATGAGTAAAGCTGCTGAAAACAGCATAAGCATTAAAATACATGTGTTTCAGTATTTTTCCACTACTCAATTAGCCACATAAATTAGCAAATGTTGCTCTAGTATGTCCACAAAATATAACATCAAATTTGCTACATTTCTTGAACTGAACTAGTAGAATGAACAGAAATACTATGCTGAACTTAGAACCTAGTCCTCAAACTCGCCTGGATCAGTTAATGCTTGAGCTAGTCCTTTGTAGGTTGGCTCTATCTTAAGCCAACTGAATCTCATCAGCAAAGTTAAAGCTCATTCTGATTAAGAATCAAGAAACTCATCACTTCACAAGCCACGTAATAGTCCTAATAGATTCTTGAAAAAGAAGACTGTCTAGAAACGAAGAAAGAACCAGTCCTAAGAAATGGCAACTGTAAGCCACCAGCTGTCAATAGAAAACAAAATAAGAACAGCTCATGGACATGGTTATTAAGGCGATGCGGCGAGGCACGGCGACTCACCACCTTCACACAACAATATCGCTTATGGCGCGCGGCGTGGCGATGGCATACACACAAGTAGCCGCAACAATATCGGACTTCCCAAGGGCCTAAACAGAAGAAATATAAAGAAAAAAGGACTTTATTGCAATTTAGAAAAGAAGAGGACCAAATTGCAAAATGTCAAACACCCCCAATATCGGCATCTAGCCACCGCTCCGCCTCATGAGCTTTCGCGTGGCTCCGCCCCTTGCCGCTCTCCCTCTCTCCTTCCCCCATCTCCAGTGGATACGGCAGATCTAGCGGCCTCTTTGCTCCTGCCGATGGCGTTGCTCCAGTGGATCCAGCAGCGGCGACGGCGGATCCGGCGGCCTCTTTGCTCCTGCTGATGGCGTTGCTCCAGTGGATCCGGCGGCGACAACGGTGGATCCGACTGTAGCGACGGTGGATCCAACGGCGGCGACGATGGAGGCAGCGGATCCGGCGGCGGCGACGACGGATCCAGCTGCGGTGACGGCGGATACGGCGCACCTCCATGCCATCCCGACGACATGGAGCTGCAAGCCGCCACGACGATATGGCGACGAGATATCGTCGATATCTCGACGCCATAACAACCATGCTCATGGATATCGCCTATCACTGCATTGTCAAAATGAATAACAAGGTTGACGAATATATAGATATCATAACTAAATTAAGGCTCAAAATTAGGCCTATGTTTATTGTAAATTCGTAATGCATGTGGTCCATGGGCTTAAGCTAGCATAATGAACAATTAGCGGTACTCATTGCAGCTCTAGACCTGTAGCATAAGCCATACTATATTGCAATAACAGTAAACTGGCATGACATCATAACCAAGAGCCTACTTAAGAGTAAACATAGTGTTCTATTAGCTTTTGTTGATAGCTTTTCGCTGTGACTTATGACTGAAAATAAATAGTAGTGGCTGAAAAAAATGTCTTTTAGAAGAAGGGGCCGAGCAGTGGAAAAAGTAAGGGAGAGATACGTGCGTGTGACGGGAGCGAGATGAGTGGGGTGTGTGTTGTACACATGACCCCCTACCTTATCCCCAAAACGAGACAGTAACAAAAAGAGTGGAGAAGCCGCTTCGAGAAGCCGGATGTTCGTATTGGCTTTTGGCTTTTCTAAGTAGAAGTCAATACGAACAAGGCCATACACAGAACTATCTAGTGTCCAAAAAGGATTGTAGCTTAGTCAACAACTCTGAAGAATTTCCCATTAAAAAATAACAATGATGAAGCAACACCATGATCCAGTGTTGGTTGAAACCTAGAAAAAAACAAGCTGACAGTCGGTGCTAGAAGTACTGCCACAGGTACCATCACATCACTGATTAGTTTTCATGGAAAAGGTACAAAGAGGAAATTACCAAAGCAATGCATTATTACAAGCTAACACAAGAGTGCAAGGAGAATTCCTTGAGGGCACATAAACAATAATGCATCCATGAAAAATCTGAGAAAATATCTCATGTGCATCATCATTGAAAAATATAAAAAAGTTGTTAAAGAAAAACATACTTCTTGTACATCCTCAAGAAAAGCCTCCCAAGATCCACAGTAAGCTCCCATAGCCAACCTTATATCAATTGTGCGAAAGTCCAAAGGGCGCGACACCATACCAGGAAATCCAAGGATGCCCTCATCCTCATTTTCGTTGGAATTCATTAGAGTAGTTCCAAGCAAATTTCCAAAAAGCTTTGATTCATCTGAGGAAATTGCACAGCGCAGAAAACGGCACTTTTTCAAGATAGCCTCTGAGATGGAAATAGTGTTCCTTTCTTTTCGTGGTTTTTCTGGATTTTCTGGCATTTTTACACAACATGCCTCTGTCAACACAGATAAAACCGCTTTCTGTAACACAAATAATATCTTTTAGTATATTTTCCAAATAATCTCCTAGTCATAGGGACTTCCTCAGAATAAAAGATACACAACAAACAGTAAGGTGAAGATAAAGGCTAATTTGATGTTGAACCCATTTCTTTTAAGAACAGTTTTAAAATAGCCTTGCCATGCGGTGGCTTTCCTTTTGTGGCAGCTATATACTAAAACTTTGGTAAAATTGTGATGTCAACAGTAAGCTATTAAAATGTGCAGTTGACTTACAAGAGTATAAGCTATTAAACATTGACCAGTCAATTAGATAAACATCACAAGCTCGTTGGGCTGTTCCACCCTCCTACCAAAATCAAATGTGACACTGACACCTAGGTTGTTGTCATAGACCTTAAAAACTGACATCCCTCTTTGTTCTGCCAACAGTTCATGTCACCTTTATAGGGAATCCAATGGTTCATATCATAACATAGTAAATGCATACACTGTTAGGGAAATAGGGAACTCAACTGATATATTGATGCAGGAGGCCAAGGAACTCCTAAAGTCCTAATCTAGACCAAAACCAATATAGTACTAAACCTAAACTAATACAAACTCACACTCTAAATATTCTTAACATAAACCACACTCTAAATATTCTTAACATAAACCGGTAGTGAGGTTCACTATTTTTGAGTAAGGATGTTGACGATGTTATGGAACTTATACGATCATCCGAAGTTATTATTCATCAATTCAAATGTTAAATTTAAAACTTTTCGGACCCTTTTTTACTGGTCGGACCGGTATAGCCAGTAACCACCGATATTTTTATCCTTGGGTGTAACAAAACACAGATATAGGCAAAAATCTTGTACCATTTACTTCTATTTGGAAGGCTGAACCGCGGGCAGGAATATTTACTAACCTTGGTTGGTCCAGATGCATTACCCTTGTAGACCTCTTTACTGATTGAATGCTCCAAAATTTTCCTTGCCCATTCTGGAGGTTTTTCTCCAAAGCTTCATAAACACACTTTCTTATTCTCGTTCCAACATTTGTTGGTAATTTTCTCACAGGCTCCAATGGTTTTGCCCAATCTGGCAATATTTTATTATCAGTAGCAGGCACCTCAGGAGAATCTACCATATCAGAATCCTTGTAATCCATCATAAAAACCTTGTTTCCTTCATTCACTGAAGAATTGCATATCAAATTTTCAGCCTCCAAAAGCAGCTGAAAATACAAGAAGATTATTACATAACAGCCAAGATATGCATAACTGTTGACGTTGTCTAAAACTACAGCCCAAGAAATTTTACAATGTCTCCTAAGCTGGCACAAAATTACTTTTGAGTATGGAGATTGTATTCATAGTTATTTTACGTAACTGCAGATGGAGATGAACTAGAAACAAAGATTTATATATAACTTATGGGACAAACAGTAACACAGCATCCTTAAAAGTTATATTCATATTCAGAAAAATATCACAGCTGGACATGGAATTGTTGTAGCTAAGAGATCTCTCAATTTCAGGTGTGACTTCAAGCATTTTTTAGAAAAATAACCTCTAACCAAATAAGCAAAACAAGAACTATGTCTAAATAGACATGATTTAACAGCAAAATCTCTGCAAACAGGTAGCTCTTTATAAAACCATAGGAAAACAACTGGGTAGAGTCTCTTAACTGGTTATCCATGCCTTGTCAGGCTTGCACATACCTCTTTCTATTACAATTGATCATATACATACACAATAAGGGCCTCCACTACTGTTTTCCTGAAGGGAAAATAGAGCTGATGCAACTGGTAACCAAGAATGTTCCAGAAAGAATTTTTTTCCCCAATAGGTGTATCAAAAAGAATACAACATAGGTAGAATTATATAAATGATAAAACAGTGTGGGACACTTCGGAAAGCTCATAACAGAGACTGCTTAATACCAAACCTGTTTCTCTATCCTTCTGGCATTGAAATTTTTTCTTGAAAGTTTTCCTTGATGATAAACAGTGAGGAAAAAACAAAACAATGTTGTATGCTAGCTTGGCTAGAAAATCTCAGTTAACTTTTCTTTTCTTTACGTTTTCTTTTCACTCTAGGAAACAATGTAGAAACATAATCTTAAAAAAAAGTAGATGTGGATATAATAATTGTACAGGGTTGCAATCAAACTTAATAATTGTTAAGTTGAAATAAGAAGTTAAAGATAAATCCAAGAAAAGATATCAAATAACCATAGCATCATATATGACCAAAGCAAGCTAAAAACTACAACAGTGCTAGTCAACCAATATTGCCAATACTCTTTTGCCTAGTTGAAGAAGGAAAAGATAGGCACGATTGGGAAAATTATGTATTTCCTTGCCAAATAAATCACAAGTTCAGCTAAACTATGAAACAACTCCTTACCAACGCATCCTTCTCCATGCCAGCAACCCCAGGTAGTGCTCCACACAAGATGCCACCATCGCCTTGTAGACAACGGAATAACTTCACTCCTTCTCGACTGGAAATATCAGACAAATCCATGCACCCACTTATGGAAGAAATGGCTAAAATATACCTTCTAGCCAACTCCGGCCAAGTCAACTTGTTAGCAGTTAGCATATCAAACTTTAATTCTTTTATTGAAATGAGACTCTCAGTGTCCCTCTTTCTTCCACGCCTGGGTTTTGATTCTTTAGGATCAATGTTCGGATCTACAAAAATTGCAACCTTCGATAATAGCTCGCCAAAAAGAACCCTAAAGAGTGTAAGGTGGACCCCAGGCAATACTACACCACTACATCTCCCAAGTGTCTGGGCTGCCAATTTATCTTGAGCAACTTCCTTCATGGCAGAAGTTTCAACAGGAATAAACATAGACACAATCTCTTCATTAGTGGTTAGACCCGATTCACCATTTGAATATGATGTAGAAACATTAGCAGGGGAATGCATTGGTGAAGTGTGATCCCTACAGTATTGAATATCCTTTGATAACTTTTCCTTCTGATTTGCACAAACTGGCCATGGGTCAATAAGTTCATCTTCTAGTTGCTCATATGAAGGAATTTCTTTCAGGCCAATGATTTCAGCAAAGCGCCCCAAAAACTCCCATATCTACAAGAACATTGCAAGGAAAACACAGATGCAAGAATTAGAACAAGAAATGAACAAATATTTAAAGATGTGTTTCTTCAAATAGTAGAACAAGTGAAAGAAATATGTATAGAGCTACCTGGAAAACATCTCCTGCTAACTCTGGTGGTAGCTTACGGCTAATAGGACGTCCTGGAGGAAGCTCACGGATGCTAGAACCATTAGGCTGAGCATGATCCTGTAGCCCAGTTACCACAGATCCACGTCTACCATATGAGATGATGTCTCCATTACTCTGGCCATTCTTATGCATGGCTATAAGTGAACCACTTGCAACCGTCAAAGAAGAGACAAATTCAGCCCTATTACACAAGAACTGATAGTTTGAACAAGCCCTGGATCTAGGAAGAGATTCCACAATTTCTTGAACAAATTCCAAATCAAACCCAATTCTATCTTGATATAACCATTCTTTAAGTAATGTATAAGTAGATTCCACATCATTCTCCTTTTGTATAACTCGTGGTATACTAGGCCCACTGGATGAGCAAAATCTAGTCAAGGGAGTGCAAGGACCATCAAAGTTCTGGCATCCACCCCCATCGTCAAATGAATGCTTTTCACTACTGTGTACGCAGAAGAACACCAAATGGCCATGTTCATTGTGCATTTTTTCACAAGCTTCCATCATAGCACAAGAAATCATCCTCCATACTGAGGAAGGGGATGTTCCCTCAAATGTAAATTCACCAATTTTGTCATGAATATTGGCTTCTTGACTCAGCACCCAACTAACAGTCCCAGAATGTGATGGTAGTGTTGGTACAATCATATTTGAACTCTGGACAACATTGCAACCTAAAGACGCCCTTTTACCCTCCATATCATTGCTAAGACATGATAAGAAATCATGATTGGTCTCAGAGGGATCCGATACGAGCATTAAAATATTATCATCCATATCATCGGCAGTATCTTCAACCAAACTGCTACTTTCCTTTGTTTCAATTGTATCGGCCTTTCTTGCACCATTTTGAGAGAGAATGGTTGATGCATCCGGAAGTGGGAACACTGAACATGGTAACCTTCTCACCTTAAATAAAGGCCCAAAATTCCCTCCATCACACACCTCACACTCAAACAGTGAACCAGTAACTCTATCATGCCAGTAAGACGTAAAACCCACCGGCCATATCTGGTTGCAATTATGGTAGCTTGCCCGTTTATCAATTTCTCCCAAGCTGGTAATAAAGAAATCTCTATATTGAACAGGTAGGCCAACCTAGAGTTACACCACAACAAAGCAATACTGTCAATATCAGTATCAAAGTGAACAGAAGATAAAAAAAACAACTGTCCGAAAACTAAAAATTTATACTGGTGGAAAACAATAACATATAAAATGGACACTGGATGAAAAATCTGAATCTGAAACGGACAATAAGATACTCACAATATGATGATGTGGCCGACGGTTACTATTTTCCACAAGAAATTTTGGAGGCTTCAATGAACTTCTGTTTTCTGTAGAACTAGGCTCCGTTGCATTTGTAAAAAAAGATGGATCCATAAAAATGCTGGCACTTCCAAACTCATGGCTCTCAGCAAAGTTGGGTAATGTTGATGTTTGTGGAAGATCTCTTCTCCTTCTGCGTAAATACCTTTGCGCTACATTTCCATCAGCAATGATATCTCGGTCCATGGAAGTAAATTGTTGCCTCATGCTAAGACAATGGGAAAGACCAAATGCTGGCATAAACTGACTCCCATCTGCAATTAGATAGCCAGATGTGGAATTATATAAGCTGCACCAATGATGGTCAATAGTCGCTTTTCAAAACACACATCTATAATATATGAAGCACCAAACTGCATGCAGGCGACTACAAATGTTAGTAAGATGCAGAATTTTTGGTAACTGGCATCTAAATTTCCCTTTACTAACAAGCACATACTATGGCCTAAGTGGGCACACAATGACATACTGCAACTTTCCAGACTGACTAATGACTATCCACTGAGTATAGTGGCTGACAGTGTTTGACCTTGATGGTTAGCACAGCAAATTGCTGCCTAAAAAGTTACAGGGCTTAAAAGGCATAGCACACCTCCAACCAAAAGCACCTACACACACCTGTTACAGTAGATATGATCATACGATTGCTCTGTTATCCTTATTCCTTACCATAAAGAGATGTACTCTTCAAGTGAAGCCCCTCGAAATGTGGCAAATGCGTAGCAAATTCAGTCAAATGAGCTCCATCGGCAACATTTATCCTGCAGAAATCAAAAGAGCATATTATCTACTTTATGATAATAGTGTCTGAATAACAAAGGTCATTAGAAAACTTCCAATAACTTCACATTGTTATTGTCAGAGCACCCAAAAACACTCCAGGTTACAATGGGTATTGCTAAAATAGCTCCCACAAGTTACTTGTAGTTTCATTTTGCTTTGCAAGTTGCAACAAACCAGAGTTTCAAGAAATCACAAGTGTTTTCCTTCAAACAGATTTTCAAGTAAATAATGATCAAAACAATAACCAATTGACAAGAAAAATAGCAAGCATCATGCATGACAATGAAAGGGCTGATCTGTAACACAATGAAGCAGCTATAGTGAATGCAAGCATGCTTTCACAACTTATTCTCTTCAGTAATAGCACATAAAAGCAATCCACAACAACGAAAGAACAATATTGGTTGGATTGTTTATACCTTGTAGTTTGAAGAACTACTGAAAATTATTGGGGCGGGACCTATTAAACTGTCAAGGTTAAAGGCTTCTTAACACATTGATATGCAAAAGAAAATGATAAAGCAAATTTGACTCCATAGTCATTAAGCGAACAGAGCACCATTTATCAAGATAACTAAAATCTGCACAAGGTGATGGTGAACTAAAAAATACAAAGAGCGCCTAGTTTGTTATCATGTTTGGTTTCGAAGTTATCCAGCAATCACATACTCAGCTACAATGATTTCACAACCATCGGTGGATGAGCTACTGGTGGGATCTGTTAAGGAGATAGAGATAGAGTTGTATTAGGAGATAGAGTTTGTATTCTATTCCATATATGCCTTATCTCTATATGGCATATCTCTTGTACACTCTCCTATATATATGACCCTTTGGGTCTCATATCAATACACACACAATATTCATAACATGGTATCAGAGCATAGGTTACATACCTAGCATCCGTTCGTCTTCCGCTGACGCTGCCCCCGGGAGGATCGATCTCCTCTCCCGGGGGCGGCATCTTGTTGTCCAAGTGCACCGCGGCATCTACGAGGCGGCGAAGGGCATCTGGCGGTGATGCGGGAATCGGCGCTGCGTCTTGGCGAGCAAATGCGGAGAGACGAGGAAGAGATCGTTCGTTCGTTGCGCGCTCTCGCTCGGCGACCGACCATGGCGGCGGAAGGAGCAGGAGCGCTGGAGCTAAGCGACCTCCCAGCCTTGCCCGACAAGGTTCACGTTGTATTAGAATGGGCGTGACTACATACATCATACGTGACTACACCACATCTGCATGCATGCATGCAATCCTCAGCACCGCCAGCATCACGAAACAACGATCTGATCCTCAGCACCTCCATCATGCCCATCGTGCTGCACTCCGCCGATCGCATCTCGCTGCAGCAGCTCATCCAGACGATTGCCAACGGCGCCTCACGGAGGATGGCCGCAAGACGGCGCCGCGCCATGGCCCCGTCTGCCGCCGCCGCCGCCATGGCTACGCTTCGCGTCGCGCCCACGCCGCCTTGGCCGCGCCGCCCGCCTCGCCTCGCGGAGCCCACGCCGCTCTGCCTCGGTGCGTCGCGCTGCGCCGCTCCGTCTGTCCGATCTTGCTCCGCGCGGCCATGCACGACGATCCTGGCGGGCCAATGGGAAGCCTCACGCATGCATGCATGAGATCCGTCCATGCATGCATGTTACGAGCTCTCGAAGCCTCCGCGCCAAAACGACCTCCCGCCGAGTCTCCGCGGCCTCCATGTCTTGTAGAGGCTCGGCGTCGAGACCTCGCGTCGAGCCTCCAAGCCGAGTTGCGGCTACCCATGTTGAGGCGGACGACCGCGTGTGTACGTGAGCTACAATGCCCATACGTCACGCACGCCTGCATGCATGGTCGCAAGACCGCCAGTCCGAGCCGGGACGAGCGCCACCGTCCGCCGGAGCTCGTCGTCAAGCCGACACCGACTCGGTCGATGTCCTTCGTCGGGACTCACAAGTACCTGGCCCATCGCCTTCGGCCCCAGCGCGACTTCGAGCCTTCGCTCCGTCGTCTCTGCCACTACATGGCCTCCATGCAGTCCCCAACCCAAGCCTATCTAGCAGATGCGGAAGAAGATCGAGATCCGGCGCCCATTGGCGTCTCGTTCTCCCCCGACGCGCCTCCTCCCGAAATCCCCGCCGCCTCCGCTCCAAGCCGCGCCGCCGCTCGATCCCCGAACCTCCGCCAGACGGACTCCCGAGGCCTCAGCCGCTCGTCGGCCTCACTAGTCGCCCGCCGGCCTCCTCCATTGCTTGCCGTCGGCCTCCTCTTCTGCCCGCACGTCGGCCTCCCAGGCTCGCCCCACCATTGCTTCCGCATGGCTCGCTGCTGCTCGCCATGGCATCTCTTTCTGGCAGCTCATCGCGCTCGTGGTCGCCTTCCTCGGCCTCGTCTCACCGCCAGGGCCAACCCGGCGGCTCCCATTCGACTCCACGGCCTCAGGCCTCCCCATCGCCTCTCTGCTGTGGCTGCTGCCAGCGCTTCCCGCATGGCTCGCCAGGTGCTCGCCTCCCGGCCATCTGCCGAGGCGTCGGCCTCTTCGCCGCCGATCCGGCCTCGCACCGCACCACCTCTGCGCTTCACGTGCATTGCGCCGCCGACTCACCGCCGCTGCTGCTTCGTTTCGATGAGTCGGTCTTTAATTATTTTTCGTAAGTCTTCGTTCGTCCATCCAAATCCGTAGTCTCTAATCTCTAGTTCGTCCAAGCCGTGCGAGTCCACAAATTTATTGTCGGTCATAGAAGTGTAGGAATTTTATTTTGCATGGCGTGCGACCGCCGCTCTATTCTTTGACGAGCTTGTAACGCCGCTGCTTTCTTACACTGCGCCTCAGTTGCGCTTCTTGTGCATTCTTGCGCCGTCGCCGCTGCCTCGAGCTTCGATCTGCCAGTCATGCTTCTATCTATTCCTCTTGACGGATTTGACGAGTTTATTCCAAGGTCGCACGCAACCGGCGACATCGAAGAAGACTCGGATTTCGGATTTTCTTGTTTTAATGTTAACTCCTTTTTCAAATGCAATGCTATTGCATACGCCTTGCATTTGAGGGGGGTGTTAAGGAGATAGAGATAGAGTTGTATTAGGAGATAGAGATAGAGTTGTATTAGGAGATAGAGTTTGTATTCTATTCCATATATGCCTTATCTCTATATGGCATATCTCTTGTACACTCTCCTATATATATGACCATTTGGGTCTCATATCAATACACACACAATATTCATAACAGGATCTACAATTCTATGGCTTTAAGAAGATTTAAAATATGAGGAACAAGGCTAGGAACAGTCAGACAACTTTGTCTGTGGAAATCAAGAGCAAAATTTACCAAAGAAAATTGGGGTACGATTTTGGCATCAAAGTAGCCAAAATAAGGTAGGAGAGATGTACAGTCTTTATGCGTGTACCAAAAATAACAGCCAAGAACAAAGTGATCTTTTGTTCAATGGCACTAGAGAGCACATTCTGCTAAGACAGGAATCACAAATTGTAAAATGAAAAAGACACACACACAAAAAAAAACAAATATGTAAGGTGGATCTTACTAACACATGGCAAAGGAGAAGATGCAGAACTCAATAGAGGGGCAGGTGGCAAGGTACTGGCCAACTATTGGGGAACAGAAAATTTTCATAATTTCCACACTAGTTGCACCTTTTATATAGAATGTATAGACTAAATGTGATGTATCACAGTCCATATATGTCACCTTTCATTTTTGTTATTCCTAGGTGTCGTGATTTCTTATTTGGAATAGGTCTATCATTTCTCTGTAGATCTGTGATCATAGATAGGCCACTCCCAAACAGGTCATTTTCTTAAAACCCCAATTCCTAGATTTGACTCATCCGATCTGATTTTCCCCCTACTTTTGTTCACATAAATATCAAGTTTCACTATGAGTGAGACTTATCTCCTAACAAGCAGATAAAAGGCAACTGGTTGACCCCCCCACACACACACACACACAAAAAAAATCAAATTGAGGCTTAGATCTGTACCTCAAGATGCACAGATTTGTGGATCACCCACTCTCCCGTCAGCTGAAGCGAGATTTCAGCACCGATTCCCACAAGAATGTTGAGGGAAAGTTAGGGGTTCTCTCTCTTTTTTTCCTCCTTCCATTCTTTTTTTTTTCATTAAGGAGATGAGTTATCAGCACAATTGGTTATATATAAAGGGAAGGTACGTGGAGTATGGACTCAGTCCATCAACTCCATACAGGAATGCAAGAAAAATGTGTCACCATTAAAATAAAATATATAGGTTAAAAAATTCCATGTCACCATTCCAGCAAGTATATCTGACAAGACTTGGTTGAACACAAACAATGAAGTACAAGGACCCGCCAAACTCTTTTTCTTAATAACCCTGGCGAACAATTTTGACGTACAGACACCTAGATGAAAATTTTGGACGTACAGACACCTAGATGAACAATTTCGACATACGGACACCTAGTTGAACAATTTGGACTTACGGACAGCTAGTTGAACACTTTCTCTAAGTACACAACCTATGGACCTATGCTTTGTCTTCCCTACGGATCCAAATATGATGTAAAATATCAAGGATTTTAAAGGAAGAAAGGGCATGTGTACGAGTTGATGCTTGAAAACCATAAAATATTACATTCTTACCAGCATTGAGTTTTTTTTTTATAATTTACTGTGAAATAGATATCAACAAAAAATACCAAATCCATGTTATCTGATATGTGACCACAGCCCAATCTCCAAAAGTAATAGATAGATCATCCTTGCAAGTTGCAAATATTTACAGAATAACCATAACTAAAATAGAAAGTGATTAAATCGCAGTAACATCAGTGCAAAGTCTAATTAGAGTCTTCAAGTCAGATCAGAATCCATCACTGATTTTAACATGCACATCAAGAAAAGCACACTCTTTTCCCTCAGAAAAAGAAAAGCACGCTCATTGAAATCACATAGCATGAAGAGCTATGGCCTACATTGAGTTCCTCAACAGAAAATCATTCGATACTAGTGGCAAACATTCCTTGCAAAATCAGCTTCCAGAAAAAGAAAACAATACATGTTGCAAGAATGCATGTATATGCTATATATTACATCTGAATAGTTTAATAAAGGAAAGGCAACGTTTTAGCCAGATGCAAATCTAACAAAAGGGTAAAGAATGTGTATGAACTAATGAGAAAAACTTACAGCCATGTGAGTTGTCATTGTTAAACGAAGAGTAGATGATTCGCGAGATTCCACAAGAGATGTTACCATTGTTACAGATTAGCATGCATAACTTGGTTCATAGGATGCTCCTTCTACCTCAACTACAATAATGGGAACTCCTAACAATTCCATCTATGAGATATAGATTCCTAAGAAAGGTATCAATCTAGAAAACATGGAAATAGCTAATGCAGCTGACCAAGAATTCCTCAGAACTGGAAATCGGTTGTGTTATGAATATTGTGTTCCCATCTGGAACAAAATACACAGGTGATGGCTGCATGTAGACCTCCTCAGGTAGATGATTCGCGAGATTCCACAAGAGATGTTACTATTGTTACAGATTAGCATGCATAACTTGGTTCATAGGATGCTCCTTCTACCTCAACTACAATAACGGGAACTCCTAACAATTCCATCTATGAGATATAGATTCCTAAGAAAGGTATCAATCTAGAAAACATGGAAATAGCTAATGCAGCTGACCAAGAATTCCTCAAAACTGGAAATTGGTTATGAATATTGTGTTCCCATCTGGAACAAAATACACAGGTGGTGGCTGCATGTAGACCTCCTTATGCAAAACAGCATTAAAAAAATGTATTTTTAACATCCAGCTGAGAGATAGACCACCGGTGAACAGAAGCAACCACAATAAGAATGCGAACAGTGGTCATATGGACAACAGGGGTAAAAACCTCATCGTAGTCACGATCGTACTCCTACTAGAAGCCGCAAACCACAAGACGAGCCTTGTAGTGCTCGATAGTACCATCAGACCAGGTCTTAATCTTATACACCCACTTGCACGTGATAGGACGGACATGTATAAGTGTCAATATCCCAAGTCTTCGTATGTCGAAGAGCATCAAGCTCCTCTGCCATAGCGAGCTGCTACTCAAAATGAGTAGCCTCATAATAAGAACTAGGCTCAGTGACATAGAGAGCATGAATTGTCGAAGCAAAACCAAGACGATCAAGAGACCGAAGGGATGTCCGGTCATGAAGGGCGTAATGCAAAGCATCATCAGAAGGATCAGATGTCAGTGTCAGCAAGATACCAAGAGAGGAGGCTGGTGGACGAGGACGCCTGGAGTAGTGAACCCCAGATAAACGCGACGATGGTGTTGCAGGAACAAGAGGCAATGCTGCAAGAGGCAACACATGAAGCGGGGGTACAGAAAAAAACCACTGGAGACAGACCAAGGGAAGACTGCGATAGTGGAGAAATTGGTGGAGTCAAAAGGAGACAACCATGAGATCGTCTCATCGGTAGAAACAGGACAAGAAGCCGAATCTCAATAGAAGAAAGGTCAAGATTCGTCAAAGACGTCTAGTGAGATCCTGATCCATCGAGCAGAAAGATCATAGCAACGACAACTCTTATGCTCAGAACCATAACCAAGAAACACACACTCAACTGACTGAGTCGACAGTTTGGTGCGCTCACACAGCTGCAGCAAGACAAAACAGGTGCAGCCAAAAACACAAAGGTGAGTGTACTTAGGGCTCGAGAGTAAAGACGCTCTATAGGACTGACATCCTTAAAAGCAGTGAAAGGCTGCATACTAATGAGATATGCAGTCGTAAAATAGCCTCAACCTAGAACTATGGTGGAACGTAAAAAGCAAAGAGGAGTGCGGGCAGCTCAATCAGATGATGATGTTTGCGCTCAACAACCCCATTCTGAGCATGGGCACCAGAACAAGACTAGTAAAAAGTGCCCTGCTCAGAAAGAAATTGCCTAAAAGCAGGAGCAGCAAACACGGTCGGAACAGACTGTGCTGCTAACCCACAGCGAAGCTCCTCAGCCTGAAGCATCGGAAGGGCCTTGGTGACAGTCAGTCGCAGTGCGCGGCTTAGCAGTTGAGCCCTGATAGGCTCAAACTATGGGGAGACGGCAAACGAAGTCATAAAGGCGAATACGATCACGATCCGCCTTCTGCACTTTATGACACTCCTGGCAAAACGAAGAGACCAACTCGTCCAGCTAGCGCCAGAGACTGGCCAGGGCTCAAAAGAAGTCATCGACGGAGGAGTCTCTTGGTGAAGTGTCTCCAACTCACGCTGAAGCAAAAAGAACTGAGCATCGCTACTCTGCTGGTATGGCTCATGCAAGTACTCCGAGATTTGACGAGTGGAATGTAGACCAACAATGTCTGCCTGGATAGAGTCATCGACGCTGACCACCAGGATGGCTCGAACACGGGCCTTATCAGCACACCAGCACTCGAAAGCGTCTATGGCATACTGAAAGGACTCATCAGCAGCGCCAGCAGTAGCAACAGCCTCTGCCTCCTTGGCGGCCTCATCTTTTGCAAGAGATGCAAAGGTAGACTATCTGGGAGGAGGCTGAACCGGCGAATGGCGGACAAAGTTGAGCCTCAGTGACATGTCCCCAAAGGCGAAAACCATCGAGCGGATCCGGGTTGTGGTGGCTCAATCGAGGGCGGTGGTGGCGACCTAGGGACGGTGGTGGTGGCGACCTAGGGACGGCGGCGATGGCGACCCAAGGAGGGCGGCGGCGGTGGATCCGGGCTGCAATGGCCCGGGGAGGACAGCGGCGACCCGGGGAGGGCGGCGGCGGTCCGGAGAGGGCGGCACCGACTGCTCAACCGAGGGCTGGCGGCGGTGGGATGGTAGCGTAAAAGCTAGATTAGTACCCTAGTTCTGATATCATGTTATGAATATTATGTGTATATTCATGAAGCCCAATAGGCAATATAAATAGCAAGTACAAGGGGATATTACAAGGGAATATGCCATACACATATAAGGAAATACAAATGAATTATTGCTCTAACATGTTGCACTAGCTTCCATAACATCACACCTCTGTAGGGTGGCAACCAAGGTTGAAGACCTTGGCTTCGATGCGAAAGTAATTATGCATCATTCGCATACCTATAGCAGCTTCAAATAGATCATATATCAATTCTCTCTCAAAAATATAGAAAAAAGGAGTCTATGTGCCAACATCTTCCATAAAAGGTCCAAAAGCCATAACAAGTGAGAAGCTATACATCTCAACTCTAACATAATTACCCTAATATAGTTGGCTCTTTGGGGTATTTGAATACTCTCCAAGAATTTTGGTGCATTTGCCGTTATTGCTTCTGTAAACATAGTAGCTAAATAATCCCGCAGTGTTACATAAGGTAAGTATTGTAGATGACACGATTGCACGGTATCGACATTCCGTTGCGTGCAGGATTAGCGAAGCTTCAATGGATGGTGGCAATGATAGGAGCCCCTTATCCATGGCCTGACGTTGAGGAAATTGCTAGTGGCAGGGGCAATCGGAGCTAGGCAACAACAACCCCTTCCCGCCATGGAATGTCATGCAGGTGGTAGGCACGACGATGTCAAAATCCTACACATGGCACCTATCGTGCTCCGCACTGCCAACAGCATGGCGCCAGCCTGCGACGTGGAGAAAACAACTATGAGACAAGAATCGTATTCTTTTTCTCCAACAAAGTCACCAATGGTGAAGCCCAAGGCAACATGATCATTAGAGGAGATGATGACAGCACCGATAGCGACATGATCAACGGTGTCATGGGCATCGCATCATCATGCGACGCCTCTTATTGCTCCTTCATCTTGGCCAACAGTTGCTATCACACCCTCTAATGTAACCGTGACTAGGGGTGCAATCGGGTCAGATTCCATCGGATATCACTCATCCCATATCCTATCCCACATCTTTTCACAGATTTAGAGCAGGACGCAACAAGTGCCAGAAGCGAATACGAATGAGGATAGTGTGTCAACCAATCGTATATGTCCAATAGGCAACGAAATTGTAGGGGTTCAATAAGTTAATTCGTCCCATTGAGAGGAATATCCTAATTAATTTTATCATAGGATAATTATTTTTGTGGGGAAGGCGGTCTAAAATCCTTAATTATTAGTTAAAATGCACAAGAACAAAGCTCCTAAGGGTGGGCTTATCATGCCATTCCAAGCCATGTGAAGCAAAGCCCAACAAGACCCAAGCATTGAAAGTTGATTTGTATTCTTTTGCTTCAATGCGCGCGATGCATTAACAGCCACAAAAATCGTCGAAACCAGAAAAGGGAAGCAGTTGCTCTGCTCTGCCCTCATAATTAAACCCACCAATCCCGTTCCCATCTGTGATGAATCCGTGCTAATATTCCATTCACTAGGGGAGTGATGGTGTCAATTTGTCATCACATTCCAATCAATGATGAATATGTGGGGGAGCAAATGTGTCGTTGGACCCAACCGATGGCTATGGCGTATGGATTCGAGGAAGCTATGGCCATGGCGTCGCCGTCAGGAGGAGGGGGCATCAGGACAAGCACCAAGCTTTACATTTCCAACATCGAATCGTTGTCTCGAATGAAGGCATCAAGGTACTCATACTCCACTCCATTCACACACATCTTCCTCTGCTTCCCTCACTCCATGTAGGCTCTAGTCTCACTAGGCTGAGTAACATCGGATATCCAAGGTATGCTTTTCTGGATAGTTCCAAATTAAAACTCGGACAATTCCCTATTCTAACGGATATCTTTCTCCTAAATCTGCCTTCGGACCCGATAGAAACTATCCGACTCTGAATCCAATCGGATACCAATTTTGCTTCGAATAGTGTCAGTCGGTTGGGAACTATCCAACCCAACTGCACCCCTAATTGTGATATTGTCCAAGGTGATTGTGATGTCAAAGATTGCCATGATGTTAGCGAGTGTGGGGCCACCATCTTGTTCTTGTTGGCCTTTAACTTGGCCCACAGAGACTTCGCAGCAGAAGACCCAGCGACCGACTCTAATATCAAGTTGTTATGAACCTTAATTCGTAACAGGCTAAATACCATATGACGGAGGCTGGATAGTAGCAGTTTGAAGAGGGTGCACAAGTTGAGAAGAGTCTATAGACTTGGGGAGAATTCTACTTCGTAGTTTCTTGCTTTCCTCTCAAGCATAGGGTATTTCCTTTAAATAAAGGCCTCCCAACAATTCCATTTGAGATATAGATTACTAGGAAAGCTATCAATCTAGAAAACATGGAAATAGATAATTAGGCAGCTAACCAAGACACCCTATGAGTACCCTAGCCTTATTCCAATGTAGGGCCTACGCTTCAATTCAGAGAGACTCCAGTCCCAATCTCCAATCAACATTTTCCCTGCATTTCCAACATGAAACGGAAGGCATATATCCCCTGGCATCTGAGACACGAAAACGCTAGCAACATCGATTCCAATGAGCTCATATGCTTCGAGATATAAAAGGCATAACATCTTGCAATCAAAACCACCACCAAGGGAGCATATGTGCAACTATTGGAGCGTAGAAGCACAAATTACTGTGGGGCACATATTGGCTCCATTTTTGCATTGTATGGTTCACCTAAATACATACGAATTCTCTTTGGTGGCATTGATTTTTTCTGTGCATGTCACATGCTATATATATAACCACTGGCTGGTTTGGAACTGTGGTTGTTCATATGCTCATAGAGTCATAGTTATTACAATTGATCAGACCCACTGATCCTTTTTTTTAACACCAAAAAATTACCAACTTAGTTACAGAATAAAGAAAGAACTTGCTCAAGAGGTACTTAAGAAGGTGCATACAAGTTAGAATGTGCCGCATCACCAAAATCCATCTAAGTATCTAGTCCTCCAATGCAAGGATCTCCTTACATGTGCTTAGATGATCCCGCAAACCCGCAAGACCCTATGCAAGCTGTTATGAATATTGTGTATGCATTCACGAGGCTCAAAGGGCAATATATATAGGGAGTACAAGGGGATATACAGATGAATATGCCATATACAGATAAGGAAACCAAGGCATATAAGGAAACAAATAACAATCATATTCTATCCTTAACACCCCCTCCCCCTCAAACTCATGGTGGATCACACATACTGAGTTTGGAGAGAAAATACAAATGTTGTGCTCTAGTTTGAGACTTCGTAAAAAAGTCAGCAAGCTGTAACTCTGATGGCACAAACTGTAGAGCAAGTACTCCATCTTGCACCTGTGAGTGAGTGTACGAAGCATCCACTCCAAAGTGCTTTGTGAGCTCATGCTTTACTGGATCACGAGCAATACTGATAGCGCATGTACTGTCAGACATAAGTGTCGTAGGGCCCCTCACAGGTACACCAAAGTCTGCAAGTAACCACCTCAACCAAGTAATCTCTGTTGTCGCTGCAACCATAGCTCTCAACTCAGCCTCTGCACTCGAACGGGAAACTGCAATCTGCTTCTTTGTCTTCCAGGCAATCAAGGAGGAGCCAAGAAAAACACAATAAGCAGAAAGAGAACGACGATAAGAAGGATCACTAGTCCAGGTCGCATCAGAGTACGCCTGAAGTTGTACTGAGGTGGAGCTAGGGAAAAAACAAGCGACGAGAAATTGTCCCACGTAAGTAGCGAAGAACACGAAGGATGTGACTGTAGTGAAGATGAGTAGGACTAGCTATGAACTGACTCAAGATATGAACAGCATAAGCAATATCAGGGCGAGTGCTTACAAGATATACCAGACTCCCGACAAGATGGCGATAACATGTAGGATCCTCAAGAAGATCCTGGACATACTTCTGCTAAGAGAGGTAGTAACACTCAGGTGTGGAAGAAACCTCAATCCCAAGAAAGTACATAAGCAAACCAAGATCAGTCATCAGAAACTGCTCACTGAGATGCTTCTTTACGTATGTGATGAATGAGAAATCGTCACCAGTAATGAGCATATCATCCACATATAGAAGTAGTGTCCTGCCTCAGGATGAGATATGGACAAAAGCGAGCGGATCGTGAGCAGCGGCGATGAAAACCGGCGGTAATCATCGAGGTAAAGCAGCAAAACCAGGCACAAGGGGCCTGTTTGAGGCCATAAAGAGCACGTCGAAGACGACAAACATGGCCATCTGGAACAGAATACCCAGGTGGTGGCTGCATGTAACCCTCATGCAAAACACCACTAAGAAAGGCATTCTTAACATCCAACTGAGAGATGGACCACTGGCGAACAAAAGCAACCACAACAAGAGTGCAAACAGTGGTCATATGGGCAACAGGAGCAAACGTCTCATGGTAATCACGACCATACTCCTACTGAAAGCCACGAGCCACAAGACAAGCCTTGTAGCGCTCAATAGTACCATCAGACCTAGTCTTAATCTTGTACACCCACTTGCACGTGATAGGACGAGCATGCACAGGTGTCGGTACAATATCCCAAGTCCCCGTTCGTCTGAGAGCATCAAGCTCCTCTGCCATAGCGAGCTACCACTCAGAATGAGAAGCAGCCTCACGATAAGAGGTGGGCTCAATGACAGAGAGAGCATGAGCGATCGAAGTAAAACCAAGACGATCAGGAGGTCACAGGGATGTCTGGTCACGAAGGGCGTAATGAGGTGCATCATCAGAGGAATCAGAAGTCGGTGTCGGCAAAATACCAGAAGATGAGTCTGGTGGAGGACGAGGGCGTGCAGAGTAGTGCGACCCGAGAAACGAGATGGTCTTTGCGGAGCAAAAGGCGGTCTTTGCGAGAAGGCAACACAGGAGGTGAAGGTACAGAAGGAACCACTGGAGACAGGCTAGAGGAAGATTGTGAAAAAGGAGAAATGGGTGAAGAGTCAGAGAGAGACAACCAGGAGATCATCTCGATGGTGGAAGTAGGACTAGGAGCTGAATCTCGATAGAAGAAAGGTCGAGATACCTTTGGAAATAGGCATGTTCTTTTCATCCGAAGCTGTTGGCTTTTGACTTTTGCTACAATACCTAACTTTCAAACGGAGTATTTTCTCAAGACGGGGTTTACAAGTTAAACGATCTACACGTTAAAAGCCCAACATCCGTAATGACCAAAATCGCAAGTGAGTATCTGTCTCAGAATCAGACTCAGAAATGACCAAAATTCAAAATTTCGACCAAAAGCCACAAGCCGCAGCCACACCCAAACAGGCCCTATATATATAACTATAGCCGAATGCTTCGGTCGACGCTCACTTCAGCCGAATGCCTCGGCCAACTCCGACTTCTCGGGTGACGCCAAAGGCGGACGACGGAATGGCCGGCGAATGATCGGCCTTAATCGAGCGATTGAGTGGAGACGACAGCGGCGGCCGGCGGCCGGCGGCAGACGGTCGGCGCTGGATCTGGCGGCTCGGCGGCAATGCGGCGGCGGCGTCGGCGGCTGCAGCAGGCGGAGGGTTGCCCGCGGCGGCAATGACTGCAGGCGGCGGCTCGGGCGGAGACGGCGGCGGCGGCGGCGGCCTGGCGGAGATGGCGGCGGCGGCGGCGGCTCGAGCAACAACGGCACAGGCGGCGTCGGGCGGCGGAAGAAACAGTCAAAGCCCTAGCTCTGATACCATGTTATGAATATTGTGTATGTATTCATGAGACCCAAAGAGCAATATATATAGGGAGTACAAGAGGATATTCAGAGGAATATGCCATATACAGATAAGAAAACCAAGGCATATAAGGAAACAAATAACAATCATATTCTATCCTTAACACAAGCATCGTTTCTTAGCTAAGCATTGACTCTTTAACTCTCACTGCATTTTCTCTCCAACATGGTCAAGAAACTACCTTTAAGAGACTTCCACATTGGAGCATCTAGGATGCACTCATGTGCCAAAAAAATTGATGATTTTTTTAGGAGACTATGTGAAGTTGTGAACTCCATTAAATCTAGAAACATGAAATGGTAGTGATAAAGAAAACATATTGCACAAAAGTTAATTTATCCTTCTGTACATTCGGAAAAGTTAAGCCTCGGAGATGATTGTTTGGCAATGACTAGACATGGATGTCACTTTTCAATTGAGGTGGGAGTGCAACACCACTGAAAGCGCTTTCCTATTTCTTCAAGGTTAAGTGGTGCTTTCCTATTTCCTCAAGGTTAGGTTGCAAATAAATATAGGAAGAAGTCAAGGAAGACAATAAATTGTCATCAAGCCCATAAGATGCACAATGGCATTTGTGAGCCATTCTGTAAAAGTTACTACCACATCAAATATATCTAGTTCGATAGCAAACAATCTCCCTCTCCACATCGATGTCAGCCCTACACAAGGTGGTTCCTCAAAGCCCCCACAAATTGTCTGTCAGCTCTCCACAGACATACAAAGGTGATTGACTTTCACATCGTGCCTGGGTTCGGAATTGGTGTAAACGACATAAAAGAACGATGGAAAAACCTGACAAATCAATCTGATGTAGAGAGAGACCAAATCACACAGCATAGTAAGGAGCAGAAAAGGGTCACAAGGATGGCTACGAAAAGAATGCCAACAACTAAAAGTAGCCATGGCGACAAGTACCAAGACGTCGACGAAAATAAGACCGAAACGATCGAGTCACAACAATGGTGATGAGTCACATAAAAGCCTAGGAAAGGAAGACCAAAGGGCAATGTCGTATCAATGATGACAAGTCGGCAAAGTCGTATCAATGACGACAAGTCGCAAGAAAGGCGACATAAGAGGCTAGATCGTAGTCGATGCATTTAGGATGGATTGTGATCAACCCGGAAGAAAGAAAAAGAAAGGACACACCACACTCGATCCAATAAGGACAGACCGCGACAAACCAAGGAAATAATTAGTTGAAGTAATCCGAAAAGTTGATGAGCTTGGCATGGCTTTAGAACGAACTCAAAGAGAAATGAAAAAACTCGGGTGGACTAAAAGGAAAAACTCAATAGAAGATCCTTCAAGCATCTTCATCTAAACATTTGGGAGCAGAGGTCAACAGGCCAAGGCCAGCGGTGCTAGATCCTAAGTGGAAGTCAACAAGAGCCAAATTCGCCGATGTAGAGCAAGAAAGCAACAACGATGACGCAAGAAGCACCAGAAGAGACTAGCATGGAGATTGCAATATGGCTGCAGATGCCAACAACAAGAGGATGCAACCAAGGCCGCTGCCCTGTGGTGCAGCAGAGGTCGTCGATGCTCACGGTGACACTAACGACAGCAGATTCCTTGGCACAATCCCCCAATAGACTAGCGGCCTAGCGCATCGATCCCTTCAGGGGTAGTGGCGACAATGGATTGGCGACAGTTAGGGTTTTTTTATTTAGGCATTGATACCATGTTAGGAAAATAGGGGCTCAATTGATGTATTGATGTGTAGGCCAAAGGTCAAATATACAGTATACATGAGTACTCGTAGTCTGCTTCGAAACCAATATGGTACTAAAAGTAAACTACTACAAACTAGTACTCTAACTCTTAACAGGCCCCATTTGTTAACAACTCTAAAACCGATAGATTTGTTCTTTTTCATGGAAGACTAAATGGTACCTAACCTCAAACTTGAGGGACCAAATTAGAACCCACATAAGAGTTCATAATTCACAAGTCAAAACTAAATTGGCCCGAAAGTTGAAGGACCAAAATTGTGTTTTGCTTTAAAACAAGGATAGCATCTATATTAATGAAAAACTTAATAGTGCCCAAAACCAAAACATTGCAGTCAAAGTTTGAAAATTGTATTGATAGGGCATCAACTAACTATAAAAAAGGCCGGTATAAACATGGATATGGTTTTGGATTAAACCTTAGACAGTAATGTCCCTTTTCCTTCCGCAAGCATAAAGATAAAATAGATAATAAGTATATCTCAGTCTATATTAAGGGCTTGTTCTTTACCTCACAAGTTGGTGGCTTTTGGCTTTTGCTACAGTACCTAACTTTCAAACGGAGTATTTTCTTAAGACGGGGTCTACAAGTTAATCGATCTACACGTTAAAAGCCCAACATTTGTACCAGCAAAAATTGCAAGTGAGTATCTGTCTTTCCGTAATCTGTACTGTAAACAGCCAAAATTCAAAATTTTCAGCCAAAAGCCATAAGCCGCAGCCGAAAAGAACAGGCCCTAATAGTGCCCCAAACCAAAACATTGCAGTCAAAGTTTCAAAATTGTATTGATAGGGCATCAATTAACTATAAAAAGGCCGGTATAAACATAGATATGGTTTTGGATGAAACCTTAGCCAGTAATGTCCCTTTTCCCTCCACAAGCAGAAAGATAAAATAGATAATATGTATATCTCAGTCTATACCTGAACTAGACACTTCAACTTCTCACAAATAAAAAAACCAAGATAATCATTTGAAAGAGAATTATTCCAAGATTTCCATACTAGAATAACAGAAGAAAGGTCAGGCAGCAGAATTTGAATGCAATACAATCCAATAACATACCTTTCAAATGAAAGTAAATAAAAACATTTATAAACATCTCTCCTACATATTGCACATCAAGGTGATCTGAAATTTCTTAAGGTCCCAAATGCATGTAACTGTCATGAACTAGACATGCAGGTGTCCTACTTGAATTAACTGACAACGCAAATCACAAATGACCAACGAATGGTGCTAAGACTACAACAAAATAAAATACCATCGATCATGCCAATCACGGGTTAAAACATCAAGTGAGTTGCACTATCTCATCTATCCTGTTCTTCGTAACATATTAGGGAGGAACATGCAACAATCACAAATTACTCGGCGTAGCACCTAAATTTAGTAATCACTATAACAAGAAGCTAAAAAAGGATGAAACACTGTGTTGCACTCTTACTAACGCCCCTAACACCCTAAAAGGCCACTGCCACCAAGTGCTAAATATAGCATTTAAAATTAGTCATCAACATCAATCATGCAATAAGATTCAAGGCAACAACAGTCTAACAGAGCAGAAAATCCAAAGATAACATTACATCAACTATGGTATGTAGCAAAATGAACGAAATGTAAGTCTGTAACCATAGCAAGCAACGAACCAAATATAAACCATAATAACAAGGTTCACAGCATAATCCCACGCTCTAGGTGTGTCTCACCATTACCGTTTGCAGACTGCAGAGTACCAGCATTTCATAAACGGAAACCTACTTCTTAGAGCTATGAAGTCCTTGAATCAAGTAAGCTGCGATCATAAGAATATGATTAAAAGGGAACTGAGATAACTGCCTGCTGACATCTCTGACGGCGACTGCGATGGGGTCCTCCCGTGGGGCGGCGTTGATGTCGAGCGGCACGGGTCCCAGCCTCCACCGGTTCGTGCGGGCGCCATGCATCTCACACTCCGGGCACATCCAGTCCTCGTTGGCGGCAGCACGAGGCCGCCGCGCGCCAGTGGGGCGGGCGGCGGGGGCGGCGGCATGAGCGGCGGCCAGACGCGGACGCAAGCGAGGTGGAACCCGCGTTCGCAGGCGTCGCAAACAATGGTGCACCCCAGAATCTCTGGGCGACCGCAGGACGCGCACGGGAGCGGCGGATGCCCCCAGCCGGCCTCCCCCGGGTGCAGCGACGGCGGCGGCGCCCCCAGCGGCACCCCGGCGGCCACAGACGCAATGGCCCTAGCAGCGGTATCCCTCAGCAACTGCGCCTGGTGGAACCTCAGCGCCAACTCGCGGGCCTCGTGCGGGAGCAGCAGATGGGGTTGGCGGGAGGCGGCGGGGGCGAGGGTGGTGGTGGCGGTGGCGGCGGCGGCGGCGGAGGCGGAGGACGAGCCGAAATGGGCGGAGCGACCTCGCGCTGCGGCAACGGGGGAACCGCCGGCGGGGTCTCGCACGGCGAGGGCGCCTCGTTGAGGTCGATGTCGAGATGCGGCGGGCGATCCATGGGGAATGGGGGATCGGGCTCGGGCTAAAGCTCAGGCTAGGGCTAGGGTTTCGGGCATGGCGAGGAGGAGGAGGAGGAGGTGTTGGGTGGGGAGCAGGAGGGGAGCGGGGGTTAGGAGCGAGCAAGAGAGAGGTGAGAGCTCGCACGAGCAAAGCGAGGCTGGGGTTAAGGGCGGATTCGGGGGGCGCAATCGCAGAGAAGGCAGGGAAGGGAAGGGACACGTGGCGGAGGGGAGTGAGAAAGCGGTGGTGGGGTATGTTCGGGGGAGTGTAGCTGATGCGGTGGGAACGGCTGGGGGCCCGGCTGTCAGTGCACCGAGAGGGGCGAAGGGGGGGAGTGATTCAGGAGGAGAGGCCAGGGCCCGGTTCTGTCCCTGCGAACAGTGGTGCAGCCCTCGGCTTAGCTTGTGGCCCAACTAGCTCACACGAGGATGCGGCTACACGGCCCACTCGTAGCTGCGGCCCACGCTCCAAGCTCCTCACAGTACTCTCAATAAAAATAAATAAATTTCACAGAACTATACATGTATATGTATATTGACATAGCTATCAAATAACTGCAGATCTAATAACCAAATTCATGGAACTAAATATTTAGGTCTAAAGTTTACATAGAATTATAATTTTGGAAATTCCAGTAACACACAACAGGTTATGACTTATGACCGGGGCATTTGAGCACTTCTCACTAGCTTGTTCAAATATTGCACACAAGGCATCAAGGCCTCGGGTTTCGAGCACATAGAGTTGCTAAAAAGGGCCAGAGGCACCTCTCATCACGCCACATATAAAAGACGTGTGTAGCATTTCTAGAGTGTGAAACCCTAACTGTCGGGGTAACGACGTGGATGCGAAGCTCTTGGGTTGGCCAAGAGTGGGTAATGAGATGTAGGGCCTGTCCTTTTGAGCTTTTGAAATTAGCTTTTGGTTTCTACTACAGTACTTAACTTTTAAATAGAGTATTTTTTAAGATAGGGTCTACAAGTTAAACAATCTACACGTTAAAAGCCTAACATCTGTACCAACCAAAATCGCAAGTGAGTATATGTCTCTCCGTAATCTGTACCGTAAACAGTCAAAATTCAAAAATTTCAGCTAAAAGTCATAAGCCGCAGCCGAAAAGAACAGGCCCGTATGTGAGGCTGTTGGGTACACCAGGTTTGTTGGGGTTCTTAAATATATAGCTCAACGAAACAAAACGAGCTTTAAATATGTAGATAGTACTCCCTTGAAATGGGTTTTAAAATCTATAATGCCTTAAAAATTGTTCCAATATAGCTTGTAGTTCCGTGAAGTTTACCTTAGAAAGAGTTTGTAGTTTCCTCTTCAAAGAAATTGCCTTTCTATTTTGAGTAAATTTTGAAAACTACGTGTAAATTGTTAAAACTATTGGGGAACTATAGATTTAAGGATCAATGCCACAAACTATATATTTTATGACTTTTTTTTATCATTGAGCTACATGTTTTAGCCAAGTTCATCACATCCAATAAGCACTAACATAAGGGTCAATATGTCAGTCTCTCATAATAATGATGTGCTATAGACGATATGGCGGCACAACATCACGTGACACTGTCTATGTTCATATTGGGTGTTGTGTTGTAGGTAGGGGTGCAAACGGGTCGGGTTAATCCCGACCGATCCGGCATCGAATCCGATTGGTACCGAATTCGATTGGTACCGAATCCGGAGAAAAAATATAGATTAGGATATGGTAACAGCAATATCTGTGCGAATCTGATACGTCTTCAAGTTTGATTTCAGGTTAATGCTACTATTTGACGTTTCAATAAGTAGGGGTGCAAACGGCTTGGGTTAATCCCGACCGATCCGGCACCGAATCCGATTAGTATCAAATTCGATTGGTACTGAATCCGGAGAAAAAATATGGGTTAGAATATGGTAACAACAATATCCGTCCGAATCCGATCCGTTTGCACCCCTAGTTGTAGGTGACGTGAATTAGTCACGTGCACAAGGGAGGTGCACGGAGACCGGTAAAAGAGCTCATTTGGTCCACCCCTCACGCCAATCCTCTCCACGACACATCAAATTCAAGTCACATATGATATACACACTAAAAACAAATTAATATATGATGAGAGGTTGTCATGCTTGCCCTTTGTTTTAAGACTGCTACATGTGATAGGCTTGGGTAAACTTGTAGCTTAGCAATAAAAATTTCATAAAATTTGTAGTTATGTGAAATTGATCTTTAAGGAAGTAGTTTCCTGATAGTTTTGATAATTTACCTGTATTTGTTTTTTGAAATTTACTCCTTCATTTTTCATAGAACACAAAAATTATTGTTTCTCAAAAATAAACGCAGACACACTAAGTGGCCAATGTGCAGAAACTCTCCTCCCAGGGAAAAAGAGGTAATTGATCTTTTGTCATATCCTTTATTGTATTTGATGATTTGCTCTATTATATCTCATTGACATGTAGGTGCAAGGTCCATATGTCAATAAGATAAATAGAGTAAATCATCAAATTTTATGTTTATACATAGGGCAAATGCTCCAATCTCCCGGGGTAAAAAGGCCAACCCCGTCCCCCACCGTCACCGGCCGACCTTCACAACGAAGACGACGAAGGACGAACAAAACCAATTATCCGAAACCCTAGAAGAAAAAAACCACCAGGCCGCCTCCTCTCAACGCGCCTCCGCCGGCCACCGCGAGGTACGCCACCTCCTCCTCCTCGTCGTCGCTCCCACGCGCCTCAATTCCGCCGCTTTACTTGTGCTTAGTCAATCCGTTCCATGTCCCGATCCTCTTAGGCTTTAGTTAGCGAAATCAAGAACTCGTTCGTATGTGCTGGTAGCGCTTGCTGTAGTTGCGATTCGCCATGGGGAGCAAGGGGCGCATGCCTCCTTACCACCTCCGGCCGCTCCCCGGCCCCGGCCCCGGCTCTGGCCCTGGCCTGGCGCACGGCGTGATGCACCGAGACCCTTACCGCCCGGGCATGCACCCGCCTCCGGGACCGGGGCCATTCCCCTACGACATGCTGCCTCCGCCGGAGATCCTGGAGCAGAAGCTCGCGGCGCAGCGCGGGGAGATGCAGAAGCTGGCGGTGGAGAATGACCGGCTCGCCGCGAGCCACGTGTCGCTAAGGAAGGAGCTGGCCGCCGCGCAGCAGGAGCTGCAGAGGCTGCAGGCACAGGGGGAGGCGGCGAGGGCCGCCCAGGAGCAGGAGATGAGGGGGCTCCTTGGTAAGGTTGCGAATATGGAGGCCGATCTGAAGTCTTGTGAGTCCGTGAAGGCGGACCTGCAGCAGGTGCACGGGGAGGCACAGAACCTGGTGGGGGTTAGGCAGCAGCTGGCGGCGGACTCACAGAAGCTGAGCAAGGACCTGCAGAGGAACATCGGTGAGGCACAGCAGCTTCCGATGCTCAGCCATGAGCGTGATGCTGCTAGACAGGAATATCAGCACCTCAGGTGTGTTGCCGTGCACTGCAATTGTTCTCTAGCATGCCTTTTCTTCAATATGTGACTGATCTCAAGTCTCATCTTTGCATGCCCTATTTATAACTCAGGGCTACATACGAGTATGAAAGGAAACTCCGGGTGGACCACTCCAAGTCGCTGCAGGTAATGAAGAGAAATTATGACTCTACAGAGCTAGAAAAGCTCTGAGTTGACATACACAGCTAATCTTGACAAAAGTGGTATGCCGTTATCTGTTATTTCATTTTATTACTGTAGATTGACATATGTAGAAACCTATGTTTGTGGTTGCAGTTTTTTTAAACCATGAGGCATTTTTTATATGTAGGAAATCTGTACAATCCTAATATTGCTCAAAAGGATGATGTCACATCTAGCCGTCCTTCTGTTGGACAACTTGCTTATGATGGTGGCTATGGGGGTACACAGGTGAGCTGTTTTACTTGAGCAGTTTTACTTCCTGCTAAATGGATACCTCACAAATTGTGTCATTCATTATTTTCTGAAGTATGTTTTATCTAGATGATTGTGTGGGTCACATAGCCGCCACCACAAGGCAACCCTTCAATTTTGCCTCAACTTGAGAATCTGTCTTTCAAATAGCAGTTGAGCTTTTTTGTTGTATATATCTTCATGGGTTAATCTCATGAACACGCTTAACACGGAGTTTAGAATTTTGTCTCACATAAGACTTATTTGGGGCGTAATTTGAAGAGACCAAATGATGGAACACCAACCAAACATCACCTTAACTCTCAAAAGGCACAATGAGGTTGGTTTTGTGAGGCTACGGATCTAACTATCAAACTATTCATGTCTGCGGAGACTTGATTTAAGAACATATGGACTGGCTCTCACTAATAACAATGAAAGGCTTGGTAGAAGTTGTGCCTAGTATATCTGAGGAGAAAGGAATTAAAAAAATGCAGCATTTATGTTTATGCATATCTGCGGAGTTAAGTTACAATGTGCAGGCCAATACCCCACCAAATTGCAAGAACAGAAGGCTTTGTCCCATTAGTTCCAATTCCATCATATGCTAGTCATAACTTTCAATGTTCAAGCATTTTTCTCCTTTTGCTACCTTTTTGCAGGTATTATTTTATTCATACAATTGCCACTTATATTTTTTCAGAGTTCTTAGATATTAAGTTCTTATTTCATAATTACATTGCATTATTTGTGCACTTGGGGTCTCCAGTTCTTACTAAACTGGTTTTGTTTGGTTTGAAAATTTGAGCCTTGAAGTATGGCACTGAGTTCTACAAACTGTTCCATTTAATTCAAAGAAACTACACACCCACCATATAATATTTTCATAATATAGATACTGTTGAATCAAGGATCTGGTTCAACCCCTGTTCTCCCACTGGGCATTCAAGGCAGAGTTTCTCATAGCAACTACAGAATAATGTAAATGGAAGCTGGACTATCTAGTTGGCTACTTTAGTTTTCCTTGATGCCTTTTGTTCTTTCTTTCTTTTTCTGGCTTGAAGTTAATGGATGCTTATCTTGCTGTGCAAAATGGATCATAAAGCAATTATTCTACTTTTTCCCCATAGCAATGATAATGTGAATTTCGTCTTCAGCTTTTTTAACTAGGTGCTGGACTAATCTTTGTATATTAATAACAATAGAATTTTGAATGTTAATTCAGGCAAGGACGCCCCCTACTGGTCTGGCAGACCTTTTAAGCGGAAGCCCAGCTGACACTGCTTTTCGTCTTGCTAGCTTCAGTTCTTCGAAAGCTGGAGGCCATGATGCATCAAGGGGTGCCACTGGCTATGACCTCTCAAAAGGAGCTGGATATGATGCTTCTAAAGCACCTGCACTTGGAGCACAGGCAGCAGCTGCAGCTGCTCATGGGAGTAGTGCTGGTTACTATGGATCAAGTCAGGCCACACCGCCTTCATATGCATGGACACCAGCTGCATCCACCTATGGATCTGTACAGGTGCCACCATCATATGCATCTGGCCCAGTCTTGTCTTCATCGTACAGCGTAACAACAGCGGGGCCCTATGGCTCAGCTCAGGCACTACCATCATATGGACAAACACAGGCGCCATCTTCATATGGACACACACAGCTACCATCATCCTGTGGTCTAGCACAGGCACCATCTCCCTTTGCCTCAGCACAGGGTGTGTCACCCTATGGGTTGGCTGCACAGCCTCCGGCCTCTGGATCTGGGCAAGCAGCAACTAATGCTGGCAGTGCTTATCAAACTCCTCATGGACTTAAATAAATTGGCGACTAAGTATCTACTGAT
This sequence comes from Bonia amplexicaulis, assembly GCA_036346245.1. Lineage (NCBI taxonomy): Eukaryota > Viridiplantae > Streptophyta > Magnoliopsida > Poales > Poaceae > Bonia > Bonia amplexicaulis. Next base: position 3,548,130 of record CM070738.1, on the reverse strand, counting down.
GGGGTCTTATTGGCATAAGAGACACGGAACTGCTTTGTCCACCAGAGTTCAATTTCCTTTCTGCAGCTTGAAAGTACCAAGCTGTTGTTGTTTATCTGATCTGAGAAGAATCTTCCTTACAATCTGTAGGTGATAATCTGTGCAAACATTCATTTTCTGAGATGGTGGTGCTTCTGTAAACATTGGTTGTGAAGCTTTTAAAGCATTTTCTATGAAATGGTGATGCCTCAAGGGTAGGCGAGTAACTGTAGTGTAAAATTTGACCAGTGCTGTATTGTTGATTGCCACTCTTGAGTTATCAAGCGATATTCATTGATTGTTGGTTGAGTTGTTGAATGTATGATATGAGATGTACACTGCTAATACTGGGGCTAAATAGTTGGCTGTTGCTGTAGCCTCCTACCATGCCCTGTCTGTTTATCTTAACCAGTAATTGTGTAGCTATCTTGGATGTTTGATGACAGCTTCAATGACATGGTAGGAATGCCAGGCGTGTAGATTTGCATTCGGATAAAATTTTGCTTTTCTGAACTGGGTTACAGCTTCCTGTTGTGCAGCAATCATCAAAAGTCTGAAGAACTACAGGTTGCTTTTCTGAATATGGTTGCAGCCTCCTGTTGTGCAACCATCGTCCCAAGTTTATTTTGAAACTGAGATCACAAAATTTTGAAGCAAGGTTCACATACATGAGGATTCAATGTGTCGGCAGAAACATCAGTATTAGGTTACTTTTATGCAAAGACAGACAGTTTATTCGCTTCATGTTCCGTGCATCTAACTTTCTAGCCAGCACCATATTTGGGGAACAGAAGTTAGCAAGAGATGAAGAGATGCCTGCCTGTCCTGAAACTCCTCTCAGCGGTGTAGGACAGACCGTGAACACGCACTTCACCAGTTACAGCAGAATGACAGATTGAACATGTAATATGAGTGGTATGCGTGGAAGGACGAAGGCTTAGGGGTTAGTTGTACTGATGTCAGTCCAAAAGGTTATATATAGAGTACATATGACATATAAGATTAAACTCTAGATACTAGAAATGCCATAAATACTTTTATACGCTTAACACCCCCTCAAACGCGCAAGACGTATGCAGTAGTATTGCATTTGAAAGGATTGATACTAAAATACCACAAATCCAAAATCCAAGCATTGATACCATCGTGTAGTGTGCAGCTCTTAAAAAAATTGTCGAGTACTAAAAGATCTCTATCCGGGTCGTACGGCAGCTCGTAAAGTATAGTGGCACGGATCGAAGTCCGAGACAATGACGGCGTGGAAAGAAAGCGTGGTAGCCTTAAAACTTGGGGGCAGCGGCTCAGAGAGAAGTTGTGACCTTAAAACTTCTATGATCTACAACGGCTTAAAAGAGAAGAGCGGCGACTGCTGCCATACGAAAAGAAAAAAACCACATGATCCAAGAGGATGGACTGTTGCTATCAAAACAATTGGCTGATTGACAAAGAATTTTGTGGACTCGTATGACTTTGACGAATTGAAAAATAGAGACTACGGATTTGAATAGACGCAACGAAAAACTCAAAAAAAAAAAAAGACTAAAAGGCAGTAGAAACTAGCAGCACCATTCTTTAGCAAAATATCAGACCGGAGACACATCTAACATCTTTGCCCATTAAAAAATTCCAAAAGGTGAGTTTGCATCTTGTCTAAACTGCAAAGCCTAATATATATAATGGAGTGGATGGACACACACTAGAGGAGACTCCGCTCACTCTCTCCCATCTCTCTCCCTCACTCCACCGCCTGGGGAGGTGACGATGATGCAGTGAAGGTGGCGGCCGGTGGTAGCCAGATCCTGGCGAAGACGAGTCGATGATGATAATGACCAATGACAAGGGTGGGCCGGCACAGCCAAAGAGGATGCCGCCCCTGGGAGTAAAGGGCATGTTCTTTAACGATTTCTAAAAGCGGTTTTTGGCTTTTACTACAGTACCTAACTTTCAAACGATGTATTTTTTTAAGACGGGGTCTACAAATTAATTGTAGTACATGTTAAAAGCCTAACATCTACATCAACCAAAATCATAAGCAAGTATCTCTCTCTCCATAATCTCTACCGCAAACAGCTAAAATTCAAAATTTTCAGTCAAAAACCATAAGCCGCAGCCATATCAAACAGGTCCAAAGATCGATCCTTTTGGGGCAGAGGCAACGGAAGACGATCGGGGCTAGGGTTTGAACGAAAACTCTAGGTATGACTCTGATACTATGTTAGATGCGTGGAAAAATGAACGTATACTACAAATACCCTTATACCCTTAACATAACAGAACATTTTACCCTTATACCCTTAACATAACAGAACATTTTACATCCCCATTTACTGACAACACCATGAATCTAGTTTAGTGCAGTGTATCAGGGGAAAAGCACAGGAAAAATCCATCGCGACGTCTCGCGAACCTGCATTTCAGTGGTCGTGGATGCACAGAAAATTTTCCAGGCCAAGACGTCAAATTCCGGCAAAAGTTCTTGGTGCGCACTAGTTTATCGATGGCTCTAAGCCTCTAACCGGACTTCAGCAGAATAAATTCATACAACCTTTACAAAAAGCAAAGCAGAAAAGACTGAAATGGTTCCAACTGTACACACCGAGATATTTCTTGCTTTCTATGTTCTCTAAATAGAGATCACTTGCTTTCTAGGCTCTCCAAGTAGCTACTGCCATTTGTAACATTCTACTTGAAAATGAAATTTTCATAGTCACTTCACAAAAGAGCACACCTGAGCACCCACTCTTCTCTCTCAAACTCTAACACTAGAGCTCAAGAATAAAATAGTAGAGATGATTAGCTAGCAAGGTTCTATCCCTAACCCATTACATAGATGGAGCAAACAATTTACATCTAACCCTAGTACATACTATCCATAAAAGAAAAGTAGGTGATAAATTAGTACTAGTTTGATCAAAGGGCTAAATACTTTGCCTTGTAAGAAATCTCAGCTGTAAAGATGAAACATATTTTAATCTCCTCTCTTTTCTCTATGGTTGCAATCTTTCTTTGGAAGCCATGAACTCTCCTGTGCCAAGATTCATCTGCAGCTACCCCTTCCAATGCCAACTGGACACAAAGACGCACGGATGGTTCGGCTTTACTGCGTGGAGAGTTCAATTAATCTAACACAGTTTAGGACATGAACATATCTACATATCTAAATGCGTAGCTTACGCCTAACAACTCTGGACCTCTGCCCATCATTAGGATTCTGCCAAAAATTCGTTATCATGATCGATGCGACACTATGATTGCAGCAAGCGCGCATACGGTGGGAACTAAATTAAGTAATGAGCCAAATGGCTAAAAGTGAAGAGATCTTGCATTTTGCAGCTTCCCTGCTCACCTGAGCTAGGCAAACCCAGCTGTGGAAGGCAGTAGTATGAGACTGGGAGTTTGTAGGCAGCACAGCTTGCACTGTGCAACGAACTAGGTGAAATCTTTCAGTGATTGGAATCATTTACATTGCATAATCCCCCTTTTGACTGGTCCTTCTCAGTAGTCAGTAATATTGAATCATACTGTACAGATCCATATACACAAATATACGTGGTATAAGTAAAGGGAGTAGGAATAATTTGCTGAAACTTCTGGCTCTCTACTTGTTAGGCACCGGGCATGGTAGAGAATTGGAGCAATGTGAATGCTACCTTCTTTTTCAGTATGGGCCTATTTGGCAACGGCTGCGGTTTATAGCTTTTGGTTGAAAATTTTGAATTTTGGCTGTTTACGGTACAGATTATGTAGAGAGATACTCACTTGCGATTTTGGATGGTACAGATGTTGAGCTTTTAACGTGTACATCGTTTAACTTGTAGACCCCGTCTTGAGAAAATACTTCGTTTGAAAGTTAGGTACTGTAGCAAAAACCAAAAGTCGCCAGCTTCGGAGGAAAAGAACATGCTTATTTGGAATTTGATTGAGGTGCGAGATCACGGAATTGCGTGCTAACCAATATTTGTTCCTCGGAGGTTCTTCTAAACAGGAAGTTGTATCGTCGGTTCTGGGGTAAAGGGGACCAAATCTTGGCTAATCTATTATATTATTAAAGTAAAAATAAAAGGAATTACCACGTTCATTATCAAAGGTAGAAATTCTAACATTAATCAGAGAAAAAAGAGAAAGATCCACACTATTGATGGTGGCAGGTCTAGATTATAACAGTCTAGATCAAAAGAAAGAGTCTATGTCAAATACAATCCAAAAAAACTGAAATTTGGAATAAAATGCAAAATAAAATTAGAAAGTTGATTTCCATAAGAATTCCTAAGTAAAATTAAATAAAAATAATTTAGAATAAAAATTAAACAAAAACTAACAATTAGATTTGTATATGAATTCCAACAACAAAATAACCGAAATTCAGATTAAAAATAAAATAGAATAAGAAATTTGATTACAATACGAATTCTAAATTAAAATATCTAAATAATTGTAAATCACAATAAAAATTAAACAAAAGCAATTGGATTTGCGAGGAACAAGAATTTGAGTGCTAGGGATTTGTTAAGATTCGTTATAACAGTAAGTACTCGAAACTCTCATTCATTTTAGCATAATTCAGAAAGTCTCATTTGAACAGCCCCTCCATTACCTCAATTTGCTACCTAAAAACTCAAATTAGTCTTATGCGTTATACGTGCGCTATGGTCTAACCGCACGTTCCCTGTGGACCAATCCTGGCCGTAGAAACCGCACTGCAATTTGCAGGGAGCAACCGTGTAGAATAGATTGACGAGATTCTGCTTGAATGAGGTTTTTTTGGGTGGCTTATGGCTGAAAGTTACTGTAGCTAGTTGAAAAAATACTGTAGCTGATAGAGATTTATTTGAAATAATCAAATTTAAAAAAAATTAAAAATAGAAAAAAATATGTTAGTCCATCACGTATATAGCAAACAAATACAAGAAAAAAAACCGACAAAAAGCTAAAAATATAGAAAAAAATAAAATTTATAAATAGTATAAAATAAACCACAATCCAGAATATCAACCCGAAACGAGCGGCCTGAATCGCACAATTTGGTAGGCTTCCGGGCTCCTCCCCTCGCCAACTCCGCTATAAATTGCGCTCCCTTACCTCTTAGCTGCCATTGGAACCTAAGCAACAAAAACTTCCTAGCTAGCTCCTGCACACACAAGCGTGTCAAGATTCTCAATAACCTAGCTAGAAAGAGAAGAATACCAGGAGAGGACACACAAATACTCGTACAATGGGAGGGTGCTTCTCTTCCGGATCGTACGAGGAGGCCGGGTGCCGGCCGCCGAGGGTGCGGCCGAGCGACGAGGACGGCAAGTGGCCGTGCGTCGGCGAGCGGAACGTGGACAAGGAGGCGGGGATCTACATCGCCAACTTCCACCGGAACCAGTCCGGCTGCACCGAGGTGCCGCCGACGCCGGCCCCGGCCGCGGCTTGATGGAGCACGCATGCATATGGATGTGCATGGGTCGGGTGATCCGGAGCTGCAGGCGAGATGATCAAGAATAGTTTGGTTTGGGTAATTATCGCGTTGCGTTCTTTCGCTTCCTTTGTTTAGGCCACGGTTAAATCTAAGGGTGAGCTACTAACGAATAAGAGAACGGTGTAATATTAGTGTATGTACGTAGTATATATATATATATATATATATATATATATATATATATATATATATATATATATATATAAATTTGTTCAAGATAGACTATGGTTTTGGAATGCAATATCTGTTCAAAATATTACTCTGAATTGTTAGCTAGTATAGTGTAGTACACATGCAGTTCTCTTTATTTTACCTGAATGCGTACGCCATACTTCCAACATATACGGATCGTCCGCAGAGGAGAAATAAGCAAGAAACTCACATTATGGTAGTTGGAATTTCATGTGTAAATTGACAGCGATAAGCTAACTCCAGCTGAGTGACCCAGGAGAAACCGTGTTGCCCTTTTCGTTTACTGAAGAAGATTCAGTTCATACGTGACCTACGTTTGAGCCTTCCTATCAAACGCCTAATTACATGCGAAGCACGATTTGTTCGGCCTGATCAAAGTGCCAGTTGCACGGCACTTGCACAAAAAGGGAACGAAAAAGGGAAGAAACCCAGTGGCCCTGATCGTCGGCTGCATCATGCATCTGCCTTGGAATTTTGCCGTCAAATGCAGCCAAAGTCGTCCGACAATATGCAAGAGCTGAAATCCTTTCACAAATCTCTCATTCCTAGAAACTCTGGCAGTGTAGATTTAGACAGAGCTATTTCAAGTCTCAACCTTACCCATCTATCAGAGCCATTTCAAGTTTCAGCCTTATGGAAAAGCCAAAGGGTCATTTCGTGTTTTTCGATCAGTCTTTATCTGTTCTCAAGCGAGCTATATGCCATGCCACTAAGTTGCTAGAGTGCAAGATCATGATTCGCTAGCGATGGTAGGCTACCTAGAGGCTAGAGATCGACCGGAGTTTCTTGGTACTATGTAAATTTTTTAAAACAATTTTGCCATTTAGGAGACTTATGATAAATCAAAACTACTGTGATTTAATCAGTTAGTGAAAAATAATTTTCTTTTTAAAAATATCAGAATGAGGGATCACCATCTCATATGTGATTTGTCACCTCTCAACCCCTAATTGTAGGACTCACAATGGCAACAGAAATAATAATTGTAGAATTCGCAATGTTAACAGATGAGGTGAATGATGTCTTCTCAAAATCTTCCTCTAAGTATTCAGAAATCATTCGCTTCAGCTGCTATAGGGCTGTTCATATTGGTTTTTGCTGATAGCTTTTGGCTGCGGCTGATAAATAGTAATAGCTGATAGAATACAATACAATATGTGAAAGCGAAAAGTACTAGCTGATAGAAGCGGCTTATAGAAGCTAGAAAGTCCGTATTGCTTTTCAGAAGCAGAAGCCAATATGAACATGCTCACAGAGCTACGAAGATCAGATTTAATAATCTAAATCCAAACAATAACCAAAACAGCAAAAATCAGCATCTAACCAGTCTGACCGCTATTGGAGGTGCAGTTTGATCGATGGGCGGTCTGACTGGCCACAAACTGCTAGTCTGACCAGCGGCCAGTTTGACTAGGCCCAAGAGCGGTCTGACCACTCTTCTGTTCTCATAATAGAAAATCAGTCTGAGCCAAAATCACTTTGGTGCAAACATCAAAATCTATGTTGAAATGATGTGAAACTTTGCACACACCTTGTTAAGTGTCTCAGGAATCTATTACATTCAATAATCGCATGGATCTTGGTCAAAGTTTCAAATCTTTTCTCAAAACACGTAAGGTTGCATCAAAATCAGGCAAAACTAAAAAACTTGAGAAACAGCTTGCTCATGGGTTAAGAACAACCAATATGACTCTAGATGGGTTCTAACATGTCACAGTAAGTAAGATCACCCAAAGAATCGAAGCTAAAACTCCCAGATCAAGATTTCTCAAGAAGACCTTCAAATCAAGAAAGAACAGGACAACTTCAAAATCATGTAAATCACAATGTCTAGATGCATATGATCTTACCCATATGAGTTATCTCCATCACTTATACGTCCTTTAAAAGCAGTAAGATCAAAAAGGGGATACAAGAGGCAAAGAACCAATATGAATAAGAGTAAATCATCTAAGATAAGAATACTTCATAGAGATGAATAAGGATGATTATATTGCCACCTGAAGATGAATATTACACAGCCATCCATAAGAAGGACAAAAAAGAGCACACTACAACACTCATTTTTTTTTCAAATTCTAACCCTAGAACTGAAGAATGAAGTGGTTATGATGGTTATCTAGCAAGCCTTCATCCCTAACCCATTAAATAGCCCTAACCCATTAAATAGATGGAGCAATCATTAGCTCATATTTAACCCTAATGAATATTATCAATTATGTGATAAATTGGTGCTAGTTTGATCAAAAGGGGTAAATACTTTACCTTATAAAAAATCTTAGCTGTATTCTATGATTGCAATCTTCCTTTGGAAGCCATGGGTACCTCCTGTGCCAAGATTCATCTGCAGCTACCCCTTCCAATGCCAACTGGACACAAAGACACATGGATGGTTCAGCTTTACTGCGTGGAGAATCCAATTAATTAATCTAACAGAGGTTAGGAGATGAATATATCTAAATGCGTAGCTTACGCCTAACAACTCTGGGCCTCTGCCCATGATTAGGATTCTGCCTAAAATTCGTTATTATGATCGACGCGACATATGATTACAGCAAGTGCGCATTACATGTACGGTGGGGACTAAATTAAGTAATGAGCCAAAGGGCTAGAAGTAAAGAGATCTTGCATTTTGTAGCTTCCATGCTCCCCTGAACTAGGCAAACCCAGCTATGGAAGGCAGTAGTAGGAGACTGGGAGTTGTGGGCAGCACAGCTTGAGCTTGCACTGTGAAATGAACTAGATGAGATCTTTCGGTGATTGGAATAATTTACATGGCATAATTCCCTTTTTGACTGGTCCTTCTCAGTAGTCAGTAATATTGAATCATACTGTACAGATCCATATACAAAAATATACGTGGTATAGGTAAAGGGAGTAGGAATAATTTGCTGAAACTTCTGCCTGTCTACTTGTTAGGCACGGAGGCACCGAACATGGTAGAGAATTTTAGTAATGTGAATGCTAGTATGCTACCTTCTTTTTCAGTATTTTTTGGAATTTAATTGTAGGTGCGAGATGATGGAATTGCGTGCTAATCAAGATTTGTTCCTCTGAGGTTCTTCTAAACAGGAAGGTGTACGGTCGGTTCTGGGGTAAAGAGGACCAAATCTTGGCCAAGTCTGATTATAAAAATGGCCCTGAAGTGACTAAACATATTAGTAACCCTAAGATGCTGGCTTATCGTCATAAACTTCCTTATCTTAACAGCTGCTCCCTCCATGCCTTATCTGAATTTACTTTCAGCAATGTTCTACCAGATGATGCACAGGTCACTACTGTGCATGGGAGCTCAACTGGGCTTTTGCTCCTATGATTAGCAGCTATATATTCATGAAATTTCAAATCTGAGGAAGAATGCATTGTTTTTTTAGAACAGGAAGAATGCATTGTTTTTTTAGAACAGGAAGAATGCATTGTTGCACAGCTAGATTTGTTCAGGAAACAGCTGTAGAAGAAGTCTGAAGAATCCTTTTGTCAATTGAGATTTTACAGTGTAATATGTGTATCACACTTCAGCTTCACATTAATACTAGAAATAATTTTTTTCTACACAGAAGATTAAAAGGATCCCCGATTGGCCAGTCAAAGAAAGTGGCAGTGGTTGCCATTGGCTAGAGGTAAACGTTATGCCTGGGTAGCATGCCCGGTTATGTGCTTTCCCTTTATGAGGCGAGGAACAAGAATTTGAGTGCTAGGGATTTGTTAAGATTCGTTATAACAGTAAGTACTCGAAACTCTCATTTCATTTTACCATAATTCAGAAAGTCTCATTTGAACAGCCCCTCCATTACCTGAATTTGAACACAACTAGCTAACTTGCTAAGTTTCAGGGGCTCCTTCCCTCGCCAACTCCGCTATAAATTGCGCTCCCTTAGCTGCGATTGGAACCTAAGAGCGCAACTACAACTTCTATTCCTAGCTAGCTCCTGCACTCACAAGCGTGCCAAGATTCTCAATAACCTAGCTAGGAAGAGAAGAATACCAGGAGAGGACACACAAATACTCGTACAATGGGAGGGTGCTTCTCTTCCGGATCGTACGAGGTGGCCGAGTGCCGGCCGCCGAGGGTGCGGCCGAGCGACGAGGACGGCAAGTGGCTGTGCGTCGGCGAGCGGAACGTGGACACGGAGGCGGGGATCTACATCGCCAAGTTCCACCGGAACCAGTCCGGCTGCACCGAGGTGCAGCCGACGCCGGCCCCGGCCGCGGCTTGATGGAGCATGCATGCATATGACTGTGCATGGGTCGGGTGATCCGGAGCTGCAGGCGAGATGATCAAGAATGGTTTGGTTTTGGTAATTATTGCGTTGAGTTCTTTCGCTTCCTTTGTTTAGGCCACGGCTAAATCTAAGGGTGAGCTACTGATGAATAAGAGAACGGTGTAATATTAGTGTATTTACGTAGAATATATATGTAAATTTGTTCAAGATAGACTACGGTTTTGGAATGCAACATCTGTTTAAAATATTACTCTGAATTGTTAGTATAGTGTAGTACACATGCAATTCCTTTTATTTTACCTAAATGCGTAAGCCATACTTCCAACATATACGGATCGACCGCAGAGGAGAAATAAGCAAAAAACTCACATTATATATGGTAGTTGGAATTTCATATGTAAATTGCATGCATGATATACTCTCTGGTGACCAGCAGTGAAACTAGCCATCTAGTATCCTCATTCAGGCAGGCTGCTGATTCAGACATTCAGGCAGGCATCTGGTTGCCCGTTAACCACTTCTACATCGAAAGTAGTACATGATGCGCGCATGCCATATCATCCGTCGAGAGAACTGCTCACTCATCTCCCACCGTGACAAAGTTTCAACGGAGCATGGTCACCGGTGATTTCACTCACCAAGTGAAAATATCTTCCAGTTCAGTTATCAACTGTGACTCTGAAGAGAAACGCTCTTCAGTAACCGGAGAAATTATGGGAAGAAAGACTAGAACAGTGATAAGCTAACTCCAGAGTGACCCAGGAGAAGCCGTGTTGCCCCTTTCGTTTACTGAAGAAGATTCAGTTCATACGTGACCTACGTTTGAGCCTTCCTATCAAACTCCAGAGCTATTTCAACTCTCAACCTTATCCATCTATCAGAGCCATTTCAAGTCTCATCTTTATGCAAAAGCCAATGGGTCATTTCGTGTTTTTTGATCGGTCTTTTCCTGTTCTCAAGCGAGCTATATGCCATGCCACTAAGTTGCTAGAGTGGAAGATCATGATTCGCTAGCGATGGTAGGCTACGTAGAGGCTAGAGATCGACCGGATTTTCTTGGTACAATGTAATTTGTTTGAAACAATTTTGTCATAGGAGACTTACGATAAGTCAAAACTACTGTGATTTAATCATAGTGAGTGAAAATAATTTTCTTTTAAAAAAAATCAGAATGAGGGCACACCATCTCATATGCGGTTTGTCACCTCTTAATCTCTAATCACCTGGTATCTAACATCAAACATCCACTGAGCAAGATGAGTCGATGACAGCACATATACACATGATATAATACTCTATAATTTACTAGAACGATGCCCCTTTTTGTTTTTACTTTTACCTTGATAGTTCATATTTTGATGTTTCAACTAACTTAGCAAATTCTGCCTGATAATGTTGTGCCATTCCCTGCTTGTCATGTCCTTTTCGCGGTAAGAAACAAGTCTGAGAAACTATCATTTGAAATCTTGCTTCCCTAGAACCAAAGGTGACCTATAGGATTCAAATTCTCCCGACAAACTGTAAGGATCACATGAACTTGTCTCTAAACTCTCATCCTTCCTTTCCCTCGCGCTCCGAAAAATTCCCTATGGGGGCTGGGGCAGGGCATCAAATCCTCCCGGCAAATGAGACTTCCCTTTCATTCCTTTTCCTTCATGGCAAATGTTTATTTTGATAGATAAGAACAAGCCAATGATGTCTGAATTCGTTGGACCTGGTGTTCGGAAAAAAGATCGTCGCTTTGAGCCAGTTGCTCGGAATCATCTGTCCCTTTACACTGCTCAGATTCTTGAACTAGTAATGCATGCCATAGCTTCATAGCACTCATTAGTGGCAGCATATTTGTGATGTGTTAAGGCTGATTTGCGTGTGTGTTTTTGACTGTCCAATCCACAGATTTTACCCAAGCAGTGAAGGCTGGTGAATCTGAATGTTCTCCGAGAAATGGCCAGAATGCCGTCCCGGAAAGAAAGCGAGGTTCCACTGGCATATGCTTGTCCCATTAATCTTCTGCTGCGCATGCAAGAGAGATAATTTGATTGCAATTGCATGCCTCTATATACGTCTGAAGAACAGTGGCACGTACAGGATGCAACTATGTCAGGATTTTGCAGATCATGTGATGATTCCCGCAATCCTAATTGTGGCCACTGGCCAAAGTGGCAAATGTTTGACGATCGAATTCAATATCTTACTGCAGAAAGATACTTACTTGAGGCTACTTAAAATAATAATTCCATCTTATCTCCTGAGCTTTCAATTTGCAATGGCATCCTGCATGTGGAGTTTTTTTTACATGCTAAATATATTTTCCCCATGCACATGCTACCAACTCCCAACTCTCCTGAGTTCCCAGTAACTTCATCAATTAGTGGTTTGCTTAAGGAATTTGACAAGCTAATTGGGGGACCATATGAGGTCTAGGATTAGTTATGATGAATCATCGTCAACGTTTATGAAGTTGAATTTCATATTTGCAAAAGATTTATAATTTTCTATCAGGTTTCAGTCTTGCCGATCAGACCATCTGTGCTTAGTGGTCTGACCGGCCATGCTTAGCGATTAGATCGGTTGGGCACAACGGTTTGGCTAGGTTAGTTGTGGTTTTCGGTAGTAGTTTTAAGATTTGGAAATTTGGTCGTGGTTTAGATATTTTGGATCTAGATCAATGTATTTATATCGCATGAATCATGTTTGAGCTAATATAGGTCAAATTATGTAGAACTTATGACCAAAAACGATGTTTTTATCTTTGGATGTGCAAGGAGGCTTCGAGTTAACTATGGTCAATGGCATAGACCAGGACTACACTCATGGAGGAGCCGAGATCCAGAACGGTTAAACATACTGGGTGATATGGTTGAGCTTAAACACGACACGTAGAAGGTAATGAATGTTGAAGGAAAGATTCGAGCGATATATTACACCAAGTGGTTTGGTCGGTTCAAGTGAGACTTGGTCTAATGGAATTGAAACGGAAGAGATTTGTCAACACGTGACAAGCCATTGGTGTACATATATGTAGCAAGTATAGAGTTTGTTTACAAGGAAAGATGAAGACCAGATCAAAGCGAGGGTATTTTGATAGTTTACCAAATAACGAAACTTCATTAATCAAAACCGTGACGCGTGAGCGGCTCTTGGTAAAATAGTTTAGGTCAAATAGATACTGAGAGGATCAAGTGGATCAAAGGCTAAAGACTTAGCGGGTTTGGACTCTTATGCTTTGAAAAGTGTGCATGAGTCAAATGTAAATGTAAAACCTGTGTTATATGGGGTTAATGGGTTTTCCCTAATTATGCTTGTAGATAGTATCCATTATGGTTAGATGTTGACTGGTTTCGTCATTTATTTAGTGGATAGGGTGGAGGCGTATATGGTAACTATTCCAACCATTTTAGGGTTAGGGTTTGAGAGAGAAGAGTGAGTGTTGTGGTGTGCTCTTTTATCCTTCTTGTGAAGTGGTTGTAAAACCTTCATTCACAAGTAGTAATATAATTAAGTTTATTTATCCCTCATGAATCTTTCTTGTCTTAGTTGATTTGTTTTTTCTTGTTGCTTATTTGTCTCTTCTCCCCCCTTATTAATCTTGCTGGTGTCAAGGACGTGTAAGAGATGGAGATGACTCATATAGATTAAATCTTATCCATCTTGGCACCGTAGTTTGCAAGTTCCTGAAATTGCTCAGTTTTGCATGATTTGGAGCCCTTCTTGTGATATGAGGATGTTGGTTTTGATTCTTCGGTTGGTTTTGTTTGCTGTGGCATGTGGGAACACATTTGTAGCTATCTTTGCTGATCTTAATCCATGAGTAAATTGTATCTCAAGTTGTTGATTTGTTCAGTTTTGATGCAAACTTGCATGTTTTGAGAAAATGTTAGGATTTTGGCTAGGAGCATCTCGATTCTTAGATGGAATAGATTTCTAAGATCTTCAGTAAGGTGTGTGCAAAGTTTGATGTCATTTGATTATGTGTTTTCAAGTTTGCACCAAAAGTAGCTTGGGCTTGAGCTAATTTTCTGTTATAGGAACAAGAGAGTGGTCAGACCACCACCTTGCTGCTGATCAGACCGTTGGGTGGTGACCGATCAGACCAGTTGAGGTCGATCAGACCGTCCGTATGTGGCCAGTCAGATCGGTCTGGTGCAGTGTTGTGCATTTTTGGTGTTTCAGGTTGTTGCTTGGTTGTAGGTTGTGAAATCTAAACTTCTTAGCTCTCTAGCTTTAGAGAGGAAGATTTCTAGCATTTAGAGGAAAATTTGAGAAGACATAATTCATCCCTCTCTGTTGGTATTACCGTATTACCGGTCGTACACTAATTAGTCAGAGAATGCAGATGGCAAGGTGCTCCTGACTTCAGAATCACACACACTTCGCGAGGGTCCCATTTACGCGACACATTTTCCAGGCCTCAGTTTCCAGCAGCCGCTGCGACGTTCTTTCCCGGCTCTTTTCCGGAGGAGTGGAGCGGGAACAAGACGGGGAGGAGAGAATTATGTTGACACTTTAGACAGCATTGGACGGAGGAGAGCCGTCTGCAAACTGTCGCAGAGCTGTGAAGGACTGAACATCTCTGGCTCCCTCAAGAGAAGGGCCCTTTTCTGTACTTCGAAAGTACTAGCTGCTTTTTTTTTTCTGAAAAAGCTCACCGTGCTTTTGGAGCAATCATAGTGTCAGTTCAACATGTTTGATTACCAACCTCGTGATTCCGGCAGTAAAACTAATCTTGATTTCTTAACGATCGCGGTTCACCCAAAAGAATTTTCAGAAGCAACTAAGCCAGAGAATCCGACGGACTATACGGAGAACAGAAAAGAGTACAGCTTTCTTGGTTCTGAAACAAGTAGTGGCGCAATGGACCTTTGGAGCATTACAGATTCTGTCTCGTGATTTGTCATTGTTAGTAAGCGGTACTGCTCACTGTCTCACTAAACCTAGCCTGAGAGCATAATTCCCATCTAAGTTTGGAACATCTTCAGAGGGAAGATATTTACCAAAGACCATTACGCCATTACCTGAGAGGAAACTTCAGTGCAACAATCCAGTAACCTAGATTTGCAGTGATCTCAAGCGGTTTTCCACAGAATCTAGAAAAAAGAAGGCGGGAGGAGATCAAAAGAGATGAGCCTTCACTTTTCACTTGATATGTCAAAGCGTCGGACTAGACGGAGCGAGGGTCACTGCATTCTGCACTGACAAACTAAGACTGCTGAAGCGGGTTTGAAGCAGGGAAAACGTTACCAGCGAAATTTCGACGGTAACCGACAAAACCGGTCATACCGGTGAGGGACGGTAAGGACAATGTTTCCGTGGTTTTGGGTTGTGGGGCCCACATTTCAAATTAAATTCATTTAAATACAATAATACATCAGATTTCAACTTCATTTTCATCTATATTTTGTGTATATATAAATATCTAGTTTATCTCCACAAGTATCCATAGCTTTCCTAAAAAAAAACCTTCCACAAAATTCAAAATTTTTCGACTGAAATTTTCTAAATTTTCGGTAACCGCCGGTTACCGGCCATACCAGTGAGGGGTGGTAAAATTTTAAAACCAGTAGCGTTTTCCCTTATTTGAAGTCAGACATGCAATGTAGTCCTCACAAGAGGGAAAAGGTGGCCAAGGGCATCAATGCATTGATGCTTTGCTAATTGCCACTCGACTACAAAAGAGAAGTTCGTGCGTGTCGGGACCAGATTATCTAGATCCGAACCCTCTGTGTATTACCGCACTAGTTTTAGATCAAAGCTAGTGTACACAGTTGAACAGTGATGAATACATAACAAGCAATACCTTATTACAATAATAAAGAGTACTGACCTTATGGCCACTTATTATAACTGAGATTACAAGAGCTCTCAATCTTACAAAACACAGCAAACACAAAACAAATAAACTCCGAAGTTGACCCATCAATACGCCATAGGTAATTGATTGGGGAAGCACAATCTAGTACTCTGGATGTCCTTCATCAAAACTACACACAAAGTAGTCGTAGTCTCCTTCTGCGTCTTCATAATGCTTTGAGATTTGTGTGAGTGTAGCATGTGAGTACATAGAGTACTCTACAAGTCTTAAAAAATACAGTTATTTAGATGCAAGGCTTAACAAAATGGGCTTATTATGGTTCTTTTACATAAAGTAACGGTTCACAAAATTTTCACATTTTACAAAGCACTCATTTGACAAGCTAATTGTAATAATATTTTTCTAGTGAAGGTTCTAGCTACCCACACTTGTATTAAGGCTCTATCTACCAAACTTCAACGAATCAAGTTCTATCTACCTGATTAGCTCTAGCTGTAGAATAAACACTTGAGAGCTCTAACCACTCCCAGATTCCCAAAAGCATATTTTAAAAAACAAAACCATAAATCTACCATGTGAAAATGCACTTTGCCCGCTCTTGACCGTGAACACGACTATTCGAATAGTTTTATACTCTGCAGCAGTTGTACAACTTTGCCCATAAGAGATAATCAACTTATGTTGTTGACCAATACACACTTTCTTAGGTGTGCGACTAAGTAATTATCACAAAACCTTTACAATACGCTAACCCAACTTGACTCTGCCCACTAAGATTTCATCGTTGAAGGGTTTTAGCTACCCAATCAGAAGCCCCCCTTGTGCCATGTGGGAATAAGCTGTCTTTATCTGATACCCACATTCCTCCAACTGGTGAAATCAAAGCTAGGCCATTGTAGATTAATTAGCCAGGTCATACCCATTTAGATTTGTGGTTGTACGGTAGTGCTCAGTTTGGATAGTCATAAGCGTCAGTCCTTAATTGACTTGAGCAGAACAACCACATTACAAGGCGTCGTGCTCAATCTGCATCCGTCTGAATTTACCATCCGCCCTAGTATAAAACATATTTTCACAATTTTATTTTATTTTATTTTTTAAACCAATGGCAATACCTATTTCCATACATTTGGTAAAAAGAATTGTATAAAGATTGGATAATATTATTCCCACCCATAAAATGATATCAATCGAAATAGCATGGCTAAGTAATTCTACTATTCTAAACTAATCCATCATCACAGAGGATCTACTATTCTAGGGCGATAATGGTTTGTGAATATCAATATCAAGGAATGTAAGGTTACAAGTAGGTATAACTATTATTCCTAATACTTGAATTAACATTGGGTAAAAAATATCAATGCATAATAGGTTTCAAAGAATATAAAAATAAATTTTAGAAATATTAGGATCAACATGGTCAAGGAAAACTTGCCTTCGTTGGTGTGAATTGGTAGTTCTTGTTGATCCGGGTGCTCTTTAACAGCACCGGTGTCTAAACGCATAAAATGAGAATAAAATAAATAACAAGTAAATCAAATAAAATCATAAAATTAAAAAGGGTACTAGCAGATATATAATGAATTTATATAAATTTAGAAACTTGAATCACTCAATTCGGAGTTCGGACGGTGGAGAACGGGCTCTTGGAACAATTGCAAGAAAGGGAAAGTGCTAAAAAAAAGAGAAGGAAAGAAGAATATTCTCTAGAATATTGATTTGGTTGAAATTAAAACTGAAACTGAAACTGATGAGTTGGCCCCACGGGCGATAGGAGGAGGCATTGCTGGGAAAGAAGCATGGCAGTGGTGCTGGTGGTGGCCAAGGTGGAGGGGCATGACAGTGGTGGCGCTACAGTGATGATCCACGGAAGGTAGCGTGCGCACGAGCACAAAGACGACAAAGGTAGTCCTTCGGTGCAGCCGGTGGTATCAGGGGTGGCCAGAGATGGGATGGCGGTGGTGGTCAGTGATGGGAAAGGAGGTGGCAGCGGTGCCAATTTTGGCCGGAATTTGAACGAAAGAATTGATTGCGCATACGAATGAGAGTAACGGTCGGAGTGAAGGAATAATGACGTGGTGATGAGGGGTGTTTCTGGACATGAAGACGGCACGCTGGTAGAGATGCATCTCGGGATAGGAACAATGTAGGCAGCTGGCTCGGGTAGAGCAGAGAGAGGGAAAGAAAGGAAGAAAGAGATGAGCCAGGTTCAGATGAAGAAAGAAAATGGACCGAAGAGAGGAGAGAGATTTCGCCCAAAAGCAAGATAGGAATTGAATTGAAAATTTGAACTTCAGCTTGGCAAATGAAATGGATGAAATGGCAAGGGATTGAATAAGCGTGGAAAAGATAGCTTTATGGCGAGCATTTCCAAACAGACATGCAGTCAGTTCTTCAGATAGGTGCAGGCGGCATAGCTTGGCGTGAAAGTGGGTGCGTGAGAGAGCACGCATAACACTGGTACGACCTAGGCGAGCGGAGGTAAGGATAGAGTAGAGGGGATAGGCAGGGCCGACTAGGATGAGATGGGCATGACCCACAAAGAGAAGAGAGAGAATGGGCTTTAGCCTAGGAAAGAAAGAAGTTGGGCTCAAGCTAAAGAATGATCGCAGTGAAATTCAAATTGAGATTTGAATTTGGAATTTGACTTGGAGAGGTTCAATTGTATATAGATGTGATAATATTATTCCCATCCATAGGATGATATCAACCGAAATAGCATATCTAAGTAATTCTACTATTCTAAACTAATCCAACAATAATGTAATCATTATTGAGGATGCACTATACTAGGGTGATAATGGTTGTAGAATAGTTGCATCAGAACGATAAATAGAGACTATGTACTTCATTATTACAAGCCACGTAGGGCTTAAGGTCTTGGGCACACAGTAGCTCGATAATATTACAATATTAACTGTTCTTCACCATTAATTATACAGGGTACTCTTAATAAGAGAAAAGTATATAACATAGTACCCGTCCAACCCTGTATAACGAACTATAAGTCATCTACTCCTTCCAGTTACCGTATAAGGCCTCTACCTCATCATACTCCCTGTCAGTAGCAACCTCCTACCCATGGGTGCCTTCATTATTGAACCCTCTTTCGTCAAATCCCAAGTATAACTCAGTTGAATATGGCTCTAAAAGAGGGAGATTTAATAGCGAGAGTGAGTACGAAGTTCTCAGCAAGTTTTTAAGTAATGATGCACTTTTATTCTCATTTTATTCTCATGTTCATACCTAGTCTTTCCTTAAAAAACCGATGTTTACCTTTTTGAAGAGTTTGTGTGTTTTTAATATATGAAATTGTTCTAATAATCATTCTAAAGAAGAGAAAACCCCTAGTTAGTTCTTTGTAGACTCCTATGCAACAGACTAGCATGAATTCAAGATTTATTAAGTACTGTGCAGACCTGTATCACTTTACCCATAGCTATTCTAAATTCTTATGGACACTAGGTCTTTCACATTTCCTTTGATGCGATCCCAAATTCAGAATACATAATGTTTTCTCAATTTTCATCACTATATCTCCATTCAACTATAAAGCAGTCATTGGTCAAGAGGGTCTGAATACTCGACACTCCACCGCGCTAATATACGCGGCTTGGTCCCTCACTTCTAAGCTCTATTTCTGTTCTGAGTTCCTCCCCTAGTCTTATACTACTTACCAATTATGGAGATAATAGCAACATAAGAGAGTAACACATTCTACCCATCTGAGACAGGAAATATGGTCGCCACTGTTTTACGATTCATTCTAGAATGAAGATTGTTTCTAGTCCTTATATTATATTCATATGTAGAGAGTCTCACGTACCCCTATATTCCTGCTAGAGCACCCTCTACCCTCCTTACCTATTTATCTTTGCAGGCTACTACTCCTTCAGTGGTTCTGGTCCCTCTTCTTTCTTATCATGTTTCCTTTCTTTAGATCATTCTCTTTTCTTTTAGAAATTAATTTGATGCAAAGTGATCATAGAAAAGAACTGTTTCAAAATAATTCATGCACCACAGCATGCTTAAAAAGCCTACTCTACTTGTCGATTGTAGGATAGCTGGCTCAGTGGAGGTCTGACTGGTCTCTTCCCTTCGGACCAGTTCTTTCCCTGCATTATTTGAGGTCAAAATAAATATGTAGTACTTTTGATTATATTCCAGGTGAAGCAACAACCATTGTTGATTATGTTTACACTTATCTTTAGAATCCTTTCTATTTTTTTGGGAAATTATGTTGTACTACTTTTCTTTAGTAAAATTTATCAGGGTTCTTTTAGTCAGGTCTCCGGGTATTTGGTTAATTATGTGAATTCGGTTATTTATTTATTTATTTATACTTTCTTCTTAAGATTTTGTTTTATTTACTGTTAAGCCTACTGGTCCATTTCCTTTTCAGTTGAGTCATAAGCGCATGAAGTGGCCCATCGGCCCATTCGTTTTCCTTCTTATTTGGCACACGGTGCATGAATAGGCCCACCGGCCTACCACCACACCACTCTCTCTCTCTCTCTCTCTCTCCCCCCTATCCCCTCGTCTCCTCCCGATTGTAGTCACACCGCCTCTTTCTTCCTTGCCTCCTTCGACTACTCTCTTGGTTCCTTCGTCGATCCCAGCTTCGCCGGCCCCAACGCCACTGTTGGTGCCCCCTCACGCTGCCCCCGAGCTCTACCCCTCCTTCCTCGGTTTTCCCCTTTCTAGCATTGCTAGTGTGCCTGGTATTGCTTGTTTTTTCTCGCCTCCTCCTTTTCGCTGTCGATCCTGGATTTGACCATCCCCATGGTGTTTTGGGGGCTTGGCTCAATAGATCTGGTCCGAGGTAAGTCAATCCGATGTCCTTCCCACTCGATTCACTGTCGGCCTTCCACACCTCCGCTGGTGCCCTCGATGCACCGTGCTCTGCTGGGGTCCTTTAGCCCCACTGACACCACGCGCCCGGCCATCATCGCCAACACCTCCATCCCGTCACCTTGCGCCTCGGCGGAGCTACAGCTCTGTCGACGCCCCTTCTGCCCCGTCGGTCCTTCCTCTGTCAGGTTATGCGTCACGGTGGTGGTACGTTGCTGGCACATGGCGCCCTGCTGGCTACATCGTGCTCTGATACACCACTGGCTCGTCCTTCAGGTACTCCCCCTCGACACCATGTGTCTCGGTGGCTACGTGACACCGACCCATGGTCCTAGCTCCCGGTTCTATCTTCTTCCCTACTCCTACATTAGCACATTCCCTTCTTGTTTTACTTTGTTGTTGCTCAGTTCATCTATGGTTAGTCATGGAAAGATAGTACATGGTTTAGTGATTATCCATAGTGGGGCTTAGGGGTTTGGGTTTGTGGTTAGCGATGATGTGGGTGCTTGGGTGTTGGCATCATTCACAATGCCCCGGGATCCCATGGATGGTCACAGGCCCCTTCTTTCCTAGTGTTGTGAGCTGGAGGCTGGCTCTGTTTGCCGGGTTCTAGTGTTACAAAAATGGAATGGTACAGTTCATGATGTTACCTTACTGACATTATCAAGCTTGATTTAGGTGGGTTTTTTTGGAGGTACTTGCTCGTGGTTGTGCTTTCTTGATGTGGTTAGTGCTTCTGTGGAGGCTTGTGGATGCCATCCTCTGGTCATGGTACTCTTCTGGTGTCCTTCGGTCTTCTTCTTCCCTTGGCTTCCCTCTCTTGACCGTGTTTTGGGTTTTGGTGTGGGGCTTAAATGGGCAGTGCTGCCTCTCTCCAGTTATCTGTTTGTCGGTGGTAACTCGGGAGTGCTCTGTGCCGTGGTACGGTGATGCAAGGCTAGAATTTTGGACACATTTAGCACCGTGGTAACTTAAAATTTCAAATCTGACTTCCGGTGTAAAAAAATTCCAAAACTAGTCCCCTTCTCGACCGCGCGATTACAAGCGCCGACACCGCCGGTCGTGCGATGCGGGACCGCACGACCATGACGACGCTTCGCTACTGCCGTATACGACCGATCTCCGAGACCGACGACCTGTCTCCCCGATAGTATGTTTGTTGATCGGGACAAGTTTTTAAGGTTTGGTATGTGTATTTAGTATAAAATTTATATGTATTATTAAGTTATTTACAATAAAAATAAATTTAGATATAAGTAATGGTGTTTGAAAAAAATTGAATTTGATGTAGAGTCCAGTTTACAGCTTGTGTAATTTTTTTTTGTATTTTTGAAAATTGAAAATATCGTTTGGTAGAGTACGAACGAAATATGTGTGAAGTAATGATTGATGTATTTATGATTCTTGTATATTGCTGACCTCTTTTGTCATCTCACTGAGCAAAGCTGACCTCTTTTGTCATCTCATTGAGCAAAGCTTGCCCGTTATGTCATGTCACTGCGCAAAGCTACACTCTTTTGTCATGTCACTGGTAAAGTTGGGCTCTTTTGTCGTGTCACTGGACAAAGCTGCACCGTTTTGTCATGTCACTGCGTAAAGCTGCACTCTTTTGTCATGTCACTGGCAAATCTGGGCTCTTTTGTCGTGTCACTAGGCAAAGCTACCTCGTTTTGTCATGTCACTGCGTAAAGCCGCCTCAGCAATACTCCATGTGGGTGCCACGAGACTCGTTTGATATGTAGGCAACGAGGTGTATGGTTATACATTCTACCAGTACGCACACTTTCTATGATATAGAGTAGAGAGAGTGACTAAGTTAGTAAAGTGTTCCCACGACCACAACTGAAGAAGAACCGTAGAAATCCTTTGCTGAATATATCTTCAGTTGTGGTCGTGGGAACACTTCCCCGTTGGCAGGCCTTACTTTGGTACTTCTGTGCACCCTTACGACACATTACTAACTTAGTCACTCTCTCTACTCTATATCATAGAAAGTGTGCGTACTGGTAGAATGTATAACCATACACCTCGTTGCCTACATGTCAAACGAGCCTCGTGGCACCCACATGGAGTATTGCTGAGGCGGCTTTGCGCAGTGACATGACAAAACGAGGTTGCTTTGCCCAGTGACACGACAAAAGAGCCCAGCTTTGCCAGTGACATGACAAAAGAGTGCGACTTTACGCAGGACATGACAAAACGGCAGCTTTTGTCCAAAGGACACGACAAAAGAGCCCGCCTTTGCCAAAGGACATGACAAAGAGTGTAGCTTTGCGCAAGGACATGACATAACTGCAAGCTTTGCTCAATGAGATGACAAAAGAGGCCAGCTTTGCTCAGTGAGATGACAAAAGAGGTCAGCAATGTACAAAAATCACAAATACATCAATCATTACTTCACACATATTTCGTTCGTACTCTACCAAACGATATTTTCAATTTTCAAAAATACAAAAAATTTTACACAAGCTGTAAACTGGACTCTACATCAAATTCAATTTTTTTCAAACACCATTACTTATATCTAAATTTATTTTTATGTAAATAACTTAATAATATATATAATTTTATACTAAATACACATACCAAACCTCAAAAAACTTGTCCGATCATCAAACGTATGATCGGGGAGGCGGGTCATGCGGTCGGGAGGCGGTCGTCGGCGGCGCAGAAGATGAGAGTAATCATGCGGTCCCGCACCACACGACCCATAAAGCGTGCGGTCGTGCGGTCCCGGACCGCACGACCGCCGTGTCGGCCACGGTGATCGCGTGGTCGGAAGGGTTAGTTTTGGAATTTTTTTTGCACCGGAGCGGACGGATTTTGGGTTACCATGGTGCTAGATGTGTCCAAAATTCGATGGAATGACAGCAGAGGAGACGCGCGGTCGGGAGAGCAATCATGCGCTCGGATGCGCATGTTACGGTCGGTCGTGCGGTGCGGGACCGCATGACGGTGCACATGAGAGTCGTGCGGTCCCAAGACGCACGACCGATGAACGATGAATGTCGTCGCGGTCCGGGACCGCACGACCGCCCAGTTGTCGATCCCGCAGATACGCGCGGTCGGGAAGGGGGCTACTTTTGGAATTTTCGTGTGGAGGGGGCTACATTTGGAATTTTGCAAATGTACAGTGCTAGATATGTCCAAATTTCGCAAGGCTATGGTAGTGACTTCCTGTGATGGCTCTTGTGAGTAGTGATGGGTGATGGCAGCTTCCTATGTACTTGTTATGGCAGTAAGCTTTGGCAGTGAGTTTGCTTCACTGGTAGCTATGGGCGGTGGTGTTGTGCTTTCCTTCCTGCTGGCTCTCTATTGGCTCTATTTCATGAACTTGGTTGGCTTTGGTGATGACTAGTGGCTTGTACATGTCTTATGCATGGAGATGAATTGGGTGACTCACCAAGAAGGGTAAAAAGGTAAAGGTAAGAAAGAGGAATCTACCGCTCAATGATGAAATCCCATTACACAAGAGGTGCCAATTGGCCCCGGACAATCCTGGTATCTCAATGAGCGATTGCCCTCATGCAATATTATTAAAACCGGGTTCCAACGACAATTTATTATTTTCTCTTTAGCTTTTCTAGTTGTGGTTTTGTATAATATGACTTGTAGGTGTTTCAATTTGGGTCGGTCGTGAATACTTTGATGCATTAGATATATTTTGATGTAATACATTTGTATAATCTTATTCTTGTAGTTTGATGAAATTGTAATTTTGTAACATTCTATTTTCGAACTTTATTCTTTTGTAACTTTCGAGATTGCAACTTTTGTATATTGGACAATGTGGCATTTATAATTAAATATAGGAGATATTCATTATTGTAATCTGTTTTATGCCATTGGACTTTTTGTATAATGATACTTCATTAAATTCCTGTGTTGGAGGATTGAATGTTAATTTTCTCATTAGTGTACTAATACTTCTTAATTATGTGATTTGGATTAATTAGTTTTTGAGTGTTATCACATCCTCCCCTCCTTAGAAAAGATTTTGCTGCCGAAATCACTTACTTGAAGAGGTTAGGATAGTGCTCACGAAGGTTGTCTACTTTCTCCCATGTTGTCTCATGAACATCATGATTCTTCCATTACACTTCGCAAAAACGAATGGTATGATTTCTCAATTTCCAATCTTCGGTTCCCAATATTTTCAGAGGTTGATATTCGTAAGTGAGATCATCTTGTTGTTGAATGTTTGTGTCTGGCAATTGTTCTGAGGGTGATCTAAGGCATTTTCTGAGTTGTGATACATAGAACACATTGTGTATTCTTTAGAGTTGACTTGCCGGTTCTAGCTAATATGCTGATGAGCCCATTTGTTTTAGAATCTTAAAAGGACCAACATATATAGGACTTAGTTTGCTTGTCAATCCAAACCGATGAATCCCCT
This sequence comes from Bonia amplexicaulis, assembly GCA_036346245.1. Taxonomy (NCBI): domain Eukaryota; kingdom Viridiplantae; phylum Streptophyta; class Magnoliopsida; order Poales; family Poaceae; genus Bonia; species Bonia amplexicaulis. The sequence goes on along the minus strand of CM070738.1, from coordinate 3,523,174 downwards.
TCAATGGTGAGACTTTTAAATACACCAAATCATTGGGCACAAATTTAAGATCTCTTCTACAATGGTTCGGGTAGCTTTTCTATTTGCATTGGCAATCTTAAGTCATTCTCTTATGATTTGGACCTTCTCATTATTCTCCCTCACATTATCTGGTCCTAGCAATAGCTTTTCTCCCACATCATACCAGCAAATGGGATATCTGCATTTCCTCCCATATAGTGCTTCGTATGGAGCCATTTGGATGCTAGATTAATAACTGTTGTTATAAGCAAATTTGGCCAAGTGTAAGTATTTGATTTACTCTTTCGGTTTGACCATCAGTTTGTGGATGATAGGCTGTGTTGAAATTTAGCTGATTCCCAATGAGTTTTGTATAGTCTTCTAGAATTCAAAGATGAAGACATATCCTTTATCTGAAGTGATGATTTCTGGAACCCCGTGGAGAGTGACTATCTTCTCGATGTACAACTTTGCCAGCTTGTTAAAAGAGTATTTTTTGGTTGGTGGCGATGAAGTGAGCCGACTTGGTGAGTCGATCCACTATTACCCATATGTCATCTTTCTTTGTGGGTGTCATTAGTAGTCCACTAATAAAATCCATAGTGATATCCTCCCATTTTCACTCTAGGATTTTGAGTGGTTCAAGTAGACCGACTGGACATTGATGTTCAGCCTTCACTTTCTGGCAGGTGTCACATTTCCTGACATACTCAGCTATTTCTCTCCCATACCCCTCCACTAAAATGTATCTCTGAGGTCACAATACATTTTAGTGTTTCTGGGGTGAATGGGTATAGTGTGTCATGTGCTTATGTTAGGATGGTCTCCTTGATATTGGGGTCATTTGGTACATAGACTTTATCATGATTGTATAATATGTTTTTATCGCCAAGGTTGAATTCAGATGGTTGCCTAGCTTTAATTCTTTTTATTTCTTCAATTATGAATGGATCTGCTTGCTACCCTTCTTTGATTTGGTCCAATAGAGTTGGGTGGAAGGTCATAGCTGCTATTGTTGCATCTAAAGGGGTGACTCTAAGGTTGATTTCCATCTTGACCAATTCTTGTACCAGTTCTGGAATGTACTCTTGTATTGACATACTGTTGTAGTTAGTTTTTCTACTCAATCCATCAACCACTACATTCGCCTTTCTAGGATAATGATTTATGATCAAATCATAATCTTTTATGAGTTCCAACCATCTTCTTTGTCTTAAGTTCAGTTGCTTCTGGGTGAACATATACTTCATGCTCTTGTGGTCATTATACATAGTACACTTTTTCCGTAGAGATATTGTCTCCGTATTTTCAAAACGAAAACAATTGCCCCTAATTCTAGATCATGAGTCAGATAATTCATTTCATATGATCTCAGTTGCCTAGATGCATAAGTGATTACCCTGTCTTTTTGCATGTGTACGCGACCCAGTCCATACCTTGTGGTATCACAATACACAACGTATCCAATGCCTTCTTTAGGAATGGCTAGTACTGATGCAGTACTTAATCCTTTCTTCAAGTCTTGGAAACTTCTCTCACAAGCTTCTATCCAAGTATATGGTGCATCTTTTCTTAGCAGTATCGTGAGGGGTGATGTTATTTGAGAGAATCCTTTTATAAATCTGCGGTAATATCCCACAAATCCTTGGAAGCTTCTGATTTTAGTTGTATTAGTAGGTTGCTTCCGTGACGTGATAGTTTCAATTTTTCCTAGGTCAACTTCTACTCCTCTCCTAGATATGATATGACCTAAGAATGCCACTTTATCTAGCCAAAATTCATACTTGTTGAACTAGGTATAGAGTTGATGTGCTCTAAGGGTTTCCAATAAGGTTTTAAGATGAGGGGCATGCTCTTCTTTGCTTTTGGAATAGTGAGGATATCATCTATGAAGACAATTACGATTTTGCCTAAGAATTTCATGAATAATTTGTTCATCAGATTCATGAATATTGCAGGTGTGTTAGTTAATCCAAATGGTACCACCATGTACTCATGGTGACCATATCTGCATACAAACGTAGTTTTCCCAATGTCCGCAGCTTTAATTCGAATTTGGTGATATCCTGATCTTAAATCTATCTTTGAGAATACACATGCCCCCTTAAGCTGATTAAACATATCATATATGCGGTGCAAAGGGTACTTGTTTTTTATGGTGACATTGTTAAGCTCCTGATAGTCGGTGCATAACTGTACTCCGCCATCTTTCTTTTCTGTGAAAAGCACTGGGTCTCCCACGACGATATACTTTCTCGGATAAATCATTTTTCTTCAAGTTCATCTAATTGTTTTTTGATTCTATCAACTCTTGTGGATTCATTCTATATGGCCTTTTGGATACTGGAGCTGTTTCAGGAATTAGATCGATTGAGAATTCAAATTCTTGAACTACCGGTATATCCTGGACTTTTCTCTCTTGCAGATGTATTAACTTTGGGTCAATTGACTTTGGGTGGGCTCGGGCTCCCAAGTATAATAACCTAGAGCCATATGATTTTCTTATTGAAGTACTCTTCTGCGCATAATTTATATTGATTCCATTTTTGGCTAACCAGTGCATGCCTAGTATTACCTCAAGATCTGATAATGCTATGACATGGAGGTCAGTGGTGAAGTTGGTGTTTTGGATCATTATCTCCTAATCCTTCTGGAGAAAGGATACAATGATAATTTCAGATCGGGTGCTGACTCCCATGGGTCTTTCCAAAGGAGTACACTCTAATTCATTGGCATGAATAAAGTGTTGTGAGATGAAGGAATGGGTGGCACTGGGATAAAATAAAACAGTGCCCATTAAAGGTGGAAGAAGTAGTTTACCAGATACCACATCTGTTTCTTCCACTACTTGCTATGTGGCCACATGGTTGAGTTTAGCTGGCCCTCCTCTGCCTACCCATCTCGGTGCAGCTGCCATGGTTGATCCTTGGCCACGGCCTGCAGGTGCACGAGTTGTGGTGCTAGCAATCTAGGTATGGGGCTTTGTGGTGCAACTTGTCCCCTGGACCTTATGGGATATGGACATTCAAACTTACGGTGGCCTGGCTTCCCATAATTGAAACATGCTCCTAACCACTTGAGACAATCCTTGGTGAGGTGGCGATCATTGCATCTTGCACACACAAGGGGCGTTACTATAGGTGGAGGTGGTAACACTAGCCTTTGTGGATGAGCATTAGAGGGTTGAGGTTGTGGTGCTGGGAATCTAGAGAAAGGCATCTGTGGTCTAGGCTGATTGAACCTGACAAGACGAGAATCTATTCTGGCTCTCTTCCTTCTCTCCCCCTGTATGTTGGTATGCTCATTCTCGAATATGAAGGCTCGGTTCACTAAGTCTTGGGACTCAGTGATACGGTGGAGTTTTAGGTGGAGCTTCATGTAGGGGTTCATGCCCTCTAGAAAATTTTCTATTTTCTTTGCCTCAGTGTTATGTCGTTAGGGGCATAATGGGATAGCTCATTAAACTGGCTCAAGTGCTCATTTAACTTGTTATCCCTGTGGATTAAGGCTCTGAATTCCTTCGTTTGGGACTTTATTCTTTTGTAACTTTCAAGATTGTAACTTTTGTATATTGGACGATGTGGCATTATTAATTAAATGTATGAGCTATTCATTATTTTAATAAGTTATTATGTAATTGGACTTTTTGTATAATGATACTTCATTTAATTCCTGTGTTGGAGGATTGAATGTTATTTTTCTCTTTATTGTATTAATTACTTCTTAATTATGTGAACTGGATTAATTAGTTTATGAGGGATATCGCATAGGATTAACATGGTCAAGGAAGACTTGCCTTTGTTGGTGTGGATCGGTAATTCTTCTTACTGGTTCGAGTGCTCTTCGACAACGCCGACGGCTGAACGTGCAAAATGAAAAAAATAAATAACAAATAAATCTTATAAATTCATAAAATTACAAAATAGGTACTGCGAGATAGATTATAACTTTATATGAATTTAGGAACTTGAATCACTCAATTCGGAGTTCGGACGATGGAGAACATGCTCTCGGAACAATTGTCGGAAAGGGAAAATACTGAAAATGAGAAGGAAAGAAGAATATTATCTGGAATATCCCTTCAACCAAAACTAAAACCAAAACTAATGAGTGGCCCCGCTGTTACTGACACAAAGAGATAGAGAGAGCTAAGACAACGGCGAAACAGGGGAAAACGGCAACGCTATTGGACGACGATGGTGACAGCGAACAACGGTGTGAGTGGTGCAACCAAGGACCAAAATGGGCCGGCCTAACCTCGAGGAAGCGATGGGAGGAGGCATCGTGGGCGGATAAGCACGGCAGTGGTGCTGGCTGCAGCGAGCGGTGGCCAAGACGGAAGGGCATGATGGCGGTGGCGCTACGGTGATGGTCCATGGAAAGTAGCGTGCGCATGAGCACAGAGACTACAAAGGGAGTCCTTTGGTGCAACCGGTGGGCTCGGGGTGACCTAATATGGGCTGGAGGCAGTGGTCGGTGATAGGGAAGGAGGTGGCAATGGTGGCGGCACTCCACGGTGGCGCAATGACTGAATTGAGGTGGGAAAAATGTAGAGAGGATGGAGGTGATGCTACGGGTACAAGGAATTTGAGAAACCACTCACTGAGGACAACAAATTGATGGCGAGATGCGGTTTCGGCTGGCAACTAGTGTGGAAGAAGCTCGATTTTGGGCAAATGGCTGCGAGATAATTTAATTAACTTGAGAGTGAGACTAAAGGTGCTCAGGAACACAAGATGACACGAAAAGAATTGCAAGAGCTTCACTGGAGAGAGAAATAGGGGTGGCGTTGCGATGACCAGGTGCGCGGAAGACGGCGTTTGCGGTGACGACGAAGGCACAAGAAACAGTGGGGTTTGAGGATTGCACAAAAGGGGTTGAATGTGGTTCAGCGAGTCTAATTTATAGGCTCAACGAGGGAATGGAACGGACACATGATGACCGGTGATTAAGTGGGCGGTTTCAGCCAGAATTTGAATGAAAGAATTAGGGACTGTTCTTTTCGACCGAAGCTAGCGGCTTTTGGCTTTTGCTACAGCACCTAACTTTTAAACGGGTTATTTTCTCAAGACGGGGTCTATAAGTTAATTGTAATACACGTTAAAAGCCTAACATCTGTATTAATCAAAATCTCAAGCGAGTATCTCTCTCTCCGTAATCTCTGTCGTAAACACCTAAAATTCAAAAATTTCAGCCAAAAGTCATAAGCCGCAACCGCGCTAAATAGGCCATTATTGCCATTTGAATGAGAGTAACAGCCAGAGTGAAAGAGTAACGACACAGTGATGAGGGGGCATTTCTGGACATGAAGATCGCGTGGGAAATCTGGCAGAGACGCAGCTCGAGCGATAGGGGCGACGCAGGTGGTTGGATTGGGCAGAGCAGGGAGAGGTAAAGAAAGAAGGAAAGAGATGAGTTGGCTTCAGCCGAAGCAAGAAAATGGGCTAGTTTGGCCCGAAAGCAAAATGGGAATAGAATTGAAATTTTGAATTTTGGCTTGACAAATGAAAATGGACATAATTGCAAGGGATTGAATGAGTGCGGAAAAGACAGCTTGATGGCAAGCGTTTCCATTCAAACGGGCACATGCGGCGCAGTCGGCACAGCTCAGCTCGAGTGTGGGGACGGGAGAGCGCGCATGGTGCTGGTGCGGCCTGGGCGAGCAGAAGGCAGGGGTAGAGCAAAAGGGAGAGGCAGAGCCGGTTAGGCTAAGATGGGCTCGACCCAGAGAGAAATGGTAGAAAATGGGCTTCGGCGCAGGAAAGAAAGATGTTGGGCTCGGTCAAAAGAATGATTGCAAAGAAATTGAATTTGAGATTTGAATTTGGAATATGACTTGGAGAGGTTCAATTGAATTTGAATTTGAGATTTTAGATCTTGAAAACTCAGAGTAAATCCAAATGAAATCTAAACACTTTAAAATAATTAATTTAAAAATAATATTTAAAGAAAATAAAATTTTGAGATGTCACTGTGTGGTAGCTAGCTAGCTCCTAGGTCTCTTATCGTGTCTGGACTCTGAACTTGCCCTGCTGCTTCTTTCTGAACAGCCTCCGCACAAGGAATTCTGACGGGCGCCGCACCTCGCCAAGCAGCTCAGCAGGGTTCGCATGCGGTGGCTTCACGCGCGGGTCGGTGATTCGAATCCCGACAGGAGAGACGCGGCTATACGCGGAGAACATTGTCGCGTGGAGCATGCACCATAAGAAAACAGATTTTTTTTGGTATGAATAATCTATTTTTTATTCAAAATTACAGAAATATACTCGTGGGAATTTTTTTTTTACAAAAATAGACCCAAATCGTCCAATGAGAAGGTGACTGGAGCCTATCGCCCAACAGGAAGGCGACAGATGTCCAATCGCCCCCCCATTGGGCGACTGCACTCAGGCCTTGTGAATTTTGTAAATTTTATACTTTTTAACTGGGAAAATAATCTGCTGAAGTTGTAATAAAAGCTTATTTTCATTGTATGTTGTAGGTACGTAACAAATTTTGGAAAAAAAAAATTTAGGAACGATTGACCATAGAACGATCAGTACATATGATGGTAAATGATATTTTGATGTTACTGAGAATTCGTGTCTCTGGGCAAAGTTGCCCTCTTTTGTCATGTCACTGCGCAAAGCTGCACTTTTTATTATGTCACTGCGCAAAGTTGTCCTATTTTGTCATATCACTGCGCAATGTACTTTCTATATTGGCTAGCCTCAGAAAATGCTAGCCATCCCTTTGAAACAAGCAGATCAACATGTACATATATACGGAGAGGTGGAGCTACGATCCGTGGGGTGAAGGTTGATGGATTTCTATTGGCTAGGATTGAGTTGAGGAGGATCGACGGGCCCAGCAGTCAGATTATCACAGACGATTTGTGAATTAGAACACAAAATTTTATATACCGATGCAATATAAACAACTAGTCTGAAAAGATAAAATAGCAAAGTTTTATATGGCTTATATATATTCATCTAAAAGGTTTCGATGAGATCTACAACTTTACAATTGAAGCAAAATCCAAATTCCGAAGGGAAGACCAAGAAAAAGGAAAAAAAACAGAAATAAAAAACTTGCGACGTAGGTTTAGGTCCAAAGATGGCCGTTTTTCGGGGTCTTGGAGGGCGACGGGCGCAAGCGGGTCGTTTGTTTTTATCGGGCTCGTTGTTAGGTTTTCAACGAGTACAGGGACGTCGAAAACAGACACCGTATGTAAAAGTTATGCCCATTTTACTGAAAGTGTCTCAAAACTGAATTCTACTCGGACTCAAGTAGAAAATTATGAAATTTTGGGGGATTGCAAGGCGGAAAACATATCACAGATGATTTTTAATGCTATGTATGTGTAGTGTTGTGGTAATTTTTTATGCTATATTCTGACTTGTGTTTATTGTTATCGTGAGTTGTAGTGCTGGAAGATTAATCTATGTATGTGTAATGCAAGCTATTATCTACAGTGGCCACATGCGTACGTACTCGTCATATTAGAAGGATGCCTTAATTGTAGGGAAAAAATTTTCAGAAGCACATTACAATATGAACAATATTATTTGCACAACATGACGTAGATATGTATTACACGTACGTACGTCATACAAATGATTACGAGTAATAAGTAGTAGGTCGTACGAGCAATTAGGTCGGTTAGTCGCACATGATGCTATATGTTATGCATGTAATAAAAAAGTACGCGGCATGTTACTCCCAACTGTATTATGAAGTTTATTTAAATTCAGACAAACTTATTATCTCATCTTTTCGCATTCAATGATTCACACAGCAAGTCATCTAACAATATTAACATACCGGTTTTCTCCGTACATGAATTTTCAGTAACATCCAAATATCACTTACCATCGTATGTACCGATCGTTCTACGGTCAATCGTTCCTAAAAAAAATTTCAAAATTTTTTACGCACCTACAACATACATGAACATAAACTTTTATTACAACTCTAGCAGATTTTTTATCATTTTAAAACTACAAAATTGACAAAATTTAAAACATTCACGAGGGACTGAGTGCAATCGCCCAATGGGGGAGCGATTTCATGAAAGTCGCCCAATGTGAGGGCGACTGGCTGCAGTCGCCCGAGGGTAGAGCGACAGGGACTCTGTTGGCCTCTGGTTGGGCGATAGGCTCTAGTCGCCCCTCATTGGACGATTTAAACCTATTTTTGTAAAAAAAATATATTTCTGTAATTTTGAATAAAAAATAAATTATTCGTATAAAAAATTCTAAGAAAACATCATCCTCGTCTCAAAAGAAAAAAAAAGAAAAATGAAGAAATCATCATGCTTCCGCTAGCGTAAACGTGGAATTTACCGCCGATGTCGACGAACGTCAAGCCGGGAATGCCAATCGCAGCATGGAATTCGTTTCCTACGACGGTCCTGGCGACCACCCATCAACCTATGTTCGATGAATCCAAATCCCTTGATTGCCTACGTACGTACGAAGAAATCTTGTCAAATGAGGCGACAAGGAACACCTTTTACTCGTGCAACTATAAGCTGATAAACACACTTCATGATGGAAATCATGCAAATTAGATGTGTTCCTTTCCACCGCAGTAGATAGCTTTCGGTCCTAACATGTAATGGTGCGAATGAACCGAATATCTATAAACTGATAAATCGTTTAGAAAAATTGTTTTGATAATTCACTTCAAACGATAATATAAAAATCATTCTATCTATTTGTTTAGAAGGATCTATAAACTGAAAAGAATAAGACTCTAATCACCAATTCAGTACGATTAATCGGCGGGTGGAGCGGACAAGAAAATTTTGGAGCTCCATCGTTATCCACAAGCAACTACTACTGCCTCTTTATATTCGCTCTCCCATTTGCGGAAAGAAAGCAAGTGAAGGTGGCGAACAAGATGCATATCACGTCAGACCGCAAGTCGTCAAAAGCTACCATCATTCCGCTAGCTCCACAATAGTCGTGTAGCTCGAGAGTTCGCTAGCTAGCTAGCTAGCGCATTATTGTGTGCTTCGCCGCAGTTTCTCCGCATTAGCAGAAAAAAAAAAGGCTAATCATAGCCAAACCAATTAATTGAAATGTCAGAAATTAAGCAAGCACTTACAGAATTTTTCGAAGAGTAAGAAGAGTTAGGCAGACCACACTCACCTTTGCGTAGAAGCGTACCTCCCGTACAACAATTGTTACATGTACTAAATATGTGGCCTGTGGGACTGGGGGCTTATTTGACAAGTTTATGGTTTTTGACTGAAATTTTTGAATTTTGGTTGTTTACAGTACAGATTACGGAGAGAGATACTCACTTGCGATTTTAGATGGTACAGATATTAGGCTTTTAACGTGTATATCGTTTAACTTGTAGATCCCGTCTTGAAAAATACCTCATTTAAAAGTTAGCTACTATACCAAAAGTCAAAATCCGTCAGCTTCGGAGAAAAAGAAGAGTCTCTGGATTTCTGGTCTGAAGTCTTGTTGAGCTGCAACTGACAAGCTAGCAATAGTACCCTTCAACCTGAACAAGCTAAAATATTTTATGTGTTAAATCTTTCAATGCTATGGATAAAGTTATTTGCGGTTCATGCATGCATGTGGCTGTGGGTTTGACCGGCCTCCCTCCACAGCTAATGCATGCCGGGCCGCCGCATACGCGAACGCCGACGAATCACCGGGGCCGGAGAGCGACGGTTGTTGGATTCGTCAAGAACCGTAGCAGGTGCACCAGAAGTTGGTGTGCCAATAACTGCAAAAGGTGAAGAAGAAAGCAGGAGGAACTATTGCCACCCACTAGCAAGCGAGCTGCATTATGTTGTGCACCAAGATGTGATGTGTTGTTTGCAAATGTACATGTCTATGTCAACGATCAGCATGAGAATGATCGATGTTGTCTACCACTAGCTTGAATTGTTGAATCTTCCATATATGCATGAAGATGTTAGATTTAATCTAAGTTTAAACATAAATCATTAGGTTTAACCATAGATCAAGACATGAACACCTATCTAAAACTTTAGAACGGAAGCGTGATTAACATGCCTGAACCGGATGAAGCCATGGGGATAGTGTGGTCGGTGGCACGGTGAAGCTGAGATTGCCGACGGCGTGAAGGAGGTCGGCCGGTGTCGCTGAAGCTGATGCCGTGGTCGGGGATGAAGGGGTTTCGGCCTTCGTCCACCTGAGCGCCCGTAATAGATCAGGTCTGTGCGGGTTCTTTGAGGCTTGAACAACGTGCGTGTCTTAAATCCTGCCAAAATCCTAGTTATTTTTTATATGGCACTAGATGACCAGGACCGAAACCAAATCAGTTGGAAACGCCCCCGATCAGGGCGCACGAGTGGAAACGTGTCTCCTTGAAATCTCGGAACAGTTAGCCGAGATCAACCCAACAGAAGCATTACCCATGGGACAATGGGAGAGGGGGTCCTTTCCTAAATTATCCATTTCTCACGATGTTGTGATCATTGGAACCAATGACGTTCCTACTCAATCGTAAAATTCATGTCGATGTATACATTTTTTAGAACTATCCGGATCAAATTTATATATCAAGTTATTTTACCTGTTTATCCCAGGCTTTGAAACCAAGCTAATACTCTGTTTCGAAAGCTGAAATTTTTCCCTAAATCTTGCTGGAAAAAAAACTATTTCCTGTAAAATTTCTTCATTTCAAGAGGGGCTAAGCGTTTGGACTCCCATTTTTAAGGACATTATGAGGATGCTGATAAACAGGTTAGCTCTTATATATTTAGTTGTAAAAGTTCTCATTACCTATCAATATTACACGGATGAATTGCTGCCTTGTGGGTCGGTCGTCAATTGGCCGGTAGTTTGCACACATGAAGTTTGAGGCTTAATTTACTGCTTCCGAAAGGAAGTCCCAGATCAGGTACGCGTAGAACCGAAAGGAAAGTCTCTTGATTAACTTTTAGACTTGCATATCTTTACTATTATAAAAATATGAATTGGTGGTCGTCGGTCCATTCTCCCTCCTTTCTTTTCAACTATCCGATCAAAGATCAGCCGTCCAGATCTGTATGTAGGTAGTTCTTCCGCTCCTCGTAGAAAATATCGGACCGGTGCATGGGCTATGCTCCTCCTCTTCTCTCCCCCATCCTCCGTCTCTGCTTTACTTGGCAGATTTAAAAACTTTTAAGAACATGTTTGTATGTATATTCTAAAAAATTTTATCACCTGTGAGTTTTAAAATATATAGTATGATAAATTTTAAAAATTCGTAGCATTGCATATATAGATGTAATATTCTTCTTGGACGATGTGTCGTTAGGGTTAAGTATGGTATCATGTTAATGTAGCTTTAGCGAAGAGTTCTTATCCCTTTCACAGTGCTTTCGTCTGACGGCACTCTAGCTAGCTAATGCGCGCTTGCATGGCATGCATCAACGCAGCTGCGTGTTGGGGGATGATGGAGAAACCATTGCAATGCTTCTAGTAAGTCTTGACGTCTACGTGTGGAAGGAATGGTTTTCGCGACTTGACTTGCGTTAAAATATCGCAACAATTAGGGTTATGCATTTCACCTCATCGATCCATACGTGAATCGCATTGGCATGAAACGAATCTACTGCGACAGACGTACATACTGATAGAGTTAATCTAGTTGTCATTAGGTTTACGACCACGTTTGAGTATTATAGCGGTCATAAGTTGTAAAGGTTCGATAGCGGTCGTAAGTCGTAGGAACACTATAGCAGTCGTAAGTCGTAAGGAGTCAGGAGTCATAGTTTGTTAAGAATTCAGAGTGGTCGTAAAAAGAAAAATCGGGATGTTTCCGTGTCAGACTTTTAGCATGGTATGCCGCGTTGGTTTCAAAGCCTTGTATGTTGCTTCTCTATATAAAAAAGAAGAAAAAGACACAGACGCATCGCACTGCATCGCATCGCAAAAGAAAAGAAATCAATCAGTGTTTACTTGTGTTCGCGTGTGTGATCTCGAAGGTTGACATTCATCTCTCGTCTAGGTCTTGGGCGAATCTCCCCATCATTTGGTATCAGAGAATAAGGAGACGAAACGATAGCCGGCAATGCTGGTGATCTGTCGAAGTCAGGAGCGCTCGTCAAGACCACGGGCAACAAGCTCAATCCATTGAAGACAGGCATGCTCATCAAGCCGACGGCAAGAAGCGTCTCGATCCCGATCCAATACCCGATGTTGAGTGAAACAAATTACATCATATGGGCCGTCAAGATAAAGTTAATCTTGTGTTCGCTAGGGGTATGGTCGGCGGTCGAAGATGGAGATGATGATGGTGACAAGGATCAAGGCACGATGGTGGCCATCTCACAAGCGGTGCTAGATGACGTGATAATGTCGATCGCCAACAAGGAAACAGTGAAAGAAGCCTAGATCGCACTCAGGGAGATGCGAGTAGGTGAAGATCGCGTCAAGAAGGCACGCGCTCAAGTGCTCAACTAAGCAAGTTGTAGATGGGAGACACAGAGACGACCATCGAGTACTCCATGAAACTCACCACTCTGGTGGGTGAGATTCGTTCGCTCGGCGTGAAGCTGGAAGAAAGCGACGTTGTCAAAAAGTTATTCAGCTCAGTTTCAGATCGATTCCTCCATATTATCAGAACGATCAAATAGTTCAGTGATGTCGAAGCAATGTCGATCCCAGAGGCGATCAGGAACCTCAGAACTTTTGAGGAAGGACTCAAGGGACGACAACACTCGAAGAATAGAGGAGAGAAGCTGCTCTTTACCGAAAACAAATGGAAAGAGAGGAGCTCAAAGACTAAGAAGAACAAGGGTTCTAGCAACGCTCAGAGACGAGGTCATAAAGGAAGAGCTCAGGGATGCAGCCATGGACAAGGCAGCGGTCGAGGAAATGGCAATGGCGTTGTTGATGAATGATTGCCGCCAGACTTCGATAAGACCAAGGTCAAGTGTTTTAACTGCAACGAGTACATGCACTTTGCGAAAGAGTGTCCAAAGCCAAACCGAAGAGCAAGGGCGAATCTTGTAGCAAAGCAGAATGGCGACGATCCTTAGCTGCTAATGATCGAAGTGTGTGAACTCGTTTATACAGTCCCAACACTGTCAGATATTGCCAAACAAGCAGCCACCGCCAGATTGCGGTGGGGCGACAGTCGCCGCCATCTGGTGGCCGAGCGGTAGGCGCCGACGGTCGTGCCACATGTCACCTGCAGGTAGGGATGGCAATTGTGCCCATTTACCCGCTTGCCTGTAGGTAAATATCCTAATAGAGCCAGGCATAGGATATATTATTTACCCACTAGCATAAAACGAGGGGAACTCTCTGTCCATCGGGTAAACGGGCACGGGCATAGGTGAGCTCCACCCGTACCCGTCTCGCCCATTTACCCGTGACCTGACAAGTGGCCTAGCCCAATAGTGAAAAGTCTAGTACCCAACACTCTTAAACCCTAGTCTCCCTAAGTCATTCCCACTTTCTCAGTCTCCAATCCCCAACCACCACACGAAGCATCACTCCAGATCCAGAAATCCCAACTGCCTTCAGCCTCATCCTCCTCCCGGCCAGCTGCATCCCTCGCCCCCACCCGGTCAGTTGCATCCTCGACCACCCACCCGCCGCCCGCCCCCTCCCCCCTACCCACCGCTTGCCGCCCCACCCGCCGCCTCCTCCCGACCACGCCTCGCCCCCCACCTTGTCTCCTCGCCTCCCCACCCCGCTGCTCCTCCTCCTGACCGACACCCCTCGGCCTCCCACCCGGCTACCGCCCCTCGGCCCCCACTTGGTCGCCTGCTCGCTCCCACCCGACCGCCACACCACCATGAAATTTGTAATGTTATTGTACTATCTTGATTTTGCGGTTCTTCTATTTTGATTTTGTTGAATCTCTCCCTGTTGAGTGTTGATCCTTTGAGCCTGGTGATTTGAAGACAGAGAACACTAGATATGATGCTCAAATCAGTGTATTTGGATCTAAGCTTCAAAAGAAAATGGAGCAAGCAAAGATCCGTGTTGCGCCAAGCAAGGCGATTGAGGTAAGTTATTGCTATCAGTTTATGTTACTTTGCAATGTCCAAGATATCCTGTTGATAAAATGTATCATGTGATGCAACCATTGTCTGTTGTCGTATTTCTGATGCTAATAGAGGTTCTTTGCTGAATAGCCAATTTACCTAGATTTCAATTTTACTTTCAATTTTGAACAAATATTGCAGTTTTCTACACTTCAGTTGGATGCTAATTGTAGGTGGATGCTGTTAAGGAGATAGAGTTGTATTAAGATAGTTTGGATTCTATTCCATATATGCCATATCTCTATATGGCATATCCTCATGTACTCTCCTATATATATGACCATTTGGGTCTCATATCTATACACACAATATTCATAACATGGTATCAGAGCTTAGGTTGAAACCCTAACCTCATCTACTTCGCTTCTTCGCCCGGAGGTCGATCTCTCCGGGCGGCCTCTCTCCGACGTCGCCGATCGCCGGCCAGTACGGCTGCCACCACCACTGTCGACGGCCCGCCACTTGGGTTGTTGTTTTCTCTGCCGGTCGTCGTCCGGTCTCACGGGCCGCCTCCGCTCCGGCTCCCGGCCGCGCCGCTCGGAGCTCGTCGCACCACCGGCCCGCGCACTCGGCCGCCGCTTGGGTCCGCGTCCGCGACTCGTGTTGCCGCCCGCAGCCCCTTGGTCCCGTCTGCGCCGACCTCGGATCCGGCCTCCCGCCGTCTCCGTGCCGTCTTCCTCGGCTTCCGGCCGCCCGCCGAGCCTCGCGCCTCACTTTGCCGCCCGGCCACAAGACGCCTCGGCTTCCGGCCCGCGGTAGAGCCGCCTCGGTCGCCATCCCGCACGATCCGGCCTCCACCCTCGACGCGCTTGGCACGCCACACCGACCTCGCCCGCCGCCGCTCAGCGGGCGCCGCCCACCCGCATGCCCGAGCTCGCCGCCGCCACTTGTTTGGGGGTAGGGGAAACCCTACCCCACCTCTTTGGCTGGCTGGGGAGTTTGGCCGGGTGGGCTGGCTAGGGAGTTTTGGCCGGGTGGGCCGAAACTGGCCTGGGCCGGCTGGGGAGATGGATTTTATTTTCATCTGTTTCCTTTTGAGTTAGTCAGTCTTCGAGTTATTTTCCTCGTGAGTCTTCCGTTGCGTCCATCTAAAATCCGTAGTTTCTAATTTTTGTTCGTTCAAGCCGTGTGAGTCCACAAATTTATTGTCAGTCATAGAAGTGTAGGATTTTTATTTTGCTTGACAGCAGCTGCCGCTCTACTATCTGAGCCGCGTGCAGATCGGAGAAATCGTTATGATGCCGCCGCTTCTCTAGCCGCCGCGCGTCCTCTATGCACTACGCTGCCGCCTCTTGGGTTTCGATCTGCGCCGTCATGCATCTATCTATTCCTCTTCGGCTTGATTTGACAGTTTATTCAAAAACTGCACGCAATGAAGACATCATCAAGATTCGGACTTCGGATTTATCTTGTTTTAGTGTCAACTCTTTTCCAAATGCAATGCTATTGCATACACCTTACATTTGAGAGGGGGTGTTAAGGAGATAGAGTTGTATTAAGATAGTTTGGATTCTATTCCATATATGCCCTATCTCTATATGGCATATCCTCATGTACTCTCATATATATATGACCCTTTAGGTCTCATATCTATACACATAATATTTATAACAGATGCTTTGGACAGGATGAGTTATGTTAAGCTAATATCCTATGACAACTTTCATTTCACTAATAGAAGCAGCAAATTTCATGTGGAAGGGGAGCTGTACCAATAATGAGACAGCACCACATTGTAGTCAATTTGATGTAGCACCCAGGTTGCTATCAATAACGTAGGTATATGCAATTTGTAAATGTACTTTCTGGAAAGGAGTTTGGGTTCACCGAACTGGTGTCTTGATGTTTTGTTACAAGTGATGTTTCATCTTTTGATATGATCTGTATCCTCTACAAGGATCTATACTCTAATATTGCTATCTAGTGGTATCGAGACTCTTATCAAGTCAAAACTATGGCTGGTACAGCTGAACTCTGTATAGTTTATACTACAATTTATCTGTAGATCTTACTTTAAAAAAATATATACTATTTAAAATGAGCTACTGTAGCAAACGGCATAAGCCATGAGCGGAATATCCAATGTAAAGGTATGTTTGGAACACAGGTATAGAAAAAAAAATTAAAGGAATTGGATATCTTGGCTGCAGTAAAATGAAAACACCCGGTCTCGAAAGAGTGTTTAATTTGGATGTTTCACGAGAAAAATATAGGAAATAAAAAAAAGGTGTAGCAATTAACACCTCCTCATACTTCAGCAGGTGGTATCTAGTTGTTGAGCAATGCAAAGGAATAAGCATCTGCCAAACAATACGCATGCACTGCCAATATATATTTCTTCCCGAGAGCTTGCTTGTGGGGCATCATTGAGTGACTTATTTTAGGATTTGGTTGGCATATAAGTCCGGGCCGATATTAATCATGAAATGCGCAGCACTCTCAAATTTAAACTACACACGTATATATTTAAGTGACTTTAATTTTTGGCTACAACTTTGAACAAGCAAAGAAGTATTTTTTGAATTAAAAAAATCTTTCAGCTGATTTTGTGCATTACCGCCCCAAAATTCAATGTATTTAAAATTTAAAAAAGCTTCACAAACCACCATTATCACGCGAGGCAGCAAACCTTGTGCGATCAAAATGGTTTTCACAAAAACCAAGAGCCACTGAATCTAGCCAGTTCCGTTGATATATGGTTAAACATACTGCCATGCTTATTTTGACTATTCCGTTGGGCTTTTAGTTTCTAATTTCTTAATTTCATCTTTTTTTCTAGTTTTATGGTTTTTTGCCTCTTTTTTTCGTATTCCTTTACATTGCTCATGATAGGATAATCTTTTTTATTTTAAAATTTTTTAAATTTAATTACGCCAAAAAACCATCAGCTGCTACAGTGTAAAATAAACCTCAAACAGTGAAAATAAGTCATAAGCTATTAAAAAAGCCAAGTGAGCAGGACATGACAACTCTAGCTCCAAATTGTAATATCACAACATATAAAACTACAGATATGATACGCAATCTCACATCAAACTCTATTCTCTATCTACTTTTGCAACTTGCAAATTTATAAACCTCCCCACACCTTGAAAAAGCAAAACCACAAGCAGGTACCTCTGCCCTACCAAAACACCAAATCCATGAGCCAAGTGAATAAACCTGGGGGCACACAGTTTAGCCACAGTGTGCGCGCCCCACTTCCATGCATTCCCTCCCTCCTTTATAAATCCACCACCTTCCACCCCAGCCTTGCACGCACCACCACCCTTTGTTTACCACAACACGGAGATATCCAGTACGTGTAGATACACGAGCACAAACTATGAGACCTGCAGGAATTGACATGCCAAGGGACGGCAGCGGCGGCGCTTCGTCGTCGATGCTGCCGGCTTACGGCCGCGTCCAGCCGCCACCGTTCTGGTCGACGCCCACGCCGTACCTGTTCATCGGGTTCGCGGTGGTGATGGGGCTCATCGCGGTGGCGCTGGTCGTGCTCCTATGCTCCCGCCGCAAGGAGGCCCCCGGCGGCGAGGAGGAGGAGATGGGCCCGGGGGTGATGTCCGTGCGGGTGCTGGCGCCGCTGGACAGGGAGGCGCCCAAGGTGGTGGTCGTGATGGCCGGCGACGACGCGCCGTCGTTCCTCGCCAGCGCCACGCCGCTCGCCTTCGCCGAGGTGGCCAAGGTGCCGCAGACGTATCCGTACGCCGGTGGCAAGGACGCCGACGCCGTGTAGCTAGCTCGCGCCGACATGCGTGCATGTGTCGAATTAAACGGGAGGAGCAATTTTGTTGGAGATTTAATTTTTTACTATTTCTAAATTTTATTTTTTCTAACCTTTTAGCTTATTTGAGTTTTTTGCTGGTTCTTTTTTCGTATTCATCTACATTATCCGTGATAGATTAACCAATTTTTCTATTTTTAATTTATTTTAAATTTAGTTACGCCAAATAAGCCATTATCAGTTATAGTATAATTTTAATCAGTTACAATATAATTTTAATTATAAATCAGTTTATTTTAGCCCAACCGAGCGGGAAGTTAACTTTCTTTTCTCTTTTCTAGTTTTGTGACGTGCAATGATATGATGCAACGTTGTTCTTGTGCCTGTAGTTGCCGCAAATGCAAATATGCTAATTTGGTCACATAATTTCCTGTTTTCTAAGGGGGTTTGCAAGGTTATGAGATGGTCCGTTTGAAACGTGAGAATTTTCTCGTACCATTTCTTGTCAAAATTCTGTGCTCCAAATATACAAGATCGAAACCATAGATTTCTCGTGGCAAATGTGAATTGAGAGGAAAGCTTCAGAATTTTGTTATCTTTAAGTAGTTTTAACATTAATTTGGAAGCTCTGTAATTAAGTTCAAGCTTATCATCAATTAGCAAGTGATCACATTATCCTTTTTAAAGAGAAGGAAGGCTCTCTTATCAGTATTATATGTAGATTAATTAATTGATCGCGCCTAAAATGAGACGAAAGCTTTGCGACGAACGTGTGCTTTGATTTGGAAGCTTTGTAATTAAGCGCGAGCTTATCATCAATTAGCAAGTGATCACATTATCTCGGTCGCTTTCCTCTCCTTTTCCTTTGCTTTTCAAAGAGAAGGAAAGCACCATGTCTCTGCCTACCGAGTCACTAAGCACTATCGCATCACTTCCCATCGGAAATTCCAAATCCAAAGAAACTACTATAAAACTACAGATATGATATGTGTGTAATAATGACCAGCGTGGCCCGTTCTTTTTAGTTTATATCTTCTAGCTTTCTCTAAATAAATAATAGTTTTTCTGTTGTCATTTCAAAACGGCTTATCAGAATAACTTTTTTAAAATAACTTATCGGTATTCGATTCGTTTGCATAAACGCTTCCTATAAGATTAGAAACCATCGGGCGCGGCTAAAAAGAATGCACCTAGCTAGTGTCAAAGCTAACTAGCTCAGCGCACCAAGTCTGCCTTACGGTAGAAACGCACTTTCTGAATTTGGCTACGCCTAAATTGCATGTAGTACAACGAGCAAGAAATGGAAACTAGAGCGTACTGTTGTTCCTGTCAGTTAACAGTGCTACCTCTATGAGAAAAGGCAGAGCAAATAAAAAAAAGGATAATCAAAGGACGAGACATAAATTTAACGTAAAAAACTATTATGAAAAACCATAGGCATACACTATTGAGGAGAGTTACAAAGTATAGGATTTTATAGTGAATGGTAGTTACAAAGCATGGAATTTTATAGCGAGTCATTAACTCAATCTACAAGGGTATAAATAAGAGAGTACAAAATAACTTGAGATTGAATATGAAAACAAATCCGAAAAAATGACATAATGGGCCCTCTGATACCACAAAATCATTCTTTCATCATCGTGAAACAGAATTCAAATCACATAATCAACAACCTCTTATATACACACACGTGCACTTATACGAACTATACGTACTCTTCATGTCCTGCAGTTGTATATATACTACTTGTCAAAGTTGTCATATCCGAAAGTTCTTCCACACTGAATCCACAGAAATACAATTAATTCTAGTGAAAAGTTCTTTTTCAATGAAATTAACAAAAACAACACGTATTAGCATGGCGTCGGGAACGGCACGGCTTGGAAGTTGGGCTGGCCAGGGGCACAGGCATCGGCGAGGGGCCAGGACAGGGGCGCTGGCGCCGGGGAGGGACCTCTCGATCGGTGCTTCACACGCGACGACCGGAAGGAGCTCAGCTCCTGCGTTGATTGGTTGGAGCCGAGGCGTTCGGCCCAAAAAGTGGCTTTAGAGCCTGGCCAAATGCATGCTAAGTGAGTATGTAAATGGCACTGGGCCAGATCAAGGCCAGGCCGAAAATCATCTCCTACTCTTGTACTAGCTTATGGCCTTTTCCGCTAGGAGCTTCGCCACATCCTACGTGGCCGGCCTCTCGCCCCTCCTCTCTAGCATTTTTGCCAGTGTCGAGTGGACAAAGGATATGTGGTCTTTCATAAGTAACTTCAAATTTTTTTTAGCTTCTTCTATATTTTTATCTAGATTAAGTTATTGTAGCTTTATTCTTGGTGAGTTGTCCGTCGGATTTCTTTTACCCATAATAGGTTTTGCTATACCAACGCGCCTAGCCGACGACCATGACTCTTACACCAAAAAAAGTACACCAAGGTGAGTTGGTTTTAAATAAATCTTCTCTGTTTTTTTCCGACGAACAACACCGCTACCGAGATGCATCACACATGCCCTACACATCTATGGAGATATTTGACAATCTATTTCCCGCTTTCATGATCGTCAGCAATCATGTTGACGTTGCAAGATCTGGAGTTTTCGCCAAGGAAGGTCAAGAAGTTCAATACGTTCATCGATTCAATGACTTGCTGATAACAAGTACTTCATTGGATATCTTCAATGTAAAAGGTAGGTACTCACGTACTTTATCACTGTGTTATTAATATAAATTAGAGAATTTTTCTACAAAAATCTAACAGTCATTTCCCTATATCCGAAAGAAATACTCCATTTCGATCTCAAGCTGGCTCTAAACTCCTCTGCAAAAAAGTAGGCTCTAAACCAGTTACTGCAAGTGAATAGCATATGTTCTGTTGGCAACACACACCATCTAACATACATGCCATCACAAAACCCCTTACTTAGCACCAAACAATAAATTAGAGAGGTCTTGAGAATCTGAGAATCAAACTCACAACCTCCACGTACACAAATTTTGGTACAAGTGTGATTGAGGGCCTGTTCATATAGATTTTTGGTTTTAGTTTATGAATAGTAACAGCTTATAGAGAAAATTATGGAGAGATACTCTGTGTAATTTTAGTCGATATAAATAAAGTTGTTACATTTTGTACTACAATCGACTAGTAAACTCGGTTTTAAAAAATTATTATGTTAGGCACTGTAAAAAAAAGCTATTATGGACCATGAGGGGAGCTCAGCCAGTGTGTTGTTTGTGTTGTATGCTCCTACAACCAAGATGCATGCGAGCCCCGTCAACCCCCTGTAACGCCCCTATTTTTGGGAATATGGATGTCGTACTACCCGCAACAGCCTAGGAGTTCAGTTGCGGATAGAAGGAGTATCATGTCTGCTCATGAACAATTAAAAGAAGTTAATTTGATTAAAATAAGATCTAATGGTCAACTTTAGAAACAAACGTGCGTCTAAGCCTAATTTACCTTACATTCAAAAGAATTGAAGAAAACTCCACAGGAACGCTTAAGTGCGGTCACATCCCTAACACGAAAACTTGCAACATTCTCCTTTCCTCTGGTATCTGTTGTAGTGAAAACGTTGCAAGACTGAGTACAATCAATCGTACTCAGCAAATCACATGGGAAAAATATTGTATAGCTACTTGCTAGGATTCTCAAGTGAAGGGGAATGGTTGTTTCATTCTGATATGTGGATGTAGCTTTGTTTGTCAATATTTTCAAATACAAAAGAATAATTACTTAAGGATTTGGGGTTTCAAAACTTAGTTAATAGACCTCATCATTTTTTTCAACTCATTTCCAAATCTACTTATGCCTCGCTGTTGGAATCACCTATGAACATAGCTTCTTTTACCGGAAGCACGATGTATTCGAGATACTATTGTGATTACTCCATAGAGTTGCCCAGCTTTACCCACAAGCTTTCTTAACCTTCATGACTGAGTTAAGTAAACAATGTCATTTCACTGCTCATCTCTTTATATAGGCTCTACCCCGGTAGGCCTCCAACTCAGACCCAGGTATCCGTCGACACGGCCAGATATCTTCTGCCTGTCCTGAGAGAAGTTTACCGTTGTCCACTATGGTTTTACCCCCTCCCATACCAACATTTCTCACTCTTGTAGAGATTCAATCGATTTAAGCAGCTACTAGACCAGGTTTGACAAGTCAAAATGTGTGGTTGGACGATCACTATGTTCTTTGCTCAGTATAAGGTCATCCTTATTTGTCCAACTTTATCAACACTTCACTCTGAGACATTAACTGTACAAACCTCCACCCTAGGGTAAGGTCGTGGACGAAGGTCACCTGGTAGCTTTCCACTAGACCCCCTTACCCTAGACCTCAATCCTAGGGTAAGGTCGTGGACGAAGGTCACCTATTGGCTTCCACTAGACCCCCTTACTCTAGAGCCGCTTCAACAATTCTACGGGCTAACAGCCAACACATGGTTATCATGATAATCAATTCCCAAGAAACACTTTAACAAAATTACTGACAAAAAGATATGTTAAACAATAGTATGAAATAGTTGAGTTTCCTACACCACCATGGTTATTTAAGTAGTAGATTTAGCATTACTAAGTCTTGTCAAGGTGAATATGGCCATCAAAGTAAACATGGCTTTTTCAGTAGTAGGATGTAACTAGGTATCATGTCATTCTAAAAATTTTATTGTACATAAAATATCAGCGCTCAAATAAAAAATAATAGAAATACTGACAATTAAATAATTAACGAAATGTAGGTTCAACATGAACAAAAACATGTGACTTGTCTTCTTCCTGTTGTTCTTGATCTTCTCGACCGACTTCAAGCTTGCTTCATTTGCTTTTGCTGCCCTTCGGTTGACCAACTCGCTTGGTCCATTCACTAGCGTAGAAAACGGGGTCAAACAAGTTCCTGCCTTGCAGAATGCAAGTTGGGAAGAAAATGCAATTGAATAACAAGCAAAGACATAAAAAGAAATGGGTTGGGTGGTTGGAGTTCAACAATGGTTGGATTG
The DNA here is from genome assembly GCA_036346245.1 of Bonia amplexicaulis. Lineage (NCBI taxonomy): Eukaryota > Viridiplantae > Streptophyta > Magnoliopsida > Poales > Poaceae > Bonia > Bonia amplexicaulis. Next base: position 3,500,444 of record CM070738.1, on the reverse strand, counting down.
GCTGACAGGATTAGAGTTGGACCAGATAGGCTCGGGACAGTCAAAAGGGTTATAAACGTGTTGGATGGATTTTGGAAAGTGGAGAATTGATTTTAGAATAGTGTGAGTTTAGATTTTATCAAAACTTGATTTGACAAAACAGAGATCGAAAATGGATTCATGGGGGTCGAAACGGTCAAAACAGAGGTATTTGTGATTTTAGGGTTTCAGATGAACAGTGACGGGTTTGATATTGTTCATTACAGGTTTTATTGTTCGTACTCGGAGAACTTTATGAGTACTTGGTGGTCAGAGGTATTGGTGGAGCTGAAAGATGTGGTTGTAACCGGGTGAAAGATCAAGCTCCGGTTAAGTTGGTTTTGGTGTTAATGACAAATATCATAATGTGATTTTAATGATAATATCATATATCATTATGTTGTTTTAATGATATTGACAAATGCATATATGAGACTAATATGTTTGTTTAAGTTTATTTATGATTAGTCTCAGTTGGATGGAAAGGTGAAATCAAAAGAGGTATGCATTCGAAATTATTCTCTCATATATTAAAGCATTCCTTAGATCCAAAATATAGATTGAACTCCACAAATTGTACAAAATGAATATGTGCATATGTATTCAATATACATACTTGTATGCATACATTTAGGGGGAGCTATCTATATATTTTGGAGTTTCATAAGTATTGATCCATGCTTCTCTAAATATTCATATTTGGGATCTTTACTTTGAAATACATTGTTGGGGATATATATAACTTGTGTAGTTCATATATACTCAAGTGTAATCGGGTTGTCAACTAACATCTCCATTATATGTTAATGGTTGAATAGTCAAATGACAACCGGATAAGTAAGCCTTGTGCTTATCTAAAGAGTATACAAATTGTTGTGTACAAGTTGTATACACACAAATCAATTTCATATCTCATGATATGTTGAGATTGTCATGAATTACCAAAAAGGGAAGATTGTTGAATCTTGTCCCTCCATTATGTGTTAATGGTGAAGTTTGGTAATTGATGACAATTGTTTTGTGGACTAACGGTTTCCATGAGTTGGATGAATAGGTTAGGTTCCACAAATGAGGATGACTTGGGATGACTTCATGTGTTGAAGATCATCAAGTCAAAATGCGAGAAAAAGATAGATTCATGAGTTGAATGCTATCAAGAAGATGAAGACTTCATGCGTTGAAGGCCATCAAGGAAATCATGTGTTGATCAAGCAAAGACCATCATGTGTTGATGGAGTTGATGTGAAAGATGCATTATGTGTTAATGCATATCAAGTTGTTGACCCGAGGTAAAGGTATGACTAGCTAGGGCTAAGGATGTGTTCCTAGTCTTTTACCGGTCTTGGTGTTTGGTTGGAAGACCGGATTGCTAGTATAGGTTGCCGTACTATTAAGAGGGGTCATGTCTAGTAGTTTGAGTCTCATCATGTGTTGATGGCTCATCCTCACCTCGCTAGCTCAAATTGACATAAGACTTGTATTTGCGAATGTGTTTTGCAAATAGTTGAAGCTCATGTGTTGAACATCTTTGCAACATGGGACTATGCATTGCGAATGCGTTTGCAAGTGCTTGAAGTCCATGTTTCTATTCTTTGTAATATGATGCTTAGATTTGCAAATGTGTTTTGCAAATGGTTGTAGCTCATATTTAATCTTTGCGTCATGATTTCAAAAGTGTGCAAATGTGTTTTGCAACTTGTTGGAAATCATGTGTGATCCTTGTGTGCATGATATCATAGTTTGCGAATGTGTTTTGAAAAATCTGTTGAGATATCTGCACTGCTCAGAAAAATCGGAAGTACCGGCTTTGTGTAAGCGGTACTACCGGTGAGCGGAAGTACCGGCATGTGTTGAGCGGTACTACCGGCTCCCGGAAGCTCCGAACCCCGAGCGGAGCCTTTTTTCCAGAGAGCGCCAAGTTTGGGCTCGACTCGAGCGGAAGTACCGCGCCGACTTTGCGGTACTACCGTCGAGCGGTACTACCAAGCAAAGTGAACGGCGGTACTACGCGCCCGACCGTGTAACGGCTAGTTCGTAAGCTCGCATAGCCGTTAACACGTCGTAAGTGTAAGCGGTACTACCGGCCGTTGGCCGGCGGTAGTTCCGCTCGTCCTGAATTTTTCAGGACTTTGCTCCAACGGCTAGTTTTTTGGTGTGGGGTATTTATACCCCCTTGAGGCCGGTTGGAGATGTTGCTGGTGTATTCATGTGTTGACCCTTGAGCTAGTTTGAGGTTTTCCACTCTATTGTGCATGTGTTGCACTTTGTGAGAAAGGAGAAGAGGACTAGAGTGCATGTGTTGCCTCTAGGTGAGGACTTTGTGTCCAGCGAGCTTGTGCATCCGTTGCACGTGGTGAGAGTCAAGCGAAGGACTTGGCTTATTACTCTTGGAGTTTACCGACTCCTAGACGGCGTTGGAGGCGTCGTGCGCGGTGATCTTCTCAACGAAGGTTGTGAGAAGGCCCGGCAAAGTTGTGAAGGTTGGAGCTCACCTACCCGGAGCGGGAAAGAGCTACCACTAGTGGATTGAGGTGTTTCGGCTTAATTTGTGGAGCCGGTCCGATTTGTCCGGGCTAACCTCAACGTGGATTAGGGGAGAGCGGTAACTCTCCGAACACCACGGTAAAAAGAGACCGTGTCAAACTGTGGTTTGTTTCCTTGTTCCCTATTTACATTCAAACAATTTACATTCATAGAATTAAATTGATTGCTTGTATACCTAGGATTGCAAACCTTGACCTAGGATAGAATTTGGTGTACTTAGACGATATTCTTGTTATAGGCGCTATTTGAGCTAAACTAATTTGATTTAAGCTTCCGCATTGTATACTTGGTTTAGGCAAATAGAAAAGGTCTTGAATTGCTATTAGCAATAAAGTGTAGAGAACTTTTAAGACCGCCTATTCACCCCCCTCTAGTCGGCCACCTCGATCTTACAAGAAGTGGTATCAGAGCTTGGTCTCTCATATATTAGACTTAACCGTCTAGAGAGTAAAGGATGGCGACTAGTGGGTTTGTGCACCTAGATGAACCACCTCACTTTAATGGTCAAAATTATGACAATTGGAAAATCCGCATGATTTGTTATTTTAAGGCCATGAGCCTAAATATATGGCGGATTGTAGATGTGGGCTTTTCTCCTCCAAAGAATCCTCTTGCTCTAACAATTGAGGATGAGAAATGCTCACATCTCGACGCTCAAGCAACTAACGCTTTATTTAGTGCTTTGAGTGTAGAGGTGTTCAACACAATATGCAATCTCAATAGCGCTCATGATATGTGGATGAAAATTCAAGACAAATATGAAATATCCACATCAAGTGATGAAGATTGCATACAAGAGTGGATGTCGGGAGAAGAATGCTCAACTTCTAGCTCCGACGATGATGAATCCACCATTCCCTCCACATCAACTCAATGTCTCATGGCAAAAGGTAACAAGAAGGTAAATTTCGATGATAATCATGATGAACCTTCATATGATGAGTTGATGGACATGTTAGAACAATTAAACGAATTTCTTGGAAAGGAGAAAGCTAAATTTAAGATTTTGAAGAAAGAATATGTCTCTCTTCAAAATAATTATGATGTGTTAAAAGAGGAACATGAAATTGTCCTTCTCAAGGAATATTCTAAACCAAATGTGGATATAGGCATAACTTGTAATTTAATAGATGATTTGCCATGTATAAGTTCTACTTCTTGCAATTCATCTAAAATTAGCGTATCAACATCATGTGATGATTTGCTAGAAATTCCTTGTTGCTCAAAAATAGATGCTATCACTTCCTCTATGCATGTTGAGACTAATCTTGTAGAGGAAAACAAAGAGCTCAAGGCCCAAGTCACAACTTTGAAAAATGACTTGGAAAAGAGTTATAAAGGGAAGGCCTCTCTTGACAAAATTTTGGGTAGTCAAAAATTGTCAAATGACAAGAGAGGTATAGGTTTCATCTCCAAGAAGGAGAATAGCAAGACAAGGCACAATGCAAGATACACGAAGAAAGTCATGTGCCATGGTTGCAATAAGACGGGTCACTTCGCCTCTAAGTGCCCCAACAAGATGGAAAACAAGATAAATCCATCAATAAAGAGGCAAACCGGCAACAAGCAAGGCAAGAAAATAAGAAGAGGTCATAATTGCCGTACTTGCTATAATTGCCGGGAGAAGGGACATTTAAGTAAGGATTGTTCCAAAGGTATCATTCCTAAGCCTTCTCTATTCAATGAACAATATTTGCTTAGGAAAGATAAAAATAGCAATGTGTTTGCTATAAATGTTAGTTCACAAAAATTAAATGTTAGGGCCATTTGGGTGCCCAAATGTATTGTGACTAATATTAATGGACCCAACCAAGTTTTGGGTACCAAAATGTGCTTAAAAGCTTAATAGGTACTTGGAGATGCATTGGAGACTTGGCTAATTGATAAAGAGGTGAATTTCACCATATGCAAAATGAAAGCCAAGTTTGAGGATAATCTTGCCACATCATCAACCAATGCCATCGCGGTAACAAGTATCTACATTTGTTGTATTATAGCCCTTAGCCTTGTGTAGGTTGCATTTCATGAAAATCATTTAAAAGAGGTTTCTCTTGCTCTTGTGCTTAAATTTCATAATTATAATCTTGAGCAAGATGTAAGTGGCACATTAAGGGGGAGTGTTAAATCATATTCATGTATACTACATCCCTAAGTGTGCCCATATTAATTAAGTGCTAGAATTGTTTTTCAAATTTGAGTCATTTAGCCAAAAGTCAAAATCTTGAAATAATAAGTATATCTTTGAAAAACTAGTTGAAAAATATATATAAATGCATTTTAAAGGTTTTGGCTTTAGAAAAACTTATTTCAAGTAAAATTGAGTTTGCAACCCAAAATTATCAATCTAGTATCTTGTTTTGGCTTTAAACTCAAAAATTTGCTAAAATCAATTCTAAAAGGAATTTGAAAATGTGTTCAATACCAAAAACCTAGAGTTGGCTATTTAAACATTATTGGTATTCAAAAGTTTTTCAAAAAGCCAACTAAACAAAAATTATTTGGTTTTGAAACTCATCCAAAATATTGAGTTGACATATGTGGTCACTATCTAGCACTTAGTGAGTTTTGCCATTTGAGCTTAATCTATTGACATATATTAGCTCACAAGGGTATTTACAACTCATACATAAAATTGAATGTTTAAAAATACCCCAAATGCTCATTTTTGCATTCTTGTGAAAATTATTGAAAATGAGCTTGTTTTGGAAAATTAAAAGCTTAATTTGTTAAAAACTATATTAAAAAGAATTTTAATCTTGGCTGATAGTTGGAAATGCTCCACAAGTAGTTTTTGTTTTTATGTGAAAAACTTTGGAGCAAAATACAACAATATATCAAACCTCTCCTCTGAAAATCAAAATTCTTGGCGTGCTCCCAGAATTTTCGGAACTACCGGCAGTCAGTCTGCGGTACTTCCGGTTGTCGGAACTACCTAAGGTGATTCTCACAGTACTTCGATATTTCGGAGAATGGTGATTTGATTCAAAATTTGATCTCTAATTTCCTCACCATTTCATTTGCTCCTCTTGGTCAAGTTGATCCTTGTTAATCACAGCTAGCTACCCTCAAGTATTTATTGACTCCATATGCTATTTTTCTATTTCTCTGATTCTTTCTCATTAAAATGGCATCCTCCTAAAGAGTGGTAGACGTTTTAGTCATCTTGACCTCAGCGTGTGCTTCACTCCTATCTTTACAAATGACATCATCCATATCCTTCAAGTAGTATCCTTTAATTGTGAAAATTAAGTGGTATGCTTATTTCCTCCAAATGATATCTTTTGGATTGATATCCTTTTATTCTTGGCAAGCAAATATTTCTTTACCAAGCTCTTCACATATATGATATCATTGATTTCCAAGTGATATTATTTTCAAGTGGTATCTATTCTTTTGACTTGGTATCTCTTTCCTTTGGAAAATAAGTGGTATCCTTTTTCCTTCAAAGTGGCATCTTTCGAAGTGATGTCATTTTTCCTCTTGCCGAGACAATCCTTGCGAGATACAAGTGGTTTTCACCTATGATATCATTTTCTTTTAAGTGGTATCCACCTTGACAAGTGGTGTATCTTCTAATGATATCATACTCCTCCTCCAAGTGCTATTTCAAGAAACATCTTTTGTACAAGTGGTATCTCTTCATTAAATCAAGTACATTTGGTGCCGTGTATGCTCTCAAAATAGTACAAGTGGTATCATGGTTTCTACAATTGAAATTAACTATGCTTGATATCACCCATGTTTACAAGTGATATTTTCTCACAAGTGATTAGAAGAAAAGGGTTAAATCAAAAGGAGGAAGAGATAAGAAAAGAGGAGAAAAATAAAGAGGAGAATCCTTTGTATGTCAAAGGAGAAGAAAAGAAGAAAGTGCCAAGAGACCTTTGTGTAAGGGAGTTTTTCTTTGTGAAAAATATATACAATACTTTTGTGCTTACTAAAACAAAAAGGGTAAAATATTATTGGAAAAACTATTTTACTTATTTGCCCAAAATTGCTTTATGTCTTGTGAATGAATGTGTTTCATTCTCATGTGCTTCTTTTGGTATTCATGGAGTCATAATCAAATGATATGCAAGATTTCATTTTCAAAAGAGCCTCTTTGGTCAAAAATAAAAAATCTTGTTTTAAAAGGCTAAATATTGTGAAAAACTAAATAAAAGTACTCAACTATATATTTCAAATGTTTTCAAAGCCTTTTGAGTAAAAATTTCTATTTTAGAAATCAAAAGGAAGATTTGGCCCCAAAAGAATCTTACATGATCTTGTTTTTGAATTAAATGACATATTTCTCTAAATTATAATCTATTGAGTATTTGAAAAAGTGGTCAATACAAAACTCAAAGGGTTGGTCATTTCAAAAATTTCTCTAGTTCAAAGCTTTTGCAAAAGACCAATCATTGAAAAGTTATATTCATTTGAATCTCATCCAAAAACTACAATTGACCCAAAATGACATATTCTTGCATATAATGAGTTTAGCTATTTGAGCAAGATTTCTTTGAGTATCTTGGCTTAATTTAGTATTTATAACTCATATGAAGCTAAGAAAGCAAAGTACTCCACGAAAATCCAATTGGTTTAAATTTTAAGCTCTTGATGCAAAATCAATTCCTTCTCTTGCTCTCAAAGCGCATTTTGGCATATCTTTTGATTGGAGAAGTATTTTTCAAAAATTCTTGTTGGAAAAGGTCACACATAGCATCAAGTTCATATCTGCAAAATTTGAGAGCATTTCAAGTTAATTTGAAAAAGTTTTGACCTTTTCTCTCTTTAGCAAAATTGCTGAAAATTCAGAACTTCCATAATTCTGAGCCGATTTATGATTTTTGTATCTTAAAATGGGTTCAGATTTAAAGGAAGCCACAATAAGTAAAATTGATCCTCAATAGTTGTTATTCATTGTCAAATTTTCTCAGAATTTATAAAGAGCATTTGATCAATTTTCCAGCTGTCTCTAGAAGCTAAAGTGAGATGTAAAAGTCTGAAATTTCAGACTTTCAGATTTCTGAAAATTCATGTTTTGAGCTGATTTATGATTTTTGTATCTTTAAGTGTGCTCATAATCTGAGGTAGATGCAATTGTGACTTTTTATCCTCAGATATTACTCTATGCTGACAAATTTTCTTGGATTTATTGGATATTTGTAAGTCAGTTTTTCAGAAAACTTTTGAAGGCCACTTGGAATACAAAATCTGAAATGGTCCAAATGCTACAAGTGTTTCATATACAAGTGGTGTCATATCAAGTGATATTATATCAAGTGACATAAAGCCTTCAAGGAGCTTAAATGAGTAAGATTATTTGAATGTGTTTCAAATATCTTTAGTTATTTTAAGTGGTATCTATTGGTCATTTACATTTAGTTTCATATTCCTTCATGACCATATTATGTTGGATTAAATTGGTATCAAGCTCCTCACTTCTTAAGAGCATATCATGGACTCTTAATTGGTATTAAAGTCCTCATAATATCTCCTTTCATAGCTTAACTTGTATTCTTCCCTTATTTTTAATGATAATCAATGCTATTCGGTGATTATTACCTCTTTTTGGTGTTTAATGCCAAATGGGGGAGAAATTTGTGATAATAGCCTTGAATATTTGAGAATTTGTGATAATGACAATTGGGGGAGAATTAATAGCTTTGGATAATAGAATAATAGAAATGCTAATGCTAGTGAGGGAGAAATGTGATAATATATTTCTTGAGTAGAAATTAAATTTTTTTGATGAATATTGCTTTCACCTTCTCTCATGCGCTTATTTCATATCATTTGGTCATATTCACCAATGTGCTATTATCATAAATGAATTTGTCATCAATCACCAAAAAGGGGGAGATTGAAAGATCAAGCTCCGGTTAAGTTGGTTTTGGTGTTAATGACAAATATCATAATGTGATTTTAATGATAATATCATATATCATTATGTTGTTTTAATGATATTGACAAATGCATATATGAGACTAATATGTTTGTTTAAGTTTATTTATGATTAGTCTCATTTGGATGGAAAGGTGAAATCAAAAGAGGTATGCATTCGAAATTATTCTCTCATATATTAAAGCATTCCTTAGATCCAAAATATAGATTGAACTCCACAAATTGTACAAAATGAATATGTGCATATGTATTCAATATACATACTTGTATGCATACATTTAGGGGGAGCTATCTATATATTTTGGAGTTTCATAAGTATTGATCCATGCTTCTCTAAATATTCATATTTGGGATCTTTACTTTGAAATACATTGTTGGGGATATATATAACTTGTGTAGTTCATATATACTCAAGTGTAATCGGGTTGTCAACTAACATCTCCATTATATGTTAATGGTTGAATAGTCAAATGACAACCGGATAAGTAAGCCTTGTGCTTATCTAAAGAGTATACAAATTGTTGTGTACAAGTTGTATACACACAAATCAATTTCATATCTCATGATATGTTGAGATTGTCATGAATTACCAAAAAGGGAAGATTGTTGAATCTTGTCCCTCCATTATGTGTTAATGGTGAAGTTTGGTAATTGATGACAATTGTTTTGTGGACTAACGGTTTCCATGAGTTGGATGAATAGGTTAGGTTCCACAAATGAGGATGACTTGGGATGACTTCATGTGTTGAAGATCATCAAGTCAAAATGCGAGAAAAAGATAGATTCATGAGTTGAATGCTATCAAGAAGATGAAGACTTCATGCGTTGAAGGCCATCAAGGAAATCATGTGTTGATCAAGCAAAGACCATCATGTGTTGATGGAGTTGATGTGAAAGATGCATTATGTGTTAATGCATATCAAGTTGTTGACCCGAGGTAAAGGTATGACTAGCTAGGGCTAAGGATGTGTTCCTAGTCTTTTACCGGTCTTGGTGTTTGGTTGGAAGACCGGATTGCTAGTATAGATTGCCGTACTATTAAGAGGGGTCATGTCTAGTAGTTTGAGTCTCATCATGTGTTGATGGCTCATCCTCACCTCGCTAGCTCAAATTGACATGAGACTTGTATTTGCGAATGTGTTTTGCAAATAGTTGAAGCTCATGTGTTGAACATCTTTGCAACATGGGACTATGCATTGCGAATGCGTTTTGCAAGTGCTTGAAGTCCATGTTTCTATTCTTTGTAATATGATGCTTAGATTTGCAAATGTGTTTTGCAAATGGTTGTAGCTCATATTTAATCTTTGCGTCATGATTTCAAAAGTGTGCAAATGTGTTTTGCAACTTGTTGGAAATCATGTGTGATCCTTGTGTGCATGATATCATAGTTTGCGAATGTGTTTTGAAAAATCAGTTGAGATATCTGCACTGCCCAGAAAAATCGGAAGTACCGGCTTTGTGTAAGCGGTACTACCGGTGAGCGGAAGTACCGGCATGTGTTGAGCGGTACTACCGGCTCCCGGAAGCTCCGAACCCCGAGCGGAGCCTTTTTTCCAGAGAGCGCCAAGTTTGGGCTCGACTCGAGCGGAAGTACCGCGCCGACTTTGCGGTACTACCGTCGAGCGGTACTACCAAAAGTGAACGGCGGTACTACCGCCGACCGTAACGGCTAGTTCGAAGCTCGACATAGCCGTTACATACGTCGTGTGGAGCGGTACTACCGCCGTGGGCGGCGGTGAGTTCCGCTCGTCCCGAATTTTTCAGACTTTGCTCCAACGGCTAGTTTTTGGTGTGGGTATTTATACCCCCTTGAGGCCGGTTGGAGATGTTGCTGGTGTATTCATGTGTTGACCCTTGAGCTAGTTTGAGGTTTTCCACTCTATTGTGCATGTGTTGCACTTTGTGAGAAAGGAGAAGAGGACTAGAGTGCATGTGTTGCCTCTAGGTGAGGACTTTGTGTCCAGCGAGCTTGTGCATATGACTACGAAGACCGAGCACTCAGTGTGGCCATGACCCACAGCGCAGTCGTAAACTGTGTCATGGTTGTAAGCCATAGCGTGGTCGACAGCCACACCGTGGTCGTAAACCACAACGTGGTCGTAACGACAATGTGGTCGTAAACCACAAAGTAGTCGTAACGACAACGTGTAGCCGAGTGCGAAGATCGGACGGTGAACGGGGTACTGCGGAGATTGGACGACGTCCGAGCAGCTACGGAGATCGAGTTGCGTCTGAGTGGTTCAAAAGATCGGACGGTAATCGAGCGGTCCAAGCGCATCGGACGGTGTTCGAGTGGTTCAAGCGCTGAACTCAAAAGTGGAGCGGTCGAAGCCCTCTCGATTACAACGTGGTTGGAGGGTTCAAGTAGAGGAGCGGCCGGAGAACTCAAGCAGAGGGGCGACCGGAGAATCCGTGGTCGAAACAACAACAAGCGACAACGAGAGGGTTCTTGGTGCCACGAGGATTCCATTTTCGATGTTGGTTGAGATTGAGAGGCGGCGGTTTTGGCTGGCAATGAGGAGCGGTTCCGTAGGCAGGGGCATGGCACAAGGTCGCTCCATTAGAGTTCCGGCGGGGTGCTAGGGTTTTTAACCATCTACGGGACAAGGCGAACTCAGCGGTAGAAGCGGCTTAGGCTGGGATAGCTCAAGTTGAGCTATCCTCGGTGAGGTCCCTTCCGCCGGCAAGGGCTCACGCCGCTAGAGCTCTAGAGTTATGCTCGTGCTAAGGCGAGTTCGATAGTGTAATGAAGATGCTTTGGGGATGCTGAGGACAAAAGCAATTGAATTTTTATTGAGAAACGAAGGAGACTTCAAAGAAGGGCTCGCCGACGCAGGGAGACAACGTCAACGGCGATGGCGAGCGAGGGAAAGCAATTGGCTGCTCGGAAAGGTTATGTGGAGTGGGACGAAGCTCTTGGTAGTGGCAATTGAACCTTAAAGGCAGCACTGGGCGGTGACGACAGTAAAGCGGTTCAATGTGTCTCTTGCGCAAGGACGGGGAGAGGTAGCGTCGCGCAGAGGAGCAGGGAGGTGGCACTGGCTTCCTGCAAGCGCTGACGAGGGAGTGAAGGCTGCGGTACGACACGGGCATATGCGACAAGGAAGAAAGGCGATGCGCCGCGGTGGGGAGAGAGCACGGGCACGAGCCAGCGGCGCGCGAAGCGAGGAGGAAAACAGAGTTGGTGGCTGATGGGCGAGACCCGGTGTCAGCTCGATTTGGACGCGCGGGCGGAGGCGGCCGCAAATTTGGGCGACGACGGCACGGTGCGTGGAGGCGGTTGAACAGGGAGGCGGTGGGGAGGCGGCGGTGCACGAAGGCACCAGCGAAGAGGACAAGCGTGAAGCCAAAAGAGGAAAGCGATTCTCAAAGGATTTGCCAAATTGGGAAGGAAAAAATAAATTCAAAAGAAAATAAAAAACTTTTAAAATTTTGAAAATTTGGGTTATTTCACCAACCCCCCATCCTTCACTTCTTTCTCTCGCCGCCCGTATGAAGGGAGCCAGGTTATCATAAAAAAAATGTCCCATCTGGTTTTATGTGCGTTTTGTGAGCTCCATGAATGTAGTTTCTTTTTTGTCGCTGGGAAATCAGAGACGCGAGAGAGTAAGAGCATGCTTGGTTTATCGTCACAATTGTTAGCCGCTACTGTTGTCGCTTGTAGCTCTTTGCGATGTATCTACATCGTGCACAGTAGAATCTAAAAATGAGAGATCTAAGGTGATGCCCCAACTCACTTATAGCTGTGTTTTTTTACTTGTAACTGAAATTGCTGTTAGTCTAAGAAAAAAATTGAGAATTTTGAGAAAGTTGAAAAAAAATGTTATATCGTTACGGACAATATAAAGGAATAAAGAGAAAAGGCAAAAAAAGCTAAAATAAATCAAAATTAGAAACCGATATATTCTAAATAACTTTTAACTTAAATAAATTGAAAGAAAAAATGGAAGCTGAACTGTTTAGAGTTGTCTAAGGTGCCGCTCATTTGGCCTGAAAAATAGTGGCTTATGTCTGAAATGACACTGTAACTGAAGATGGATTATTTAGCATAATTAAATTTAGAAAAAAATAAAAATAGAAAAAAACAAGTTAGCCCATCACGAACAATGTAAACGAATACGAAAAAAGAACCGGCAAAACAGCTCAAAAAAGCCAAAAAAACAAAAAAGATAAAATTTATGAATACTAAAAAATAAATTTAAAAAAAAAAGAAATTTGCACTACTTGGAGCATGTGCATTTGTTGGAGATCAGCCGGCATCCATCCATTACACAAAAAAACCGTTGAGTTGACCCTCACGATGTGATCTGTGCCGCAGCCGATGGATCGGATGGAGAAGCAATGCATTTCTTTAGTTGATCAGCTCTTCGCCGGACACTCCAATGGCCTTGGGATTCAAGGTGCATCAAATGGGATGTATCTTCATGCTAATTTTGACAGATATGAACTGAATTTCTCTCTTGTTTCAAAAGATGAGCTGATTTTTTTTGAAGCAATTCTAATTGGATAAGTGACTGGTGTCAGGTTCTAGTACAGTTGGTTTGGCCCTTGCTGTTTTGATCTGATCGTATTGCTCTAAAATTTGTACCCAAGTTTGTTATTTGGAATGTCTTAAAAGCACAGCCAGAAATGTGCGTCAAATTGTCAATTATCTTAATCACATCAGATTGTGCGAGAGACTGTCAGCTAATATCTGACAGTGTTTTTTGGTCTCTTCGTTCCACAATAGAATGTCGGATGGTTACTAGGGAGCTCTGCAAACTTCCGTCGTTCTTTACCGCTGTTCTTTTTGGAAAGATCCATAATGAGGACACGGGATTTGTTAAAAGGTCGTTGACCACTTGTAATAGTATGCAGAACATAAAAATATTTTCTGTTAAATTTTGCATTATGGTATTTGTTTCCAGGGATGCCTTTATGGATTTCTTGGTGAATAGCAATATGATGACTATGAACATTGCAACCCAAGTATTCACAATCTTGAAGCAACAGAATCACGATTACCTCACAAAGGTATGTCTCCTATACCAAAACATAAGTCTGCAGTGAAAGACTGAGAAATGATTAATTCAGCAAAGCTTGTTGCTGGTTCATCACAGATGTCCTTCTCTAACCAATGTACCATAATAATTTAGGAGGATTTCAAACCGATTCTTCGAGACCTTTTGGACGACCATCCTGGCCTGGAGTTCTTAAAGAGCACACCGGAATTTCAAGAAAGATATGGTAAAACTATCTATGGCATACCGTCATCATTTAAATGAAATATTGAATGTCATACTGTATTTTCTTCTACTTACACAACATTATTTGTCAGCTGAGACTGTCATATATAGGATATTTTATTGCGAATCGAATTGGAAGTGGCCATCTTACACTAAGGGAGCTAAAGCGTGGAAATCTACTTTATTCGCTGTGACATGCTGATGAAGAGGACATTAATAAAGTTTTGAGGTGACATGTTCAAATCAAAATTTTGACACTTTTTTGCTTCCCTCTTTTTATAGAATCTTCTTGCTTCACAACAAGAGCAACGTTGAACTTGTTAAATGTATATTATTATATGTATATTTTTTTCTGTTATATAATAATTTATCTGTATATATCTCATACCTGTATACATGTGTGTGTGTATATATGCATACATACACACACACACACACACACACACACATATATATATATATATATATATATATATATATATATAGTGTGTGGTGGTTGATCATTCTCCCTCCTCTCTTCTCAGTCATCCGATTTGATCTGGACCATTCGTCTTTCTCCTCATCTCTCTCTCAGGATACAACCGCCCACTCCCTCTACTTTCCCATCTCCTCGCGCATTCTAGCCATCATTCTCTCTCTATCGTTTGCTCTCCAATGTTTGATGTATGAAGTTGACCAGACAGTAAGTTCTGTCTCATTATTTTTATGACTCTGTTGCAACGCGCGAGTCTCTAACTAGTATACATATGTCACGGGCAAAATCAGGTGACAACGGCGACTAGAAAAGAAAAGCGAAGGCGGCGGCTTGACGAAAACTACCGTCGCTTTTCTTTTCCAGTCCCTGGTGTCGCCTGATTTTGCCCGCGGCGATAGAGAGGGAGGGGAGGTGATGGGCTGGGCTAGGCCAAGGCTAGGGGCCTGGTGGGCCGGAAAGGGGTGAAGATGGGTTGGGCTTGGCTCAACCGAGGTTTTGGTTTTTTAGATTTTTGAAAATTGGTTTGAATTTGAACTTCGGTTTGAACTCAAATTGAATTTTTATTCAAGCACTTTTAAACTCCCAAAAATAGGATGTTACATGCATTGATCTTTTTAGTATATCCTATGTAACACCCCGCCCACCACCTGGGCCAGAATGCTACCACCACTGCAAATTTTTAACCTTCAATTACCGTAAAGACCACACTAAAAATATTTAGATAGCGTGAATAGATACAACAAAGTTCTTCTTTAGCCCATACTCTAGCGGACTAGTAGAGACTAGCATAAACCGACAATAGGTGATACGAGATAGTGCGGATAGTTTGTGAAGATTGTTCATGTGCTACTCCCACCCCGACCAAGACGTCCTCAACGATCACCTAAAAAAAACAACAAAGCAAGGGTGAGTCCAAAGACTCAGCAAGTACATAATAGGACGATAAATACTAACACAACATGAAGACAATTTTAATCCAATCAATATACTCTGCATACATAGCTATGCTCGTACCACCCCTCTCAAGGTTCCACATTGCCAAAACATCAATGCAATGCAACGCAATTCATCCCTGCTCTACATGCACATTTGCTCATCACATTGCGAATACTGGGATTGCCGAGTGAACACCGTCGATGTTCACCCATAATCTTTGGCCCGCCCATTTCGGCGGGGGTCTCTCCACTCCGTGGAGGCTCACCGGTAGGTCTTACTCAAGAGCACTCGGATTAGTCCGCTAGCTTCACTTGTAGCTAGGGACTTTCTCACCGCCCTCACTCTTGAGTGCACATAATGCAAATGCATATGCTCATTATCATAATCATGCTCTTCATTAACATCATTAGCAGGTAAGCATCATTGCCCACCTTACTCCATCATCATTACCATCACTTACCATGCAACTTTACGTCATGTAAACATCACATTTCCACATAAATATCATGTAATCATCGCATTTTCGCATAAACATTATCACATCATGTAAACATCGCATATTCATGAACTCTATGGTCTACCGCTCTACCATGCACTTGCCTGTTAGCCAAGCGGAGCGAAACGACGTGCAGACGGCGTCGACTCAGGACCTCCACCTGGACAAGCAATTAATCTGACTTAACGCATTATAACGAGACCAGAGATAAAATAGGCGACGGCGATACTACATGCGCATCTCGATTCTGGCGTAAAAACATACGGGTTTCAGGGACCTGTCGCGTAGGTACCAAAATCCCTCATTTCTCTTTTTTTTTCCTCCTTTTTTTTTCTCCTCTTTTTTTTCCTTTTCCTTTCTCTTTTTCTTTCTTCCTTCTCTTTCTTTCCTCTCCTTTTTTCCTTTCCTCCCTTTACTTGGTTCGGCCGAACGGCCTCCCTTCCTCCTCCCATTTCGCGCTCTCTCCTCTCTTTCGCATGATCGCGCCAGGCGCCTCCCGTGGCGCGAGGCCGGCTCGGCGGCGTGAGGCCCAGCTCGGCGTCGCCGGCCACCTCCTCCTCCGCGACCCTCCCGCACCTCTCTCTCTTCCTTTGCCCCGACCGCTCGGTCGGGCGATGCGACGGCATGAAGCGAGCTTGGCTCGCGCCCCGGCCACGCCGGCCGACCTCCGCCGCCCGCCTTTCCTCACGCCTCCTGCTCATGGATCCGTGGCGCCTCCCTCGATCCGCCACTCACGGTCGGATCGGGCGATCTCCGCCACCGACCGCTCACGAGTCGAGCTCACCGGCCTCGGCTTGCGGCCGGCCGCCTCCCCACTGCCAGACGGTTTGCCCTCCTTTCCCTTTCTCTGTGTGCCCTACTTTTACTATTGTGTGCTATTGCGCTATGCGGCTGTGGAGAGGGATGGTGGACGAACTCAAGAGTTGGCTTGGCGAGGGTTTGGCGGGCGTGGATGTCGACGTCCCCGGATGGCGTCGGCGCCGTCCTCACGCCCAGCCTTCCGAGCTCTTGGGGCCTCCTCTCCTCCTTCGGGCTTCCTCTTCCTCACGTCCTCTCTGTGGTGGTCTTTGGTGACTCTGGCTAGAATGGGGAAGGAGGAGTCATTGGATGGCTTTGAACCGAGGCCTATGCCTCGTTGCTTTCTACCGGGAGATGAAATGATGTCGCTTACTGTGTGCGAAAAGTGGCGCTGGAAAAGAGTTGTGTGATGTCTTGTCTACTCATGGCCATCACTCTCAATGTGAAATGCCGTTTCTACCCTTCCCTTTTTGCCTGGCTGACTATGGCCCTGAGGGCTTTTTGGTCCAACAGTAGCCCTACCCTATTTGGTGCTCTTCTACCGTGGCAGGTTAATCGGTAACAGGTAAGAATAGAATTTCCTGCCGAATGACGAAAACCCACAACGCGAGACGGTGCCGACCGGCCCTGGACGGTCTGGGAACGTCTAAGAGCGCTACCTTTAGTCGCTTTCTAGACGATGCCGACCGTCCCTGGATGGTCTGGGAACCTCTGCGAGCGTTACTTATTCGGCATTCTAAAAGCCGATGGGTCTGACGGCAAAAACCACCTTTTCCTCTCTTAATCCTCCCTTTTGAAATTCTGTGGTATTACATCCTAATACCCTAATCATGCTGAGAACAAAGAAAAGTCCTAGGAAAAATCATTCGTGACTAGGTCTTAAAGGAGACTTGTCTTGCAAATAGCCCATCATTATGCTAGTTCAATTCAAATAGGGCAGGATTTAGTCCTCAGCCTAAATGATCGTGCTACTTATTTTGAGCTTCTTTGAGGCTTGAATATTCTGAAAATTCCTTATTTCTATGCTTCCCATCATCCTCTCTTCAGGTTCAAATGTATTGATTTGGATGGCAATGGTATACTCACACATAATGAACTACAAATCTTTTTGAGGAGCAACTTCAACGCATGGAATGCATGGCCCAGGAACCTGTACTATTTGAGGACATCTTGTGTCAACTAATCGACATGATTGGACCTGAGGTCACTATACCTTTTCTATATTTTTGTGCAGTTTCTAAGTTCTAAGTTCCTAAACATTTCGAGCTGACTTGTACATTGCTTTTGTTACAGGATGAGAGCCTTTTTACATTAAAAGACTTCCCAAGATGCAAATTGTTTGTGCATTTCTTCAATATCCTCTTCAACCTGAACAAGTTCATGGCCTTTGAATCTCGGGATCCCTTCCTCATCCGCCAAGTGAGTCAAGTGCCTACTCATATTCTGATAACATCCACTGATATTGTTGCTTTGTGTCACACTGGTAACAATATATGCAAGACACATCGGAATATTCATATGCAGCCCTAATAATCTCAAAATGAAACTGTGTTGATGGTGAAATATTGAACAGACATTTGATATCGTATCCCTACAGAAACTATGGTTGAGGCAGCTGTCCACTTGTTGGCATCATCTAAATTTTGACATAGTTTTTTGCAAGAACGCCAATCCAACTCTAGAGAAAAATACTTCCATCTAGTTTGTTGTTTGTTGCAGAATGCCAATTTTGGTTCTTGATGAGATTGAGTTTCAATGGCAATTGCATTCATGATTCGATGGATTTGGTCTGGTATTGCTGTTACACTTTGCTCGATTTTATTCATGGCAGCGACGAGCGGGCACTTGTGATTATTCTGAGGCCCCCATCCATAGTCAGGTGACAATAAGAAAGGTGCATGGGTGATGTGAAAGATAATATTGCAATATATACATCTTATGATTGTTGTTATACTAATTGGTTTGTGCAAAACAACGAGAATGATACAATAATTGATTCATACAAATACTATGCATATGTGTTGTCCTTTTTGTTTACTACACCTTCAGATAATCATAATGTGTTAAATACAAGGAGTGTGAATGATAAATATATATATATATATATATTGTGCATACGGGTTGTATTCTTTGTTTAGTACATTTTCAGACCATCAAAAGTCGATGACGGCTTTTCTTGAAGAAGAGGAGGATGCGGAGACGCTCATGTCTTGTGCTTTTCAGTTAAATATATTATTTAACTGGAAAGAATTATTGAGCCGCATTAAATATTATCATTTTTTTCTAGCTGATGCGGGGGATTGCCCGATCTTCACGGTGTAGGATCAATGGAGATAATTTGGATCTGTGCAACTTGACGAATCGATGGCGCCAACCACTGTTAAAACAACAACTTGTGATAAAAGAATTCGTCCAACCACACGCTCGTGATGCCGTCTACCCGACCACCAAGTAGACGCGTCGTCGCTCCGGCCAATCACAAGGAAACACAAGAACGACGGGAAGAAAGACCGATTCCCCTCTAGATTGCAATCGTATGTCAAACCTAAAAGGAACAAACATATATATCTCTGAAAATAATAGATTGATTTCTGTGGTCCCCTTTATAAGAGAACGTGCAGCCATCTATTTATGGCGCCCAACTCAGACACCTCACGCAAAGCCGAAGCCAACCGACTTGATTCGGTCCTACAAACCAAAGCTAACTCCATCCATCCAACTTATCTTATTCGGACTCCAAACTCAAAGCAAAAGATACAATCAGACTCAACTAAACCAACCAAACGTGATTAGTCTATAAGCTAAGGACTTCACACGGTAATGTCCACCGCATGGCTTCCTTCATGGGCTGTATGGCCCTTGGTCCAATAGCAAGTGTGAATATTTCCTCCTTTGCAATTCTTCATTGCTGGTTTGATTTCGATTCTCTCCTCATGCCTTCTAAATATATCTTCACTTTAATCTTGTACAGATCAAGTATGGACCTGCGTAGAATTAAATAAAATAGTAGTAGCTTTGTATTTCTAAATATAATAATTAAAGACCTAATAGTATTAGAATTCACCTGATAATATTTACTACGACTCAATAATTTTTTTCAGTTAAATAATATATTTAACTGAAAAGCACAAGACATAAACGTATCCGCATCAATGGGTTCTGATAGAGGGTACAATCAATGCATGTTCGATTGTGCATTGGCTGGCACCACAACTTACTTTTTCTTAGTGTTGGTTAGACACCCGTTCTTTCTTTTTTTTTCAATAATGTCATCGAGAAGATCATATACTTGTGTATTTTGTATCTATGTTTAGTTTTAGTCACATGAACAATGAGTAGTAATTACACAGGATGTATCGTTATTTTTCTAATACATAAATGATTAAGGGTTCAAATAGATCGATCTTGTACAAATGCTGAAGTCGGATAATGATCTTGAGAGTAGATTTATGATTTTGGGAGAATTTGAACCATTTTTGTGCTGAATGGATGTGTATTTGTGTAGAAAGATGGGAACAGCCATGAAGCAAAACTGGTTTTTGATGGTCTAGGCAAAAGCAACGTCACCTAGCATTAGAAAAAGCAACTGGCATTTTGACCAGTTTTTTGCAGAACCAGAAATTTGCATCAAAGCTACTTAACTAACACCTTTTTTGCTTTAATAAATTATTAACTTAAGTAAAGCTTTTGTTAGACCAGTCAATCTGTATGTAGAGATATTTACATCGGTGCATTTTGAGGGAGAAAGACAGGAGATTAAAGGACTGGCTTGAGTGGCTGAGCTGCTGAGCTACCTGCTAAGATCATGCCTTTGCTTTTGTTGCTTCACCAATGGTTGCCTCCTCGAATGAACTTCTGGGGCCAGCAGGAGAGAAAGTAACAGAAAGAAAGAGTATCCTGTGCTATACTCCTGGCCATCTTTTGAAGCAAAATAAAAGGGAAAAGAAGCAATTGATATTCAATCATCTTTCCTGCAATGGTGGAAAGAAGCAACAGGATTATAGAATTAAAGCACATCCATTCTGCAGATAGGAGAATAAGAGCCTAACTAACTGCAAAATATCAGCTAATAAAATGAAGAGAATGACTGAGGAATAATCTCAGCAAGGAGTTTTAGCACCTAATGAGCACCAAGCTCTGCGATCTGCTTTGATTGACAAGAACAGTTGAACTCTTCTCCGGTGGTTCTGCTTCAGCATTTGAAAATGCGTCAGTTCTGTTGTTTCTGCACATTCAAAAATTCCAAAGGCCTTTGATTCTATGATGTGAGAGTTCAGTTTTGTTCTTCTCAAGGCCTTGATTGTTTTGCAGTTGAGAGATGAGGTGGAGGCATAAGCTATTGAGACAGCAAAAAAATTGTGGGTCACAATTTCTTGCACAATAAACTGAATTTCTCGCAAGAGTTATATCCTGAATACCCAAAGTTTGATAAACAATACACACATGCTTGGCATTTCTCCTCTATGACAAGAGGATATGAAACCAATTAGGCATCACCTGGAGTTGATACAGATCCCAATTAAAGAATTCTTTCTTAAGTTAGGAACAAACTAACTAGAGTCAACACTTGGCTTTTTTCTTTTAGGGCATGTTTGGAAAGGGGGGATGTGGATCCAAATCTTGAACTAAATCCTAAAAATTCCTAGAGCAGCCCCGCTCTTCCAAACAGGACCTTAGGGTTGAAAAAAAAAAGCTCTTTTTGAACCATAATTGGGTACAAGCACCCCTTGAAAGTTAAAAAATGGAAACTGGCAAGTGGCAACCAAAGGTTATGTATACTGCTTTAGAGTATATCCAAGGTTCATTGCCTTCATGATAGGCCCTTGCATCTCTTTGCTAAATTTCTGCTTTAGCTACACTAACCATAATAATTACAGGATTGTGTGTCGTGATCCTATTAGTGATTGTACGTTCCATTCCTTTTCTAGAAGACTAGAATCCATAAAACCATGAGTTTTGCAAGAACTATTCTCACGCTCCTGCAACACAAGGCTTATTCGGATTGCAGTTCTTGCTTGGTGCCAGACAACTAACTTGATGTTGCTCATTCGTGGTAAATACTTAATTTGCAATTGTAGCAAAGACATAGGTGCATCTAAAGTCCAAACCACTAACTATTATGGTGATAAAGGTGCTTAGCCCACAAATCACATCCCCATCCTCCAATATCAATTATGTAGTTAAATGATTGTTCTAATAGCTCAAAGGCCTAGCCATTGTCGTCATCAGAAAAGCACTTTTCATCAACCCTTTTTTGGGGTGAGGTATTCAAAAATTGCAAACTAAAGCAGGCCTTGCGCATGCTAATGGTCTCTAGTTTCCTCACGCAAGATACTTAGCCTCGTAGGAGATGTGAACTTGCCGACTAGGACCTGACCAATCAAAGGCCCTATTCTAGCCAATAAGTTTAGCAATGCCAGTGAAAGTTACTTTCATTTCTAGGAGAACATCCTAAAGATAATAGAATATCAAAACATTTACATGTTCTTGATAACTATATGACAAGAAAAGGCTGATGCTCAAAAAGAGGATGGTCAACAAGAGTCACCGTAAACAATGATTGCCTTTTTATTGACAGCAACATAAGCTGATTGCTAATTAGTCACAATAACAATAATTAGTTCTGCTATATACACAAGCCAATTTTCTTGTAAATTTGATGCTTCCTGATAAAATAATCATTGCCACTACTGATAGGTAAGTAAATAAAAGCTTTCAATAGCATGCCAAGCCTAGCCTAGTAGATCCATACCATGTGTAAAATAAGGATGATATCACATGTGAATGATTGTGTCTGACAAAACTAAACTGCTTTGTAATTCCACTCCAGAGTACAACATAAAACCAGGAACACAAAGGACTGCTGAGTTAAAGCATATCATCATTCATGGATTTCAGAAATGACAGCACATTAACCTTACAGTTTTAGGTAAAACTAGCTGTGCATGAGTCTATGAATCTAGATAAAAGATATAAGGTGAAGAAGTCACCAATGGATTGACCAAACAGTTTCCAAGCCATACACAACATGCACCAAAGTGGTCCAAACAATTGGAGTACTGGCATTAACCCTCGTTTAACCTCTGTGGGCTCACTGTAGATATTGTTGTCACGTCTTGACAAAAAGGCTTAAAAGGCTATGGCTTTACTTGGTCACAAAAATAGTTTGGCCAAAGCAACTAGTACATAACTCTATGATTGTACATACCATTATTCATTGTAATGGTGTAGCCTGATCTGGCAAATTAGGGATAAGAAAAGGAGAAAACTTACTTTTAGATGGATACTTACAGGATCTAAACAAATGGCGGAGTTTGTGGCTGAAGATTTCAAAATTCTTCCATGCTTATATTTTCACATGCATGGGCAACATAAACCAAAAAGGATTTATGCACATAATGCTTCTCACCTCCTTGCTTGCTGTGATTTTTCGGATAGTCTCTCATGCACATGCAATGCAATGCCATTCCATAGGAAATTTGATGTTGTGTGCTTTGCAGATTGTACCTGGAATAGAGCAAATAGTAGTTACTTTAGACAGAATTTCCACACAGAAAAGCATTTTTGAGAAAGTCTACCTTTCCCTATGATGCTGACATATTTACAACAAAATGCCAATGCTATATCTCACAAATCAAGATGATAATCTCAAGTAGCCACAAAGTTGAAAAGGCAAATTTGCTTACTGCACAAGTGGGCCAGTGTCTTCAACTTTAGAGGCTGCTTTCTTACAATTTAAAAGTAACACATCTCTGCTCGATCTTCCGCTCCATTCGTTCAAGGCACTCCTTTGATAAATTCACTGCTTCTTTCCTCCTCCACATTGCAAACCTCCAAGCTTCTCCCCTTCCAACATGCAACTCGTTGCATACCACTCTAGCATGGACTTCACCAGTTTTTCCAGTCACAAAACGATCCTCATATGCATGATTTCAATTCGTTGGACATGGTAGGTCCATACAACTGCAATGGCAATACCACCATCAGTTCAGTGCCTGCGGTGGCAGCGAACAATCAAGCGTGGCATAACAATGACGAGAGGAAGAAGAGGAGGTTAGCATCGAACCGTGAGTCCGCAAGGAGGTCGCGCGTGAGGAAGCAGAGGCGCTTGGACGAACTGTCGTCACGGGTTGCGCAGCTTCAAGGTACGAATCAGAGGCTTCTTGTTGAGCTCAACCACATGATCAGCAAGCATGCTCGCATAGTCCATGAGAATGCCAAGCTCAGAGAAGAAGCTTCTGACCTGCAGAAAAGGCTCGATGAGATGGAAGTGGAAAGCACAATATCATGGCTCGTATAGATATTAGAATATTAGATCCTAATTTGGTGATTATTTTTCTTCCATTGTGCAAAGGGAGCATATGTACGCAGGAGATTACTTGTTCTATTTGTCTTCTTTCCTCGAATCTTTTCTTCAACTTATACGAATGGGTACTATGGAGTTCTAGTGGAAACACAACATGCATGCTTTTCGTCTGACCATTTCATTCATAGTATGTCAACTGTGAAGGAAGTCCTAAACAATACTTTTTCTGGGCATTATTGGCTGGTACTTTCTCCATACAGTAAGCACTGCTATTTGTTAACGACATCTGTTAAAAATTAGTACTACTAAAAGTCTCCGATAGGAGCCGATTGGGCCCACCTGTCAGATAAAGATCATTTCCAATTTTGCATCAATTGCTCAGTGTGCATAGTTGATCTGTTTAACATAATTGCTGTTTGCTTTTAACAATGAACAGCTACACATTACTGAGACAATGGTAAGAAGTCTGCTCCCCGGCCCCCTTCACAAGTACAATCTAGCTGAACTCGAATATAGAGGGAAGTGGTGATATAGGAGAGAGGGGGAATCACATCTGAATATGTGGCCTAATTACTAAACCCAGCTATCAAATTGGTCTAGAAAACATAAAAATACTGCTAATAGTAAACATCATGAGCCCAGTTTCTTCCCAGGGAAAATGAGCACCTTTGTGTAGCCATGGCTACAAAAAGAAACCTAATCACCCATCGAGAATCAAATTTCGCAGCTAATGCTTAACGGTACTATCTTGGTTAATCTGATAAAAGCTGCCTGCTACAAAATCACTCAACCTGAAATCCTGCACAGGCACAACCGTACGATCATGCTTCTCAATCCAAACAAAGGAACGCTCCATGGTCCACTCTAGATAGAACTCTGAAACGGATGGTCTAGATAGAGCTCTGAAGTGTAAGGTACAGGTATTTGTTACCTCCCGCAGAGACGCAGGCCGCCGTCGACCACCTTTTCCGCCGCCGGCACCGCCAATCCGGCGTGGCGTGGGCCCCAGGAAAAGCGCCGCCTTGTCGCAGGGCATCGTGGGCGTGTGAATCTTGACGCCGTTAACTGTGGGCCTTCACGACTGGAACAAGGCAAGAAATCCAGTAAAGGGCTTAAGACGATCCCGGCTGTGGGCCCATATGGCCCAATTAAGCCCAAGATTACCTCCATAGCTCCATCACCATGGCCGCAGCTCCGTCGCACCGGAAGAGGATACTCCAGCTGCAGCGGCGATTCTCGGCGGTTCGTCAACCTGGTCAGGGACGACCGCATCTTCCGTGTTAAAGTATAAGTGAATTGTTCTTCTTTCCTCATCAGCTTAAGCTTTTGGATGAACTGATTGATGCATGAAACTCAATATGGTATCAAAACCAAGAGGTCCCGAGTTAAGACATGGCTGACGCAATTAAAAAAATTAATTACAGTCCACTTCTATTCCACGTATTAGGCATAAGGGAGCCTACACGTGAGGGGGAGTATTGAAGTATAAGTGAATTATCCATCTTTCCTCATCAGCTTAAGATTTTGGGTGAACTGGTTGGTGCATGAAACTTAATACTCCGCACCTTCACCCTCCGCCGCATCGACATTGCCAGACTCTTCCACCCAGAGCCCTTCTACGGAGCGACTGCAGGTGTGACGGCTAAGACACTCTCAAACACACGTTTTTTTTGTTTTGGACTGACACACATAAATATGGTTGTGGTTGGTTTTTCAGAGTTGAGAACAAGATGATGAAGCTAATAACAAAGCTAAACACAAAAAGAATTGAAGCACGAAATTACGATACTAACTGCTCACACATATTCTGTGTTTTTATCTATTATTCTCTCTCTGACAACTACCTATAATCCAGTTTTACCGGCCTCATCTTCCTACGACTCCTGCGCACGTCGCGGACTAACATTCGACCACAGCGCCACGATCACGGCGCTACGATTACACATAGGCTTTGAGTCCTCCGAGCACGACGATTCGATCACACAGGTCTTCCGAACACCGACCACGGTACTTCGACCACACAGGCCTTCCGAGTACCGACCGCTTCGGTAGTCCTCCGATTACTACAGTACTCCTCGCAAGTATGGCATCTATAGTACTCCTCCAAGTATGACGTCCACAGTACTACTCCGAGTATGACGTCTACAGTATTCCTAGAGTATTTCGCCTACAGTACTCCGAGAGTACTTCGCCCACAGTACTCCGATTATGACGTCTACAGTACTCCCAGAGTATGATGCCCACAGAACTCCTCCGAGTATTACGTCTACAGTATTGCTCCGAGTATAACGCTATAGTACTTATGACTACGACTTTTACAGGTATTCAATACAGAGTACTCGACACACATAATTACACAGTACTCAACATACGAGTAAAACACGCATGTAACAAGATTAACCTAATAAGGTGCAGATGTAGGTTCGCCGATGGAGGTGGAGGAGGCCCCCTGCCTAGTCCCACCGCGGGCTTCTCCCCGCCGACCGCGGAGAGCTAGACCAGCAGCGGCATGGAGTTCCTGCTCCTCGGGCGCCGCAAGATGATGCGCTGCGTCTGCCGGTTCGTGGTCCTCACCGCCGTCGAGATGGTGCGCTGCGTCTGCTGCTGCGGAATGGCCGGCGGAAACGTTACATGCTCCCAAACCACGTCGAATGGGTTCTTTAATATTACCGAGCTTGCAAGACACTAGGATTACTGTGTGACATGATGCAATGCAAGCAGATGGATTGAAATGAGTAGATCAAGCTACGAAGTGAGCTGTGAGCCAGTGAGTGTGAAACATCTCATGGCATATCATATAATCACAGTTTACTGCGTGATGAATTGTTGAATGCTGATAAATTCTAGCTGCTGGTTAGTGACGTTAGTCATCAGATGATCATCTACTGCCGCTGCATCAAGATGCACTTTGCCCAAGTCCATTTTCTGCTGAGCATTCAGTTGCGTCTCCTGCACCCATGGTGGCTCCGCCGCCTGCGCCTGCACCTCCGCTTCCACCTCCACTCTGTAAATATAGAAGGTTCATCAGATCGACACATCATATTATCATAGCAACAGTTCAACCATCCACGGAGCTTCGTTGAAGTATGAATGACGAAACTAACTTCAAATGATAACATTAAGAACCACTAGGACGAATATTTCATGGCAAAGACGGAAACAGCAGCAGCAACGGCACAACAAATAAGTCTTCCACATAACACTACTTCTAGAGGTAAAAGCAACACAGAAAAAGAACATTACAGCAATTTGGTTCTGAAACATAGGTTGGATCAAGTGCAGCGTATTCTGAAGAATAAATTTCAGTCAACTGCAATGTTGCAAGGGAGCAGCAAATGCTCAAAGTTCGGCAAAATTTAACTAGCAAAAGTCAATGGCCTTAAACATTTTTTTCTTGTAACATAATATATCATATTGGATGGCCAGATATACTAACTCTCAAGCATTCTCAAAATTGCATGGTGGAATCCAACAGAAGCTAAAGATAAGACATTGGATAAAAATTGGATATGTACAACAGTAGTAAATGTAACACTTTTTTTATGTCACATGATCTACATTTAGTTCATACAAGATCAAGGTAAACCCTGACTTTTTTTATATGATACAAGATAAAGGTCCTTTATGTAGCACAGGATCCAAATTTAGTTCATCTCAAACACAAGCACAGTACAATAGGAAATGAAAAGCTCATCATATGCCGAAAATTTAGATAAACATGAGGGCATTGAGAATCTCGAAAAATAAATGAATCTGAATAAATAAATTAATTGTGACTGGTTGGTAAATGTTCAACCGTACACACTTGGTCATCCATCATAATTCATAAGTATGCTCCAATGCAGTCTTTTTCTAAAGACTACAAAAGCAAGTACATGCTATTTCCTTTTACTAAATTTGATGTTGCAAATGGAGCTTGGATTGATCTTGATGATCATTTGCTCTGCAGATATAACTAAGCAACTGACAGGGTGGTTAACCACATCAGCATAAACAAGAACCATTTGTGTCACTTACAGTTACAACGCACACAGAGAAAAGTTTGCTGCAGGCAAGTACCCAGCACAGGCACCTTACTATTTGCTTCATTTGATAAAAACAGTGGTTCCATGTTTTGTGCATTTAGATGTAAGGGTTCTGAACTTCTGGTTTTCTTAAAAGATTTCTTCTATGCTTCCTCCAGTTCATATGTGATACTTTTGCACATGCAATGGTACTTAATAGAAAGCCCAATGCTTAAATTGATTTAGACTTCAAGTATATAAGAACATTGCTAGCCTCAATGTTAATTCCCGAATTTCAATGTTCATTTGAAATAAGCAAGCAAGCAAACAAGCAATAGTCAATGCAACATACTAAGAATTGCATGAGTATTGCCTAGTGGAAGTAATTGAAATTATCGAATCACCGAACTACAAGTACCGCACAATTTCACTAAGTTATACCTGTCATTGAATTCCAAAGCAAAACAGCTAAATTCCAAACCTTTTACAATCCTTGCCTTATTGGGAGGACACATGAGGTTATACTATTACCATGACATTGCAACTAAGATTTTACCACCACAATGTCCAATATCATACCTGTGCCGATGCACTCTCATGTACCACTGGCACAAGAACCGTCACACGCCGTGCCTGTTGCTGCCCAGACCCAGCATCATCCGTTGGGAGTTCATACCGGCACACAGGGCAAGTGTTCCTGATGGCGAACCATGGCTGGATGCAGTCCCCATGGAAGTAGTGCTTGCACGGGAGCCGGAGGACACGCTGCCCTGGCTGGAAGCTGTCCTTGCACACGGCGCAGCCCTGTGAGGCCTCCTCTTCGCTGAGCGTCGCCTCGGGTAAGCCATCCACTGCCGCGCGGGACGCTGGCAGCGGCCGCAC
Source organism: Bonia amplexicaulis (assembly GCA_036346245.1). Lineage (NCBI taxonomy): Eukaryota > Viridiplantae > Streptophyta > Magnoliopsida > Poales > Poaceae > Bonia > Bonia amplexicaulis. Next base: position 3,471,874 of record CM070738.1, on the reverse strand, counting down.
GCGGGACTCGGCCTCCCCGACCTGCCCAGCGAGCACCTCAACGAAGTCGGCGTCGTCGGAGTCGGAGTCAGTGTGGTCGGCGCCCACCAGCATCCGGAAGCCCCCAGCGAATCCCCTCATGATCGGCGGGGGCCCGTGGTCGAACCCGCTCGGCATGAGCCCCACGCCGCTCCGGTCGCCACGGGCGGCCTCCTCCTCCTCCCCGCCTTCGTCGTTGTCCATCACAATCTGGAGGCCCCCAAGGAAGTCATCGGTAACCGGCGGCGGCTCGAGGTCGAACCCGCTCAACATGAACCCCTCGCCGCCCCCGTCGAGTCCGGCGGCCTGCTCCTCGTCCTCGGAGGTGCCCTCCGAAAGGTTCAATGCGGACATGAGTTGGGGGAGGATGATGCCGAGGTCTCCGTCGGAGTCGAAGGAGCGGGCTAGGGTTTGCGGGAGGGGGTCGTCGTGCGACTCGCGGTCCTCGAGGGTATCGGAGAGGTCGGAGCCATCGAGAAAGGAGAAACCGGAGACGCAGAACCCCACGACGTCGTCGTCGAAGGGGGCGCCGCAGAACTCCTCGCCCTCGCCGTCGTCCACGGAGGGGCCGTAGCAGAGCTCCTCGCCGTCGTCGTCGAAGGGGTCGTAGCAGACCTCCTCGCCGTCGCTGTCGTCCTCGAAGGGGTCATCGCCGGCGAGCCCTGCCATGGGGAGGGACGCGGCGGCGGTGGGATGGGGGCTAGTCTCTGACGGTGCGGGGCCCTCGTTGCGTTTGGGATCTTCGGTTGGGCCTCGTTGCCTTTGGGTCGCAAGAACTGGCAATTTTCCGCCTTCAAGGTCTCAGCGACTCAGCCAGCGCAATTAACATTCCGCTTTCAACAGGTGATAGCGTATTTTGAAGGAACAGAAGAGTTGACATGTCGTGTAGATGTCGTCAGAAAATTCATCGACGACGAAAGTTAGTTTGGACTTTGGGGTGATCCAAACGTACCGAACATGTCAAGCAAGTTTGTTTCCTTTTATGCGTTTGACACTTTCCTAGAGCAGTCATGCACTAGGGCCTGCTCTTTTCTATGCGCATGGCTTTTAATGAAATTTTTGAATTTTACTGCATTTGCAGTGCAGATTACGGAGAGATGATACTCACTTGCGATTTTGGATGGTACAGATGTTGGGCTTTTAATGTGTAGATCGTTTTACCTGAGACCCGTCTTGAAAAATACTCCGTTTGAAAGTTAGGATCAGAAGAAAGCCAAAAGTCACGGCCGGAGGAAAAGAACAGGCCCACAAGCATTTATCTTCACCAATTATTCGTACACAAATTAAACATAATCGAAACTCTAGTCTAGGTTATATTTTGCACCCGGTGAAAAAGTTAGACCAGGATCTGACGATTATGAGATAAAAAAAAACAACCATTTTAGATAGATGCTCTTCGGTGCATTGAACTGTTTCATATGAAATTTTAAACATGCTGGCCTTATAAATTCCAACTAGCGGCCTTTAGCAGCTCTTTTTTTTATTGGATGTGGAAATGAGGCTCTGTTCTTTACGGCTTCTAAAAGTGGTTTTTGGTTTTTACTACAGTACCTAACTTTCAAATGGGTTATTTTTTCAAGACGAGGTATACAAGTTAATTATAGTACACGTTAAAAGCCCAATATCTGTATCAACCAAAATCATAAATAAGTATCTCTATATAATCTCTGTTATAGATAACTAAAATTTAAAAATTTTAATCAAAATATATAAATCGCAGCCGTATCAAACGGACCTCGACTTGGTGGTGGCGTTTGGATTGTGGGTTAGGAGCGTGCGAATGGGAAATGCAAACTTGCAAAAGTATATTACGACTTAAAATTACCAAAATACCCTCCATGTGTTTGCCCTAAAACAATCCTCTCCTACCGCAGCCGTGATAACTCACGACTCTCGCCAATTCGTGACGTCTCCCAGGCGCACGCTTTCGCCGCCGCGGCCGGCCGGCCGGCGGCGGCCTCCACGAAGGGGCAGGCTACGCATCACCAAGTATACTTTGGTGGCTTCTAACTTCACCTTGCTATGCATGCATAGCATTCTTGTTTGACCGTTTAGTTATTGTGTTTTGCTCCCAATCTTTATTGTTATGTTCATGCTTGACTAATACCACGAATACCCCAAATCACTTCTTGTTCCTTGCTCTGAATTCTCTTTCTTGCTGTTCGCACAACACGGAAGAATGTGAGATATAGAGGCAAACATGCTGTTTTGGGGCTTGGTGCCGTTAGCTATGCCGTGCCGCTGCTTCAATGTCGCTGGCTGGTTGTTTCGTCCGCTCGGCCATTTTTGTCATCTTGCTGTGGATAAGGGCTGGCCATTTCCGCCCCAAGGAAGGCAAGGCCGCAAGCAGCCGGCCAAGAATAATTTAATCCGGCAAGCAAAAGGAACGGAAAAGAGCGACTACGGAAGGCAAGACGGGGACGCGATCTGGATTGGAAACTTTGGCTTTTCGGTGGAAAGGAACCGGGGTTGCGGCGGCCAGGAAGGCAAGAACTCCGATTCTTGGTAGCGAGAGGGGGAGAGAGATATGGCCTGGAGTAGAGGCTGCCCACCCACCCGGCGTTCGCCTATGTAAAGACCGGTGGTGGGGAGGAAGGGAGAGCTCGGTCTACGCACGCAAGTTGTCTTTGGTTCGGTTTGCTCTGTGCGGGTTCTTGGTGTTGAGCAAGGATTGGGGTTTTGGGAAGGTATGTTCTTTTCTGTTGATTGTGCCTTCGGTTCTTCGTTCTCGACATGGATCCGTGGTAGGGTTGGAGTTTGGAAATCTTTGCTTGGGGTTCCGTAGGCCTTCGAACTATCTGACGGCTAACCCCAATTTGGTGAACTTGTTGGGATCTCGGGGAATTCCAATGTCTTAATGTTGCGCTGTGTATGCTTGTCCCTGTCAAAGGTTGTACTGAAACCTCATTTAAGTCATCTTTTGTGAATTCTACTGGAAAGTTTGGGTTTTGGAGTATTTAGGTGGCTTATCCTGTGGATGGTGCTCAAAGTCCGTTGCTTTATTGTGACTAGTAAGGTGTTCGTGTATTGCAACATATATCAACAGACATAACGTAAATTGTACAATGAACATTAAAAGAAGGGAGCTATCTTATAATCAAGAGTGAGGTCGACGCAGTCAGATCCGTCGTTGCTGAGATCACCGCTCCGGATCTACCCTCCCTGACCTACTGGCTTCGCGGTTCTTCCTCACCTCCAACGGTATACACCTCATTCGAGTCGGTGTACTCCGCCTTCCTATTTGTCGTCTCTGCCAGTGTACTCCTATGTCCCGATCATCGACCTCGGCGCTGTACACTTTCATCCGTCACCGTCCTCAGTGGTGTACACCAACACCTCATCGTCTGCACTGGTGTACTCTTCTTCACCACCGAGTACCACTCCACCTCTATCTTCTTCACCGTCCTAGTGTAGCAACAGCATGGCGGCGCACAGGAGGAAGGAGTAGCGGGAGGCTTTGATGGTCTAGCCACGTCACCTTTTTTCATGGCCGTCGGATTGTGATCTACTGGCTAGGATTGGTTAAGGGAGGAAGTTGCTCTAGATGTAAATAAAAATGCATTTGGCCCCTCCACTCCCACCCAAATCCGCCTCCGCCCTTCCCTCATCTCCCCTTGCCTCCCCCACCAGTGCATTGCCACCGCGTAGGCTCCACTCCCCACGCCTCCACCCGGCCGGCGGCTCCACCCCACGCTTCACCGAGCCCATCGCCACTAGATCCACCACCCCGAGGTCACCGCTGCCATATGCACCATCTCCAAAGGTCGCCATCTTCGGATCCGGCTGATACACCTCCACCTTCGGTACTCCGTCGAGATCATCGTGCTCCTCGCTGGTGTCCCCAATCCCTTGACCGCCTGATCTCGGGGTCATCATCCTTGACATCGGCATTCTCCACCCTGGCGTGGCGAATCCGGCAGACCTTGAGGTCGCCACATCTGGATCTGGTGTACCTAAGGTCGCTGCCGCCGGATCCAATCGTCCTTGCCTTCACCATCGTCAGATCAGACCGTTCTCACAATGAGACAGTGGGGACGGTGGTGAATCAAGAACATGGAGCTGTAGTTGGAGCCGACCGACCATGCCGCAAAAAGGAAGTGGAAGGTGGCGGCACTAGCGGAGGATAGTCGAAGAGACAGGTCTCTACCGCCGGACCCGGTCATCCCTACGCCACTACCGCCGGATCCAAGGGAGAAGCCGAAGTTCGGCAAATCTGGTGATCCCTGACCACCACGCTCTGACCATCCTCGACACCAACAGCACCAGATATGACCATTCTCAATTCCGGTGCCATCGTCTTCCTCCTCATTGCTACCTCGCTCTTCGAGCCCAGTCGTCGCTTGGTGACGACCCTTCTGCTTATCATGGGCATCGGTCACCAGCGCTGCCACTCATCACGGATCTGCCCTACAAAAATGGCAAGGCATTGGTGCAGGGCATGAAGAGGGAGAGGATTAGAAGAGGTTGATTGGAGTAAGGAGAGGGGGCGACGCTAAGCAGGACACGAGAATAGGAGATTAGTTAATGGTTGGGGCCTCAAGGGTGTGGCCGCGTGGGGAAGGGAAGAAGAGCGGTTGGGGTGTGAGGTTGCGAGCAGTTCGGGGAGGGAGCCAGCTAACGACATAGACCCACATGTCGGTGGATGTCAGGAGGACATGCAGGAATACGCTGCGGTAGGGAGAAGGAAGGGGAAGATGGTGAACGGACAAACTCCCCTTTTATATTAGTAGAGAGTTTACCATCATTTCTCGGCTATCATTAAATCAGACTTCACATCTGCTCCAATAAGTGAGTGGAAGCTTATTTCTAATCTGGCGACCGAGAGGGACGGCGCGCGTGTCTGGGGCGGCACGCGTGCGCGGCGGCCCGCTTCCAGGAGATGGGGCGGCAGCGACGGCAGTGGCGGCTAGGGTTGAGAAACCCTAGCCCTCTCCTAGGACTGATACCATGTTATGAGTGTGGACTTGATATTTCAATGGGCCAAGAGGCCAAATATATACATGAGACAATATGCAATAAGCCCCTATACAATGTGATAACCCCTGCAACCTCTATATGTCTAACACATAATACATGCAACAATAATGGTATTAGAATAAAACACATAGACACTATCTATTGGGATAGTTGTATCTAAACACTCATTTAATACATACTCTCTCCTCATAGATATTGCTATAAAAACTACCTATTGGGAATGCCCTAAGTAAAAGGATGTTGTGGAAGAGTAATCAAGGAAGAGAGATATATATGGTAGCGTGTCTCATAAGACATTGCATATTTGAGAGGACAAAGAAAACTAGAGAATGAGAGTTGGTAAAAATGAGAGAGAGGATGTGAGATAAGAGGGAAGAAATTAATTGAGTAGGGTGGTTGATAGATATCATGTATTGAAAAGATTATTTTTAGTCTTATGTCTATGTAAAGTAGCAAGCTATAAACATTGTTACACGGTTTCTGCATCCCAATGCCCTAAGCAGGTCTCCCTCTTGGAAAAGAAAGTGAAGTCTGCCTATCGCATTGCTCCTACCCAATGATTTCTCTCCGGAGCATGCTGTAAATCTTTTCCTGTTTCTTTTTTTCTTTGAGTGACAAAAAAATTTGTGGATGAGAAACTTATACAGTAGACCTAATATTTCCATTTTCCAACATTGGTGTAGTGCAATTGGATGGACAAGTTGTGCTGTAACTTTCAGGCATTTGTTGCTACAATAGGGACAAATAGCCAGCAGTGTCAGTGTAAGTTTTTGTTCCCATTTGTCCTTCCATTGATCATTATGAGTGTTAGTGTTAGGAAACTGATGTATGGGATCAGATCTCCGGACCCTAATCACGCAGTTTGCCTCAATTGTTTTGCCAGAAACCTGCCTCTGTTGTGTAGTAACTTTGAAGCAATGGTTGGACTGGCATTCTCCTGTGCACACTCTACCAAGATTCCTACAATTTTTCAATTCATGGAATCGATCGTATGGTCTGGTCAATGACGTGGAGACAGTGGAATTGAAGCCTCTGCCATAAAAATTCTTTAGACGTTTTCACATGCAGGGCTGTTCTTTTTCTCTGACGACTTTTGACTTTTGCTACAGTACATAACTTTCAAACGGAATATTTTTTCAAGATGTGGTCTACAAGTTAAAGGATGTACACGTTAAAAGCCCAACATCTATACCATCTAGAATCGCAAATGAATATTTCTCTCCGTAATCTATACTGTAAACAGCCAAAATTCAAAAATTTCAGCCAAAAACCATAAACTGCAGCCGTTGCCAAACAGGCCCGCAACTTGGTTTCCAAAGCTTCTTATGAGTGCAATTGTAATGGACTGACTTTCACTTGCAAGTTTGTCCTTTCGTCCTGAGCCTATACTTGCCCACATCTTAACTCCAAATTTCTCTTCTGGTTTAACCTTTCAATAGATAGTGTTGAGATGCATCATTAACAAACCATTTGGAAGGGAACTTAATTATCTTCTATTCTTCTGAAAGCTATCTTGGATTGTACCACGAAGAAGAAGAAGAAACTAGAGTGGATTTGCAAATTTTCCAATCATGTACTGATGCAGTAAATTCGAGTGGTCAACGCCTTGAGCCACTGAAACCTGGTCGTGCAACTGGCGGGATGAATGCGCTCTACTGGGACAAAGTTTACTACTCGCAACTGGCGGGATGAATACGCGCAACTGGGCCTGTTCTTTTCGGCTATGGCTTATGGTTTTTAGCTGAAATTTTTGAATTTTGGCTGTTTACGGTACAGATTACGGAGAAACAGATACTCACTTGCGATTTTGGTTGGTACAGATATTGGGCTTTTAACATGTAGATGTTTAACTTGTAGACCCCGTCTTGAGAAAATACTCCGTTTGAAAGTTAGGTACTGTAGCAAAAGCAAAAAGCCACCAGCTTTTGACTTAAAGAACAGACCCTTAGCTTAGCAGGCTTCTCTGATATTCTACTGTAGCTGATGGCGTAATTAAATTTTAAAAAAAATAAAAATATAAAAAATATGTTAGTACATCATGGACAATATAAACAAATACGGGAAAAAAGAACCGGCAAAAAAGCTAAAAAATCAAAAAAAGATAAAAATTAGTAATAGTAAAAAATAAGTTAGAAGTGTGAAGCTTAAACCAAAATAAACGGCACCTAAAATAGCATATTCCAGCCATTAACACAAACAAAATCGTCACTCAACAGATACCAGAATAACTAGCAGTTCCCTCAAGAAAGGTACTCCATTTATTTTTCTGCATTTTTTTATCTTTCTTGTCTATGCGCAACATCGACAACGAGATATAAATATTTTTCCACTGGACAAATGATCTAAACTATCGATCGTTTGATTAAGGGTCTGTTTGTTTCAGCACGGGAATCCAACACGGAGAATCTGAGAATCGGAGAAGCTGGATAACCCCACTTCGACTACTAGTTCATTTTTTGGATTCTGTAGCTTCTGGCTACTTAGAATCTGAATGAAAATCTGGCCTTTTGTTTGAGCTGCAGATTCTAGGAGTAGCTGCAGCTGCCAGAAGCTGAAACAAACAGGCCCTAAAACATATGCACAGCTTAACCGAGCTGGATGATTTTTTTTTCCTTTCAAGAACACGAAGGAGAGCTACGTGCTATCGCACTAGGACGGGAAGAGAGAGAGAGATAGAGAGAGAGAGAGAGAGAGAGAGAGATTGGACTAAAGACTAGAGCCGATCATGTGAGCCTAGTGAGTTGCTGTGGCGATATCCTCCAGCACAGGCTACTTTGACGTCTATTTCACTAGCCCGGGAAACCCGTCGATTTGGCCTCGCGTCTAAACTAAGTAGGTTTCTTCGTAAACAGGTGAGACCGTCCTAAAACGACACTACCCCGCTCGAGAAGTTAACAAAATAGAGGAAAGCCGTGGATTTAGGTACCGTTTATATTAGCTTTTAAAAATTACTTTTTATAATAAATAATATTTTTATAGAACATAGCTTTTAAACAGAACGTCTTTTAAGACAAATCTATAGTTGATTGTAGACTTGTAGTACATACTATAGTAACTTTATTTATATCGAACAAAATCACATACGAATCTCTTTCTATAAACTTCTCTACATGCTGTTACTATTTATAAATCAAAACCAAAAACCTATATAAACGAACCTTAAACTTTCTTCATCGTTCATACTTTTGTTTTCTAAAATTCAATTCTTTTGATTATTACTATTTATTTTTTAATAAAAAATTATCAACCGCAGACCAATATCATTGGCTGCAGCTGAACCCTGACCATACAACAATCCACTGGCAACTCCATCCACCGTTCACACTCTGGTTTTTACTCCCGCGAGTGGGTGGCCCGCTTGCCAGACAGGAGGGAATCCAGTTAAGCGGATTAACAATAAGCAAAGAAAAGTCATAAACTGAAAAGAATGTGAGCTATTATCTTTGTGCTAGTTGTGGTATAATCCTAGCAACACTAACCTAAGATAAATCTTAAATTTTGAAATTTTTAGTACTAGGTAATATTAGAATGCAAGTTTGAGTTAGAAGACGTTTAGTATATATCTTGCACGATAGAAACAGAACAAAATGCCAACATCTCTTTCGCACAAATTACAAAAAAGGTGGAAAAAATAAAGCCATCTTTTCTTTGAGCTTCTTGATACGTTTACTGCGATCCACTTTCTCATCATAGCCAAAAAGCATACATGAGAGAAAATTAATCTAACTTCTTTTTTTGCGTTTGCAATGAATTAGAATAATAAACTATGCAGAAAATTTGGGATTCTTTGTGGATACCGTAACTATTATAAATAGGTTCTTGCATTAGATCGCAGTCTTATAGAAGCCACTGTAACTCGTAAATACAGTAATATATCCCCTCCCCCTCCTAACACCCACCCAGTAACAAAAAAAAACAGATATGAATTCTAACATAAATAAATATACTATTCTAAATCCTAAAAAAAACTCTTAAACCTTTAGGTTTTGGAGGAGGAAAAATAGTAATCACACCCTATGTTAAATAGTTTTATAAAAGCAACATAATTTTATAGCATGCAAACATGTCTCGTAAAACATGCCTATGTAAATCAGGCGCCCAAATTTTGTGAAGTCATTTAGGTTAACCATCCCATTTTCTAAACTGTTATTGGTCTTGTTCTTTTAGGGTGTGGCTGATATTTTTTGTTTGTGATTTTTAATACAGCAGTGGACGGTAGAAATATCAACACGGATGATACATGTGGTTTTAGACTTAGGAAGTCATTTTAAAAAAAAATCTGTTTTAAGAAGTCATCTTATTTATTTTGAGTGTCGAGCAAGTCAAAAATCCAATGACCAAAAGATCGGGACCATTATTTTTGGGGTTTGTTGGGAGTCTTAAGAAAAAAGAAGCAGCTGTTTTGTTTTCAACAAGCTACTCAGGCCCTGTTCTGCAAAAGCCACAAGAGGTTAACCACTCAAACCACAATTCCAACGACGCCCTCCTCACGTGACCACAGTCTCCTTTCCCTTCCCTTGCAACGAAACCAAACGAAACGGAAACGCCCGAGCCGAGGCGCTCCTCGTCGTCGTATCGTCTTCCTTCCCCTCCCTCCTTCCCCGCCGCCGCCGCCGCCGCCGCCTCCTCCCCGCGACCCAAACCCTAACCCTAGACCTCCGCCCGGATGGGTGCCGTCACCTCGACGGTGGCGGCCCGCTTCGCCTTCTTCCCGCCCAGCCCGCCGTCGTACGGCATCGAGCCCCCGGCCGCGCCGGGGGAGGAGAGGGAGGACGGGGTGGTGGAGCTCACGGGCGTGACGCGGAGGGGAAACGTGGAGGCGCGGCGGCTGCGGACGAAGCGTGGCACGGAGGTGGTCGCGATGTACGTGCGGCAGACCGGCGCGCGGCTTACGCTGCTCTACTCCCACGGCAACGCGGCCGACCTGGGCCAGATGTACGAACTCTTCGTCGAGCTCAGCGCCCACCTCAACATCAACCTCATGGGGTACGCATGCATGCACTCCTGGATTGGGTTCGGATATTTAGATTGGGATACGGCGCTGTTCGAATGCTGGATTCGAGTATAATCTTGGATCTTCCAGGGCGTGTTTCTCCAGATCAAAGTTGATTTTTTTGCGGGGCCGGTTTAAATGGAACTCGTCTGGTTTGGTACGATGTGTTGGGATTTTTGGGTGCCGATCAGTAGGATGGCTGCCTCATTGTTTCGATGAAAGATACGATCTTATGTTCAGGGCTTGTCTGATTGGGTTGTGGATTTGGTATGAGTATGAAGATGTGCTAATCTTGGAACAGTACTCGGTGCTGTTGGATTCGCTAGCTGTAGTCTCGGTAGAAGTTTCGACTTCGCTGTGCTGAGCATGTCGTATTTGATGCAAATTTTGATTCTTGGGCTGGTGCATGCTGCTGGTTGGATACGTTGCATCTTGGCATGGAAGTATTATGTTTGGCACTGCTTAGTTTGCTAGTGGGTGGCTAGGATAACTTTGCTTTTCCTCAAAGCTGTTTTTATTTATGATTGATTGGAATAAACTGCTGTTATTTGAACTATTTTCTGGGTACTGTAGATGCCTGGGCATGCTTGCTTTAGGTGACCGTTAGCAATATCTGGAATTTGTTCTATTTTGGGTAGCAATAAGGATATTTAGATTTCAGTATCTGGTTGCAGTTGTATATTTATGATTCAATTGATTCTATAGGAGGTGGTGGAGAGCCTCGTGTCGTTAGTGTGTTACTATCTTTGGTCAAAGTTTGGATAGTTTTGTTCAAATTAGTTGTTAGATATTACCACTTACCAGAGTTCCTTTTTTTACTAGTTTCTGTAGAACTGTTCACCAATGAAGTGTGGGGAATAAAAATAGATGTTTGTAATGAAGCTTTGGCTGAATTATTACGTACATGGAGTTGTATCCCTTCCACACCAATCAAGTGCGGTGGGGAGAACCAATACTTAATGAGGCTTTTCGCTAGAAGCTCTTGCTAATTTTAAATTGTGGTTACGAGTAATTGGATTGTCCTTCGCCCCCTTTTTTAACTCAAGATTTTTGTTTGTTTCCTAGTTTGGTAACTAATATAATCATTGTTTGTTTATCTTTGTGTTATAATTCTGTCCTTTGAACCTAGTTTTGTCCTTTCTGTGGTCATTGATTTTGGCACAAAACGTTGTAATGTTGAATGATTACATTATTATTAGGTACTAATATTTGACTGAGTAATGTAACTTCAACATCGTAGAGGACTCCTTTTGACATGATCCATAGAGTTTTTTTTGCCCAGATTGGATCCAGGTTCACCATTGTGTTCGGTCCTTCTTCTCTATAGCAACTTGCACTGAGGTCGGTAATGGCGTCCGCACCCTCTTCTGTGTGGATCCATGGGAAAAGGATCGCTGATCTGGCACCCCGTCCTTTTGCTTTGGTTCCCAAGAGACATGCCAATAAGCGCACGGTGAGGGAGGCACTCACGGGTCACAATTGGATTGCGGATTTGATAGGAGCAATGACGGTTGGGGCCATTGCTGATTTTTTGGATCTCTGGGATCTCCTCTCACAGGTGGTGTTGCAGCCCGATTTAGAAGATAAACACATTTGGCGCTTCACTGCCAATGGAAACTATTCAACAAAATCAGCATATGAAGGCTTCTTTCAGGGTGGCATTGAGTTTAGTCCCTGGGAGCGAATTTGGAGAACTTGGGCCCCAAATAAATGTTGTTTCTTTATGTAGCTGGCTGCACATGATAAATGCTGGACCGCGGATCGTCTGGCATGCCGAGGTTTGCAACACCCTCCCCGCTGCTTGCTTTGTGACCAAGAGGAGGAAACCATTAACCACCTCTTGATATCATGTGTGTTTGCCCGCCAATTTTGGTTTGGCTTGCTCCAAAAGGTCAGATTACAGAACCTTTCCCCTCAACCGGTCGAGCTCTCCTTCGAAGATTGGTGGTCCAGATCTCACAACGCAGTTCATGGCCAGATCCGGCAAGGCCTTAACTCCATCATCATTTTGGGGGCTTGGTCACTTTGGAATCTTCGCAATCGCTGCGTCTTCGATGGGGTTGCACCGGACGTTAGGGCCCTCTTGTCTTATGTCAGTGAGGAGATGAGGATTTGGGGTCTGGCCGGAGCAAAGGGTATTTCATACCTAACTGCCCCGCCACAGGTTTTGGTCTAGATCCCCTCTGGTCAAGGTCGATCTTGTTTCTGTACCGTAGGCTAGCTTCCTAGAGCAGGTGTGGTGTGTGTTTGGATGTGTTTTGGGTCTGTAAGGTTTCTGTTTGTTCCCCCTCCCCCCTCTTAATACAAAGATTCGCAGCTCTCCTGCGTATTCGAGAAAAAACTGCGTGATTGTTCTGTATCATACATAATCTAGGTCTCAGCTGCCCTTGCTAATGAGTAAGGATACAATGCCTTCTTAAATGTAACTTAGCAAACTGAATTGTATTTGCATGACCTTATTTAGACATGTTATCTGCTGAGATTAAGGTGACTAAAAACGGAAAGTGGCTCTAAGAAGTCCTTTGAACACAAAGGGTAAACCCTTCATGAAATTTTATCATAAAAAATGCTAATTGCTATTGTTATAGAATTTAGATTTATGAATAACTGCATTAAGATGTCAAATTTCCTTATAGGGAAACCCTTCAATGCCCATTTTAGTCTTCCTCTTCTGAAAATGATGACTAGCTAGATATAAACCAATAAATGACTCTTATCTTAAACAGTTGTGGTCTTATGATACAATGAGGTGATGCAGTTTGAACTTTCAAGTGATCAATCTGTTCCTTGCCAGTTTACATTGTTGAGTGTTGCAGCTGCGCTTTATTCGTCATGTGATATTAGTGCCTTGCAATCTGAAGGCTTCATAATCACAATTAAGAGTACACATCAAATAAAGTCACCTCCTCACATAATGGAAACCACTTGATGAACTTCTTTTTGCGTCTTTTGGGCCTATTTTGGTGGAACATTAACAGCTTTTCTACCTTTCTTATGCAGCTATGACTATTCTGGTTATGGGCAATCTTCTGGGAAGGTACGAAATTAGTTCTTTATTCTTTTACTTTTTTTCCTTTAAAATCTCCTCAACATGCATAACACCCCTTTTTTATCTAATGCAGCCCAGTGAGCAAAACACTTATGCTGATATAGAGGCTGCTTACAGATGTCTCATAGAAAACTATGGAGCTTCTGAGGAAAATATCATTCTTTATGGTCAATCAGTGGGTAGTGGTCCTACTTTGGATTTGGCCTCCCGTTTGCCTCATTTGAGGGCAGTTGTTCTACATAGCCCAATTTTGTCTGGCTTAAGAGTGATGTATCCTGTAAAACATACATACTGGTTTGACATATATAAGGTAAATTTACATTTTGTGTCAATGTTATTAGCATTTACCTGCGTCTAATTTCGTCTTATATCTGCAGAACATAGACAAAATTCCATTGGTCAGGTGTCCTGTGCTAGTAATACATGTGAGTATCTTTTCATTCTTACAGCTAATCCTATTATATAGAGCTTTTCTTTAGCATGCATGCATGCACTTTTGTGTCCTTTTCTGGGCAAGCATACGTGCACATCTGATATAATAATGTTGCATCAGTGAACTTACACAAGCATTATAGTGATTGGACTACTTAGTGGAGAGAAGGTCAAGCAAGTGTGATCATGTGAATGTCTACAGTGGTTAATTTTGTGGCAAACTGTGGTTTATGGACCTACATACTGTTTGCGTAGGACATATTAGGTGATCCATTATAAGGCTTTTATTTTATTGCACTTGTATTCAGGAGTGGATATCTTGCCATCTGTTACTTGTAGTTTCCAAAAACATGACATTAATTACATTATCCTCTATAATTGTCTTACCTTACAACATACAATTCATCCAACTGAGCCTGTGCCAAGATGAACAATCTTATGACATTGTGGCCTCTCATGATTATATTGGTTTTGTCACCCATACATATATCATATATGCCTACTTACCATTCACACTATATATAGAGTTTGAGATACTTGCTAAAATTATTATGTGAACATAAAGCATGGGGCTATCAATGCTATTGTTTCTGGTACAAAGGCTAAATAATGGTAATGTTGGCAAAAGTTTCTAGGTTCACTGGGATAAAAAAAAAAGAAGTATGACACTTGCGAATAGCATACCCTGATAACATGGGACTAGTATTCCGTTAGCAGGCACAGCTTCATCTTGATTGTAATTTTGTACTATTCGTGTGATCCTTGCTTTGATAAGTTGGTCGCAATTTTCTTTATGAGGTCGTTCAACCTATTCATTCGAGGGATCTAGTCAAGATGTAGAGAAGAAAGTTGATACTGAATAATTGTTATACCTTTTTGCACATGTTCATGGTGCTAATATTATCTCTTCTCTCAGGGTACAGCTGATGAAGTTGTTGACTGTTCCCATGGGAGGGCATTGTGGGAACTCGCTAAAGTAAAGTATGAGCCTTTATGGGTCAAAGGAGGAAATCACTGTAACTTGGAACTCTACCCAGAATACATTAAGCATCTAAAAAAGTTTGTTGGAGCCATAGAGAAATCACCACCCCCAAATGATGAATCTCCAGAGAGCTCAGGTCCATCAGATCGTACTCAAACAGAACCTGAAGGTACAGAGGACTCAAGGAAAAGCACAGATTGCAGGGAGAAAACAAGGCCGAGCATAGATCATAGACATAGCACAGATCGTCGGGAGAAACCAAGGGAAGTACAGATAAGAGGGACAAAAGCAGAAAGAGTGTAGACCATCCTGAGAAACCACGGGCTAGTGTTGATCAATCTGATAGGCCAAGGAAAAGCATTGACCGGTACGGTTGACCTTAATAGCCTACCAAATATTTCCTATTCATAGCATAATGTGTATGTGTTTAACTATTTCTACAGTTGCTTGATTTCTGTTACAAGAAAAACCTGTTTTTTCAGTTTTCTTGACTAATGTGATCAAATGGTGCAACAGCTTTGGAGGGATGATGAAGTCCGTCAGGTTGTGCAATATTGACTGTTTCAAAGTAACAACAGCTTCTGGGAGCTGAAAATACCAAAAGGTTAGCATTGGAGCTCGTCTGTATGTATTCCATTTGTATAACTTAATTCGTTTGGGTGATTGGTTCGGTTGTAGGAGGTGTATTTCATACGATGGGGGGCTTGTATTGTTTCCCTTGATTTTTTTTTTGAGATGAAATAATAATTTGTTCATATCCAGTTCTTTTTTTCTTCAAGTGATGGATATGATAAGACATGTCCCTGCAGAAACATAAGCCATCGGTGACAAGTTTTTAACTCTTTTGGTTGCTATTTAGCATGTGATATTATGACTTCAGATCATTTTAGCTGGTTGTAGTTGAGGTGCCCCTCGAGCTCTGTTCAAATGTTTTGCAATTTGGGCTCTCCAATACTTAGCTGGAACACATTAGCGATCCCAGTAGAGATAGCTTTCGCAAAACGGCGTTTTAACATTTTATGTTTTGACTTGCGTGAAATCCTTGATCCTATTAGGTGCTTGAGGCATAGCTGGGAAACTATTAATTAAGGTTGTCCACGGGAGAACTTCTGTGTGGTGCAGCCGTCTGCCTGACTGGTGGCAAGTGAGGTTCTAACTTGTTTTAACTCCAGTGGCACTTGGTGCTTGTAGTCTGCTTATGAAACTTACGAATTGGGGCGGATTTGCTAAAATTTGGCTTGAGATCTGTCGAGTTTACAAGAGAGTTACGAGCAGCAGAGGCCAATTTTATGACCAAAGCATAATCTTTTTTGTTTGAGTTCTGGGGAAATATCATTTCACCATTGTCTCTGAAAGAAGTTATGGAAGGGGGATTCAACACTCGGTTTTATGGTGGTTTTTATTGAAATCTGGTCAGGTTGTGGTTGATTCTGAGTGTTGAAATTGAAATCTGGTCAGGACCTGCTTTAAGAACCCTTCTTGTGATTGTTCAAAAAAAAAATCTTCTTGTGATTTTTGTGTCCGCGTAATATGCTTTGAAATCTGAAGACTCATTGGTACGTGGAGTTGTCACTCGCCGCACGGCGCCACGACGTGTGCACGCACCCCGCCTACGGCCTACCGACAACTTGTGGTCCACGACAGCGCCGCCTCTGGGGACGGGCGGACGGCGCGGTGCCTCGGCCGGCTCGCGCGTCCTGTTTCGCTCTACAGCCACTCGTACGCGTCAGATGTGCGTACTGCATGGAATATACGAATACAGAAGCGTGTCATGTGGCATACTCAATACTCAACTCCTTACGCTCGGGGGATTCCGGCCTTCGCACCGCGGCCACGTCCCCGCGCGCGCCCGACGCGTGTCGGCCAAAAAAATCGTACGGTCGGGGAGGCAGTTTTCTGTGTTTTTTCGAAATTACGTATAGGTCTTTGGTTCTCGCGAAAAGATCCCTAGAATTTTTTTTGGTCCCTCACTTTTGCAGGATGGCCCCCCGCGTTTTCGTTGTCGTCTCTTTTATTTTGGTACGTCGTCTCTTTTATTTTTGTACGTACGGTGGCTGGCGCCGCGCCTATAAATTCTAGTACTCACAATGAAGCAACGTGCGCCTGGTGCTCTGGAGCCTGTACATGGGAAGAAGAGACGTCAATTGAATTGCCAAGGCACATACCAAAAACCGGCTGGTACGTTTTTGTTGGACTGGATGCATCAGAGGGAGTGAATGATGTTAACTTAAAATTTTCGTTCAAGTATTTAAGATTCTATTATAAAACATCTATAGATATGTAGACTATAGAATCCTCAGCTAAAAATCAAACCAACTAGTTCAAGTCAATAAAACATAGAACCTAACCTTTCCCGGTGGTCTGACTGGTCTCCAAACGGCGTCCTGACTGGCCTGGGCAGTCTGATTGCTAGTATAAGGGAGGTCTGACCGCTGCTACAATAAAATCAGGGCAATAAATAGTTTTTCAGCCCGACTTCGAAAACAAAAAACGAGAGAACTTTTGATCCGAAGATCCAAATGATATGAAATTTTGCAGAGATCTTCTCTAAATGATTGTGAACATATTCCAATAAATGATCATAAAAAATATGACCAAAGTTGAGACCTTTTTCAGTTTGAAGAAAAGGTGCACCAAAATCGAGCTAAAACCTTGAACGGTGAATACAACTTGCTCGTGAGATGATGATGACTAAGAAGGGTCTAGATATATTCTCACACATCCCAGCAAGTTAAATCACCACATAAACTAAGCCAAAAACCCTCGTATCAAGAGATGGACCAAAGAGGCCAATATCAAGCAAAACCGGATTTTCTCGTGAGTCTTGCTATCAAAGTGCCTAGATAGGTGGAGATGTATTTCAAAAGATTATCTCTATCTCTTACACGTCCTTGCTACAACAAGATCACAAGAAAGAAAGAAGAGGGATGAAAACCAACCAAAAATCAAGCATATCAATCAAAAACAAAAGAGGATTAAGAGTTGCATAAAAATTGATGTATTGCTTACTTGAGAGGTGGCCCCCACACCCCTCTCTTCTTTTTTCCCTTTTCTCAATTGAAAAATTACCAAAATGCCCCTGAAATTTCAACAGGGGAAAGAGGTGCTGCATCAGCGTTAAGCAGGCATTGTTCATTGTATGCAAGTGACATTGGGACAGTAAGCAGGACAGTGGAGTGTGACTGAGATTGACTGTTGTGGTGTGTTTTCTGGAGAATTGCAAACAGGAAATCACTCTCATCGAAGACCACATCGCGAGAGACATACACTCGAACAGTGGAGCGATCAAGACATTTGTAGCCTTTGTGAATTGCACTACAGACCAAGAAGACACACTGCTTGGTCCTGAACTCAAGTTTCCTTGAATTATAGGGTCATAAATTGGGCCAATAAACACACCCAACAATCCTAAGCATGGAGTAATCAGGATCTTTGCCGAGGAGCCTGTGAATGGGAATATCATGGGAAATACTGCGACTTGGCATTCTGTTCATTAGGAAACTGAATTTGCATCCAAAAACTGAACCGGTTTACACTATATGGCGATGTTTCCTTTTGGCTGACCCGTTTTGCTAGGAAACCTGGTGGTTAATACCAACGCGCTTGAAATGTTTATGGAGACGTTGGTACTCACCACCCCACTCGGATTGTATTGCACGGACTTTGGACCCAAGAAGGCACTCAACAAGATTTTGGAACTGAAAGAAAACTTGTTCAACATTGGATTTATATTTCAGGAAAGAGATCCAAACAAAGTTGTTGTAGTCATCGATGAAACTAACATAACATCTAAAACCCCCAACAGATTGTCAAGCTAGCCCAGTGAAGACAAGCTCTAAAGGAGTTGTGGAGACGTGTAAGTGTTAGACCATGTGGCTAGGTCTAGAATTTTTTGGTGATGAATAATTAACAATGTTAAATTTGTGATGAATAATTGATGATGTTGCTTACTATTACTTGAGTTGTGTAGCGTGCGTATGGACTGATGTTGGTCAAGTTAGGACGAACTTGTGCCAGAAAAATATTCTTTGGTCTTTGCATGTGCATGTTGAGCATAGAGACGATCATAGTCAGTGACGATGTGGATCGGGGCTAGGATGGAAGATCCGAGGTTCAGACAGTCAAGAAGGTCACGAGATGATCGGGCTCATGCTTGGGACGCATGGAGATCAAAGGTGGATGGTACGTGAAGAAGCTACGGGATGTGTGGTCTTGGAGGCTTCAACATGTGATGAGTTGAAAAGTCGAAAGTGTAAAAACTCATGTTAGAAATGGTTTCGGGTCCCTTGAAAATAAGTGGGCTAAAAGTCTAGTTGAGGTAAAAAAGCTCAGGCCTAGTTGAATGAGGTGTATTAGGATTTTGAGTAGGAAGAAAAAGTGAGGTATAAAAAGGAATACAAGGTGCGGTGGGCGCGAGGTGAAGAAAAAACGATGAAAGAAAAAGACCGCGGCGGCCGTGACGCGAAGAAAAAAAGACGATGAACAGTTCATGCGTTTTTGAATAAAAGTTTGTGAGTTTTTTAATTCATATATATTATTCTTTTTCTTTGTTTGGTAATTTCTAAAGTTTCTACATGCATTAATATCTATCTATGTTTTTTTACTTACATACGTGAGTTAGTTTTAATTAAAAAAATTGATTGCGTGATTGAGTGTTAAATGTATCTTTCCGTCTGCTGTTATCTAGCGAAGGTTTTTCGGTGGTACAGTATATTGCTACAGTACCAAACAGTATATCACTACAGTACATCGCTACAGTACTGCCACAGTATGATCGAATTTTTTTCTATTTTTTTTGTTATTTCTATTTTTCAGATTGAACGATTAGAAGACAGAAAATTTGAGAAAAAGCTTCCTCAGGGAATTACAATCATTCACCCCATCTGATTGCCATCGACGATCATACAAGTGGTATCAGAGCAGGTTACAATGGCATCAGATCGAGATCGGTTTTTAGGTAAGCCACCGTTTTTAGATGGATCAGATTATCTCTATTGGAAAACCCGCATGGAGGTTTTTCTTGAAGCACAAGGTAATTCTATCTGGCAAAAAGTTAAAAATACATGTGAAGTGCCTCCTGTTGTTACAACTAAAAATTCCTCTGATGTTGAAGCTAATGCTAAGGCTAGAAATATTTTGTTGCAAGGTTTAAGTAGAAATAAGTTTGTTAGAATTGCTCACCTTAAATCCGCAAATAAAATTTGGACCACTCTAGCGGATTATCATGAAGAATCTAAATCTGTTAAAGGTGTGCGTCAGAATCTGTTATTGGGGGCGCCTCAGACGTGTCTAGTCGTCGTTGTAGTGGCACACACATATGCAGCTAGGGTTCGCGCCGTAGCATGTGAGATCATACGAGTTTCCTATGTTGACGACCTCCTTGTTGCCTCTCTCGCACTGCATTTGTTGCCGGAGGTCATCTTTCTCCTCATTAAGACTGTTAATCCGCGTCTCTATCTCTAAGATTCGCTCTCATAGTGTATCCACATACCTCACAACATAGTATTCATGAGGAGGATCGATCCAACGAATGAAATCACATTTCGCCATCTGCCGGAAAGAAGGGTTAACATGAAAACTCTATTAGCAGTAAGAGAAAAATAAACTATTGGCTAATTGTATCACAGAGTGTGGGCATCAGAAGAAACACCACCCGCCATCGAAATGGCCTTTGACGACCTGCACGACCGCGTCCTCCATGTGTCTGCATTTCAGCCATACCAGTTGAGCACGCCTGTTTGGTCTCAAGTGGTAGTTAGGGCCGAAGTCCTCACTCCTTTGCAGGGGAAGGTCTTCCTTTGGCGACCTCGCTCTGACTGGCCCCTCGCGAAGTCCATACTACGTTACTGTATGATAGAGAAGGTTCTTCTTCCTACAAAAAGTGAAACACAATTTAGATGAGCGATGAGTGATTGCGAGAGCTCCGTATTTGAAGCCGAGCGAAAAGAGAACCCGGTGCATTGCCACCGGAATTTACGGACGCGTTGTTGACATGCAGCACCGCAAGCGATAGGGGATAGTATAGTAAGAGTGATATGTGTGCGCACAAGGGAGCGGGCGAGGCAGGACAACATGGGCAGATTAACATTTGTGTGGGCGAGGGAGCGGGCGAGGGGGCTGGTATGGTCAAACCAACATATGTCCGAAGGAGGGAGCAGGCAAAGGAGACAGTATGGACAGACTGATATTTCTGCGGGCAAGGGGGGCAGCACCAAGGGGGACACCCCTCCTCGCATATCGCTAATTACGATTAAATTATTATTAATTAATATGGTAAATTTAGAGCACATAAAATTCTCAAAAAGTACACAATCAGGTCGACTGTGTCTGGAGGATTCACATAAAATTTTGTAATTTTTGGAGCTCGTTTGCCATATGTAACGACTCCTACAAATATCAAAATTGTATATATTTTTAAGCAACATTAATTGTGGATAAAATTGTCAAAAAATTACACAATAAAGTAGGTTGCATCGGGAGGCTGCACATAAAATATCATAATTTTTTGAGCTCATTTGCTATATTTAAAAATTCGAACAAATATGACATAAAATTACCAATTTACACAGGTAATTAAGCCTTAATCACATGTCGTTTTGTGGGTGAACGGCAGGTGGCCTGTCGTCTGGACGTCTGGTGGTCGGGCGGCAGGTATCTACCGCCCGACGGTTGGACAACAGGCTCCACGTGTTATCTCCGGAGTGTTACCGCTCGGTGAGTGAACAACAGAAGCGCTGTTTTTATCAATATTATGCATATACGATTATTTTTGTAAATACGACCTGAAAAGCCAGTGTATATGACAAAAATTCAGTCAGATTCAGAGTTACGTAGTAATATTTCCTTTCTCGGCTGTAATATTTCCTCTCTCTCTCTTTCTCTCTCAGCAAACAGTTATGGCTTTGTTGACATTTTGTTTGGTAGTTCCTATTTCCTAGTAATGATATACTACTACATAATTAAGCTGTTAATTGTAACTTTTTTACGCGTCTATTAATTTGGTATGGCGATTGGTAAGGGTAGTCCTAAAAGAAATCAATGTCAATGCCCTGTATCTCTTGTTTGTTCGTTCTAAGCAGAATGTAAACCGGAGTTGAAGAAATGATCTCTAAAGACAGATGCGGAAAACAAAAATCCTTGTGAGCATCAACCTATGAGCTTATACGCATAGGTTAAAGCCAAAATGAAGCCACATCCATTCACCACAACATTGCCCTTGGGTTGCTCATATTTTTCAACAACCTAGAAGCCCTTGAATCCCATGATCTATCAGCGGAACCCAGTGAAAGGTGCATTCTATGGCTTACAAAACTAAGCTGTAAACACCAGCTGCATGATCTGTACCGTAAATAGCCAAAATTTAAAAATTTTAACCAAAAACCATAAGCCGCAGCCGTTGCCAAACAGGCCTAGAAGCCCTTGAATCCCATGATCTATCAGCGGAACCCAGTGAAAGGTGCATTCTATGGCTTACAAAACTAAAGCTGTAAACACCAGCTGCATGCTGGTAGCACAGCCCGACCGGTAAGGCACTTCGGTTGCTCTGGATAACACCAAAAAATTATCCTAAAAAACTATCGATAAGCTGAATACCGATAAGTCGTTTAAAAAAATTATTCTAAAAACTGTCTCAATAAATTACTTAAAAAACAGTACAAAAACTGTTATATTTATTTGCTCGAATAAAACTATAAGCCAAGCGGAAACAAAAAAAACCAACACATACATGTTGCGAGCCCATAGTCGAGACGCGTGTGAAGCTCTCCTTCGTTCGCCTCAGTTCTCAATTGATTTCGTGCTGCCGTCCGTACTCTTGTTTCTTCTGGTGACATGGACTGATCAGTAAATAGTTTAGTCCGGAGATAAGCTCAATTGCCACCAATTTGGACGGTTTGAAAAGTGACAAGTACTAGGAGTCGCTGTGGACCCCACGCTCGTTCTCCCTCCGCCTGTTGTCCCTTCCTTCGAAGAGCTTCACAGGATCTGCCGATGGAATCCGCTACAACGTTCTCGCGAACTTTCCCTTCATCTTCCGTTGGTTCAAGGATTAGGTCAGTTGGTGGTGTACAGAGACAGGGTGCTGCGCTAGTTTTTTGCTTAAACTTCTAAATATGGTTTTTAAATTTTTGACTAAAATTATATTGTAATTGTTGTTAGTTTTTTTGAAATTTTTTTACTTTTAAAAAAAACTATTATTTCATTGCAGACAATATAAAGGAACAAGAGTAAAAAGAAAAGATAAAAAGCCAAAAAACTAAAATAAACTAAAATTAGAAGCCGATATTTTCTAAATAATTTTCTACTTAAATAAATAAAAAAAACTAAAGCTGGAACCATTACGCACGTGTATGTTTCTACTCTAAATTTTAGATAGGGCTGAATCACTAGCATTCAATTAACCACTAAGTATCGTATGATCTTTTTTACGGCCACTAATCAAGTAGTACAGCTTGTGTTATGGACATTAACCATGAAAAACTTGGAATACATCTATCTCAAATTCTTAATTCTAGTGACAATGTACCAAATAATGTAGTACAGCGTAAACACTAAAGAAGCAATACTTTTAGCAAATTGCACAGTCATTCACTTCTCTATTCTCTAATTTATTTTTTGCGAATCTATTTTTACTGATACATCTATGATCTATCTCAATTCTCAAATGACACATATAATTGTAAGTAGTTCTTATTGTAGGAATTAATACGATTGTAAATATAATTGTAAGTAGTTATTCAAATCTATCGTATGCCATTCGCTGACGCACAGTTGCAGTCATTCACTTCTCTAATTTATTTGCAAATTGCATCGAACAAACAAGTACCTTAAGAAAGCAGTCGCTGGCCCGCTGTAGCCCCGTGGCCGCCACGCCACACTACGCTTGCCAGTGACCACCAGTGTTAGATCAAGGAGGCCAACTAGAGGGGCGTGAATAGGCGGTTTAAAATTCTTCTCTAATTAATTATCAATTTCTATGTGGCTAAACCAAGTATAAGATACGTAAGCTTAACTCAAATTGGTTTAGCACAAATATCGCCTAAATTAGTTATGTTTACCTAGGTGCACCAACACTCTAAGGTTTATGACAAGGTTTGCAATTATAGGATGACAAGTAATCAATTTAATTCTATGAATGTAAATTGCTTCAATATAAATTGAGTACAAGAAAACAAATCACAATTGACACAGTTGCTTTTTACCGTGGTGTTCGAAGACTTGCCGGTCTCCCCTAGTCCACGTTGAGGTTAGCCCAAACGAATTGGACCAGCTCCACAAATTAAGCCCAAACACCTCAATCCACTAGTTGTAGCTCTTTCTCGCTCTGGGTAGGTAAGCTCCAACATTCACAACTTTACCGGGTCTTCTCACAACTTTCTTTTAGAATATCACCACCCACGATGTCTCCAACACCTTCTAAGAGTCAGCAAATTCCAAGAGTAATAAGTCAAACCTCTCCCTTGACTCTCACAATGTGCAATGAATGCACAAGCTCGAGTGGATACACAATCCACCTTTAGATGCAACACATACAATCTAGAACCTTCCTCCTTGCTCACAAGGTGCAACACATGTACAATTGAGAGAAAGACATCACACTAGCTCAAGAGAGCGAAATGGAGTGCCAAAAGTCATACTCCAACCGGGCACAAGGGGGTATATATACCCTACACTTCAAAACTAGACGTTAGGACAGAAAAATATGATTTCCCGAAGTACCGTCGGCTTACGACTGGTACTTTCGCTCCCCTCTGTAATGGTCAAAAAACTAGCCGTTGCAGGTAAATCTGGTAATTCCATGCAAAGTCTGGAACTACCGATCATTGGTAGTACCGCAGCACTTGAGCGGAACTAACGATTTCCTCGGAGACGAGAAGACTCCACACAGGTGTCTCTCTGAAAAAAAACATGCTGCTACACAAGCCAGTCATTCCGAAACTCGGAAGTACTGCTCACACAAAGCTAGTAGTACCGGTCGCTGATCGGACTGCTCATAAAGAGCCGATCGAACCGCTCACACAGAGCTGATCGAAAGTACCAATCGTCGGCTACACTGGTCCCTGACCACGTCAGATAGTTTGACCACTTAGGTCTCTGACCATATTGATCTCCGTCCACGTTGTCCGGTTCATCCACACAGGTCTCCAACTACGCTGGTCTTCGATCACGCTAGTCTTCGACCACGTCGTCCGGATCGACCGCATATGTCTCCGACTATGCTGGTCTCCGATCACATTGGTTTCAACCACTTAGGGCTCGACCACATCGACCATGTCGATTTTCGGCCACGTCGACCATGTCGATTTTCGGCAACGTCAATCTTCCATCACACAGATTTTTGACCACAACATCGATCTTCTACCACGTTGTATCAATCACGTCAATTTGACCATGTCGATTTCGATCACACAGGTCTCGACCACGTCAGTTCGACCACGCTGGTTTCGATCACATTGGTCTCGATCACACAGATCTCGACCACGTCGGTTCAGCCACGCTAGTTTTGATCACGCTGGTTTCGATCATACAGATCTCGACCACACTTGTTCGGACCACGCTGATTTGACCACGCCAGTTTTAACCATGCTGGTTTCGATCACATAGATCTCGACCACGTCAGTTCCGACCACACTAGTTTGGATCATACAGATCTCGGCCACAGGCCTCTTGGGCGACTAGGCTAGATTGTCGAACCTGAACGACCGAAGCCCTTCGTGATTCTTCAACCTGGCGCCGTTCTGCAGTCACTCTGGACTCTAGCGAAGGGACCGCGCGGGGAGGGGGCACCACGTCGGGGCAGGGGAGGGGGTTTGGCCGGCTTGCCCGAAGGGTAGGTCTGCCCCTGCCATGTTAAACTCACGTGCCACTGACACATTAGCATCGGAGAGATCCTGTGTGCATAGAAGCCCTCCTTTGCAAAAATGGCAAGAGTTCAGGTACTTGGCTGAAAAAGACCACCACAAATCGACAGTGCAGTGTAGGGCTGTAAATGAGCCGAGCTCGAGCGAGCTTGGCCTTCTAGGCTCGAGCTCGGTAGAATTTTAAGCCCAGCCCGAGTTGGGGTCTGAGCCTGGACCTGAGCTCGAGGTCGGCTCTGCCTAAGCTCGAGTAGGCTCGAGCTCGGCTCGTTGAAGCTCGACAACAATTAAAATAATTTATTGTGCACTATTTTCAATAATAAGAAAATTTTGAGTTCGAGCTCGACTCTAGTAAGCTCGATAACAGTCAAAATAATTTAAACATACACTAATTTTCAATAATGAGAAAAGTTCGAACTCGAGTTTGGCCCAAATAAGCTCGGTAAGGATTAATATGTATCACTATTTAAGCTCGAATCGAGGCTCACGAACTATTCGAGCTCGGCCCGGTGAAGCTCGCGAGCTCGAAATCAAACTCGAGTTTAGCTCGTTTAAAATTTGAGCCGAATTTAAATCAAATCTAGAACGAGTTAGTTTGAAACTAATTTTACAGCCTTATATACAGTGCCGTCCCCACCAAGGCCCCCACTCTTTTAAGCGCCTCGCGCTCCGCCGCCTCCACCAAGGCAAGTGCGTCGCGCTCCGCTCCCCCACCCCACCCGCGGCCACCTCAATACGAAGCTTATCGTCAGTGCAGTGCTGCCCCCACCAGGGCCACCACTCTCTCTCCCCCACCCCACCCGCGGCCACCTCAATAAGAAGCTTATCGTCTCAGTATTGCACGCCACCACCGCGCAACAAATCCCCACCTCCCATGGCCACCGCCCTCCTCCTCCGTACCCACCACCCCGCCGCACCCTGCAAGCCGGCACGCGCGGCCGTCATCTGCCGCGCCACGGCTGCAGCGGCGGCGGCGTCCGCGTCGGCGGCCGAGGCGTTGCGCTCGCTGGCCCCGCCGGCGCGGCCCGAGTTGCTCTCCCTCGACCTGCCCCGCTACGAACCGGCGCGCTCCAGGCCCGTCGACCTCGCCGTTGTGGGCGGCGGGCCCGCGGGGCTCGCCGTGGCGCAGCGCGTCGCCGAGGCTGGCCTCTCGGTCTGCGCCATCGACCCCTCCCCGGCGCTCGTCTGGCCCAACAACTACGGCGTCTGGGTCGACGAGTTCGACGCCATGGGCCTCTCCCACTGCCTCGACGCCGTCTGGCCTCCGCCTCCGTCTTCATCGACGACCGCCGCGTCAAGTCGCTCGACCGCCCCTACGCCCGCGTCGCGCGCCGCAAGCTCAAGTCCGCCATGATGGACCGCTGCGTTGCCCACGGCGTCCGCTTCCACCAGGCCAAGGTCGTCAAGGCCGTGCACAACGAGGCCTCCTCCCTCCTCATCTGCGACGACGGCGTCGCCGTCCCGGCCACCGTCGTCCTCGACGCCACCGGCTTCTCCCGATGCCTCGTGCAGTACGACAAGCCCTACAACCCGGGCTACCAGGTCGCCTACGGCATCCTCGCCGAGGTCGACGAGCACCCGTTCGACCTCGACAAGATGCTCTTCATGGACTGGCGCGACTCACACCTCCCGAGGGATCCGAGATCAAGGAGCGGAACCGCTGCGTGCCCACCTTCCTCTACGCCATGCCCTTCTCGCCGACGAGGATCTTCCTCGAGGAGACCTCGCTGGTCGCGCGCCCGGGGCTCGCCATGGACGACATCCAGGAGCGCATGGCCGCGCGGCTGAGGCACCTGGGGATACGCGTCCGGAGCGTCGAGGAGGACGAGCGCTGCGTGATACCCATGGGCGGGCCACTGCCCGTGCTGCCGCAGAGGGTGCTCGGCATCGGCGGCACGGCCGGAATGGTGCACCCGTCCACGGGGTACATGGTGGCGCGCACGCTGGCGACCGCGCCCATCGTGGCGGAGTCCATCGTGCGGTTTCTTGATTCCGGCAATAATGGCATCGACAGCTTCACCGGAGACGCACTCTCGGCCGAAGTGTGGAAGGAGCTGTGGCCGGCGGACAGGCGGCGGCAGAGGGAGTTCTTCTGCTTCGGCATGGACGTCCTGCTCAAGCTGGACCTCGACGGGACGCGGCGGTTCTTTAACGCCTTCTTCGACCTCGAGCCGCACTATTGGCACGGCTTCCTGTCGTCGAGGCTGTTCCTGCCGGAGCTCGTGATGTTCGGGCTCTCGCTGTTCGCGCACGCATCCAACCCGTCGAGGCTGGAGATCATGGCCAAGGGCACCGTGCCTCTTGCCAAGATGATTGGCAACTTGATACAGGACAGAGGGGTGAGGACTTAGGAGGACGGTATGTACCTCCATTTCTCATCCTCAAGTTCTTCATGGGATCTCTGATTTTGGCATTGATTGCTTCTGCCCAATGTATCTTAGATGGAATTTGCAAAACATCATTAGCAATTAGCAGTTTAGCGGTCTCGTCACATTGAGAGCCGTATAGTTCATATCGAGACATGTGTTACTCCATGTATTATATGTCCAAACAGTCAACACAGGCCAAAATTTCCAGCAAACATGAATTTTCACCCCTGCATAGCAACGAACAAGACGTTGCCTGGAGTTACCTGCCAAGGTAAATTTACATACTCGGTTGAGATCAAAAAAAGTTTTCCTGTACAGAGCGGACCATGAACTCATGTCACATTTTTTTTCCTTTTTCTCTACCAGTGACCGACATGCTATACATACCATCGATTTCAGCCCCAGTTTTAACTGTAAGTACACTCGCCCAGAAAAACAAAAAATGGAGAAGAATGAACAAAATTGAACAATGAAGCACCAAACTTGACTTCTCAAATTCGTTCGATCCTGAATTGTTCTGATCATCCCACGTTCTCCAAGTTCATACGCGTTGTTCAGTTCTTGTCTTTGCACAATGAAACTCTGCTTCTTTGCTCTTGTGCCATAGAAGGCATTGCTTAGAAAGAAATGTCTCTCATGTGCTCAGAAGGAAATGTCTCTCATGTCTCCTTCACGTTCTGTGGCTCTATATGAAAACCCTAGTTCTTCTCCTGATTGCCGCCTAACTACGCTAGCCCTCTGCATCAGGCGCACAAGATGCTGGACAACCTCAGACATCGGAGGACGGAACTCTGGCTCCGGCTGCGCAAACAAATCACATGAGAATTCTTAGGACATGCACCTGACAGGAAACACACGAGCCAATACAAGTTTCCAATACATGAATGTGTTTCTTAAACAAAGCAACCGAACATCAAAGCAGTAGAGTTAGCACTTGAAATATTGACCAACTTAGGCACTGTCGGAACACAAGAATCCTAGCAAACTCTGCAGGACAGATAATTCCACAGGATTTTTTGGATTTCTTGAAGGTTACCATGTCTGCTCTCTGCTCACTATGCACGAATAACTGAAAATCTATTGCAAAGCACTAAACGTACCTGAACACAGAGCGCAATTATGTCTGCGAAACGGGAGAGTGATTTAGCTGGGTACATTCCATTTAATGCTGGATCAACCATCTTAGCAAGTGCATCGATGTCGTGAAGCTGAGGGGTAGCCCATCTAACAAGAGACTGTTCTGGCCGCTCTCTAGAACTGTAATATCCATCCAAAGGTCATTTCAACTTATTATAAGATGCGAAGCACCAGTATCAGAATAGAAGCTAGATGACATACCTGTCCAGTGGTTTCCGCCCTGTCAATAGCTCTAACATCGCTACTCCAAAACTGTACACATCACTCTTTACAGTATAAATTCCTGACATGGCAAACTCTGGGGCACTATATCCAAATGAACCGACCAATTCGGTCGAAACCTGGAATAACAAGCCAAATATAGTAATTCATTGACAAGGTAACATTTACAGGAGCCAAACAAGGCTATCCAAAAACAACTTCAGTACTTGTGAAATGTGGTGGTGTTACTTACCTGTCTCTCGGTATTGGGTGTCAATGCAGCAAGCCCACAGTCAGATAAATGTGGATTATGCTCCTCATCAAGTAGGATGTTTGAAGACTTAAAGTTTCTATGGACAACAGATGGCAAGCACACCTCATGCAGGTACCTACGAGAAGATTTGAAAGACGTCATATGCGTCTCTACTGCCATAACCTTCAGAAAGAGTAAAACTGCTGTATGATTCAAACTAGTTACAGACCCGTGCGTTACAATGGAGTCATAAAAATAATGAGACGGAACTTATTGCCTAGCCAACTTCACACATAAATATTGGAGAGCAAACGATAGAGAGAGAAGGGTGATCAGAATGCGCGAGGAGATGGGAAAAGTAGAGGTGGTGGACGGTTGTATCCTGAGAGAGGAGAGAGACGAATGGTCCAGATC
Source organism: Bonia amplexicaulis (assembly GCA_036346245.1). Lineage (NCBI taxonomy): Eukaryota > Viridiplantae > Streptophyta > Magnoliopsida > Poales > Poaceae > Bonia > Bonia amplexicaulis. Next base: position 3,442,193 of record CM070738.1, on the reverse strand, counting down.
AAATCGGATAGCTGAGAAGAGAGGAGTGATGACGGATCAACCACCAACTCCTTCTTTTATAATAGTAAAGATAACTTACTCCAATGCCCGAGCAGCGCCTAGTGCTATCCTTACACGGATGTTCCATGTAAGCTTCCTGCTCATCTCATCAGAGAAGTGTAGCATATCATGTAGCGTTCCATTTCCAATGTACTCATAAACAAGAAGCCTTTGCCCATGCTCAATACAATACCCCGTAAGTGGCACGATGTTTGGATGCCTAAGTCGTGACATGCTTGATACAGCCTCAAGGAAATTGTCTTCTTCCTGCAAGGAAAGGGCAGCGCTGTCTATCTTCTTAACTGCAAGAACCTGCAACCATGACACACAACTCAGCTGCAGTGCACAGCACTACAAAGAAAAATAGATGGGGAAGGGGATATAAAAATCTCATATATTCTTACATTTGCTGCCTTTAATAGTGAACAAGCTAAAAAATGGGACCTAGGCTTTGTAACCAGTGTTATTCTATGAACAATGGTAAAAGCAAATAATCTGCTATCTTGGTAATCCTCAAGTTCATAATGCATAAAGTAGTTTTGCACTCGAATTGGCAAAAATGGAAATAAAGCTGATTTAGCCACCGACTAACTTGAAGGTTATGACTTATGAGTATTAACAAGAAAGGTATTGTTATAATCCACCCAGTGTATAGATCTCATTTAAGACAAGCAAATTTTACCTTTCCATTGGGGAAATCAGCCTTGTAAACACGACCAAGTGAACCCTCGCCTAGAAGGGAATCTTGACAGAAGCTATTAGTAGCAACTTGGAGGGAAGCAACAGTATAATGTGTCGCACTTATGGGGACCTTTGCCTTTTTCATAAAACCATTTTTGCCATAGACCCTCTCAGGAGTCATTTTCTCAGCAGGTGGGAGTTTCATAGTTGCTACAGAGGTATTTTCAAGACTCTGCTCTGGGATTTCCCTGTTAAAAGCTACAAAACCAAAATACACATAAGAGTAAAAATCTGAATTATGATTAACGAGTGTGCAACAATTCATTTACAGAATTGCTAAAGATTATCAAAGGAGAGGAATTGGGGGGTTTAGCAATTGTTCTCTCTTTTGGTTATATTTTCAGAACAACAAATGTGAATCACCATTCATTTAGCTCAAACAGGCCATTAGGTATATTCAGTGCATGCTATCCAAGATTTCGAGTTTTCCGCTACTAGATTTAGTCTGTCCTATCTTAAAAACTAGAGTGTGAAACTATACTGATCTTCAGGTCAAGGCCACGCATGCAAAGGCAGCAAATGCTACTAATGTGCCTGTATTGGAGGCTGCATCATGAATCACAATGCCTTGTAAGCTGAGTCTATGCATGCAAAGGCAGCAAATGCCACTTATTTAAGCTCTACTAATGGTCACATCTCAATGGTCTTACATACTTAATCATTACTGACACCTACACTGTGTGGTTTCCAGACCAATCAGACAGTACTCAAGTCCAACTTTATGATATAAACTAACGTATCTCAGCTAACGGAAAATAATATAAGATTACGCAAGAAAAATACTGAAACAAGAAAACATGCCAGCATAAGAACAAGAGTAGTACCTCTCTCTATGTTTACTGATAGCGGAGCTACAAAATCTTTTGATTCGCTGCTGTCATCATCCTCTCTTTTCCGAACATTGCGAATGCATAATACCAAAAGAAGAAGTACACACAAGGCAGCAAATATCGAGCCAACTACTATCCCCACAAGCAGACCTGTCTGCAGACCTTTCTTCTTGTCACCTTGATCGGTGGGGCTCTCAGAGCCTTCTGGAGCATTTCCACTTCCCTGAGGATGGTTAGGACGATTACGTGGCCTTCTGGGGGGTGGTGGCATAAAAGGAGGTGGTGGGGGAGCAGGTCCGTTGGCGAATGAGTTTCCTCCAAGTCTATGGTTGTAATTGCAACAAGTCATTAGAATGTTTGAATGACGATTTCCATAGAGAAAGGGCAGTAAAACATTTTGGCACATACGTCAGATCTGGGATTGAGCTGAATTCCTGTGGTATCCAGCCACTGAAATTGTTGTTTGCAATGTTTCTGTTTTAAAAAATTCTTAGTTATCATTTTATCAAGCTAGCAGCAATAGTAGTAAAATTGTTGCCTGAAAAGTCACTTACAGTGTAGTAAGGCTTAGACCACTGAGAACATTGACAGAACCTGTTAATTGATTGTTTTGCATATAACTGCAAAATGGGTTAGAAACTTAGGACGCAGCAACCAGAGATGGGAAGTTACTGAATACTTACAGACTAGAAAGATTTGACAGAGAGCCAAGAGAATTGGGAAGATCCCCTGTCAATTTGTTGAAAGATACATCTCTGTCAAGGAGTATAAATAGCATAAGATGGATCTATGAAACCATGGGAGGAGTACGTATGTTAGTATCAATTAAAAGGCAACCTTTTATGACCATTACACATTTCAAGGGTTCAACTGCATGTCAAAACTCAAAACATATAACAAGTTTTGACACCATTCTTTATAAACTTAGCTGTGGGAAGAGATGCTTAGTTTGCACTGGAAGTAGGGGGCTAATAGTTCTCAAGTACTCCTCTAAAAAATAATCAAGATTATGAAACAGTGTTTACTAATTTGAGGGGGGCAAATATTCAAAGCATTTAATGTATGGGTGTAGATTTTATAGCATACTAAAAGTATGAAACAACCCCAAAAATCCAATTCCAAAAATCATGCTGGTTGGTCCTTTCCTTTCCATGTCTGATGGAGATGACAGTATTTGGATAAGCCAGTGGAAACAGAACTAATAATGAATTCTACATATTACTTCGCCATATGATGGAGGTGACAGCATTTGGATTAGTTAGTAGAAACAGAACTAATAATGAATTCCTACATCTTACTTCACCATATGAACTGTGAGGCAAGCAAGCATTTTATGGAATTTTACATTAGGCTTTTCAAGAAGAAAATTTGGACTACGTGGTTTCCAAAAAGTCATAGATGTCATGTTGCGGAAAAGGTATCGCAAGTGCGTGAATAGCAAAACTGCCTAATCACATAACATCTGAAATTAAGGTTTGCAAATAAAGAACAAAGCTTCAAGATGCCTTACAACTCTGCAAGTGAATTGAGACTTCCAAATAGATAACCCATTTGTTGAGACAGTGAATTGTGGCTGAGATTGCTGCATAGAAAGGTTAACTGCAATCACATTTTGCCAGCAAAATTTCACGCTAATACATTAACACTTGTGCATACAAAATGCAGAAAAGTTGTGATAGACAGAAGCTTACAGGTACTCAAGTGAAGCCATGTTGGATATAGAGTATGGAAGATTGCCAGAAAAATTGTTGGTTGCCAAATTCCTGCATCACCGTTTAGAGTGAAACTACAAACAACAATAATCACAGAGCAAATTATACTAGGTGGGACACATACAAATATGTGAGATTCGGTGGCAGCTGGTAAGGAATTGAACCATGCAAGTTGTTGTTACTTAAATCCCTGCAAGTAATGAAATAGGAGATCAAAATAATGCATAAGATGCGAGAAGTGTAGCCAAGTTGTAAGCTCTCACAATGTTTTCAGTGAGAACATATTGGAGAGTTGGTATCCCAGAGTACCATCCAGCCCTGTCCCAGCAAGTTTACTGAAGAATATGAGAGACGAAGAATGAGAGTTGAATAGTTTCATTTCAGAAATTTCCATAATCACACAATTAAATAAAGGACACACAGAATTAAGGATCGTGTATGCTCAAAGGTGAATTTTTCAATTGTATTTGCAATAATATTGGCATCAGAATTCGAGACAGCAATGAACAAACCTGCCATGAAGAGTGAGCGAAACAGTTACTAGCATGAAAAACAGCAATCACTTTCCACAGCATGCATCCAAACAAGTGTTTTTTTTTCTTTCATTTTAATGCTGGCAGAGGATTTTGGGTAATCCTACAACTATCTCAGACATCAACTAAGATTGGCATCACAGCACGTGCTTCCCAAATATTACACCTCTTATCAACTTCCACAAACTTAGAAATTAGAATGCAGTAAAAATCAAACACTAGTCAACAAAGCACGCGTCGTCTCCATCAAAAACCTAACATGATGCATCCACTAAACAAACAATCAATTGCCACAGCCATGCAAGATTACTTTGCTGTGGTATCGTATTCTTGGAAAACAAAAACTTTGCTGTGGCATCGCAGGATCCTTACATTCCGGTGACGCCTGAGGCGGAGCAGGAGACGCCCTGCCACGCCGCGCCGCAGGGGTCGCCACCGCCGGCCGACCAGCCAGCCAGCTGTGACGGGCTGTTCCAGGAGGTATAGAGATTCCCCAGAGCCTCAGCTGCAAGAACCGAAGCATTAAACACACACAAGAAAAAAAAAACTCGAAACCAAGAACCCGGAATCGGGAGTGCGAAGCCGGCCTACCGTCGGCGGAGTCCGTGGTGGCTCCGGCCGGCGCCGCCACGAGGGTAACAAGAAGGCCGGCCAATGCGGCGGCCAGTGCCGCCATTCTTGGCCTTCCACTCGCTCCCTAACACCGGTTTCTACTCTCGTTTCTTTCCTCGCTCCCCCAACAAAAACACAAGTTTGTAGGGCTTCTTGGTTGCTTCTCCCCTAGGACACGGCCACGGGGATCACCATGGGCGTGGCCAATGGCTATGCTTCTTCTCTCTCCTCCTCCTCCCACTCAATCTACCAAGGCCAGCTAATGAGCGCGGCGCAAACAGCTAAAAAGAAAAGAGAGAAAAAAGCCGGATGCCATGCTTGCTTCCGGCAGGAGATTTGGATGCGGCGTGGTTCCGTGGCGTCGGTAAAGATTTTAATTCTCTGTCCTCTCCTCTCCTCTCCTCTCCGTTGTGTCTCAAATTTTTGTTGGGTTTTGGGTAGTTCTTGGCTTCTCTCTCCTCCTCTTGAGTCTTGAAGTGCTTTTGATTTTATTAATAAATGGGGAGCAATTGGAGCAGGTGAAAGGTGAGGTGAGGTGCTGCAGATGGTAGGAAGAAGCAAATCTGATGCTTTTGCTGATGGTATGGACAAAATTTTGTAGTACAATGATTTCGTGCTTGTGTTTGACCAAGGTGGCCTCTAGCAAGTCAAGTGATTCGTGCCTGTTTGGGAGCTGCAGAGTCTGTTCAATCCGATTTTTAAAATCTATTTTTTATTTTTATTATATTATCTAATTTTCAAATAAAGTATTTTTCAAGATAAAATCTATAAGTTAATTATAGTACATATTAAAAGCACATCATCTGTACTAGCCAAAATCGCATGTTAATATCTCTCTCCGTAATCTCTATCGCGAACAGCCAAATTCAAAAATTTCAGGTAAAATCCATAAGCCGCAGCCACAAAGAACAAGCTCATAGCCTTTTTTTTTGTTTTTTCGTCATAAACTGCTTTTTTTATTCTTCTCGATTGTGGCTTATGTCATTTAGCCCTAACACGAGTTCTTGTGCAAATGAACTAAATACCGATAAACCGCTTAAAAAAGGGTTGTTGGGTGTATTGTCTCTACTCTCTACTAATAAAATGGGTGAATGAACAAACTCTCTTTTTATATTAGTAGAGATTGTTGTAACACGCATATGATACTAGTTATACACAAATATTGTTGTATAATGTATTATAATGTAAAAGAAAATTATTACAATGTTTTCAAATAATTTTTGAACAAAGCATATGACATTGAGGAAAAACAATCAGTGCATTTGGTTGTTAGCATTTACATATCTTTTCAGTCGTCTGATCATGCCATGAACGGCTAAGATTTTAGGTAAGGGTGAGTTCTTGGAACCCTGCTCAGTTGAGCTTAAGGGTGTATTTGGTTGGTGCCCAAACTAGCCCTACCAAAATTTTGATTGGGGTTTTGGTTGCCCACAATTTGGCCAAAGACTAGTAAAATATACATAGGGGATTAACATAGAGCTATAGGCTTACCAAAAATTTGGCAGCCATCCAAACAAGTGCCAAAATTGTTGGGGCTAGTCAAATTTTGGCAAGGAAAATTTGGACACCAACCAAACACACCTTAAATCTTCTAGCTTTTGGCTTTTTTGCATCGTAGCGGCTGAAGAGGTACTTTAGCGGCTTATGGAAGCTGAAGTAAGCTAAAATAAGCTAAAACTCAGTTTCTAGTGACATTCGAGTACATAGTAATAACCATGAGCGCGTTTTTTTGTTTGTTGGATTTGTAATTTTGGTTAATTCCTATTGTTTGCTCACACTGTTCGTGAAGGCATAACAGTAGCTTCCAATTTCTTCAGTTTTTTAATTCCTTGACTTGTGGAACTCGCTGCACGTGGAAACAAAAGATAGCACATCTCTAGTAGGTGACATGGAGTACACACTAATAGGCATGCAAGTTACATTCAGGTACAGTACGAATGGCCAACCTAGCTCGACGCCAGCAATGACAGTGCGGCGCACATCAATGATAAAGTTATGCAATGCCATTGTTGCTACAATGATCGTCTTTTGCCTACGACCCTTGTAGCTTGGGACCTTGTTGAGTATGCGACCATTTGCCTTTGCACATACCAAATGCACACTCAATGACATTCCATAGAGAGGAATGCCGAAAGTTGGAAAGCTCCTCCATCTCTATCGGTTGTATACCATTACCGAACTTTGAAAGGTGGTACCTGTGGTTGCGGTACGGGGCTAGGTACCCCAACTTGTTGGGATACCTGGAGTCAATGAGGTAATACTTGCCTGCAATTATAATTCTCGATTAGTATTGGTCGTGAAATGCATGGTGTAGTTCAAATTTCTTATGACGTATTACCTGTCATTGTATGTAGGAAGCGGTCACCGTACTTAGTCATTGTCTCGCATAGGATACGAGTGTCATGCACCGAGCCAGGCCATCCTACACACACAAAAGTGAACCTACAGTTGAAGTTACATATGGCGAGCACATTCTGGCTGGTGTTGCTATGCCTGTTGTAATGTCGTTCCCTCTCATTGTTTAGAACCGTGACTCTGATGTGTGTGCCATCAATGGCCCCTATACAATTGTTGAAGTGCAGGTAAAATCTCGATTACATCATTGAACCTCCTGCAAATCGTACCCGCGGAGTGCTCAAAGCTGTTCATGCCTTACATTTGTGACTATAGTGCCCCACAGGTCCACAAAAACAGGGCCAGTGCTTCCTTCGAACATACTTCTCGAGATAACTACATGCCATAGTTGGTGACTAGCCTGTCATGTAGCACCTCGAAAACATGGGGGCTCATCCTAAACATGTTGCAGTAATGCTGCTTATCGGCAAGTTACAACGAGGCCCATTGCCATCCAGTGACTATCGGGACTCTTGGGAGAGGTTCCAAGGTGAGTTCCTCGTCTTCGCTATCAAACACAGCAATGTCCAGGCATGGGATGGAGAGACCTAACCCACCCCACGACGCCTCCGGACTGCCATCCAGAACTGCACAGAGTGAGAACTATGTGTTACGCAACCGCATTGCACAACACATATATCACAGAACTAGATGCACTACACAACCACAGAGCTGGACGCACTACACATATAGCAATCTAGCAATACTAAGCATGGCACAGCCACAGGAAATAGCAAATATGTATCATAGACCGATAAGAATGTACTAGAGATTCACAACAGCACAACAAGTAGTTAGAACAAAGCCATGTTCCTAATCCTAGAGCAAAGCTCTACCAGTCCCAGAGCAATGCACAAGCAGTCCCAGAGCAATGCACAACCATTCCTAGAGCAATGCACAACCAATATTTATGGCCATAGAGATAAGCAATACTATCACTCATCTAGCTGACAATACTAGCAAAAGCAATACAGAAAACAACACTAACAACACAATAGTAAATGAGTGAAATGCAAGTGGCAATACAACTAACAGCAATGACACACCGAATTGACCATGATGTCCACACAACAACAAAGATAGCACAAGTAAATGGACAATCATCTCACTGAAAACAAACTCAACGAAGCATGCTATATCGAAATAGAGATACCATGACCGACAAGTAACAAACCGACAGACAGAACAACTCTCCGAGGATGGTCCATGAAGTGAGTTAGATAACAACTCTTAGGTCCTATCCTTGAGCCTATCCCATGTTCGCCTAATCCAGTCAAGGCGATCCTCACTTGTTGCCATCGAGAGGAAGTTGGTGCGGCACTCCGGCATCATGAACAACTGTGAAGCCTAGTAGTACTCGTTGGTTCCTTCCGTAGCCCTTGTATCATTCATCATCTTCATGAGTCTTAGGAACTCATCCCTCATTGACTCCTTGTTAGGGGACATCGCACCTGGCTGGAGAGCTGACTGGAGGGCGTGTGCGTCCTCGCATAGATGTTGACCAGACGCTTGAGCTGGGCATCACGGTCGATGCGCTTCTCTGGTGGCCTCTTGCCGCGAGAGGAGCCCAATGTTACACCACTACTCGTGGTCTGCATTAGGGTATCGGTGTTGCTAGCATCTCCTACTGGGCTTATGGGGACGTCCTCGCTGTCGACTCTAAAGGGTCAACATCTGGCACGTATGCATTCACGCTTGTGCTGGTGGCATTGCCAAACATGAGTTCCATCATGTCCTCGTGTGCAAGAGGTTTGTTCTTGAATTGGACATCCCTGGCTTCCCTACAATGCCATGAGAAAACATTAGTCCCACATTCCGGACTAGTGTGAGGCGAGAGTAGTTGAAAGATCAATGCACTTACCATACTGGCAGCCGCCTACCATGCGTCATCAGTGGCGATGGAGCCGGTCTCAAGGTCCTTGCTGAGGCCATGTTTCAGTGTCTCCCACTTGTTCTTCATTTGCTTGATCGTGTAGGTAAGGCCAGTTCGCTCAGTGAATTTGTGGACAAGGTTGTGCTAGCCCTGCATGTTCAACCGTTCGTATGGCTGGTTTTGAGCCTCGACCTCCTCGGTGCGTACGACTGGTTTTGAGACTCGACCTCCTCGGTGCATATTTCCAGGTAGATGTGAGTAGCATCATCGCTCTAGGTAGCTGGGGCCATCCGCAAGCATGGCGGTGCAAGCATTTGGTAGGCTGAGGAATAGGTGGGCAACGAAGGGGGTACACATGTGGGACCAAACATGGAAGCTAAGCGTAACCGGCGACTAACCATCCGCAATGACCTCTACCGACAAGGCGAAGCAACATAGAAACAAATGTTCGAGGGACAGAAAGGATCGTACCTTACACAGTGTGGGGTGGTTGATCGGATGGCGCCCTCACAAGCTCCTAGGTCGACCCGAACCTGATCTCAACCGGGGCTCCGATGCAGACTAAAGACGCATCTGTCACCACAACCGCCGTACCTGGCAAGCGGTGGAACTCGGGCTGTCAGAGCACCCTAAGATTTTGGATCGAGGCCGGCCATCGAGAGTGCCCAATTTGCGAGGACCTAACGGAGAATCCACCGCGGACAGGTAGGAGGGTGACGACACACTGCAGAGGGGGATGGCCTAGCTGGCCGGCGTGGATCGGGTTGCCATGGCCGGCGGCGGGGGGCATGGACAGCGGAATCGCTGGAGGGGAGTGGGGCTGCTTTGCGCGAGTAGGGAAAGTAGTAGCCAGCTGGGAGGGGTTCAGTGGGCAGCGGAGCGGTTAAATGCCGCTTCGCCGCTTCTACCATAAGCCGTTGGGCTCCAGACCCAAGCTGCTTCGGACTTTTCGCAACCGGAAGCCCGCAGCCCACCGCAGAAGCTTAATGGAGCAGCACCTGAGTAGCTCTTGATTGTCTATAGTTTGAGAGTAATGCAAGAAACACAGAACTGTTAAAGTTACAATTATAGGTGTGTAAAATATATGACAGACGATACATACGTTATAGAAAAAAACAAACATGCAACGAATTGCTCGGTACCATCACAATAATCACTTATGAGTCAGCCTCATATGTAATGGTATTTTGCCATTGATATATCTATGCGATGGTTCCGAGCAAATTATCCCTTTCATCGAAGATGTGGGCAAGCTACAGATTGATAAGCGTTGTGCCTAGAGAGATGGTTAGCGAGCATCTTGCTAATCGAGTAGTTTGTTAAATCAGCTTACTTGGAATGCACAGCAGCTCTAAAAAACTTACTGTGCTACATCTGCTTATTATCTGGCTGAGACTGACGTACATGCTGAAGACATATGTCTCTGCTAATTTCAAACCATTGATATATGTACATGCTGAAGACATTTGTCTCTGCTAATTTCAAACCTTGTTTGGTAGATCATGCCGGTCTGCTAATTTCAAACCTTGTTTGGTAGATCATGCCGGTGGCAAGTTGGGTGTTGACTATTGACCAAGCATTTGAGTAATGGAGCTGCCCGTTGCGACTCACTAGTACAAGCTTAGTCTTCGTTATTTTATTTTTGTTTCCAATCTACAGTTGTGGTGCACTTAATTAACTATGCTACCAAGAACATGAGTACTACACACTAATGCATGCATGTGGCGAGTTGAAAAAATACCATAGATGCCGTCAATTTGTGGTTTAATTTAACTGTATTTAAGATGTGGCAGGAGGGTAGTAGGATACCATGCCGGTTAATTTGTGAAATAGTAATAGGTTTATTCAATGGTAGTATTTGCAGTTTAATTGGATCAGTATTTGCAGTTCCTGACGAAGTGAACCATCTTCTAAATCGTCGCGAAACATGGTAGAATTGAGTGGAAAGCAGTTTATTCAATGGTTGAAATGATGGGCTTCTTGATAATCTTTGTCATCTATGCACGAAGAAACTGAAGAAGAAAACAACATTATGTTCAGTTGTTCGGTAGAATGTTAGGAAATCCTTGCGGAAACCTTGCTAAGTCAAATTGAGTCGGACTCAAAATTTTCAGCGATGGAAGAAAACAAGACAATGTTAGGCAGCAAATAGAAAGGAAAATCGGCAATTGTAGCTAGACCAACTGGTATGGCATCTACTGTAACCTCATGGACATCAGAGGCCAAGAAAATCACTATGACATTGTACTCAGCCATTCGATCAAAAAAAAAAAACATTCAGCTCGATCGGCCAAATCTGAAACCTGAATCCTGAAGCAACTAACCACATCATGCACGGCATGTGGCAATTGGCCCTGTTCAAAAGTAGTGTTGTTTTTTGGGTTTGGACTGTGGCTTTTGGCCGAATAGTACTATAGCGGATGTTAGTTTTTTTAGATATTTAATTAAAGAAAAATAAAGAACTGTTATATCTTCACGAATAATGTAAAGAGAAATAGGAAACCGAAAAAAAAAGAAAAACCTAGTTAAGAAGGCAACATGTTCTAAATTACATTTAGTTTCTAGAAGCCAAAAGCCATGCTGTTTAGAACGGGACTAATGTTTCATGCACCATGATCTGTTGGCCCTATGACTTGTGCGATACTACTACACACACATTTACAACATAAAACTATTCACCAGCCCTTGTCGTTGAGATTGTTAGTGATATATCCTAGAGGAAATTATAAAAATGATTGTATCACTTCTATGTTCATAATATTTTGAATAATATGTTATTTTGTCTTTTGAATAAATATTTTTCATATTGATTAACAAGTACGCGACTTGTTTATGGAACTCTTTAATTATATTTTAATGTTATTCTAAATTATCCCTTATATTATTATTATGTGGGACAATTGTAATTTATATATCAGTACATATATTGATTGATGATCATATTTCACGGATCACGGAAATAGGGATATCAAATCAATAATATGGACATGTGTTAGAGAACATGGTATGAGATTGACCCATCTTGAAATACTGTTGAGATTGCTATATTTTTATGTGTCGTCAGTTGATCTCAATCAATGATGATATATAACCTTTGTACATGATATTAGCATAGTTTCTCACCTGAAGATTGAACAGTCTATGGATGACACGTTTCTCACATGAAGTTTGATTAGGTATCGTGAGTCAAAAGGAGAATACGCAAACATGTCATTTAGTCCAACTAGATACGAACTAGTTGTATGAGCATACTGACTGATCGTGAGCTAGTCGGACATATCATAAATTGATTTACGAACTAGTCATATGGAGGAGATATGGACTGTTTATAATTAGATACGAACTTGTCGTAAAAGTTTATGAACCGATCATGAGTTACCAAGACCTGGTTGCATATAATATTGCATAAGGTTCGTCCAATTTTATCTTTGTATATATTTGGGAGTCGATATATCTAGATAGGGACCGCTACCGACCAGTAATTGAAAAGGTGTTTCTGAGTTACAACCAAATATACATGAACCTACATGGTTACATACTACAATAAGCATTTGGATGATCTCTACTCGTATTGTATAAGGATCTAGTCGGAGTCTCTTCGAGTAGAATACAATCTTTACTTGTGATGAATAAGGATCCGATCAGAGCCTCTATATAAAGGAGTGCATTGGGCTATTGAAGAGAGGCATCACACCACCGATCGAAACCCTAGACACCTCCTTCTGGAGACCCTGTTGTATGCTCTGGTGTTAGCATACCGGCTCACAGTATTTTGAGGATAGCTTTTTAAATATATTGAACGATTGACTGCTTCCACTACATCGACATGTGCTATGTTGAATCGGGCTGCTTCAACTCATCTTCTACTACACTGTGCGTCTACTGGTAACGATTTATGACCTCTTACATACATGGTTTCCTGGTGTAAGTGATAGAAATTTTAACTTACACTAGCGTGATCTACCCATAATCCCGAATAGAGGTCCCATGCCTTTCTGCTCGTGTACTCCAGTCCAGACTAGAGAGAGGCTAACTCATCTGCCGTTGCAACCTCCATGATTACTATTATTCTGCACTGTTTGGACCATGCATTCATTCGGATGGGGCCTGGCCTCATATGATGATCTCCATGGCTCCATGCATCCAACTTACTCAGCCACAAAACTTGAACCCAAAATCATTGGCATTTTGAAGGCAAGAAAAGGAAAACAAGATGGCTCATTGGTAATTGGTTTATGGCTTCTTGCAGCTGTTCACCTTCACCGACCTACGGATGGATCAGCAGGTTCGTTCAGGTGATTGTTCTGAATTCCTGTTCGTTCCAATTGGAAAAAATTAAAAAGCCAATGCAAGATGAGACCAGATGGAAATTGGGGTGAGTGGCAGCAACATGCATGCAACTAACTAGGATGCAAATGATGTCCTGGTCCCTAGCTTATAATAACCTGATCCAATGATCAAACACTGGCACCTTATCTGTACCATCATGGAGTGTTATAACTTCTGATCCATGGTGTGCAAGCCATTATACACTGTTCAGTGTTCACCTATTCAGTTCCTGGGCCTTTGGTCAATTTCTGCAGAAATGCATGGCAATCTCTCCAAGAGGATTGACACACCATATCCAAGATTAGAAAAAAAATGAATATTTGTGATGCACTTTATGTGTTTCTCCTTGCCAACATTTGTCGCAGCCACTACTCGCAAGGGTGATATGCGGTAAGAACCAGGCCTTTTAAGATTTTTGTAAAATGGCATTTGCCTGAACAAATTAAAAGGTTAAAATTGACCCAGAAACAGCACTGTTAATAAGCAGGGAATCACCTTGTCTGGTTCAAACTTTTCAAAGTTGTATCCAGTTGCTGTCTGTGACGCACATCACGGTGGGTGATCGACATTACATTACACTACTAAGAACAGAAGGGCAATGTATTGTATGTCAGAGTGGACACGCCCACAGTCGCACGACCACGAAGTCGTTTATGATCACTCCTTGTCGCAGTAAGTCGATAGTCGGTTACGACTTACAATCATGAGTACTCGTTACGACTATAAGCACTCGTTTACGACTTATGACCACGAGTACTCGTTTACGACCACGAGTACTCAAACATTCGGGGATATGCATGCGACACTCACGGAAACGTGAGGATTTTGTGTTGTTTCACTTCCGCGATCTTTTTTGAAGACTCTATTCACGAATTTAAGCATCAAACAAGTGCAGATAATGGCCAACATGATCCCCCTATGCGCACGCCACGACCTGCATGATCCGTGCCATACTACGAAGCAGCCATGACGCACGACTGCTAACTAAAAAATGACAAAAATGAAGCAACCGTTCCCGCGTGAATGTAGCACGCGTCGAACATCTGACGCACATGACCAGAGGCCATGCCCAACTACTAAACTCACTACCAGCAACTTGATCAACATCCTAACAATCTCCCCCTTGTTCTAGTTGTCCTTCACGTTGACGACTCCAATCTTCTCGTGTAGATTCTGAAACTTCATCCGCCCATGAGGTTTCGTTAGCAGGTCTGCTAATTGCTCGTCTGACTTGACGTAATTGATGAGGACCTTGCCATTTTTCAACGCATTCCCTGATGAAATGGTAATGCGTCTCAATGTGCTTGCTCCAGCCATGGTACATTGAATTTTTGCATAGCTGAATTGCAGACTTGTTGTCCACGAGCAGAGTCGTAGCACTTGCTTGCTTCCACATTGAATAGGTTGCCTAGCAACTCCTCGAGCCAAATCCCTTGGCATGCCGTCGTTGAGGCAGCGACATACTCGGCCTCACAAGATGACAAAGCGATGATCCTATGCTTCTGTGATTGTCAGTTCACTAGGCTCCCCCAATGAAGAAAATCATGTTGGAGGTACTCTTCCGGTCGTTGACATCCCCGGTCATGTTGGCGTCGCTGTACCCGACGAGCTTGGCCGCCATTGTTCCTCTAGCATACTAGCACCTGAAATGTCGATTGTCCCTGCCACATAGCGTAGCAGGTGCTTCATGGCACTGAGGTGCTCAGTGGTGGGCAACTCCATAAACCGGCTTATGTAGCTAACTGGGAACACGATGCCTGACCTTGTGTGTACCAAATGGCATAGGCCTCCGATGATGCTGCGGTAGAACGTGCCGTCAACTAGAGGATTTGAGCTTTCTTTGCTCAATTTCAGTCGCAGCTTCATTAGGATATGGAAGGAATTGCAGCCGCTCATACCGGCCTTCCCTAGTAGCTTGGCCGCGTAGCATACTTGATACAGAGTGATCTCTCCCTCACTCCACGTGACCTCGATTCCGAGATAATAGCTAAGAGCATTGAGGCCCCTCATCTTGAACTCAGCTTTCATCTGGGCCTTGAATTGGTCGATCTCCTCCAGACAGGCGCTGGTCACCACCAAGTTGTCGACGTACACACCCAAAAGCAGACGTGAGTCGCCAGTTCCCTAGGTGTACACGGCGTGCTCTGACAAAGTTCGCTTGAAGTTAAGAGAGGTCAGCGTGTTGTTGAGCTTGGCATTCCAAGCTCTTGGAGCCTGACGAAGCCCGTAGAGTGCCTTACGCAGACACAATGCCTGGTGCTCGCGGCCCGCGCAGATGAATCCGGGGGGTTGTGCCACATATACCTCCTCCGTGAGGTCACCGTTGAGGAAGGCAGACTTCACACCGAGTTGATGTACCAGCCATCCCTCATGAGCAGTCATCGCCACAAGGGCTCGTACAGAATCAAGGTGCGCCATGGGCGCTAACACCTCATCGAAGACTCGTTTACATCCACGAGTACTCGTTTACAACGACGAGTACTCAAACACTTGGGGATACACACACGAGACTAAGGGAAACACGAGGATTTTATGCTGCTCGACTTCCACAATCTTTGCTGAAGACTCTATTCACGAATTTAAGCCTCAAATGAGTACAGATCATGACCAACATGACCCCCTATGCGCATGCCACGACTTACACGATCCGTGCCTTACCACAAAGCAACCATGACGCATGACTGCTAACTGAAAAATGACAAAAATGAAGAAACCGTTTTCGCATGAACGCAACACACATCGAACATCTGACGCGCATGACCAGAGGCCATACCTAACTACTGAACTCACTACCAGCAACTTGATCAAACATTCTAACATTGTACCCTTTGTACCCCACTACTGTTTGCACTTAGTAATCAAGGTGATGCCGCCAAAAAAGAGGGAAAAAAGTTTCACGTGACTGATACTGATAATGTATTTGACAAATATATTGTAAAAGTGATATCCACAAGTATGTGAGTCAATCTAGAATGTTGATTTCTTGATCGAACAATGATCACGGAATAGTTACTCTAGCAGAGAGAGATTGACGAAAAAAGAAAAGAAAAAATATGTCCATTTTTACTAGTGTAGAATTGGCCCAACCAATAAATTCAGCCCAGCTCAGACCCGAAACAAGTCATCACGTTAATTACAAACCAAACGTACGTGAGACATGTCTGATAGACTGAAGTCCCGTTCTGAACAGCGATTACTTCTAAAAGTAAGTCAAAAATTGTTTGAAATACATTAACTTCTTAATACAATTTTTTTCTCTTTTTTCTTTACATTATCCGTGGAGATATAGTTGTCTTTTCTATATTTTATCTCAAAAAACTAACAATTGCTATCGTATCATTTCAGCTAAAAACCAACACTGCAACATGGCCTAAATGGGGCCTAAATGGGCCTGATGATCTCTGCCATGGGCTTCGGATGCTACAGCATCTAAAAACTTTTGTACTACCGTTCTTTTTTTGTATATAAAAAAAGAATAACTAAATTCGGTACCATGTTTTCTAAAGCTCGGTTTTGTTGGGACTAATTAAGGGACTTGCTTGCATCTTGGCATTAGGTCAAATCGTGGGAGGACAAGGTCTGCACATTCTTTTTGCATGTCTCCATCCACGTTTCTTCCATCAAATTAACCATATAAACATATGCAATCAACGTCCAATTCATCGACAGATCGACCCATACACTGCGAATAATTCGGTGATGTAAATCTGACTCCACGATACGATCGATATAGTGTAGTGTTGCGATGATAAGGTAGAAGTTTGGGTGCGTGCCACTGCTTTCCGGTCGTATGGAGCAGTCTCCCCCCCATATATAGCTTTTGTTCTAGTGGTGGACACCTGCAATTGCAAAAACATTAAAGATGTCATACTACTAATTGTTGTGTATGTGTATGCCCCTGAAGTGTCAACCTCATATATCAACGTCTAACAGCTCCCCGTCGGATAGAACTACTAGCCTTTTTTTTCCTAGGAAAAGACTAGGGGAGAAGGTTTGTTATTTTATTGTGATAAATTATTGTTGTTTTAAAGGAGTGAAAATTTAGATTTTATAGATTTATAATTTTTCTAGATAGGTTGCAGACTTGGTGGTTAGACCGGCAGCCAATGGCGGTCAGACCAGCTAGGCCTGGTGGTCGGACCAGTAAAGTAGGGTGCTTTAGCTGAAAACTGAGATTTCAAAACTTTTGGTCATGTGGTGATTTGATTTGACCTAGGTTAGTGTATATGTGTTGCATGATCCATATTTCAACTAACGTAAGTCAAGTTATGAAGAAATTGTGCCCGAAAATGATTTCTTTGTCTTTGAATGTACAGGGAGGCTTGGAGTCAAACATTTTCAATGACGAGGATCGGTGCTATGCTTATGGAGGAGCTGAGACCCAAAATGATCAAGAATGCCGGGTGAGGTGACTAAGCTCAAGTATGGTACGAGAAAAATGAAAAATATTGAAGGAAAAATTCAAGTGACGGGTTGCACCACGTCACTTGGTCGATCCAAGTGAGGCGTGATCCAGTGAAATTGGAATAGGAGAGACTTACTAACGCGTGGCAAGCCAGTGGTCTATCTATACATAGCAAGCATATTGATTGCTTGCAAGGAAAGATGAAGATTAGGTCAAAGAAAGATATTTTTGGTAAGGACCAAAATATCAGAAACTATCTTGGATTAAGATCACAGCATTTGGGAAAGCAGTTTAGGTTAAGAAGAAACTGAGAAAATCAAGTTGGATCAAACCTAAAGACTTAGCGGATTCGGGTTTATCTGCTTTAAAAAGCGTACATAAATATATTGTGTGAGTAAAACCCATATTGTGTGGGGTTAACGGGTTCCTCCCATATGTGTTAAGTAGATAGTATATATTAGAATTAGATAGGTACTGGTTGTCTATCTATTTAATGTGTTGGGATATAAACTTGTTAATTAATTATCCTAACTTTCTTCAAGAAAGCCAAGTATTCTAAGGTTAGGGTTTGAGAAGTGTAAATGTTGTGGTATGCTCTTTTGTCCTTCAGTTGGAGTGGATGTAAAACATTCATCCTCAATTAGCAATGTATCAACTTTGCTTATCTCTCATGGATCTCTCGTGTTTTGGTTGATTTGCTCTTATTCTTGTTGATTTTGATTTTCTCTCTCCCACCCTTTCGTGATCTTGTTGGATGCCAAGGATGAGTAAGTGATAGATACGACTCATGAAAATCAATTCTCATCCATCTAGACATCAAGTTTGACAAGTTCTTAAAGCTGTCCGGTTTTTCTTAGATTTGACCTTCTCAGGAGTTTTCTTGATCCAAATGTTTTTGTCTCGATATTTTAGGAGTTCTTGCTTGCTGTGATATGTGGGAATACATCTAGAACCATCATGATCATTCTCTACCCACGAGCAAGTCATATTTCTTGTTTTTGATTTTTTGCTTGATTTTAATGCAATCTTATTTGTTCTTGAAAATGGACTGAACTTTGACATGAATTCTTGTGATCCTTGGATGAAATATGTTCCTAAGACCTTAAGTAATGTGTGTGCAAAATTTTATATCATTTAGACTTGATTTTTTGTAGTTGCACCAAAAGTTGCATCAGCTCGGACTGAAAATTTCAATTCTGGAACATGGGAATGGTCAGATCGTCTCCCCTTTGGTCAGACCGCCCCTGGTAGCCGGTCTGGCGCCTGAGCCCCAAATTATTTGAATTTTGGTTTCTTGAGTTGTGTGCTTTTTGTGTTGGTTTCCAATCATGATCTTCGTAGCTTCGTAGGTATTGGAGTGAAAAATCGGTGAATACTTAGAAAAAAGTTGAAGGCATCATTCATTCCCTTCTATTGCCATACCGGTTCTGCACCTAAATGCAATACTAGCAGCAGTAGCCTTTGAGAATATCTATAGTTTCTAATCAAATAATTGGTTACTCCCTTTGATCGTAGACATGGCCCGTTTTGGACAAGGACACAATCGTCAAATATGTGCCACTTTTATTTTTAATTTCTTACCACGATATGTTGTTACAAATAGAAGAACTATATGTTATATATGAAAATATACTTCATGGTATATTGACATTCAAACCTAAAACTGTATGACCAACACAAATTTTAAAATGACTTATATTTACACTTATGGAGTAACGAGGACCTTTACCATACATGCCAATAAGTAAGTTTTAAGTATTATTCACGAGGCATGTCGATCAATATGGCATTGACATAAGTTAATGTATCAATTAGTTAGTTATTGAGTTCGCGATCGTAGTCTACGTGACTAATTATGTCATGCATGATATTAAGACCAGAGTCCATGCAATGTACATACACGGTAACACTCGTATTATAATCAGTGGTATTATAGGGTCTGTTCTTTTTTACTGCGGTTTATGGTTTTTAGTTGAATTTTTGAATTTTGGCTGTTTGCAACATAGATTACGAAGAGAGAGATACTCGCTTGCGATTTTAGTTGATACAGATGTTAAGTTTTTAACGTGTACTACAATTAACTTGTAGATCCCGTCTTGAGAAAATACTCTATTTAAAAGTTAGGTACTGTAGCAAAAACCAAAAGCCGCTTTTAGAAGCTCAAAAAAACACCCCCTATAATCGATAGCTTGCATATAGTTAAAAATCTCAACGGGGTATCATGCATTCGTTCCCACAGGTTTGGGAATAAGTCCTCCCTCTAAAAGATTAACTCTTTTTTAAAGTATCAACCAGCAGATGCCATCTTAAAATAAGACCACAGGTAGATGTTTACTCGGGGAGCATGTATGTATTCCAAACATGGAGACGACCTGGATCTACCGCAGCTGTATAACACTTTTTTTTTGCCAAGGATGTAGTTGGTTATCGGGCGTACTTGGTTATCATAGTCTCTTAAAGCTTAAGTAATCAAGAGATCACGGTATCAAATCTTAGAAAATTCATAATAAACTCTACAGTACCGGCAATAGCAACAGAGATAGTGAATGACACCTTAAATTTTTTCCCTAAGCATCCAAAAATCTTTTACTCTGGTAGCTAAACAACCACCTAAACACAGCAAGATCTCACACATTCAGCAAGGTCTGACTGGCGATCGATTTGACAATCCCCTATTTTGGAATAGAAAATCAACCCGACTCAAGACCAGATTTGGTGCAAACTCTAAAATCCACATTCAAATAACTTGAAACTTTGCACACTCTTTGCTGAGAGTCTCAAAAACGTATTCCATTCGAGAACCATATGGATCTTAATGAAAGTTCTAATATTTCCGCAAAACACGCAAGATTGTACCAAAATCTGGCAAATCTAAAAAAGCTTGAGATACAACTCACTTGTGGGTTAAAAACAACCAAGATGACTCTAAATGAAATCCTATATATCACAGCAAACAAGATCACCTAAAAATTCGAAACCAAAACCCTTTAATCAAGATTTCTCAATAAAGCCTCCAAATCAAACAAGAATTGGTCAACTTCTAAATCTTGCAAACCACGGTACCTAGATAGATGTGATTTGACCTATATGAGATATCTCCATTACTTATACATCCTTGGCACACAGCAAGATCAAAAATAAGATAGAAGAGACAAAAACCAACAAGAACAAGAGCAAATCAACAAAGACAATAAAACTCTATGAGAGAAGAACAAAATTGATGTATTGCATTTTTAGGATGAAGTTTTCACAGCCACTCTATAAGAAGGATAAGAGAAAACACCACACCACTCAATCTTTTCTCTCTAACCTTAACTATAGAACTCAAGATTGAAATAGTTGGGATGGTTGGCTTGTAAACTTTCATCCTCAACCCATTAAGTAGATGGGGTGACCTGCCCACATCTACCCTAATAGGTACTATCCACTATAATAATTGGAGGAAACCCATAACCTCACACAACACAGGTTTTACACTGACACTTAACTCATGCACGCTTTTTAAAGCATATGAGCCCAAACCCGCTAAGTCATTAGCTTTTGATCCACTTGATCTTCTCAGCATCTCCTTAACCTAAACCATTTTTTAAAGGACAGAGGTTTTGATCCAACACAGTTTTCGGTATTTAGACAACTACCAAAATACCCTTACCTTGACCCAGTCTTCTCATTCCCTTGCAAACAATCGTCATACTTATCACGTGTAGGTGTCAATGGCTTGCCACGTATCAACAAGTCTCTCCCGCTCTGGTTCCCATCGGACCACACATCACTTGGACTGTCCTAGCCACTTGGTGTAACCCGTCGCTCGAACCTTCCCTTCAATATTCCCTGCCTTCCTTGTGCCACGCCTGGGCTTAACCATCTTACCCCAACATCATTGATCTTCTGGACCTCGACTCCTCGTGAGTGTAGTTTCCATCCTCATCATTGACCATAGTTGACTCTAATCTTCTCTGCACATCCAAAGATCAAGAAACCGTTTTCGGATATAAGTTCTTTATAACTTGACACACGTTAGTCAAAACATGCTTCATGTACCATGAATGCAATGACCTAGGACAAAACGACTCGACCCACAATTAAATTCTCATCCAAAATTTAGAACTTAGCCGATCTGACTGCTCAATGTCCAAAAACCCAAGAGACCGGTCTAACCACCCCTACCGTTGACCACCTAGGACTGAAACCAGTAGACTGAAAATTCAAATCTTTCACAAATATGAATTTCAACTCAACACACATTAACAATAGTTTATTACAAATATTTTTAGACCTTCTTACATGGTCTATTAATCTCACATAACATGAAGTTAGTGGGACTCAAATTAAAAAAAATTAAAAAATTAGCCACAAAACATTGTATCGTAGTGTTGGACTAGCTATCGGTTGATTGCAGTGCCGCTCGGTTGGACTGAAATAAGCTGTCTTATAGCTGAAATTGTATTGTAGCTGACTGAAATTATACTGTAGCTGATGATGACTATTTAACGTAACTAAAATTTAAAAAATTTAAACATAAAAAATATATTAGCCCATCACGAACAATATAAACGAATATGAAAAAAGAACTGACAGAAAAGCTCAAAAAATATAAAAAATAAAAAAACAAAATTTAAAATAGTAAAAAATAAGCTAAAAGATAGAAACTCAGGTCCAACAGGAGGCCAGAATGCATGGTTCAAAATCTAAAACGTAGCCGTCTTTTAAGATGAGCTTCTTGATATGCACATGCACGCTGCTCTGCACGGCTGCCGGAACTGTCTTACAGGTGGGAGGGGTGAATTTAGTTTATTTTTAACCAAAAAAAAAACACTGTCGGCATCTAGAAGCTGACTCATACATTGGGCACGGCTTCTACTAACGGGAATGGCGTCATCATGTTAATTTTGTAAGTGTTGTTATGACTAATGTTTGATTAATGGTGTAGTGCATTTCTGATTACATAAACAACACCAGTAAGATGTCGGCACGTATTTGCCCCTCCTAATCCCTTGATTAGTTTTTAATTTAGGGATGACACAAGAGATAGAAAGTGAGTGTGACTGATGAGTTTCGTGGTTGTGAACAATGTTTTGCAACGGAGCATTTATAGAAAGATGGTGATAAATATTACTCGGATGTTTTTTTTCTAATTATTATTTAGATTTATGACCATTAGATTAGAGATTCAATGATCACGAATTCTCTCCCACCTCCTCCAAAAAAAATCTCCCCCTCCTCTAAAACAAAATGGTCGTTGGATCTCTAATCCAACGATCTCAAATCTAGATGATTGTTAGGAAGAAAATATCTGAGTGATACCTAGATACATCATTTATAAAATACTTCCATCAAAGCATTCAAGATCATAAAAATCAAGAATTCAAGCAGTATTGCAATTAGCACCTAATATTGGCTAGTGTTCAAACTGCATTATGGATGCACTAGCTAGAAACTTTTTAGTCCCCGATCGACTCATTTATCTAGTAACTTTCACAAGATGATAAATAAGACCAATTTTTATAAACCTGTATATATGCTCGCACTATTTATTCGATCATTATTAATTCTTTTTTCTAGAGTAACAAATATTAAAGTTTCTTCTAGAGCTTCGATGGAATATATTGTGCCTCATTGCCACTAGCTAATTATGGATGCCAATTGCATCATCAGTAAAGTTTTAATTCGCCTTACATTTTCATCGAAAAAGATGTATTCTCATCAATCCGGCCGGCTCCTCTATCGTCTCATGGTACAGTACATTTAAGATCATTGTTTGACATCAAGAATAGATTCTGAGCCCTTTTCCATGAGAATAACCTCATCCTAATGCATCATATGCCGATGCTCTGAATTAATCAGATAGCTACCGGTATCGCAGTGCAACGCATATAAGAAATCATAATGTGAAATAAATCGCGATCGCATTAGTCGTTACAACAAGAATATTGGTTTATTCTTTTCGACTGAAGCTAGCGGCTTTTAGTTTTTGCTATAGTACCTAATTTTTAAACGAGATATTTTTTCAGGACGGAGTCTACAAGTTAATTGTAGTATATGTTAAAAACCCAACATTTGTATCAACCAAAATCGCAAGCGAGTATCTTTCTCTCCATAATCTATATCGCAAATAGCTAAAATTCAAAAATTTTAACCAAAAGTCATAAGTCGCAGTCATGCCAAATATGCCCTATATTGATTCTGATAAAGAAAGATATGAAAAGAGAACTAATATCGACAAGAAGAGAGATCAATCTTCTTTGGAAACTTTTCATAGGACAAATTAAAACCATGTGTAGAGATCGATGCCATATAATGCACAAGTATGAAACCCTAGATGTTAACATATGATATGCATGTTGGTGACGGCGACTTATTTTATATAGTTGGAGAAATGGAGGACAACATGCACATGTAGTACTTAATTAGTTTTTCTCATATAAAAAGGGAAAACATGCTCATGCACTTAATTATTTTGTCATACAAATTAAGGAAACTACACACAATTTAAGACATAATTAGCAGAAGCAATTAATCTCATGATCAGCACTAGAAAAGGAAAACCTCTCTAGCTAGTAGCACATGATCCATTTTCCCTTTAGGGGCATGTTGCAAGGCCAAGTGTGTGAAGAACGAACGGCCAAGAACGCCACTAGGCAAGGCTTTCTTGCAAAGTAAACGAGAAGTGGAAATGGGTATGGTTCGAGAAGAAAATTGAGCAGCTAGATCTCCTTTTGCTTTTGCCACTTCAAAGGTCTTGATTTACACATAGATGTCATCAAAGTAGTAGGCAAGGGAAAAAAAAGGTAAGAAAAGTGAGTTAATTATATGTTCATGTTCAGCAAAGTGGGTTAATTATATGTTCATGTTCAGCTTTTCTGCATCTTAGAAGGGATGGATGATCAAAGGAGCCCTTTTTGTACAATATCCATCCATGAAACTTTTGTCATGTATATCCTGTATCTTTTTTTAGTGTAATTCCAATCTAGGATGTTTGCGGCAAATCAGACTTATATATAATCTCGTATATATGACCAGCATATATACACACAATACATAACAACAAATGGTCTTAACGGCTAATTCATCATGACACAATTTTCTCATGCCAATCAGTTAATGTTTTATACATCTTTTCAAGTGCGCTCCAACATTTCTGAAATTTCGGTCTATCGATCGATCATAAGTTATTCTTGCCCTAGCTAGCTTGTTGACCAGCATATGTGATGTGAGAATGTGAAACGTACGGCCAAAGTAAGCTTACAGGTGGCAGGTTACATCAATCGTTGAACCATCTCATTTCGTGGCCACTTTCGATTCCTTTTAGCTGGGAGCCGTTGATACGAGTTCTCCGCCGTTCTCTCCCACTTCACGGAAAAAAGAAGAAAAATTGGACACGAAATTGCAGACTAACTAATGGTGGTGATCGAATTTTCTGAGTGTGACACATATATATGCATGCATTGTACTTGAGAGAGCATTCCATGGTGAATGGTCTTCCTCCTAATCGAGGGCCGGCTTGCTTGAAATACCTCAAACCCCTACACTGAATCTTGGCAATGCCAAGTGAGAAACCGAAGCTTTACCTTAGACACCACACTTTGTGGTCATCGTTGTTTTCACTGCACGTCAAATCATATTTAGTTGTGAAAAACTTATGTCCGAAAACGGTTTCTTGGTCTTTAGATGTGCAGAGAAGATTAGAGTCAATTAAGGTCAATGGCGAGGATGGAAACTACACTCACGAGGAGTCGAGGTCCAGAACGATCAATGGTGTTGGGTAAGATGGTTGAGCTCAGGCGTGGCACAAGGAAGACAGGGAATACTGAAGGGAAGGTTCGAGCGACAGGTTGTATCCAAGGACTCATACGACCAAGTCCAGTGCGGCGAGATGGCACAGCAAGGATTCATACGACCAAGTCATTCGCCCTTCTCTTCACCGATCCTGCTTGTCAAGAAGTGGGATGGCTCATGGCGATTCTACGTCGACTATCGTTCACTTAACAACAAGACCGTTAAGGATAAGTTCTCTATTCCAGTGGTGGATGAACTCCTAGATGAGCTCCACGGCGCCATGTCCTTCACCAAGCTTGACCTCTGTTTTGGGTACCATCAAGTGCTCATGTACCCACCAGATATCGAGAAGACAATGTTTTGGACACTCGAAGGACTCATCGAATTCTTGGTCATGTCCTTCAGTTTGACCAACGCCCCTATCACTTTTTAGGCTCTCATGAATGATGTGTTACGCCAATACTTACGCCGCGTCGTCCTTGTGTTTTTTTATGACATCTTGATCTATAGTCATTCGTGGTCAGATCACTTGCGACATATTCATGCCGTCCTGCGGCTTTTCCACCAGCACAAGCTCTTCCTCAAAAAATCAAAATGTCTTTTTGGGGAATCCTCCATCGGCTACTTGGGCCATGTCATTTCGGATCATGGCATCGCGATGGACACTCAGAAGGTCTAGGCGATCACCGCTTGGCCTGTACCCTGTACCTTCCGCACTCTCCGTGGGTTCTTAGGGCTTGCAGGATACTACCGCAAGTTCATCCGCGATTTCGGCGCCATCGCCGAACCTCTTACAATGCTGCTTGCTTCTCAAAAAAGAAGCATTCTGATGGATAGAGGAGGCTGCCACGGTCTTCACCACACTCTAGGCCATGCTCTCCGCAGCACCAGTCCTTCAGCTTCCTGACTTCAACAAGGAGTTCATCATTGAGTGTGATGCCTCGAGGACCGGGTTTGGAAGTGTACCCCATCAGGGCGGCGGGCCGGTGGCTTTCTTCAGTCGCGCCATCGCACCACAGCATGCCAAGTTGGTGGCTTATGAACGAGAGTTCATCGGGTTGGTCCAGGCTGTACGGCATTAGCGTCCATATGTCTGGGGCCGACCATTTGTCATCCTCACTGACAACTACAGCCTCAAATTCCTACTGGACCAAGGTCTCTCAATAATTTTGCAACACCATTGGGTAAGCAATCTCCTTGGCTTTGATTTTCATGTGGAATATAAGCCGGGCAAACAAAACATGGTGGCCCGATGCCCTCTCCCGCCATGACATTGACACATAGACCCTCATGGCCATATCAGCCCCTAGCTTCTCTCTCTTTGATGACCTCTGACGGGAAGCTACGGGGGCGACAGACCTGGCTGCCATCAAGGTCCAAGTGCTGGACGGTCAGCTCAGCACACCGTGGAGTGTACACGACGGGATGGTGCTGTATGACCGCAAGGTCTACATCTACCCATCCTCGCCACTCTTGTCAGCCATCGTGGAGGCAGCCTGCACGGCCGGCCATGAGGGAATCCAGAAGACACTCATGCAGTTGAAGGCAGACTTCCACATTTCTCGCATCAAGCAGGTCATGCAGCACTTCATCCACAGCTGCCAAGTATGTTAGCGATTCAAGGTGGAGCAGCTCCAACCGGTAGGTTTTCTCCAGCTCTTGGAAGTCCCTTCCTATGTCTGGGAAGACAACTCGCTAGACTTCATCGAAGCACCGCCATGAGTCAACGGGAAGTCGGTCATCCTCACCATCGTTGATCGTTTTTCCAAGTACGCCCACTTTGTGCCACTCGCACACCCCTATACGGCGAACTCGGTGGTGCATGCATTCTTTGATGTGGTAGTGCGGCTTCACGGGTTCCAATGCTCCATAGTCAATGACCACGACCCCATCTTTACCAGCCACTTCTAGAGGGAGCTCTTGCACCTCACCGGTGTCAAGCTCCAGATGAGCTGATGAGGACATCCCAATCTTTAATAAACACACTGAAGATGATCATAACAAGGACCAACAATATCAAGGACCAATCACGAGAAGACGTGCTAAACAAATACATGATCAGTTGAATGCTAACCTAAGTTACATTTCACATTCTTGTGACTTGGTCGTGTCCCCCACCTCTTCTTCTTTGATTGAACTCAGGTGCATTGGAGAGGAACAGGGAGGTCCAGAAAACCAATGAGTTTTGCAATCATTATCTGCATGAATTATAATGTTTCCAACCAGCATACACTAGACCAATGGATGGCTTGTCAAGTCTATTTTCCTACGTTTCAAACCGTGCATCATTTGGAATTGTGAAAAGAAAGATATGATCATTTTAGTAACAGATGCACATGCTGACACTTACTACGCGAAAACTGAAGACTTTTTAAGGCTTGCGCACCAACTTGTCACGTTTTACTATACATATCCTATATGGATGGAAAGATAATCAAGTCTATTTTCACCTCCAACAAACGGTTAGTCTTTTGGACTTCCGAGCAAAGAGTTATTGCTGTTTTACTAAAGACTGCGCAGAAATTGAGCAGACGCGCGAGAATTTAAGAAGACTCCTTGAATGCTCCAACCAGTTGGCCTTCCATCTTCCAACGTTATGATTTATGTTCATACCCAGCTAGGAGGGTTGTTCCTAGTATATATACCCCTCTACTCCTATCCATAGGGAGAACTGACTTTTGGATATTGATCTATTAAGAAAAATGAGAGTGTTCTTGCTTCCCGAGTTCTTGTGATTCCCGTGATTTGCACCTAGCTTGTGCTTCTACGCCATCGAGTGTAGTTGTGTGAGTTAGTATTCAGGTTTATGGACTAACGATTGTCTCGGATAGCAGGCTACGGTTGGCTTCCTCGTCGTTGGGTTACAAATTTTCCCCAAACTACCATTCTTGATCCTACGTCGCGAGATCGAGCAAGTCGGTGCATTGGCTCTCACGAGCTAGTGCACATCATCTGGTATCAGAGCCGGCGTTCCCACGGTAGGATTAATTTATCCCTAATTTCAGTAGTAGATTAGTTCCTATCCATTACCAAATTTGTAGCTTGCTTTTGATCCTAGCGTTCAGAACCGAAAAAAAATATACCCAGCCATTTCTTTTGCTAGTTCTGTTATTTAAGAGTGCATTACCAAGTGCTAATCCTTAGAGACGCTGTCTAGTATTGCTAGTCATTGATGTTTTGTTATGCACCATGCTAGTTTGTTTCATTTAGTGTTTCCGTAGCTTGCCGATTCAAGTTTGCAGTTTCCTCTCGTCAAGCTATTAGTGACATATCAGTTCGGATAAAAAAAAGAGAGCAAAAAAAATGAAAAAAGTGTGCATTGCGAAGAAAAAAAAAGAAAAGGTTGTGCTGCAAGAATCTACACTTGGCATTTTCAGAAGGTGTTTCTGTAGAGTTGGTGCAAAGACTAGCAATCTAGGCATCGATTTCTAGTTGAATTACTATTTGATTTTGCTACTACTAAATTTCAGCACTGTACTCCCTTTGATTATCACTTACCTAACTCCACTAAAACACCATTAGCGCTTTCCTTTACAATCGTGTGTCCACATCGAGTTGCTACCACCAAGACAAGCAAAGACGATTCGGCGAGGAGCATAAGAGCTTGGGTAAGCAAGAGGTGAGTTGTGAGTTTTCCACATATATACATATTTGTTGTCAGTCACAGCTAACATGGCAGGAACATCGGAGAGTGTGCATCATTCTCATTGTGAGGACGCTCAAGTTGCAGTAATGCGTCAAGAATTTGACCGTCAAACACAGCATTTCGAAGGGAGGCTCAATCGCAAGATCATGGCGCTTGAACAGCGGTTGGAGGGCACTTTTGCGAGGATGCTCGATAAGCGTTTTCCTACAGTGGGAAACGGGGATCATGCCCAAAACCCCGCTGCCCCACTAGCCGACGACATAGAGGGCGGAGCTCTACCCGGTGATGCGCGGGGTAGGGGCGCCCTAGGTGAAGATGGACGGCCTTTCCGAGGCCGTGGTGCACGCGGACGTGGCCTTGGCCCCCGTGGGCACGACATAGGAGACTACTACGATGATGGTGGTGAAGCGCGTGACATTTTGGATCCATTGGGGCAGCCACCATTCCCTCGACGTGGTGGATACTATGGTAATGGTGGTCGCCCACATGACTATCGTTACCGAGATGATCCGGACAGCATGGCGAAAGTTAAGATAAATGTGCCTTCTTTTACCGGACAGGAGAATCCGGATGCATATGTTGATTGGGAGGAGAAGTGCGATCAGACTTTCCGTATCCATGATTTCTCTGATGCAAAGAGGGTAAAATTAGCTTCAGAGAATTTTCGGTTATGCACCGACATGGTGGAATCGCCATGGAGGCACTATATGCGCGGTAATGATCATATCAACACATGGGATGGAATGAAACGTGCTATGCGACGTCGATTTATTCCTCAACATTACCAAAGAGATCTCCATAACAGATTGCAGCGCCTTAGTCAAGGTTCCCGCACCATTGATAATTATTACAAAGAAATGGAAGTATTGTTGATTCGTGCAAAGATTCAAGAAAGTGATGAAGCTAAGATGGCAAGGTTTTTGCGAGGTTTGAATGAAGATATTGCTGATGATGTAGAGTTGTATCCCTATAACACAATGCAGGAACTAGTACACCAAGCCATGCGAGTCGAGAAGCGAAATCGGCCGCGGCAATTTCGTTCTTTGCGGGCCGCCTGTTGCATCGAATTGGGGCCGTGGACGCAGCTATCCAAGGGCCGCTCACAAGGGGCTGCGGGAGGAGGTGTGACTTCGGCCGCCGCCGACCACCACAATTGGTCGGCCCACAAGCATCATCGGATCTTCACCAAAGATCTCGCCCGATGATAAGCATCCCGTTGCATCGGCGGGGACTCTTTGAGTGCCCAGGTTGTGGAGGAAGATAAGGGGCAGCGACATAACTTGTTTCATACACGTTGTTTGGTGAATGCGAAGGTATGTCGAGTTATTATTGATAGTGGCAGCTGCAATAATATTGCAAGTACGGAGATGGTTGAGAAGTTAGGATTGCAAACAAAGCGCCATCCATATCCTTATCATATGCAGTGGCTGAATGATTGCGGATCAATGAGAGTAACATGCATGGTAAGAATCCCTATTTCAGTTGGCACATATCATGATGTGGTGGATTGCGATGTGGTGCCCATGCATGCATGTCACCCATCGTTGGGACGTCCTTGGTTATTTGATCGTGATGTGCAAATCGGTGGTCGTGCAAACCGCCTCATTTTGTCCATAAAGGAGAGAAGTTTACATGGCTACCCGTGACACGGAGGAGGTATTTGTGGATGAGCAAAGAGAAAGGTTCAAAATAAGCGAGAGAGTGAGAAAAATTCTAGTGCGAGCCACAATAATAGTAAGGAGTGCATCCACACCAAAAGCTTCAAAGCCAAATATGACCAAGCCAACGGAAAACAGGATTAGTCATGATGGCTAGGAAAAGGGACTTAAAAGAATTGAGTGAACCTAATACTACGTTCTTTGTACTCCTATACAAAGAAGCATTTTTATCGATTGACGACTTATCCTCTACTTTGCCTAGTGTTTGTCTTGATCTATTGCAGGCATATGAGGACGTGTTTCCCGATGAGGTACCACCCGGGCTGCCACCTAAGCGCAGGATTGAGCATCAAATTGATTTGGTACCAGGAGCGCCATTGCCAAACCGGGCGCCATACCGCACAAATCCAGAGGAGACTAGAGAAATTCAGCGTCAACTTCAAGAGCTTCTTGATAAAGGTTACATACAGAAAGTCTATCTCCTTGTCTTGTTCGATTATTTTGGTTCAAGAAAGATGGTACTTGGAGAATGTGCGTTGATTGTAGAGCAATAAATAATATCACTGTTAGGTATAGGCATCCGATACCTAGACTTGATGACATGCTAGATGAACTTAGTGGCTCTACAATATTTACTAAGATCGATCTTCGAAGTGGGTACCATCAAATAAGAATGAAAGAGGCGATGAATGAAAAGCGTATTTAAGACTAAATTTGGTTTATATGAATGGTTAGTCATGCCCTTTGGATTAACAAATGCACCTAGTACTTTCATGAGATTAATGAATCATGTGCTTAGATCATTCATCGAAAAGTTTGTTGTTGTATACTTTGATGATATTCTTATTTACAAAAAACTTTCACCGAACATATTGAACATATGAGGTGCGTGCTTGCTGTTTTGAGAGAAGAAAGTCTATATGCTAACCTTAAAAAGTGCACCTTTTGTACATATAAGGTTGTGTTTCTTGGCTTTGTTGTTTCAGGTAAAGGCGTGGAGGTTGATGAGGAAAAAATTAAGGCTATTCATGACCGGCCGCCTCCACACAATATAAGCCAAGTGAGGAGCTTTCTTGGCCTAGCGAGTTTCTACCACGGTTCGTGAAAGATTTTAGCACTATTGCTACCCCAATTAATGAATTGACAAAGAAGGAGGTTCCTTTCAATTGGGGCAGACAAGACAAAACATTTCGTGAATTGAAAGATAAGCTTACATCTCGCACCACTCCTAGCGCCACCGGATTTTGGTAAGATGTTTGAGGTTGAATGTGATGCTAGTGGTGTAGGGATTGGTGGGGTGCTTATGCAACAAAGTAGGCCAATTGCTTATTTCAGTGAAAAGTTAAGTGGTCCAACGCTAATTATTCGGTTTATGACAAGGAATTGTATGCGTTAGTGCGTGTGTTGGAAACTTGGCAGCACTATTTATGGCCTAGAGAATTTGTTATACATTCTGACCATGAATCTTTGAAACATCTTAAAGTTCAATTAAAACTAAACCGTAGACATGCACGTTGGAGTGCGTTCATAGAATCCTTTCCATACATTATTAAATATAAGAAAGGGAAGGATAATGTTGTAGCGGATGCATTGTCTAGACGATATATGTTATTTTCCCAACTAGATGTTAAAATTTTGGGTCTAGAGAGTATCAAAGAATTGTATTCTATTGACGCGTTCTTTGCTGAACCCTACTCAAAGTGTGGTAATGGAAAAGGTTCGGATAAGTATCATTTGCATGATGGTTTCCTATTTAGAGCTAACAAATTGTGCATTCCGCATTGCTCGCTCGATTACTTTTATTACGGAAGCTCATGCGGTGGTCTTATGGGTCACTTTGGTGCTAAAAAGACCGAGAGTGTCTTGGTGATCATTTTTGGCCAAAGATGAGGCGAGACGTGGAACGATACGTGTTGAAATGCATTACATGCCATAAAGCTAAGTCCCGTCTTAATCCCCATGGTTTATACACGCCTTTACCTATTCCTAGTGTTCCGTGGGAGGACATCTCTATGGATTTTGTATTAGGATTGCCACGGACTAAGAGGGGGAGTGATTCGGTATTTGTGGTGGTTGATCGTTTTAGTAAAATGGCTCATTTTATTCCATGTCATAAGAGCGACGATGCTTCACATGTTGCCGATTTATTTTTCAGGGAAATCATGCGTTTACATGGTGTTCCGAAGACAATTGTCTCAAACCATGATACAAAGTTTTTGAGCTACTTTTGGAAGACGTTGTGGGGAAAGCTTGGTACTAAGCTGCTATTCTCTACTACCTGTCATCCTCAAACAGATGGACAAACTGAAGTTGTGAACCGTACACTTTCTATGATGTTGCGAGTGGTTCTTAAGCATAATTTGAAGATGTGGGAAGAGTGCATTCCGCATGTGGAATTTGCTTATAACAGGGCGGTACATTCTACTACAAAATTATGTCCATTTGAGATTGTTTATGGATTTAAACCTATTGCTCCCATCGATCTTTTGCCATTGCCATTGCAGGAACGAGCTAATATAGATGCTAGTAAACGTGCTGAATTCATTAAAAAGATTCATGAGAAAACGAAGGCAAATATAGAGGAGATGACAAGAAAGTATGTGCAACGAGCAAATAAAGGAAGAAAGAAGCTGGTGTTTGAACCGGGCGAGCTCGTTTGGGTGCACTTGAGAAAAGAACGTTTTCCAGAGTTACGCAAGTGCAAGTTACAGCCCCGCGGTGATGGTCCTTTTAAAGTGCTTGAAAGGATCAACGATAATGCATATAAGATTGAGCTACCTGGAGAGTATGGTGTTAGTGCCACATTCAATGTCGCTGATCTATCCCCGTTCTTTGGCAAACCGTCCGAGTCGAGGACGACTCCTTTTCAAAAAGGGGAGGATGATGAGGACATCCCAATCTTTAATAAACATACTGAAGATGATCATAACAAGGACCAACAATATCAAGGACCAATCACGAGAAGACGTGCTAAACAAATACATGATCAGGTGAATGCTAACCTAAGTTACATTTCACATTCTTGTGACTTGGTCGTGTCCC
Source organism: Bonia amplexicaulis (assembly GCA_036346245.1). Taxonomy (NCBI): domain Eukaryota; kingdom Viridiplantae; phylum Streptophyta; class Magnoliopsida; order Poales; family Poaceae; genus Bonia; species Bonia amplexicaulis. The sequence continues at coordinate 3,408,603 of CM070738.1, read as the reverse complement.
CCACCTCTTCTTCTTTGATTGAACTCAGGTGCATTGGAGAGGAACAGGGAGGTCCAGAAAACCAATGAGTTTTGCAATCATTATCTGCATGAATTATAATGTTTCCAACCAGCATACACTAGACCAATGGATGGCTTGTCAAGTCTATTTTCCTACGTTTCAAACCGTGCATCATTTGGAATTGTGAAAAGAAAGATATGATCATTTTAGTAACAGATGCACATGCTGACACATACTACGCGAAAACTGAAGACTTTTTAAGGCTTGCGCACCAACTTGTCACGTTTTACTATACATATCCTATATGGATGGAAAGATAATCAAGTCTATTTTCACCTCCAACAAACGGTTCGTCTTTTGGACTTCCGAGCAAAGAGTTATTGCTGTTTTACTAAAGACCGCGCAGAAGTTGAGCAGACGCGAGAGAATTTAAGAAGACTCCTTGAATGCTCCAACCAGTTGGCCTTCCATCTTCCAACGTTATGATTTATGTTCATACCCAGCTAGGAGGGTTGTTCCTAGTATATATACCCCTCTACTCCTATCTATAGGGAGAACTGACTTTTGGATATTGATCTATTAAGAAAAATGAGAGTGTTCTTGCTTCCCGAGTTCTTGTGATTCCCGTGAATTGCACCTAGCTTGTGCTTCTACGCCATCGAGCGTAGCTGTGTGAGTTAGTATTCAGGTTTATGGACTAACGATTGTCTCAGATAGCAGGCTACGGTTGGCTTCCTCGTCGTTGGGTTACAAATTTTCCCCAAACTACCATTCTTGATCCTACGTCGTGAGATCGGGCAAGTCGGTGAATTGGCTCTCACGAGCTAGTGCACATCATGAGCTCTGCATTCCACCCTCAGTCCGATGGGCAAACGGAAGTTGTCAACAAAATCATCGCCATGTACCTCCATTGCCTCACAGGCGATTGTCCCCGCCAATGGCTCCGCTGGCTCTCGTGGGCCGAGTACTGCTACAACACCTCCTTTCAGTCATCTCTGATGGAGACACCCTTCAAGGTGGTGTATGGCCGCGATCCACCTTCATTGCGGCGATATGAAGGCACTGCCCGCGTCACGGCTGTCGACCAACTCATAGGCGATCGGGATTTGCTGCTGCATTATATACGGGAGCGTCTTCTGCAGGCACAATAGTATTACAAGCGGCAATATGATCTTCATCACCGCCCGCGCTCAGGCACCGGGCATGACAGCATGCCATTCCTTTTCGTTTCGGTTACTACCTGAGTGTACTGCAAAGAATATGGAACCGCAGGCCTCCCAGTTGGACTAATTTACAACTGAAGAGCAGTGATCCCACTACACAGGAGAATAAGCCAACGTGCATGTGCTGTTCCGGTAGCAGTAGAAAGCAGGAGGTTCCAACCTTTCACTTTTGCAATCTGCATTAACAAAAAATCTCCCAAGTTGGGGAGAGGAAGAATCTGCACAGAACATGCACTTCTGTGGGTTGGCTAGGATCTGTTCTTCGGCTCACCTTTCTATAGTTAATATCGCCGCTTTGTGCGTTTCAGTGCTCTGTGTGCCTCTCTTTTGGTGAGGTGCATAATCAACTCCTACATGTAGCATCTGACCTATATATTGTTGTTTCTTAGGCATAGGTGTGTCACGTGTGTGCTCAAAAGTGCTGCCTAGCTACTACTTTCACAGTAGTTGGTGTGGTCTAGTCTTCTGCTAGTGCCTACTCCTGTCTTCTGCTAGTGCTTGATCCTAGTGCCTACTCCTGCCTAAAGAGTAAAGACCTTGCGTTAGAAATACTTATATTCTTGGTTAGTTTGGTTCAAAATGCTTTTGGCTTCAACCTTTTAGAGCCGAAAGCTATTTTAAATATATTAGCTTTTTAATATGCTTTTTCTTTTTTTGTATTATCTATAAAAATATAATATTTTTTATGTATTATTTTTAATTGAATGTCTTAATAAAAAGTAACAATACTACGATGTTCGTTTCAGTCAAAAATCATTAGAAAAAACCGTTTTAAATAGAGCTTTTGCTGAATACAGTTATGTGGCATACTATTCCCCCACTCACCCACCCCCCAAAAAAACATGTTTTTGTGTCACGTGAATGTTTTGAAAAGTTCCTCAAAGCTCGTCTTGAAATGTTGCCGTAAGTTCTTCGAATAGGTTCCTAGAAATATACTCCCTCAGTCATCGAATAGACCTCGTTTTAAAATGTTGTGCAATCCAAATTTGAAAAATTCTATCATTAATATACACAAAAGTATTTCAAAAGCACTTCTATATCATTATATTTTTATTATTTTTTACCAAGGTAATCCCTCTATTCTTCAATATAAGTCCAAAGTCCACCATACGCACAAACTAAGGAGATATTAAATTTAAGAAAATGCTAATACCATTGGACCATGTATACCTCTATTAAATGATATACTAAAACTACTCATTTTTTTAGCATTAAAGTATGGGTATATGGTGGAAATATTGTAATAACTATACCTTTAGTCTTCACAATGGACTTATATTGTAGGATGGTATTTTTTTCAAAAAAGGACTTATATTGCGCCACAAAGGAAGTGTAATTATGAAAAGTAATAGATGGATTATAAATATATGTATTAGAGACCATATCAATATCTAAAATAATAAGTAAAAATATATCTAAAATGATAAGGAAAAATACAGACAGGAGCACAAATGTTTTACTTGAAGACTTTTATCCGTAGATCAGCACATGACTTTTATCCATTTGATTTGAACCACTGAGGAAAGTTCAGACGTCCAGGCCGCGACCTGCAAGACCAACCCTCCCACATTAGTAGTAAGGAATATAATCGAATCGAGGCGAAATCAGCTGAAGACTTGAACAACTTACTTTGCGTGCAAGATCGACCGGCTAATCTATGGGTATGTTTTTTTTTTGCTACGGTTTGTGGTTTTTAGCTATGGCTTATGATTTTTGAGCTGTTTGTGTAAGAGATTATAGAGTAACAGAAACTTACGTGTGTTTTTTACCGATATAAACGAAGTCGATATAGTATATATTACAATTAACTAGTAGACTCTATCTTAAAAAGATACTCCGTTTAAAAGCTAGTGACTGTAGAAAAATCAAAAAGTAATTTTTAGAAGCCGAAAAGAACCGGGCCATACCTTAAGCATGCTTATCACCCTAAACCCTGCCCGATTAAACTAATCAGATCGATAGGTGAACTGTAAGAGAGAGCTGAGAGCCATGTAGTTTTGAGTAGCCCTCCCAGCTGGATCAGCTACTACTACTACTACGTAGCTTATCCTTTTGTGTAATGCATCACTACTTACAAAGGCAATTATAGTTTAATATCTACCGCACACAATTGGTGAGTAATTCTGCTAGTTTGACGTAAAGACAGCACGTCTCGCTATCAGACTTCGGTTAGTCTAGATAACCTCTAAGAGTCAAGAGTTTAGCAAAAACGGTGCCCAATTCTATATTATGGTTCATATATTCATTAAGGAGGAAATCTCTCGTCTCAATTCCCTTGATTATGAACCAACAGTTCCTTGTGGGCTGTAGATAAATATTATGAAACGGAGAGGGAGTAAAATATATATATATATATATATATATATATATATATATATATATATATATATATATTTGATAGAATCAAGTAGGATTTTAGATTCTACAATTTGATCATGCGATATTTGATCACATCGGAGCATCTGCTATTCATTCAAGAAACCCGATCCTAACAACCTTGGCAAGCGGCTAGATTTAGGCTCCGTTTCAAACAGTTTTTGGCTTCTAACTTTCAGAATTCAAAAGCCATTTAGAACACGTTGGATTCTTAACGCCGTTTTTTTTCCTTTGCATTGTCTCTAGAGATATAATTGTGCTTTTATTTTTTTCTCTTTTCTAATTGAATACATAAAAAAGCTACCAACCATTACAGTGATATTTTAGCTAAAAGTTAAAAACCATCGGAAAAAATCAAATCGAACGGGGTCTTAACTGGTACCTCCAATACCGAAACGTTATCTTCATTAAAGAATCGTCATTTTTGAAGTGGGAAAAGAATGACACGAGGCCACCACCTTGCAACAAGCAACAAGCAATTGCTTGGTTGCTTGCTTGCCTAAGCATGCACCCTATATAAGCCCATATCGTTCATCATCTCTCGTCCTCCGGGCTAGCGAGTCAGAGGCTGCCTACCACCTAAACGGCCTGAAAAAAGAGGCCATGTTACAAGAGTCTCGTGAGCCACGTCAATTACAACTCACAAGTTGACAACTCGGAAGCAAGCTGCACTAGTGGGTGCCGGTGCGCTCGATCGCCGGACATTGCAGTGGCGGTGAAGCAAACGGCCGGCAGGAAGGACGGACCGGCGGGGCAGCCGGCGAAGGCGAAAGCAGCGCCGGTGTTCGGGTACGTCGTTCATGTCGGTGCTCATGCACGCGGACGCGGCGGACGTGGCGCTGATGGTGCTGGGCCTGGTGGGCGCCATGGGCGACGGCATGTCGACGCCGGTGATGCTGCTCATCACCAGCCGCATCTTCAACGACCTCGGCAGCGGCCCCGACCTCCTCCAGGAGTTCAGCTCCAAGATCAACGTGGTACGAACCATTCCATCACCTCTCAGGAACCTCCACAACTAGATCTGCAACATTTCTACCCATTGCTCGTAACACCACTGACGAGTACGTCATAATTTCCTGCGCCGAATCGATCCGCCCAGAACGCGAGGAACCTCGTCTTCTTGGCGTGCGGCTCCTGGGTCATGGCGTTCCTAGGTGAGCATATGCATGCCAATGCTGTGCGTCGTTGCGGCATGTGTGTACGCGTCTGACACGTACGATTTGCGCGTGTGCAGAGGGGTATTGCTGGGCTCGGACGGCGGAGCGGCAGGCGTCGCGGATGCGGGCGCGGTACCTGCGGGCGGTGCTCCGGCAGGACGTGGAGTACTTCGACCTCAAGGTGGGCTCGACGGCGGAGGTGATCACCAGCGTCTCCAACGACAGCCTCGTCGTGCAGGACGTGCTCAGCGAGAAGGTGCCCAACTTCGTCATGAACGCCACCATGTTCGTCAGCAGCTACGCCGTCGGCTTCGCGATGCTGTGGCGGCTCACGCTGGTGGCGCTGCCGTCCGTGCTGCTGCTCATCATCCCGGGCTTCATGTACGGCCGCATCCTCATCGGCCTCGCGCGCCGGATACGGGAGCAGTACACGCGCCCGGGCGCCGTCGCCGAGCAGGCCGTCTCGTCGGCGCGCACCGTGTACTCGTTCGTGGCGGAGCGGAGCACCATGGCGCAGTTCTCGGCGGCGCTCGAGGAGTCGGCGCGGCTCGGGCTCAAGCAGGGCCTCGCCAAGGGCGTCGCCGTCGGCAGCAACGGCATCACCTTCGCCATCTGGGCGTTCAACGTCTGGTACGGCAGCCGCCTCGTCATGTACCACGGCTACCAGGGCGGCACTGTCTTCACCGTCTCCGCCGCCATTGTCGTCGGCGGCCTGTGCGTAACGCTACAACCCCCTCTCCATTTCTAGTTTGTGAAACCGCTTCTCTTAGCTAGATAACGACGATGACGATGCCGCCATTAACGAAGGATGATGGATATGTCCATGCATGCATGCAGAGCGCTGGGGTCGGGGCTGTCGAACGTCAAGTACTTCTCGGAGGCGAGCTCGGCGGGGGAGAGGATCCTCGAGGTGATCCGGCGGGTGCCCAAGATCGACTCCGAGAGCGACACCGGCGAGGAGCTGGCCAACGTCGCCGGCGAGGTGGAGTTCAAGAACGTCGAGTTCTGCTACCCGTCACGGCCGGAGAGCCCCATCTTCGTGAGCTTCAACCTGCGCGTGCCGGCGGGGCGCACGGTGGCGCTCGTCGGCGGCAGCGGGTCCGGGAAGTCGACGGTGATCGCGCTGCTAGAGCGGTTCTACGACCCGTCGGCCGGGGAGGTGGCGCTGGACGGCGTGGACATCCGGCGGCTCCGGCTCAAGTGGCTGCGCGCGCAGATGGGGCTCGTTAGCCAGGAGCCGGCGCTGTTCGCGACGTCCATCAGGGAGAACATACTGTTCGGCAAGGAGGACGCCACGGCGGAGGAGGTCACCGCCGCGGCGAAGGCGGCCAACGCCCACAACTTCATCTCGCAGCTGCCGCAGGGGTACCAGACGCAGGTAATTCTCACTACCTTGTTCAGTTATTCTTTCTTCTAACTATGCAATGCATGCAGTCCTTCCAGATTTTCAGTACGTTTTTCTATTCTTTGCAAGTCGCTGTCAAGTTTATTTTCATTGACTCCTGTTCTTCTTGCATAATGCATATGTGATGCATCGAAATGTTTTTTTTTCTTCAAATTTTGCGGAAGGGTAATGGGTCCAATAGTTTAGTACGGAGTCTTACAAAATGTGGTAAAAAGAATGATGCCCATGATTTTTTTCCTTTTTTTATTTTCTGGATTAATTTGGAGGATTGGATAAACGTACCATGGGTAATAACGCAAAAATGAGAAAAAAAAATCGATTATACTAGTGATATGCTACATTCAGTTGAAAAAATAAATTATTTTAGCTTTGGACACATAATATACCAAGTACAGTACTAACAACGACTTTAGTGCCCTTCATTTATTCCCAAACTTTAATTTTCTCTCTCTTAGATATGTGGGAAGGACAGAGATTTAGAAGAGGCTTCATTTATTTAGGAGAATACTGCCGATTCCTATTCTATCTCTAACACCCTTAACACCCCCTCAAATGCAAGGCGTATGTAATAGCATTGCATTTAAAAAAGGGTTAATACTAAAACAAAAAGTATCCGACGTCCGAGTATTAATAATGTCGTCGTTGCGTGTAGTTTTTGAATAAACTATCAAATCAAACCGAAGAGGAATAGATAGAAACATGACGGTGCAGATCGAAGCCCAAGACGGCGGCAGCGCAGTGCATAAGGTGCAAAAGACATGCGACGGTTTTAGAAGCTCGGGGCGGTGGCTAGAGAAGCGGCGGCATCATAACGACTTCTACGATCTGCACACGGCTCAGAGAGTAGAGCGGCGGCTGCTGCCATGCAAAAGAAAAATTCCTATACTTCTATGACTGAGAATAAATTTGTGGACTCGCATGGTTTGGACGAACTAAAAATTAGAGACTACGAATTTGGATGGACGCAACGGAAGACTCAAAAGAAAAAAACAATTCGAAGACTAACAGAAATAAAACGAAGTCCACCTTATCCAAACTTTCAGCCCAACATCTATGGGCTCGCCAAATCGACCCAAACTCGACCGTTGTACTCACTCGCGACCTCTCCTCCACTCGCTCGCTCCCTCCCTCCCTCCCGCTTCTCTCCCTTTTCACCCGTCGCGCTCCCGCCACCTCCTCGCACCTCTCTCGCGGGCACGAAGGCACAAGAGGCGGCGGCACGGGCACAGAGGCACAGGAGGCAGCGGCCGTTAGGCGGCAGTAGCCGAAGGAGGCTAGCGACGACAGTAGAGGCGATGGAGAGCGATGGATCCGGGCCGAGAGGTGCGGCGGCAGCCAAATCCAACGCGAAGACGGTTGGATCTAGGCAGGGCGAGGCCAGATCCGAGCTCGGCGACGGCGAAGACGGTTGGATCCGACCCGGAGGCGACCGGATCCAGACTTGGTGACGTCGGTGGTGGTTAGATCCGGAAGAGACGAGCGGCGGTGGCGGCCAGATCCGGAAGAGACGAACGGCGGCGGCGGTCCAAGAGATGGTCGGCCGCGGTGGCTCACCAGAATCCAGGCGCAGCGAGATCCGGCGGCGGAGAGCGGAGACGGCTGGCAGCCAGGAGATGGCCACCCGAGGCGGACGTAGGGCGCTGCGTGGGCGCGCCGGCGAGAGGCGGATCTAGTAGAAGAAGGTGGCCGCCCCCCCGGGAGTGGAGCACATTCCTCCCAGGGGCAGCGGCGGCGGCCGACGGTGCCAGGCGGCGATTGGAGCGAAAGTAGATCGAGGTTAAAGTTTTAACCTAAGCTCTGATACCATGTTATGAATATTGTGTGTATACTAAAGAGCCCCAATGGGCAATATATATAGGGAGTATAAAGGATATTACATGGGAATATGCCGATTTCTATTCTATCTCTAACAACCTTAACAAATACAAACATCGTATAATAAGGGTCTAATATGAGAACACGACAAAAAAGATATCCAGTCATAAAAGAGTGATATTCAAGAAAAAAGATATCCAGTCATAAAAGAGTGATATTTTGGACATTCTTATTTAACTTTTTTAGAAAAATATTTCGGTATAGTTCTTGTAAGAAAAAGGCACTCTTGCAGGAACTAAACCGAAATTAGCATGTTCGAACGAAAATTTAACTCTTACTTACCGAACAGGATTAGGTGGCCGCTGCATGTGGCTTTGGGATTCCAACTTGGTTTCCTGGTGTATTGTGCCTCCTTTTGTGGGGATTCAAAGGCACTTTTGATTACTGAAAAGAGGAGTTAAAAAGATTGGCTAGGAGTAAAGTTTGTTTTTGGAAGCAACACCCTTTGTTTTTAGTGTAGTAGTACTCACTCTTATCTGGAAGCAACACTAGTACTCCACCCCATCCGCTAGGCGACGGGTCACTGGCGGAGGACATGGGTCGTGCCTGCCTGTGCGCTCAGAAAAAGCCCTGATGCAATCTGAGATTCAGAGAGCTGTCTGCCTTGTGTTCCCAAGGAATGTCACACCTCAATTATGTTATCCCTGCTGAAAAAGAAAAAACTTGCCCTAAAAAACACAACAAAACCACAATTATGTTATGTCATCGTGGAAAAGACAACCAGCTCCCTTTGTAACGGAGGATTTCTATAGGAAATTCCTTCAAAATTCCAGTGCTCCAAATGGTGCCTCAATTAAGCAAATTCAACAGCTTGAAAGGGCTGCACATGATTGAAATAGCACAGCACTGGATCCACCATCTAATTTAAGTTCTAGTAGCACTATGTCTGGATGAAACAGATCGAGAGGGCTTACAATGAAGTTCAAGTGTATTTTGGAGCGCTCTAAGGATCCCAAGTCTGTGTAGACAAAGATGTAAATGATAGTATGAAACCACCCAATCAGGCATTGGAAGCTATGACAAGATCCTGAAACGAATTGTTCATTACAAGAGGTTAAAATAAAGCGGTTAAACATATAGACACCTGAAGAGTGGAGAATTGGAGATACCACCCAACCAGGCTATGAAAACTATGACAATCCTGACAAGTGACAACAAACAAAACGCACAAACTAAAGGCATAACCTAGGTGCATTGTTGCATCGTCAGATCATCTACATTGGGCTAGTAAAAATAACAGAACAAAAAAACCTCAAGGTGATCAAAGACTGACATCGTGGCGTGTTGTCCAGGGATGAATATCCTTGCCGCTGCTTCAGCATAGTTCCTCTACACCCGGCTTTTCTTCTCCAGCAGACCTGCCAGTACAATATTCACCCACAATTGGACTAGAACTGACATTAAGATGTTCAAAACTTTTCAATATTGGAAGAATGCTCTATTAGACGCCTTCTAAATCACATGAGTTACAACCTACAAACAACATAAGGTGATAAAAACTAAGGAGCACCAATCTGCACAACATGGAGCACCATTTTCTAACTCTAAATAGCAGTAGAGGAATCAGCTTATCAGCACTGGATAAAAATCAGAACCCTTAGGAATGCAGCAAATGCCATTACTTCTAAGTAGTACTATAAGGCTGCCATGTACACCACTTCACCGTGATTGGTTTCCAGTGATGATGGTATCAAAATTCAAAGCATCTGCTTTGGAAAATTGTTGGTGGTGGGACCTAGGAATCATAGAGGGGTGGAGAGCCCAAGTGGGAAAGGGAGAACAGTTGGCCCGCCACTCAGGGTGTGTGCCTCCATGGTCGGTGGACACTGAACACAAGCAGCTAGAGGCTTTTTGCAAATCTATTAACCAGAAAAAGGCTTGCCAGCCAACAGTTATGGTGTTCCAACTTTCCCAGCAAACAGGATTCACCCAGGTCCTGTCATGCGCTAATAATTTTGACAGCAATATGTTAGGCAGAGATTGACAGAAGAAAGTGCTCGTGTGCGTGTATATGTGTGGTGGCACAAGTGCTTCCATAAGGCAGCTTTAATCTGTGAAAAATTAAAACGATTCAGAAAAGGCAGCTTTAATCTGGTCCATTGCCTTTCCGCCACTGCAAACTGTTACGTTCGAACGTCACTAATCGTAAAAAGGGAAAAGATGTACCTCTTTTTTGGCTGCCTTGCTACATAGGACTTCTTGAAGATGCAGCCCCCCAGATAATAATGGAAAATCCCTCTAATGATACCGACCCTAAGTGGCACGCATGTAAACCTGAAAGGTTCATTCATGGTCAGCCCCCCACCACTAGCAATTTCTACTGTGCGCAAACCTGCTGTGGGGCACTTAAATTTAGGGCTGACTAGATTTTTATGTGGGCAAACCTGCTAACAAGAGGACCTGATAGGCACTCAAAATATCATTCCTGTAGAATATCTACCACTTCATATCTGTATTATTGTGAGTTTGACAATAATGAAGGGCCACTTTGTAACTGAACTTTCATTTCCATTGTCCAAGCACTCATGAAAAGATCACAAAAAAATGTCCCAGAAAATGATAGAAAGTTTAATTTTGCCACCGTACGTACAATCTGCACTGATAAACACTGTGGAATTATTAACTGAACATGCTTTTCCAGAGTATGTATAACTAATGCACAGGTAGCATATTCTTGTGTTAGAAAATGGCTTTATTTTGTTAATGACTGCTTTCAGCTGTCAGATTTACCTTGGTGTGCTTGCGGGAATAAGTGTAGAGCGTGAAAAGATAGGATGGTCCACTCAAACAATACAACGGTTTACTCATGTTTGGAAGACAAACAAGCGAGATTTCAAATCTGAAAAGACAAAGTTGTATGATCAGAATGATGGTGTTAACATAGCTTGACAGATAACTAAATATCCATGTCGACTGTCGATATATGATAAACATTAAAGACAAATCCAAGAAGAGTAGTGGCCTTCAGAAATCTTACCTTATCATATCAGTTCACTTTGAACTGACAATTCTTTGCACTCATCTACAACTATTGTCGGCCATGAACAGCTTCTGAATTGCAAGAGTGACCTTATTGGGAGAATAAGTAATCTTTACTATTATAAAAATGTGAGTTGGTGGTCGTCCGTCCGTTCTCCCTTCTCTCTTCTCAGCCATTTGATCAAAGATCAGCCATCCAGATTTGCATGTAGGTAGTTTTTCCGCTCCTCGTAGAAAAGGTCGGGCCGACGTGTGGGCTATACTCCTCCTCTACTCTCCCCCTGCATCTTCCACCTCCGACTTACTTGACAAATTTAAAAACTTTTAGAACATATTTGCATGTATATTCTAAAATTTTTTACCGCCCGTAAGTTTTAAAACATGTAGTATAATAAATTTTAAAAATCTATAGCAACGCACGTGGATTCAGCTAGTAACATGAAAGGATAGGATGAGTTAGTTTTAAGAATAAAAAAACGAATGAAATATTGTATATGCAAATTGAGTCAAACATCTGATGTGGATAAACATTACCTTTTATTCTTGCAAGGATAATACTTGTATATTTGTCTTGCCACTTGACTTCCTTCTGATCCACTGGGCGGAAAGACCCAGTTTCTAAGGAAACAAGTCCAGAAAAGAGTAAGCCATTGCATGTCACCACTGCAAAATGAGAACTGGAGTGTTCTAGAAATACTATACAAAGTATAAGCACTGCAGAAATGTACTCAGAAATCACCATTAACCCTTGGCCCGATAAGCTCGTCTCCCATCAGGGGTGAATATTGCTGTCCACTGAGAGCTTCAATTAGTTGCAAAAGCAAACTTGGCCGGGAATGCAACACAATATTACATGAAAGCAAATTGGATTTAAGTGTTAAGAGAAAAAAGGGTGGGATTTATAGTCCGAGAGGACACAAACTTGTTGTGTCAAACTCAACAATCTTGGTGACTATTTGTAAATATTGCACAGAGATTTTAGAAAATTAACAAGATATGATGAGGAAATCTAGCAAGCCAACCCTATCTCACTAAAGATGGGCAGTCTTATCATCTATCAATGACTATCTTTGTTGGTGATTAGCATAATGGCACCACAGGGTAGAATGATTGATCACTTCAAACAATCAAATAATGACCTGAAACATTGATGGAAAAATGAACATGATTCCCTCCCTGAGCGACACGATTATATACTTAGGATGATGATGCTTCAAGGTGTATCGAGGTCTTGACAACTGAGCATTCATGTCAATACTGCGCAGATATTTGGGAAGCATTTCAAAGAAGTTTACCTTATCTCTTTACTTATCAACTAAGATTGTTGTTTTATCCATAGCAAACAAAGCCTGTGCCTACCATTGACAGCTTCTGTGCTCAGTTTTCTAGGCAACCTAAGTAGGGAAGGTAAATTTGCATACATGAAAGAATAGGGATAGCCCTTTAAGGCAATAGGATATTGGGCTAGATGTTTAAGAGAAGGTAGCTTCAACTTTGAAATGGCAACACTAGATGTCTATATCATCGGAAGGATGCCAGTCTAGCAGTATGTTATCTGACACACTGGACATACATGTCAATTTTACATAAGTATCACACAAACATTTTGAAATATTCTCCTAATGAGAGGATGTCCTGATCAGTTTTAAACAGCCATCAGTTATGTAATGCACACATTAACTGTTAAGCAAGTTTTGAAACAGAAAGAGAGTTATACATTCAAAAGTTTGCAGAAGTAATTTATGCTCAAATTCTCTATCTTCTTGACAACGCAAACTTGGATTTTATGTATTTGCCACAAGAAATTATAGAGGGTTACAACTGTTAGCTCTTCAAGAAACTAGCTCATTTTAAGCTGTTGATCATGTCCAAATCAACGTTCACAGAACTAGAACCCTTCCTTCTTCTATGAAATAAGTTGGTGTTCCTACTCTGATACTAACCATGTCCGGAATAAAAACAGGTGGGTGAGCGTGGTGTCCAAATGTCTGGAGGGCAAAAGCAGAGGATTGCTATCGCCAGAGCAATCCTGAAGTCACCCAAGATCCTCCTCCTTGATGAAGCCACCAGTGCATTGGACACTGAGTCAGAGCGTGTTGTACAGGAGGCGCTTGACCTGGCCTCCGTGGGCCGGACGACTATTGTCATTGCACATCGTCTCTCCACCATCCGCAATGCTGACATTATTGCTGTCATGCAATCTGGTGAGGTCAAGGAGTTGGGCTCCCATGATGAGCTCATTGCCAATGAGAATGGCCTCTACTCATCTCTTGTGCGCCTTCAGCAGGCCAGAGATTCAAATGAGGCTGATGAGGCCGGCGGAACTGGTAGTACTTCTGCTGTGGGGCAGTCCAGCAGCCACAGCATGAGCAGGAGATTTTCTGCGGCTAGCAGGTCAAGCTCCGCACGGTCATTAGGTGATGCAGGAGATGCTGGTAACACCGAGAAGCCGAAGCTTCCTGTGCCATCCTTCAGAAGGCTACTTATGCTTAATGCGCCAGAGTGGAAGCAGGCGCTAATGGGGAGCTTTAGTGCAATGGTGTTTGGAGGCATCCAACCTGCATATGCATACACCATGGGAAGCATGATCTCAATCTACTTCTTGACAGATCATGCAGAGATCAAGGACAAAACACGGACCTATGCGCTCATCTTTGTAGGCCTTGCAGTGCTCTCATTCTTGATCAATATTGGACAGCATTACAACTTTGGTGCCATGGGGGAATACCTCACCAAGAGGATCAGGGAACAGATGCTTGCAAAGATCCTCACCTTTGAGATTGGGTGGTTCGACCGTGACGAGAACTCCAGTGGTGCCATATGCTCACAGCTTGCCAAGGACGCCAACGTCGTAAGTATACAGACAAAAATAAGCTTGTGGATACTTAAAAAGTAAACTTACCTGACCTGGCATAATGCTTTTGCTGTAGGTGAGGTCTCTTGTGGGTGACCGAATGGCGCTGGTGATCCAGACAGTTTCTGCAGTGCTTATTGCCTGCACCATGGGTCTGGTCATTGCCTGGCGTTTGGCCCTTGTCATGATAGCGGTGCAGCCTCTCATCATTGTCTGCTTTTATGCTCGTCGTGTCTTACTCATGAGCATGTCCAAAAATCAATACACGCACAAGCCGAAAGTAGCAAGCTAGCTGCTGAGGCTGTGTCCAATCTTCGCACCATCACAGCCTTCTCATCCCAGGACCGCATCTTACACCTGTTTGACCAAGCACAGGATGGGCCACGCAAGGAAAGCATCCGGCAGTCGTGGTTTGCAGGACTCGGCCTCGGCACCTCCATGAGCCTTATGACATGCACATGGGCCCTTGACTTTTGGTATGGTGGAAGGCTCATGGCTGAACACTACATTACTGCCAAGGAGCTCTTCCAAACCTTCATGATTCTAGTAAGCACAGGACGTGTGATTGCTGATGCAGGTAGCATGACAACAGACCTAGCTAAGGGTGCCGATGCAGTCGCTTCAGTGTTTGCTGTTCTTGACCGGGAAACAGAAATTGACCCTGACAACCCTGAGGGATACAAGCCAGAGAAGCTCAAAGGCGAGGTGGACATTAGAGGAGTCGACTTTGCATACCCATCAAGGCCAGATGTGACTATCTTCAAAGGATTCTCCTTAAGCATCCAACCAGGCAAGTCAACAGCCCTGGTTGGACAAAGTGGCTCTGGCAAGTCGACCATCATTGGGCTTATAGAGCATTTCTACGAACCACTTAGGGGGTCAGTGAAGATTGATGGCAGGGACATAAAAACATACAATCTTCGAGCCCTGCGACGGCACATTGGGATGGTCAGCCAGGAGCCAACATTATTTGCAGGTACGATCAGAGAGAACATTGTGTATGGCTCAGAGACAGCGAGTGAGGCAGAAATTGAGAATGCAGCAAGGTCTGGTAATGCGCATGATTTCATCAGCAACCTCAAGGATGGATATGACACATGGTGTGGTGAGCGAGGTGTTCAGCTGTCAGGAGGGCAGAAGCAGCGCATTGCAATTGCCCGTGCCATCCTGAAGAACCCAACTATCTTGCTACTAGATGAGGCGACAAGCGCGCTAGATAGTCAGTCAGAAAAGGTGGTACAAGAGGCACTGGACCGCGTGATGGTCGGCAGGACAAGTGTAGTGGTGGCACACAGGCTCAGCACTATACAAAACTGTGACCTAATCACTGTGCTTGAAAAAGGAATTGTTGTGGAGAAGGGCACACACGCATCCCTCATGGCCAAGGGTCCCTCCGGAACATATTTTAGCTTGGTTAGTTTGCAAGGAGGCAACCAGCACTGAGTTTTTGCATGATAATACAGCACTCATTTCCAAATTTGGATTAGAATTGCAAGCAAGGATGCTCACCAGATCATTTAAACGTTCTGCAACAATGGGCTATTTTCCTCCCATTGCTGTATCAGTGTATCAAAGTGGCTTGTAGTTTCTTGATATAGCCGATGGATATGTATTGTAATGATGCAAAGGCCAAGAAATCTGAGATATGCTGTATATTAGGTTGTATTTCATTTCATTCTTCTGTCCCCTATTTATTTTAAACTGTTAAACTTATTGACCACAATAGATTAGTAACACCACGAGCTTTGCATCACGGGTAGCAGAACAGAGATTAACAAACGCATTATATCTCGACAGAGTTGTGGATTTTTCAAGAAATGTAAGGAACAGTTAAGATTCACAAGGAGTTTATTTCTTACATGGTTTGTAATTCTTAGACAAGAACCATAATGTGCAAAGTTCCGCAAGACTTGGTTGAGCAGGATATCTGGATATGTATGAAATATGCGTTTAATTCTGCAACCTATAAGCTTACAGTTAGCACTTGTTTGCTAAGCAGCCTAATGAAGCATGACAAAGCATAAAAACTCTCTTGTCATCATTCCAGAAGCTTATGAAGAAAGCTAGGCGATTGAACAGGTACGAACATCCCATTTTTCTGCGAATGGTCAAGAAGATATCAACACTTGCAACTAAAAAGTGAGAAATCGTCATGCCTACTCAAGGAAGCTTTAATTAGTGGCATTTCTCAGAATTCAAAACCTTAACCCTATGATGAACATTTGATATACCAATTTCATCATATGATGTACACAATCCCCCCACATCCCACAATAATTTGGAAAATACACTAGTGGTTCGGAGATTGTGAAACTGGTATTATTCAGCAATCTTCCTAGCGCAACACCAACTAGAGGATTGCTGAAGTATGATACAGGTTTGAGTTTACTCGTAGGGAAAGATCTGTACGTATGGTGCATGCCAATGTAGACTTGGTGAGTTGGCAGTAGTATCAGTTCATCACCTGTGGGAGCGAGAGGAGGAGTCGGCGTCGTGGTGGTGCGTGCCGGAGAGTTCACCGGGCGCGGTGGCGGCGGAGGCAGGAGAGCAAGGGTGGGGAATTGGCCCACGAGGGGGAGGAGTTGGATAGGAAGCTTGCAAATTGCAATGCCGTCCCTCGTGGAGGGCGTAGGCTGTGCCGGCGGGGCCGGCGCGCCGTGCTGCCTCGCGACGAGGATGGCGGCGCGGCGGGGCAGGTAACCAGAAGGATTCCGCCTTCGGGGCATAGCTGCCATGCACCTCCCCGGGCCGTTTACGAATTACCCATTGTGCGCTTCCGTGAGACATGACAAACCTGCAAAGGCCCACCAGAATTGGGCCGGCGAGTGAAAGCTGCATCCAATGCAATATGCAAAGCTGCAAGCTGAAAATGCCTTCAGATTTTTCTTTTCACCGATCGCAAGTTTGCAACGGCCAACGATCTTACACACACGTATGATGCCGCGTAGACAGTGAACTGCCATGAGACGTTCTCCTCAAGAAGATGTGCTCTGTCCAGCGCGAATCCGACGATAGTGATGCCATCTTTCTTTGTTGTTTAATTCTACGTATTACACGTCAAGTTTTTCATGGCATCCTCACAAAAAAAAATAATAAAGTTTGCTATGGCATATGTCTAGAACGATGGCCAACTTGATCACCCAACGCCTGTCTCTTCTGGAAGGAGTAGAAGACGTTCGCGCTCTCTCCTCTTGATGGCGAGAGCCATCCTTAGACCCTGTTTGTAACACATAATTCTTGATGTGATTTCGTAGGAAACTCTCTCTCTCTCTCTCTCTCTCTCTCTCTCTCTCTCTCTCTCTCTCTCTATATATATATATATATATATATATATATATATATATATATATATATATATATATATATATATTCCCCTCAAGCAGGGCGTAATCATTTTTACGACGAAAATACGCATGGGATTGCAAGATCCAGTTGCTTCAATTGCTCCTTGCTTTTGCGATTTGCGTGTGCTGTGAAATATCGTCTCCTATGTTGGCGTAATGCGCCGCAGGGCAGGAAGAGGAGAGGGAGAGCATCAGCACCGCCCCGCGCCGGCCGGTATTGGGCATGATCTTTTTCGTTTACATTTATAGATCTTAGCTGCTGTTTATGATTTTAGGCTGTTCGTGAGAGAAAATACGGAGTAACAGAAGACCAACGAGACGAAGCCTACTCCAACCTCGGGTAGCCGATGCGGAGACGAATGTTAGGGTTGATGCCACACAAGACCAACGAGAGCTCCGGCTGAGAACACTCATGAACACCAAGAACATGTCACAAATCTCCCACAAACTCAACACAAGTCCGAACCAAATCAACCTCTACAGGTAAACCCCACACATTTCCTCTCGCCAAATCCAAAAAAAGGCTCAAGGAAACCGCATGGAAAAACCCTAGAAAAGTGATTTGTGCTCCTCAGCTGATGGCGACAGGAAGAGACTCGGCCGGCAGCTTCTAAGACTCAAGATCGAAGAACCACTAAGAGAGATTTGAAATCGGAGAGGGAAGAACTCACTGCTGCATCTGGCCACCAAAGAGAGGAAAGATGCCATTTAAAGGAGAGCGGGGAGGAGGTCGGTAGGCTGCAGCCACGAGTGGCGCCGAAGCACCCACGTCGGTGACGCCTCCTTCACCGCCACCGCCGCCGCTAGACTGGATCGTCCGAACGACGCGGTCAAAGCCGCGCCGCACATGAGAAGACGAAGCGCACGCACACGCGAACGGTCACGGGAGGAGAAGCAGTCTCCTCCCCTTATTACCTCAGTCGGTCCACTGACAGATAAGCCTCACCTGTCTCTCTCTTCTTTTTTCCCTTTTGAATTGGGAAATGATGGAAATGCCCTTGCAGAAACCAACACATTTATCACTCCATCAGCTAATTTCATTTCTATCCCTCCATTGACAGTGATTTTGCTCTGGACACGCAAATATATTTGGTGCATCAGTTTGACATGCCTACTCTTATCTCTCTTGTGGACATCTCTTTTTCCATTCTATTTCTCCTGGGGCTCTGATTCTTTATCATTTTATGTACTATTATTGATGGCACTTCTTTCACCAGACCCGACAACTATCCACTTGTTTATCTGGTACTACAGTATAACCTGTCCGTGTGGTATGATTTAGCACTGTTAGTACCTGTTTTCTTGTGCTTGGCTTATTGTGTAGTGAATTATTGGAGTGCTTAAGGAGTTATGGTCATGGTGATCTCACAAGCACTGATACTTCGTTGAACTGTCGTTCTCATATTCGATATGTATCTAATATGACGATGGCACAATACGGTATCGAAAAGCATCGACAGAATTTATTTTTCAAAATAAATAAAATTAATTGCGATACTCCATCGATACTTCCCGATACTTGTTGGTCCAAAACCATTCAGATAAAAGCCTATTACCAGCCTTACCCAATTGTAACTCTAGCAAAACCCTGTCCAGCCGCCCCTTTCCACTCACTTGCCAGCCAACCCTATCCTTGCTCCTCTCCTTGCTGCAGTGAGAACTGGTGGTCGTCTTAAAGGAAATGCAAAATCAGAATACGATATTATGGTCACATTATACCCAGGAGCTATTCTAGAGTGAAAGCACATCTATTAAAGATTTCAAGCCAATGTGTTAAGTTATGTCATAAAGCGACAGTGCCCATCTTTGAGCAACTTCGCAATGAAGTTGTTGCGGGTGATGCAGCCGCTACAATGAGCACCCTTGGAGTGTTCTCATGCCAGTGACCTGCACCTTATGAGGCACTCAATTACTCCTTTCCAGAGCCAGATGGCTGATGCTCTTTATTGCAAGAATGTTTTACACCGGACGTTTGCACTTTGCACCTTATTATCCTCAAATTCCAGTTCTCATTTTATTTGAAGCATGCCAATTGCCTTTAGAACATTATGTTCTTGTCTTTGTTTTTACAGGCATTCCTTTCAACTTGGTAAGAAACCCAAATTATCGAACCTCTTACAACTTATTGCAATGCCATCGAGTGAGGGAGGCAAGGAATATATAGCATTCATCAAGGTAATATCAGTTTCTCGCTCTCTCTTAGTCTATTTATATTTTTTAATTTTTAAATACATCTATACTTACTGTAGGCATGTCTTTATTTTTTTACAAAATATCATATCGTAGTATCTCTATATCAGTATCGGTGTACTGGTATCGTATATCGGGGTATCTTAGATGGTGATGACCATTTTCTGCTGGGTTTATCATGTTTATCATAACTCTATTTTCAGAGAAAAAAATTTAGAGACATGATGAGGCTTTGAACTGGCCATCGAAATGCGTCTGTGCCAATGTTTGTCTCTGTTTTTCCTTCGATTTCTTGTGTCCAGTACTGTTGTACATCTGTGTCTTTCTGCTTATTGTTGCAGTGTAAGAGAGAAAAAAAAAGTGAGATGTCCATATCATGGTTGATGAACGGTGCCCGACCACGTAATTTCAGAGAACATTAGCTAATCCTTGTTAGAAACGTAAAGTTATGTGGCTAGCCACCAATGCTGCCGCAGATTTTGCACGCACAACAGCTCACTTTCCATGGTAATGTGGACGCTTGCGCAGAGTTATCTTCTGTGCTAATGGCTAGTATCTGTTGACAATTTTATTGTGGCATCTTGCTCCTACACTGACCGCTGCGATTAATTTACGATGAATCGGTGATTAGAATTATCTTCTTGACTAAACTATTGCTCTGCGAATCAAACTGCGAGGGCAAGCGTAGCCCCATGTGCCTGCCTGATGCTGCGCCGGTGAGTCTGTTTTTTTTTTTTTTGTGGTTTTTGGCTTTAGTTTTTAGTTTTTTTACAGTAACTAGCTTTTAAACGGAGTGTCTTTTTAAGGTAGAGTCTACTAGTTAATTATAGTACATACTGTACCGACTTCATTTATATCGGCAAAAACTTTACGTGAATTTCAGTTACTCTGTAATCTTTCATACAAATAGTTAAAAGCTATAAATCACAACTATGGCACTGTTTGTTTCCACTTAAGATTATTATAATCTAGCTTATAGGTGCAGATTATATAAGCTAGCTTATAATAAGCTGGTGGGAAATAAGCTGTCAGGTGTTTGGTAGCCTGGATTATCAGAGTTATGAATTGTTGTATTCGGATGTTTAAAGACTACAATGCCCTTGAGCTTATAATGTTTAAAGATTGGAGAGTTAATGAATGGCAAAGGTGGGTAATTTTTCTGAAGTTTTATGGTCATTTAGATAAAAGGTGATCTATAAGCTGAAATAAACTCCTTTTTTGAGCTTATTAGATTACAATAATCTGGGCTATTAGATTATAATAAGCTATCTTATAATTTGGACTGTTTGTTTCCACTTATGATTTATAAGCTAGATTATAATAATTTTAAGTGAAAACAGACAGGGCCTATAAAATATCATAATTCGGATGACAACAACGGCGATTATGGATTGCACAGAGCTGGGCATCTCGCCGGGGCAATAAAGCTTATTTATGGGGCCATTTCGGGTGCCTCAAGGCGTACACCATTAATGCATCAGCTGTCGATGAAACGTGATCCAGCTAATAGGGGTCTGTACACTGTACTATTGGTACTAGTTTGGCGTGCCGAGAAGGGATCGAGTTGTTGCTTGCTTTCGAATAGTGTTATGTACCCCTTGCTAGTACTGTTATTGCTCCAATTTAATGACTTTCTTTTTTGTGCCCTAAGTTATCAAAGCTATGGAGGTCCGCTCGAAACGATTTCAGCTTTTAAACCTCTTTTATTTAATTTTTTTGCTTTTTGTTTTTCTCTTTATTTTTTTATATTGTTTGTAATGATATAACTTTTTTTATTTTTTTTTAAAAATAATTAATTTTTTAGAAAAAGCTAATAGCCGTTATAGTACATTTTCATGCACTATAGTAAAAAAAGCCAAAAACCACGACTTATAAACCACATAGATAGGCTCCATTCCAAACGACAATGGCTTTTAAGCCAAAAGCTGTCCGGAACATATTTTTCTTAAAACAACTTTTTTTCTTTTTACTTTTATATTATCCATGGAGATATAATGGTGTTTTTTCAATTTTTCTCTATTTTTTATTTAATCGAATACCTCATAATAAGATAACAACTGTTACGGTGCTATTTCAGCCAAAACTCAAAACACTTTTGAATATAGCCATAGTAAAAGTACAAAGATATGTAGTAGAGTACTAACTAAGAAATATGCAAATATTGCCTAGTGTGTGTTCTAAGAAAATGTACCATGATCAGTGATCTCTTGAGAGGTTTCGAACTATCGAATTCTTATCAATACCAACTGTTAATGAGAGTTAAAAAGTATGTATCTGTGGCTGAGGTTTTCAGCTTAAATGAGCAATTCCATCTAACAGAACGGCTTTGATGCTATCTACAAATCAATAGGTATTTGCCTACGCTGCAGATAAACTCACAATGCAACCGTGCAATGTAGATCACAGGTCCGCAGTTAACAAGTTAGCAAAGATAGATACTACGCTCGTTCGAACGGAGGACGAAATTAAGCATAATAAAGTACATATATACACTTGTCCGTCGATGCCCCAGGAACCAGGTCAAAACCGTCGAAGGATGGCGATGGCAATGGCGATGGATGGCAGGAACAACCAAGAAACGGCGACGCGCGCAACAACCACTGTCCTCCTGTCCTTGGTAGGTAGGGCCGTCTGGACCTGTTCTTTTCGGCTGCGGTTTATAGTTTTACAAAAATTTTAAATTTTAATATTTACTGATCTGATTACGGATATTTGTAATTTTGGTTGGTACAGATGTTGGGCTTTTAATGTGTAGATCATTTAACTTGTAGATCCCGTCTTAAAAAATACTCTGTTTAAAAATTAGATAATATAACAAAAATAAAAAATCGTTAACTTGTGAGGTAAAAAACAGACCCTGAGGCTAAGGTCTGAGCTGTTTCTTTCGTTCGTCTCCTTTCCTGTTTCCTTCCCCTGCATCTCTGTTCCCTAAGCGTACATGCATACCTACACTACATTAAAGCGCAGCACATTCCAACTGCCACCTTGTTTCGTTTCGTTTCGTTCAGCACAGCTGTGCGCCTGTGCTGTGCAAGCTCTCACCTTTAATTAGGAGGCTGTCAGTTCCAAGCTTCTGAGTCTGCAATCATATAAAACCGTTCCTGGGGTTTCTCTGTCCTCCCCTGACCCTGCTCATCCATCGTTCGCTTCCTTTCTTTCCTTTCCTTTCCTCTTGAGATCGATCAGGAGAAAAAGGGAGAGAGGAGAGCAAGGAGAAGGGAGGAGCGATCAACCGAGGAGCAGGCCCTCGTCATCCCCTGATCAGTTCTTCACCAGGCAGGCACCATAACATGGCTGTGAGTAACGCATCTACATCTGCATCTGCATCTACTTCTTTCTTCTTCTTCTTTTTTGACCGGCGAATTCGACGCATTGCCTGGGAGTTAGCTTGTGGGCATGTTACTGCCTGATCATGTGGTTTTTTTTCTTCATTACAATGTGTGCCAATGATTGCTGCATTTGCATGCATGATCCCTTTTTTTAATACCCTGTGGTGGTGTGTGGTATACAATTCCCCATGATCGCGTTAAGATCATGACTGCTCCGACTCCCCATGTCCAAGCAGCAAGTTGGCAACATGCATGCGTTGGGTGATGATGGTTAGGCAGAAGTTAAGGCTCACGGATCTGAAGATGCGACGCTCTGAGGGAGGGAAGCCTGAGGCGCCGCGCCGAACCGGGAACTGAAGGCGACGGACGGGGACCGGCGTTGCCAGCGGCCGGTCTCACTCGAGCTCAGCCGGGCTGTGCTCCTCTTTCATCTCTTCTCTGCTTGGCATGAGCAAAAGAATGCTTCAGAGAGAGAGAGAGAAAAAAAAACTGAGCTTCGCTTGCTATGGACGATTACTAGGCGTCAAGGCGACTCATGCTGCAGATGAAAACGACTTGCGATTGTGCACTTGTCATGGTTGGTTGAGTGCATCTGGCAAGTGGATATTTGCGTTGCTTTGGTTAATTAACCTTTAAGTTTCAGCAAAAGCAACATGCTGCACAATTAAGTTTCCATCTAGAAGAGCGTACATACACATATACGTAGATATATACATATAATAGAGAGTGTGTCACGGTTCAACTCCCACAAAATTAAGTTGAAAAATTCACATAAACAACCTACCCAATCCATACAATCAAAGTGAAAAAATCCATACAAAACATATTCAACCCGTAGTTGGTGGGAATTGAATTCTGTTTATTAGACCAAGAGATAAAATGCTACACCGCTAGACTATGCTACAATTGGCTGTGATGTTTATCTGTCTTGGTATTGAAGGACCGGTAGTTACAATTTGTTACAAGCCCGCGTACTGTAAACTTTTAACTACTGACAAAAATGTCTAGGTAAATAAAGATTAAATAAATTACATCGCGTAAATAGTAATACTAATGGTGAAATTACATCGCATTTTATAATTACCAAAGTTTCTTTTTACCGCGTTAGCAATAGTGGATTAGTGGGTCACAAAGAATATATTGGTGCACTTACGTACGTGCAGGGATCGCACGCCGTGGTTCCCAAGTTCGGGTCGTGGGACGCCGAGAACGTCGGCTACACCGTCTTCTTCGAGAAGGTGCGCGAGAACAAGGGCGCGCCCGTGCCGGCGGCGGCGCCCAAGGCGTTCGACGACTACAATTTCGACCCCTACGAGCACTACGAGAACCTGAGCAGGAACGTGTCCTCGCGGCCGGCGAGCTCGCACGGCCACCGGGACGGGCACGCCCCGGCGCCGGCGCACCACCGCCTGCAGCACCACCCCGCGCAGGCGCAGCGCGGCAACGGGTACCTCTGGAGGAACGGGAGCAACGGCAGCAGCGCGGCGTCCGAGGCCAGCAGCCGCGGCAGCAAGTTCTCGCCGCCCAAGCCGTACCAGCCGCGGTACGGCAACAACAACTACCCGGCCCAACAGGGCGCCGGCGCGTACGCCGCCCCGGGCCCGAGGCACCATCACGCCGCGCCGAGGGTGGCCGCCTCTCCGCCGCGCTACGTTCCCCCGCCGGTAAGCGACCAAGCCGAGCCGACACGCGCGACCACCTTTCGCGACGTGAGCTCTGACGTGTTTCCGCTTTGCATGCAGGCGCGTACCAAGGCGACGGCCGTGCCTAAATTCGGCGTGTGGGACGAGCAGAACGCGGCGGCGGCGGCGCAGGGATTCACGGTGCAGTTCGACAAGGTGAAGCGGCACCGGGAGGTGGCGAGGGCCGCCGTGCCGGACGTGCCGCCCGAGCTGTCCCCGGAGCGGGTGACGCCGGCACGGCGCCCCCGCAGGAAGGCCAAGAAATCCTTCCTATCGAAGGTACGTATACTCAATACTTTTTTTTAGAAGCTTATACTTAATGGAGTATTTTAATTAAGTTACTACTAATTACACCAATTACTGCAACAGTATTTGACGCTTCTTTGAGTTAATTTTTCTGCGTGCTTTGTTTATGTGCAGATGTACAGGTGCCTGTTCCCAGTGGTCAGGGAGTGACGCAGCAGCTGAATTATAATATTTTATTAATCCGACCTTAATTACTACCACTACTTGATCGTGTACATCTTTTTCGACAGGAACTGTATTTGTATATATTTTGTTCGTTCTTTGTCCATTATATACTCCCGGCATAAATCAATCACGGCAAGGTTAAGGCCATGTTTCAAACAGCTTTTAGCTTTAAAAATCAAAAGTTTTTTAGAATACGTTGTTTTTTTAACACAGGTTTTCTCTTTTTTCTTTGTATTATCTGTAGAGATATAATATTATTTTTATTTATTTTAATTAAATATTTTAAAAAAGCTAACAATCAATACACATTTCAGTCAAAAACCATATTACTTTTGAACGGACCTAAAATGGCGTATACATATTTTACGTGCATATTCTTGTGTATACCGTGTCGAAATCTATGAGCTTGATTTGAGACTCGGTGTAGCATGCATTGTCCTTTGCGAGCTTATATCCTTTGGCACATATAGGACGTTTTGAATTCGTATTTATAAAAATAGTAGTATGTATATAAAAATAACAAAAATGATACTTTTGTTGCCTAATCATCGGACGATAGCACCCTACAGCTGACATGTACACTACTGGAGCCTGACCATCGTGCAGCAGATGCCTGCCGCCTGACCACCATGCGGCAAGTGGCCTACTGCCCCGTCATTGGACGATAGGTAATTAAGATGGCTAATTAAGATAGGTAAATTACATGTCGTCACGTGGCGGGCGGCAGGCCACTTGTCGCATGGTGGCCGGGCGGTAGGCGCCTGCCGCATGGTGGTTGGGCTCCAGTAGTGTACGTCTCTATTGTAGGGCGCAGAAGTGTCATTTTTATCATTCGTACGCACATACGACTATTTTTTTAAATACCGATTTAAAATACGCTATATATGCTAAAAATTCGCAAGCTTGCACCGTCAATCGGTAAGGGAGCTACACTACAGAACAGAAATTAGTTTGAAACACAGAAATTTTTTATACTTTTGAAAGAACAGAGTTGTTTTGAAATTCAGGTGGCCGTTCCAAACAAACAAGATCTTCCAGTCGAAGACTTTTTCCGAGAGGAGCACCAGTCAAAACTTTGACACACTGCCAAACAAACAAGCTCTAACAGGCCAGCCTAAAAGTTGGCTCCATCATTAGCCATGCGGGCCAATTGGACCAACACGTTACATAAAAAAAAAAATCCGCACACTACAGGCCAGGTCAAAACTCAAAAGGCATCCAGAGGCTTCTCACAAATATATATAAAAAAAAACAGAGTCGTCCAAGTATGTAGTAGCACATCAACTTTCTCAGTTGCTCCTACTGTTTTCCCCTAAAATAACTTTCTCAAATCATTCCTAAAAGAAATTGTAGCTAGAATTTACCATCGAAAGATACCAAATTACTGCTAGAAAAAGGCTAGCTCCCCCAACAAAATGGCTGCAAGATGCATTGGCCAATGATGCCATAGCCCTGGTGCATGCTGAACGAAGCTCATGCAACCAACCAAGAGCTGTTGGGAGATGCAAGAAGATTGCATGCAACACTTGCACACAAAAGCAATTTGAAAACCAGTATCCACCTGAAAATATAAAACATTGCTCTCCTTAAAACCGGCGAATTGGCAGGATTTATCATGACCAGTTGGTTGAAAATAACATTATGCGCCATTATGCAAAAAAAAAAAGGGTGAAAACTACGTTTTTACCCGCTTATATTTTTTCTCTCTCTACAAGCAATTAAAATTAAAGTGATACTGTAGAACATGTGCAGAAAAGCTATGTTAGTTTTGACCTACAACATCTTTGAAAATATCTAATTAGCCATATGAATTTGTTGCAAGACAAAAAGAACTAGCCGTATGAAAACTTGTGAGCAAATTTGTCTTACAAAATATTTTTAGCATGTTATAATTTTGTTTGGTTTTACAAATGAAGATCGGCGGTTAATTGAAGCTGCATTTTTTAAGACCGTGTGAGTTCGGAACAGCACTTTCCTTTTTGTGACCAAACGAGGTATTACTCACTGGTCAAAGCCTTGCTTCTTGGGAATATTGGGATTTTACAGGACATAATTCAATTCTCGTACGAATACGAGAAAATTCCTACAGCGATGTGTCGTCATTTGACACTCCATCAATTGCTCCAAACCATTAAATCTAGCGTATCAAGGTGTGTGAAAAGCTCATGTATTTTTCATAGAATTTATCTAGGAATTACTCTGTTTCTTGTTAAATTCCTTTTAAAATCCTTACCAAAGGAGAAAGCAAAGAACTAGCAGCAGGTTGATTGGTTGAAAGAAATGGCTGGACTTAACTTTCATGATCGATCAGCTTGCTTCGTCACGAGACATCCTTGAAGCCCCCTTTTTATCTTTCTCGCTGCATCCATCGCCGCTCATCGCAACAACGACAATTAAATTTCCCCAACATTCCTCCGAAAAAGCTAGCCATGTTTCATGCATCCATCGCCATATGATCACCAGCTCACGAGCAGAGCTCAAAGAACACAAAATAATCTAGAGCCATTAATTAAGGACCGTTCTTTTTGGCTTCTAATTTCTGTCTTATACTACAGTAGATAGTTTTCAAACAGAATACTTTTTTAAGGTAGAACCTGCTAGTCGATTGTAGTAGACATTATACCGACTAAAATCATATGTAACTCTCTCCTCTATATTCTCTCACATAAATAGTTAGAATTCAAACGCCATAAATCATAGTTGAAGAAAACGTATCCTAAATCATAGTTGAAGAAAACGTATCCTAAATATCCTTGCCACCCAGTTACCACTGTGCCTGTATATAGTAGCTAGACTCGTATCCTCGAAGAAACCCATGGCGCGAATCATGCATGCAATGGCGCGTCGGCATTAGGCGTGTGCCGCCGCCGCCATGGAATCACCTTTCCTTGTTCGGATCGGATAAGCTAATATTTATAATCCGACATGAACGCGGACTCACGCCCAGCGTATCGACATATACGGTATCCCCCTGAAACCTGAGGCCGTGCGTGCATCAGTTCTATCGCTCCACCGATTGACGGTTTCTTGCTTCCGGGCGCTGCGGCCGACTGGGATCAAGAGCCAACAGGCTGCGCC
Source organism: Bonia amplexicaulis (assembly GCA_036346245.1). Lineage (NCBI taxonomy): Eukaryota > Viridiplantae > Streptophyta > Magnoliopsida > Poales > Poaceae > Bonia > Bonia amplexicaulis. The sequence goes on along the minus strand of CM070738.1, from coordinate 3,380,640 downwards.
GCCACTGCCGCTGATTCTGTTAGTGTTGGATACGGATAGACTACATCAATTTAAGTTTAAAAAAATTATCGTGTAAATCAGAAAGCCATGTGAGTAAAAGATAATAGATCGTTACTATTAGACTCGCAGTACAACGAAAGAAGAGTTGAAGCAGCTTGGTTTAACATAGTGCACGTCACTGCAGTGAAAGTAGTCGATCGTCCATAAACAGTAGTCAATCTTTACGAGCCAATCATCATCCTCTTATGATCATCCCGATCAGTGTGCAGTAGCAGCTACGCCTCTACCGAAGTCTATACGTCTAGTGATGGAACACCGTGCATCGGTATACTAGCACTAGCGCGCACAGCAGGGGTTTCGAGAGGTGGTGACTAGTGTCTCAATGGGTGTGTCTTAGGATCTCCTCTGATCCTTTGTTTTTCGTACAATGATCCTCATCCGATACGATTATTGGATCCTCATTCGATACGATTATAGATCGTATCCAACTCAGAGACTCTTCGACCGAATTCTTGTCTAATACGAGTAGAGATTGTATCCCACTCGGAGTCTATTATTTAGGCTATTATTGTTTCAACTTGTTAAGTGTGTGATCACGTAGATTCATGTATACTTGGTTGTAACTCGAAAACACCTTTCCGATCACTAATCGGTAGTGGTCCTTAGCAGATCATATCGACTCCCAAATATACACAAAGATTAATCTGGACCAACCTTATATAATATGATTTATAACCAGGACATAGTCACTCACGATAAACTCACAACTCCTTACGACCAAGTCGTATATAGTCACAACCAGTTTGTATCCCTATATGACTAGATCGCAGACTAATCTGTGATATGTCTGATCATGTCACAACTAGTCAGTATACTCATACTACCAGTTCGCATCTAGTCAGACCTAGGGGTAAAAACGAAAAGAATAGTGGTCAAACTATAACATCTATATTTTTCTTGGTTTCAAAATGAATCAGATAAATATCGGATATGAATACGGATCGAACAAATACCAGAGACGATCCCTGATTAGATTATACTCAAAATCGGATCGAATTCGAATACCTTTTGGATTCCAATAAGTATTCGTAACTTCTCCTATTTAAAACATGGCACCAAAATATTTTAATATTTTAAATTAACAAATAGCTGACTCTAATATGTAGTTGCACATTAAATGTTGATAGCAACAAATGAATCATTCATCTCACGCATTTGTATAATGCAGCTTCTGTGTTCTGTGGACAGCTTCATATTTGTAGGGTTGTCAACATATTGAATACGAATCAAATAGTGGTCTTTATATAAATGTAATCATTGATCATTGGTGCCATTTTGCCACTAATTTTAACTTTATTGGGGATGTACTAAAATGAAAAATATGAAATGTCAAATTAGAGTCCACCATGATGACAGACTCGTACTACTCGGCCTCGTCTACTGCTCGGCCTCACGCCGAGGCATGGTCATCGGCTTCACGTTGACTTCTTCTTACAGTGGCATCACATCGCTATCGACCACATACCTCCGAACGCTTCTCCGATCAATGCTTGTCTTCGATCGCAGCACTGCAGCTACGATCACTATAGACATAGGCGCTATGACCCCGACGCTTATGACTACCATACTGCTCGTTACGATCACGCACAACCTGGTCGTAACCGACAACGCATACCACCTAACGACCACACACCTGATCATGGCTAGGTGTTCTGTTGTGGATGATATTGATGCCGACTGTTGCGGTTTCTTCACAAGCTCTCCCTAGTCCCGTTAGTTTAGGATATGAATAACCGTACTCACCATTACTGTCGACAATTTGACATGTGCAGTACAGTTCAATTAGATACGAGCAAATCTGATTTGGTTTGCCGCGTGCCTGCATGCAACAGCTAGCAGTGGACAATTTTCATAGGAATACGTAGAGCGTGGTGTTCATCTTGGCGTCGGCGATGGCGCGGTGGAGGCGCTCCGTGGGGTGGATGGCGTCCCAGAAGGCGAACTTGCTCGCGTCCGCGCACGTCAGCGGGCTGCGCGCGCCGCACAGGTAGCTCATCTCGAACAGCCCCGTCACGCCGCAGCACCCGGCCCTCACGTTCTCGAACCCGTACGCCGCGGGGTTCCTCAGCACGTCGCTCACGGGGCCGTACACGTCGCCGTAGACGATCCTCGCACCGCCGAGCTCTTCGTTGAGCCGGGCGACAATGGCGCGGATGCCGCCGTTGAACTCCTCAGCGACGGCGTTGTACTCCTCGGTGCACGCGCCCGCGGTGCGCTCCAGCGGGAGGCAGCCCATGGGCGGGATCCCGTTCAGGTCGATCTTGCGCGCGCCGAGCGCGTGCAGCGCGCGCACGAACGACTCCGCGACGCCGAGCAGGTAGTTGCCGTACGCCGACGCAGTGCGGTACTCCGCCGCGCGGCCGCGCGGCATGGCGTAGTAGTTCTCGAGGAAGTCGTTGGTGCCCATGCTGACGATGTAGAGCGCCTCCGAGAGCGTCTCCTGGGCCTCGTCGTCACCCTGGAATCTCCTCAGCTTGGCCCTGTACTCTTCGAAGTAATCAAGTTCTTTCCATAGTGGGAGCACGGACTGCAATTAAACTTACAACTTCATGTCAGCCAAAGAGCATATATGCAGGCACAACTATTTTAGGGTCTGTTCTTTTCCGCTGCGGTTTTTGATTTTTGGCTGAAATTTTTGAATTTTAACTGTTTACGGTACAGATTACGGAGAGACAGATACTCACTTGTGATTTTGACTGGTATAAATATTGAACTTTTAATGTGTAGATCGTTTAACTTGTAGACCATGTCTTAAGAAAATACTCCGTTTGAAAGTTAGGTACTGTAGTAAAAGCTAAATACCACTGATTTGTGAGGTAAAGAACAAGCCCTTATACTACTTGAGTTGTGTGCCAAGCAGTGCCTCTCAATGTGCTCCTCTCGCTCGTTTCTCACGCAACCAATTGAAGGCACCTACATGCATGTTAGTACATATTTTGTGGTCTCACCAGACTTACGACTCCGTTTGGAAGTCGATGACGGAGAGTAATGCTCTTACAATCAATTGGAATTCTATCTTTTGGAATTCTATCAGTTGGAATATATTGATTGACGGATAGCATGCAATCTCCGTAGAAATAACAAAAATAAGGCTCACATCATTTGGAATTCTATCGATTATATTATATACAAAAAGTCGATGACGGATTTTTAGAGTTACTAGGAAAAAATAAATTAAAAATTCTTACAAAAAAGCAAAATACATGTTCCTTAGTTTGGTGGGTCCTAATTTTAAAAGCTTAGATTTGATAGTTAACTCGAAGATATAAGAATCTATCTATATCTATACTAATTACGCACTTACAGAAAGATCTAGTCATCAATCTGTCGGACCCGGGTTATAACAGAATGGATTAAAAGAAAGAGTCTATATCAAGTACAATCCAAATTAAAAAAATTAAAAATTAAAAATATTTTTTAGTAATTTGATTCCACATGACTTCCAAAGTAACATTAAAAAATAACTAAAATTTGAAATAGCAATTAAATAAAAATTAAAAAATTAAAAGAAAGATTTCATGTCAAGCAAAATCCAAATTAACTAAAATTTGGATTAAAAAATAAAATAAAATAAACAATTTGATTTCCATATAAATTTCAAAGTAAAACTCTAAAAAACTAAATTTGGAATAATAATTAAAAGAAATTAATTTTTATATAAATTCTAGCCTAAAACAAAAAAAATTACATGGTAAGTATGATAAAAAAACAAATTCAGAATAAAACTTTAAGGATGGTTTGACATTTGATTTGTAAATGAACTTGAAACCTAAATTTCAAAAATATTAATATTTATAAACCTATACTAATTAGACACTCCGAGGATGCTCCCATATTAACCTGAAAGATTTAGCTATCTATCTCATGGATTTAAGTTATAATAACTAAGATTAAAAGAAGAGTCCATGTCAAGTACAGTCCAAATTAACGAAAATTTGGAATAAGAATTAGCAATTTGATTCCCATGCAATATCTAAAGTAACATCCATAAATAACTAAAAGTAAGAATAATAATTAAATAAAAACTAACAAATTAAAAAAGAGTCCATGTCAAATAAAATCCAAATTAACTAAAATAAAAAATGTCAATTTGACTTCTCATACAAATTCCAAAGTAAATCCCTAAAAAATAAAATATATCTATTATATACTAAAAGTCAATGACATGAGTTTTATAGCTGCTAAGAAAAAGATAAATAAGGTAGAAATTCTTAGAAAAAAGAAACCACATCCATCCCTCGAGTTAGGGGACCCTTATTATGATCAATAAATGATTTTCATTCAATGTCATACATAAAACAAGGAATTTTATAAGACAAGGCTACCCATTATAGATTCTAGATGAACTAAATAAATATAAAGAATCTTAGATAGCCTGCACTAAAAGCCACATTCAAGAGGAAACACAAGGATGTGGACATGCAAAATACATGAGTAAAAGCCATACATGAGAAATAGTGGCACTCAGTAAGAAATAAAGAGACAAAAAGACATGATCTATTCTACTTGCACACTTTCCAACAATGTATGTTTTACAACTTTTTTTGCTAGCTAGAATCGTCATCGATGTGGTGAATTCTAATTAAAGTTGAACTATGTCAACCATTGGGTGTTATCTGTTATACAATAAAAAGTTTAGAATAGTTGATTACATCAGCTAGGAAAAGAGAAATATCATACAAACTCTCACAGAAATAAAAAAAACATCTGCCCTTAATTTGGTGAACCTTAATTATGTTTACCAATCAATAACTGATGTATTTTACTTAATAAATAAGAATAATTGCTAGAAATTCTCCCACAAAAAATAACTAGCTCTTATTAGGTGGACTCTACTTATGAAGTTAATTTGCATTGTGATATGTATGCATGTATAGTTGTAGTTATGAAATTAAGATGCAAAATACTAAAGATAGAATTGATCTCAAGCGATCCACGCACAAACACGAACTTGCCTACAATATCTATTATAATTTGCATTCTTTTAATTTTATTAATATGGTACAACTATTGTCACTGTTATTGGCGTTGCCGATTGAAAAGTGTAAAGAATAAGTCATACATATTTGGGAAAGTAATATATTTAATAAGGATGGCTCATAAAAAGATGACAAGGATGGCTTGACTACAAACAACATATAACTATAAAATGATTAACAACTATTTCCTCCCAAAGATATAATATATATTCTTTGTTTTAACATGTACTGCTTATACATTAATATCACAAATAGAACCAATTCTGCAAACATGAAAATTAAATTGAATTGATAATGTTCTAAAAATTCTAATATTTAAATTCTTTTATGTGATCTGAAACCCTTTGTTTTCTACGTGCATTTTCTTTATTATCCATCACGTATGTACCACTAAACTAATTAAATATACTCTAAGAATGATGCTATGTAGGTGTGCAAGTCATTTTTCTAGTTTCACATGAAATAATTCTACTTCTATAGGAATCGAAAAATTTCCGCTTTTCACCACATTTGTAACTACCTACTTCTCCGATCTCGCATGTATATATCATTGACAGTGGTGGAGCCAGGATTTAGTTACACCTCATGCTCTGTAGTGAAATGATCTAAGCTATCTGGGTTGGACCATAAAAATATTACATAGGCTGGACTAAATTTGTTAGAGCTGTATACTAAATATTTTTTCACACTCTGGGCTGAAGCATATTCTGTCTGGGGTGTGACTCCGCCCCTGATCACCGACATAAACAACAGAGTGAACGTAAGCAAAATTTACACGTAAGAAATCGTGTGTGACCGCTTACGAAAAGATCAGACGTGGCATTGTCGTAACCGGCGCCCGCCGAGGCGAAGCAGGCGCCGGCGGCGAGGCTGCTCATGTTGGCGGTCGGGTCGAGGTACGGTGGGACGAGCGGCGGCAGCCCGAACGCCTCGGAGATGAAGTCGACGGCGAGGCGGCCGTTGGAGAACCGGCCCGTGGGTTGGCCGCTGCCCGGCCGGAGGTCGCGGCCGTAGGGCGCGAAGTCGCTCTTGACGACCGTGGAGATGTAGTTGTTGTTGCCCGTGTCAACCGTGGAGTCGCCGAACACGATGAGCGCCGGGACCTTGCCCGCCGCCGCCGCCGGCTCGCCGGAGAGGACGACGGACAGCTGCACGAAGACGATCAGTACAAGATGCCGCGAAGACATGTTTGTGTGGCAGATCTTCCTTTTTCTTCCTGAGGTGTGATCTTTGTAGAGCGCACCAACTTAGCTCTTGGCATTTTCATTGTTCGCCATTTGTGCCTTTTGGAGAGTTGGGCGAGCTACTGGAGACCGAGAGGAGCAGCAGGGCATTGACTGAGAGGTGCTGATCAGGTTCAGGCCAACAACTGATGGAGACAAGCTAGACTGGTAGCCAGTGCATGGAAGCTTCCGTTTGCTGCTCTACTTTCCTCTGCTTATACGTTTGCTATGAAAAAAGAATTCTTTTCCGGGTATTACTGGGTTGAAAGTTGAAAGTTTTGTCACACGGCCGATTGCGTGAGATCATTATTTTCCATAAATAGGAGTGTCATCAAGTGTGCCAGCTTACCTCTAAAGGGAATGTTTATAGAACGTAGGAGTTTCATATGAATTCGGTAGAAATTTTTTTGGGCCTCTTTGGTTCAGCTGCGGCTTATGGCTTTTGGCAGAAATATTTTGAATTTTAGCTGTTTATGACAGAGATTACGGAGAGATAGATACTCGCTTGCGATTTTGGTTAATACAGATGTTAGGCTTTTAACGTGTACTACAATTAACTTGTAGACCCCGTCTTAAGAAAATACATCGTTTGAAAATTAGGTACTATAATAAAAGCTAAAAGCCGTTAACTTCGGTCGAAAAGAACATGCCTATAGTTTCCGAAGGATTTGTGTGGAATTCTTGTGTTTTGAGAGGCTTTAGGTATGGTCCTGAATTTCTTTTTAAAAAAGGCCATCCAAGTCGACCATTGTATTGATAGGGGCTTTGTAAACGGGCTGAAATAAATAACAGCCCAGCCCACTTCCCACAACAACGCCAAGGCCGCAGCTAAGCTCCTCCAAGCCGCTCCTCCTCCTCGCCAGCGGCGATGGTTCCGCAGAGCCAGAGCAGCTCCCTGCAGCGCCTTCACCACGTCGAGAAGGCACCCGCCCAGCCCGCCCCCCTTTGGTCCCCCGGGCTCCTCTCCTTTGCGTTGCTGGTTCTTGAATCTTGACTCGGCGAGGTGCCTGTGTGTGTTTGTGCGTGCAGCGGATAGTGCGGGTGGTGGAGCTGGCGGGGGCGGTCATGGAGGAGCTAGGCAACTCGCAGGGCCCCGCGCCGTCGCCGCCCACTGCCGCGAGTTCATGCACGCCATCAAGGTGAACCTCTCCATCCCACCCTCACCGCCCTCAGATCTGTGTGCCCATTTCCCTTGGCTGGAAAAAGAAAAGGAAAAAAAAGAGGGGCTTTTGGAATATACGGCAGATAGAAATCAGATGTAAGAGTCAACATACACTGCTTGTTAACTAGAGATTGTGTTTGAGTGTTGCTGTTTAGGCTCGTTGCTTTCTAGAAGCTTCCCCATTGTCCACTGTTGGTGAAGCATACGTGTTAGGATTTTGCTGTCATTTGCTTGCTCATGGATTATCCTCCCTTATCTATGGAGGAATGACATGCTATTTGTGTTATCTTGCCTCTACCTCGTTACTGTCGCGTGTTCCCTCTTTTCTGTTTTGATATGATCCTTTTGCCTTGTGATTGCTGAAGTGCTAGTGTTTTTATCTGCAATATTAGCAAATGATATCTCAGTAAGTTCCTTTCGCTGGTTCAACCTTTAGTTTCCGTTAAGCACCACTCCATATGCTTTTAGATGCTCGACTATTGTTTCCCCTGTCTTTCTATATTGTACTGAAATTTGGAACCTGCACTAACTGAAACAATTGCATATTCCTCTGACAAGACGGTCCTTAGCAATATTCTAGGTTTTAATGTTTGCTGATTGTGTGTACTGTTCATTTGGTGGGCCACTGCCGTGAAATCAGGAATCAGGATTTATTGGCAACTGAGTTGGTTGTTAAGGGTGTCATGTACAATTTTGCTCTATCTCATGTTACATTCGTTCCACCAAATGAATACATACATACATACATACATACTCCTGTGTCCTTCTTGGTATTGAATTTTCATTTAAACTGCAATATATGTGCCATGAATCATGCATGGTAAATTCATTGATATTGTGGTTGGAGCAGGAAATTCAAACAACATTGCGTGAGGAGATAAAAGTGCTTGCGAATATCGTCCATTTGAGAAGTGTGACTACAGTGCAAGGATTGCTATCGAAATTTGTTGCAAAAAGTTGGAGTACGTAATTGAGAAGCTGGATGCCATGCAACAGAGCATTGAGCAAAGCGCTAATGAAGCTGAACAAACTAGCTAGCTACCTACTGGTGAGCACCAAAGCATCTTGTGGCTTCCCCACTCGAATTCGTTATATTCCATTCGTACTATAGCTACAGCATGTGTTCTGTTGTTTAATTGAGTTCAATTAATGTGATGTGAAGGAGTATAAATTGCAATGTTTAGGAGATATGTTGCTAGTATGGTGGTACTAGTTCTGCACATGCCATTTGTTTCATACATATCGGAACATTAGGTTATTTCAGACCTTTCCAACTGTGTTTCCACTTAACTGGGTTTAAAGTTCTTCTATAGTGCTGGCATCCTTGTAATGGCAGAGTAGTTCTAAGAGCTTTATGTACTTGCAAATTCAGCTAGCACAGTATCCAACTCTACATCTACATGACCTCCAATCCATTGTAATATACGATGTGTTGGTGGATGTCCTTTTTCTTTGCCTCCCAACACTGTTTGGTGGAATCCTTTGCGTCCATATGTGAATGCTCTAAATGGGTCGACTATCTTTGAGCTTTGGTGTAGATGTTCTTCTACCTTCGAGATTTAGTCATGATTTAGCTACTATATAGGAGTTAGGAGTCTTAGGACAGAGTTACTGGCTAGTGGCTGAACTGACAATATATACCTAATAGAGTAATATGTCTATTTTTATTCACAGATATATCGGAACGTCTATGCCTTGTAATCATTTTAGTCTGTGGAGATCAACTTGTTCTATGTTTTCCTAGGTGCAAAAGAGTAAAATTGCCATTTGCGTGGTTAGTGTTCATATAAACACTATGCGGGTACTGTTCATGTGAACAGTGTGTGGCTCCTGTTCACGTGCTTTGCCGATTTAGTTGGATTAGTTTTCTCGATTTGATTTAATTATTTTCCTTATAGATAAGATTAAATTTGTTAGAATAATCTATTACCATAATATTAGAGATAAGTTTCTTAGGGATCAAGCCATCCAATCTATATAAGGAGAGTGTATCTTATTTTTATGGAGCAATAAGAAGAAAGAGTTATTTTAGTCACTTTCACAAGTTCTATAATCCCGGTTCATAGTCAAATATCTCATCTCACCAAGCCGACGCCACCTGGCCTTTCTCCTGACAGTGTTTACCCCGATAAACTAAGGTTTATAACAATTTGGTATTAGAGCCAACACTATGTCTTCTGCTATTGAGAATTTCAAGGCCATAAGGGCCACCCTCAACGAGATGAGTGTCAGCGTAGACAACATGAAAGCCATCTTGGTAGACATGGCGGCTATGGTGGCCAAAATGATGGAAAAGGAGGAGAAGAAGAAGGCATAGGTAGATATTGTTGTACGACCTGCACCGCCGGAGGTGTCTCGGATTTCGCAATGTTATCGTGTTTCTCCCATCCTCGTCACTTCTTGTGGCGGGAGGCACGCCATTACTGTCCCACAGCGATGGCCCTCGCTATTAGCAACTTTTTCGACATTGGACATCATTAAGGCTCTCACGCCTTCGCCATCAACCGTTGTCAACACCATCCTAAGTTCTCATGCAAGGCATTGCAATTGCTTACTAAAGTAAAGCTACCAAGGCATGTAACCATGGCCATCACTACATCTCGAAGAGGGAGGGAGAAGATGTCATGTGCACGGGTACCGTTCACATGAACAATACACGGTTACTTTTCACGTGAACAATGCGTGGCTCCTGTTCACGTGCAGCGCCGATTTTGTTGGATTAGTTTTCCCAATTTGATTAAATTAGTTTTCGTATAGATAAGATTAGATTTGTTAGGATAATCTATTTTTGTAATATTAGAGATAAGTTCCTTAAGAGTCAAGCCATCAAATCTATATAGGGATGGAAGTGTATTTTATTTTTATAGAGCAATAAGAAAAAAAAGTTATTCTAGTCTTTTTCCCAAATTCTTCTCCTCAGTCTATGATCTCCCATTTTCTCCTAAATCCTCTCTTCTTCAGTCGTACCGTCCTGGTCATTATCTGTATGGTATTTTCCTTGTTATGATCTAAGGATCATAACGAAAATATTTTGTGTTTATCATATTTCCAAGAATCTTTTTTTTTTGCTACTCATCCTTGAAGAACTGAGAAGAGGTCTCTTTCATATGTTTACACATGCTGTGTGGATTTCTTTCAGGGTTAGCGGCAGCACAGACTTGACTGAGCGGCTTATATAAGGAATGTTTAGTTGTTGATGGAGTTTTTATTAGCATGCAAATGCGCAAAGCTTTGTTCAACCCTGAAAGTGTAATTTATGTTCGATTTTGTGCATTGACCTCGGGCTAGGAGGTTGTACACTTATGCTTTATCATTGCATGTAGGCAAGAACTGCTATGCACTCACCTTGTGGTGTACTCATCGTGTATTCAACCTAAAAAAATCATAAAAAAATCTGAAATTTGTTTTACATATATTTCTAAATTTACTTTACCAATGTATAAAATTTCAAGGTCAAATTCATTTAATATTTAGAGTAACGAAAAAGAGAAAAATTTGATAAATGTTAAGTTTAAATTTGTCAGATTTTTTTTCTTTTTTAGTACTTTTAACATAGAAAGAATTTAAACTTTAAATTTTATACATAGGTGGAGTAAACTATAAAGTACATCTGAAATTTTTTTTAGAATTTTTCATGATTTTTTTTAAGTTGAGTGTACGATGAATGTACTGTAAGATGATTGCATAACAGTTTTTGCATGGCATATACTCACTTCAGTCCTGTAGAAAGGCAGCTGCCTGCTAATGTACACTTCTACCATGAGGCTTTAATGAGGTGGCACAAAGCTGAATCCTTGAGGCTAGTGAATTCGGCGATGGAAAAATGATTCTCTTTGTAAAGAAAAGCATAGATTGTAGATGGGAGGTGCTTCTACTTACCTCTTCGTGTGTTTCGAAATTTGTGCCTCTCCTATTGAAGGGATGAAGCGTAGGAGCACTGGTCCGTGTAGAACGGACAAGTCTTGCACTAATCTGGGGTAGCTTATTACTGTAGGTTTTTCCGTCTTAGATGAATGTTGATGCATACAAGGGTAGTGATGCTATTTAGGCCTTGTTTGGGACGCTGAAATTTTCCCTAATTTATGGGGAAATTAAATTATTTTTGCTGTTGTTTTGACATCAAGTACACACTTCAGGTTTTACCTCCTGCAAATAACGTATGGCGGTTTACTCGTCTCTACTAATATAATATAGGAGTTTGTCCGTTCACCATCTCCTCCTATCCTCCTTGTGCAGCGCACGTGTCTCCCTCCCCCACGCAACCACCGTGATATCCTCTTCACATAGCGCACTTGCACGCACGCTCCTCCTCATGCGACCGCCATGACCTCCTTGTGCGACAAACTACCCTTCTCTTTCTTCCCACAGCCTCTCGCTCCCTCTTCCCTTTCTTGCCCAAGCTCCCCCACCTCTCGCTGCCCCGCCGGCCATGACTGCCATCACCTCCGTGTCAGTGGCGGTGGCTGCCATCTCCTTCTCCCTCCCATCCCGTCCACGCCGCGCACCTCACCGCCCCTCCCAACTCCATGCCACCTCCATCGTTGTGCCCTCCTCTCTCCCTGCCCCTCCATGCGGCGCGCCTCGTCGCCCCTCTTAAAAACGTAACCTTCTCCCCTTGCCTCTCATCCTCACCAGATTCCGAACCTCCGCCATGCCCTCCACCACATCCTCCCACCCAAATCTCACACCAAAACACCAAAAAAAAAAGGAAGGATATGTCACTTCGGCGGACCAATCGACCGAAGGGAGCTCCGCATCTCTCAAGTAACCCCCTTCCTTTCTTGTTCTTTTATGATTTTTCCTGATTTCTCGATGACTTTGGGGGCGATTTGTGCCGGTTTTTGACTTTTTGCGTGCTTTGCTAAGCAACTGCAATTTGGGGATGGATTCTTGGATGGATTAGGATGGCTGCGGGTGTGAAGCTACGTTCATGGAGCAGTTTTTGATGGGGTTCTGTGGAATAGCATTTGGTTACCATGAATAGCCCGTGGCTAGTGCATCCAGACATGAGCAGGCTTGTTTCAGAAGTAGTAGGCTACTTGTATCATATAATATCAATGTTGCAAGTGAAAACACAAAGAAGCATTGCATTTCTTCACCTCTCTTATGTTTAGGAGCAACGATAAATAAAGGGATAGCCGAAGCTTGCTGATAAATATTCAATTTTTATTAATTATTCAAATCCAACCTAAATCCCCCAAGTTACCTTTGCTAGAGATCTCACCCCCACACATAACCTGCCCAGTGCCCACAACCTGTAAATAGTGTTTCGCTACATCTCTACTTAATGGGGGAACTGCCCTGTTTATATTTTACTCAGGTGCAAGCAGCAGCATATGTTGGTCACTGCTAATCATCTGATGCATTGCAATGTTCCCTACTACATTTCTTCAGCTATAACTATAATAAATTACTTCACTTTCTGCAGTTAAAACTTGGATTCTCATATCTTTTGCAAATGGTACCTGTCTCTCAAAGACTGTAGTTCAGTAGGTGTTGATTTGAACTTATGAAAATAGAGATGAGTTCTATCTACGACCATAATGTATGGTTACAAATCCACAATGTATGCACGTTCGTTGCCTAACCAGTGTGTGTTGGACATAATCTTGTTGAGTGTGATCGTGTGTTGAGTACTCGTCTGTTTGAGTACTGAGTGGTCATGTGTCAAGTACTCGTGTGTTCGAGTACTGTGGTCGGTATCAAGTACTCGGTGAGTTTGAGTACTACGTGGTCGCAGTCGAGTACTGTGGTCGGTATCGAGTATTCGGTGAGTTTGAGTATTACGTGGTTGCAGTCGAGTACTCGGTGCGTTTGAGTACTACGTGGTTGCAGTCGAGTACTCGGTGTGTTTGAGTACTACGTGGTAGTAGCCACAGTGGTCATAGCCAAATGTACTCGGTGTGTCCGAGTACTGCGTGGTCGTAGTCGAGTACACCATGTGTTCGAGTACTGTGTGGTTGTAGTCGAGTACTAGGTGTGTTCGAGTACTACATAGTCTCGGTGAGTTCGAGTACTATGTGGTCATAGTCGAGTATTCGGTGTGTTCGAGTACTGCGTGGTCATAGCCATAGTGGTCGTAGCCAAATGTAATTGGTGTGTTCGAGTACTGTGTGGTCGTAGTTGAGAACTCGGTGTGTTCGAGTACTACGTGGTCGTAGTTGAGTACTCGGTGTATTCGAGTACTGCGTCGTCGGTGTATCCGAGTATGTGTAGGAGTTGAAGACTCGGAGTCGGAGAGCGGTCGAAGACTCCGAACCAGTCGAATGTATGGTTGACAAGCCATGGTCGAAGGTATGGTCGATAAGCTATGGTCGAAGGAGTGGTTGAAGCCACAGTGATTTAGTCGGTACTCGGAGGAGTACTGTCGCAGTCATTACTCAAACTGTGCAGTGGTCGATTGTCGATAGTCGTAGCTACAATGGTCGATAGTCGTAGCAACAGAGGTCGATGGTCAATAGTCATAGCTACAGTGATCGATGGTCGATAGTCATAGCTACAGTGGTCGATGGTTGTAGCTACAGTGGTCGATGGTTGTAGCAACAGTGGTCGATGGTTGTAGCTACAGTCGACAGTCGGTGCTAGAAGGCCTGTGTGGTCGGAGATGCAGTTGAGGTGCTGTGGTCGACAAGGCTTGGTCGGTGATGTGGTCAACAAGGCGCAGTCGAAATTATGGTCGAAGGAGCGGTATGTTGTAGCAGACGTATGCGGCCTGTCACTGTAGCAGTCGGCGGTTGCTATAGCAGACGTGCACTGGTTGTGGTTGAAGGCCTGGTCGATGAGGCATGGTCGATGCGTGGTCGAAGTCACGGTCACAGCTATAGTAAGACAGTCGGTGCTTTAATTCTGCTGGTACATTTACCAAAAATATTGTCTACAAAGATGTCCTTACGTCCTAAATGTCTTATGTATTTTATTTTTGATTATGTTGCACAAGAAACAATATCAGCTACTAAACATAAACATATATTTCCAATTTCATTTATTTATGAGTTTGTACATGTGTGCTTTGCTTGATATATGTTTTTCGAAAGATAAAATTGATGTTCAATGTCTTGTTTGTGATCATTGTTTGATAACATGAATCATTCTTATTTGGTACTCCATGGTAACACTAGGGTATCTTACTGGTCACTAACAAAGAGAGAATGAAAAGGATGGCGAGGGTTCTGGGTCTCCAATAAATTTGTTTTTCTATTACAAAATTTTCAATCCATCTCTTCTCTAAAGAAATTAGCCAAAACAAAAATCAAAAGACAAACTAAGTGCTACAACATTTATATTTTTTTTTGTAAATTTAGGTTTTTTAAAAAAGTTATGCCAAGAACTAAAAAATGACACTTCCCTCCAAACTCCGCAAATAAATAAGAGGATAAGCCCATCCTCCCCTGCCTTCAGCCTCTCATCCTCGCAAACCAAGAACCCAACAATTCCAAACCCAGAGGAGCGTAATTGCCGTCAGAACCCACTAATTCAAGGCCAGTGCCATGGCTGCCCCTACTGGTACTTCTCTTCTGAGCACCCTGCTCCAGCTTCCGATGGCCCCGTTCTCGGGGAAGAGCTCCCCGCCGTCGGTGGTCCACGTGGCCCGCCGGGCGCCGACGGCGGTGGTGGCTGCGAAGGGGTACAATGTGCAGATCCTGGTGGACGAGAACGAGGGGGAGGAGTCCATCTTCCGGCGGTTCCGGCGGGAGGTGATGAAGGCCGGCGTGCTCCAGGAGATCAAGCGCCGCCGGCGGTACGAGAGCAAGAAGGACGAGCGCCTGCGAAAGGCCCGCGAGGCCGGCCGCCGCAACCGCCGCAGGTAAATATCGCATAGCAGCAGCACCTGAGCTGCTTCTCTCGACGCTACATGGCTAGAAGTAAATTGAGATATAGTCCATGGATAGGATAGGCACATGCTTGTATGGTTCGTTCGAGGATTTTGCGTTTGTGTTCTCTTAGCGATTGTTCAAACCAATTGCGACAATCTTTGCGTCATGGTCATCTGTTTGGATCACACAAATCCTTGGCCCTAGGCGCCGTGTCAATCTGTGGATATGCGTTCTTGACTTTAGGGGTAGTGACATTGGTGAAGAAAGGTATACATGTAGAACCACACTCGAGGCCATGAACTGCACTTCCTTTTTTGTCGATGGTAGGAGACGTTCGAGGTTATGTGATCATCCTGAGAGATAGATTAGAGTAGTGGACACACGTAGAGTGGTCTTGCTGGCAATTTATTTGAGCTTAGCAACTGTGCCATTCCTTGGTGGTGGTGGAGCACCAATTCGATACCATTACCAAGGACTCGAACATCTTAGTGAATATATCCACTGATAATGGATATGATGCTGGGTGCAGGCACTGTTTGTTTCGTAGGAAAAAGCTCAATTCCTGTGGGAATCTTCGTGCGTTCCAAACTAGGCCTCATTTGTAATTGAAATTTGCATAAAGAAGTTCATACATTGATTGACTTGGTTGCCTTCTCAATTAAGGAGCTAAATACAGTGCGGGCCGCTATGGGTGACCCAGAACAGAAACTGAACAGGGACGACGCCCTACAACAGAAAGAAATTAACGAATACAGAAGACCTAATCACCCAAAAAAAATCCAGCTCCTTAGCTTCCTGAAACTGAACTAGATCCTGAAGAATCACCGAAACCACCTTTTGCTCGTCACCTTCAATCTTCTCAAAAACTCTTTTATTTCTTCATTGCAATGCATTGATGTTAGTTTTGTTGGTGCATGGATGCTGATTGGGCTTAAGTGTATGTACCCTTAAGCTTTACCATCTTTGAAAATTCAGTCCGAATGGTGTGTGTGAATCGTGGGATTTTTCAGCTTTCGAACTGTCCATTTCCGTTCCCAATTATTTCGTTGCGATAAGTTTAAAAAGGATATGCAACTCTGTTTAACTTGAGTTCTATGTGCCAAAAATGTTGCAGGCGTATGATGGATGAGCCTAGGTTCCCAGAAGAAGATGCGGACGCAGAGGCTGCGAGAAAGGCTCGTGACGAGGACAATGACAACTGGGAGATTGACGGTATTCTGTGAATGAAACAATGGTATTCATAACCATTCAGATACACAGTTTCGACAATTCCAGTTCTTTTTTTTGCCTGCAAGGCACAAACTGTATTGAGTTATCAATCTCCCTTTCGCTTCAATTGTACTATTTCGATGTGCTAAATGTTAGCTGATGCAACATCCCTTTCATTTACTTGTGCACCGTATTTTACTTACTTTTCAAGTTTGCGTCACATTTTGCAAATGTTTCAAGCTGACGAGCAAATATGCAACCCATGCATCCTCCCACTGGAAGGTGAAAACTGTGCAGGTTTCTGCAGATGTAGATTATAAACTGCAGGCCCAATCTTGATGCATCACCTACTGCAGGTTTGTACAGAGAAACTTCTATTGTGTCGATATATTCCCTGGTATTTTCAACAAAAGATTGCTGAGTTGATCCAAGCATATCAATTCAAGGATTAGATATATTGTTTTGAGTCTTGACGTCCTAGCATGCATGTTCTTGGATTGGCTCCTTGACACCCGGCCCCAATGTAACCGTGGAGACGGAGCACAGCCAAACACATGGCGCAACGGCACAACGGCCGCAACTAACCTACCTAGCTAAACCCGGCACTCCATTGACGCCTTTTAAAGCGCCACCACCTCGATCTCCGCCGTCGTCCTCCTGCCTCGCCGAACTCCAACCAAGGGAAACTTACGTACGCACACGTGCCGATCGACATGTGCACAGCTGGGTATATGGTCATCGCGTCCACGCGCGTGTGGCTGCTCGTCGCGGTGCTCGCGTGCATGCTGCTCGTCAGGTCGGCCGACGCCGACGGTACGGCCGGCCCGGCCAGTGGCGCCGGCGTCTTCGGGTGCAACCCGCTGACGGACAAGACGTGCCGGCCGGGAGACCCCCGCGCGCCGGAGAACCAGGAGGAGGAGGGGGGATTCGGCGTGAGGATGCCGTCCACACCGGGCGGCGGTGGCGCAATCGGCGGCGGCGATGGAGACGACGACGACGAGCTGCCGTCGTTCGACACCCACCTGACCATTCTTGGCCACTGAAGGAAACGAAGGACGAAGCCTAACTAAGTGGTTGTATCTTCTCGGCGGTCTAAACCGGCCGTGTTCTTGCATTTGCATTGCTTGTTGTCGTGGAAAGAAGAAGAAATGTGAGTGTCATGATGAAGTGTTGCGATTCTTGTTAATATGTCGTCATTGTTCAGGAACGAGGTTCTAAATTCTAATTGATTCGACGTGATTTTCTTCTTCTTTGTTGAGCATGGTGATATATATCCTAGTCTTTTAGGATTATAATTCTTGATCAATTTTAACCACCTTCATTGTCTTAGGTTACGATCAATTTGGATGAAGATATATTTCAAACTTTTATAGTCCATATATATCTCACACCGATTACCAATTAAATAATATCGCCAAATCTGGAGAGCATACACCACTGCTACAAGCTCTAGGTCATGTGTGGGATAAGTCACTCCATGTGGCCTCAATTGTCTTAATGCATATAATACAACCTTGCCTTCTTGCATTAGCACATTACCGAGTACATGACAGGATGCATAGCAATATAATATGTGGAAGCTTTTATAGATATCCAACAAAACTACCACTGGTGTGGTGGTCCATCTATTCTTCAATTTCTGAAAACTTTCTTCACACTTCACTGTCCATTCAAACTTTTTTTCTTTCTTGAGTAGTTGAGTTAGTGGTCTTGCAATCTTAGAAAAGTTCTCGATGAACTGACGGTAGTATCCCACCCAACCGAGAAAACATCTAACCTCGGTGACGGTCTGATTCCCTTACTTTAAGGCACGAAACTCCTTCTTGATTCCCATAAGGCTAGTTGCAATATGCACCTTACAGAAAACATCCTTGAAAGCGCTCCATATGATAGCTTGTCCTTCGGGTTGCACGGCACAATAATTGTCCCACCACGAACTTGCTGCCCCTTGAAGTTGACATGATACATAAAGGGCATTATCATTGTCATTGCATTGAGCTATATTTAATTTTGAATCAATACCATGCAACCAATCATCCATATCAAGTGGCGCAGTCGAGTAGGAGTAAACGGACGACTGAGTTCTAAAATATTCAGCAAGCTTGGATTGTGGCTGGTTTGCATTTGGCAATGCTCCTCCCACTGCCATAAGTGCAGCTTGCATGTCAGCTGTGTTCGGAGCAATTTGTTGAAGGACAATAGTTTGTGCCTGCTGATTCTGCTCAATTTCAGTAATCACTTGAGCCACAGAGGGTGACCGTGGTAGATTCTATTCACATTCAACCTCATTCTAATTTTGGTGGTGTTCCTCCTCATTTGGGGTGGGGTGCAGCAGGTTGGGCTGTGATGGATTAGGCACTTCCCAAAGGTTGAGTCAAGGATGGGGTCTTTGGTCCAGTAGTCAAAGAGGCACGGGTGAGCTTAGGAATGAAACATGGAGGTCACGGCAATGATCTGGGAAGTGTCGGTGGTCGGAGAGGTGGATGGAATCGACGACGTGGTGGAGGAAAACAGCGAGGGTCCTCGACCGTGCGAAAACATCGGTGAAGGAGGGTAAAGGAGTGGAGATTGAGAGGAGGAGATTTTCTAGGGTGTTCACGATGCGTGGGGAAGTAGCTTAGGGACCAATGGTTGTTGGAGGTGAGTCGGCAACATGCAAGTACGGCAGCGTCATGGATGACCATGTTGAAGGCGGCAGAAACTACTAGTTCTAGTCAAATTGAGGAGTGCGCTAGCTCTAGTACCTCACCCTGATCACGATGGAGAGGTCGGTGGTGATGGAGAAGGCTTCTTGTGGTCCAATGAAGGTAAGCAGGGGTAGCAGCGGTGAGGTCACAGTGACAGCCAAACAGGAAAGAGGAGAGCTTCAATCAAGCACTCGGTGAGGTTCAGGGGATCGTAGAGATGCTCCAAACGACCTAGTTCACGATCGAGGCTTACCAGAGAAGGGAGAATGACAATGGCAATGGCGGCGGTGAGCTTCACGGTGGTGGAGCTCCACAGAGGGAATGGGCTAAAAAGAAGCACACCAAGAGGTTTAGGAGGATGCGGAGATGGTGTAAAGGGCCATGACGTGGTCTAAGGCTCACCGGAGTAGAGGGATTTCAACGGCGATGGTGGCGACCAGAGTTGGGGAAGAAGGCTTGGATCTGGCGCTACACTGCGTGAACCAAGAAATTAGTTGGGGAGTTGAGAGATCAAACAAAATGGTGCATAGTGATGTGCACATCGACGGAAAAAATCACCAAAAATGACACAGGCCACGACGGAGCATGGCAACATGCACGCATAGGAACCAAAGATGATGATGGCATTTCGGGCAATTTAGTGGAGGAAAGTAACGAGGAGAGGGCAACTTAGTGGAGGAAAGTGAGGAAGAGAGGGCAAAATGGAGACGACGTAGAGTGTTGAGCAAGGTGACACAGTCAGAAGGGGCCTTTTATGGCGAGACGAGGGCATTCTTCTCCTCAAGAAATCATGGCCGGGCATGGTTTCTCATGAGTACATCAGGCGGCGATGGCTTGCGCTTGACACCGAGCTTTGTGTGAATGCGCTCTCGGAGTAAGGGTGTCTCCTTTTGGTAGGCGCACTATAGAGTTATAGTGGCTCAGGATCTAGCTCCAATGGTGTAGTGAGAAGTGGAAGATGAGGTCTGCCAGTGGGCCCAGCTTGTCAGCGGCAGAAGGGAGAAGAAGAGAGAGGTGGCACACTAGCTAGAAGACGCTTTCATGTGAGGAAAATGGGAAGAAAGAGGTAGCTCGGGCTGGCCTGGTGAGCAGGCCAGAATTGGGCCAGAACTGATGGCATGTTCTTTTTGGCTGCAGCTTGTGGCTTTTGGCTGTGGTTTGTGGCTTTTGGGCTGTTCGTGCGAGAGATTACAGAGTAACAGAACTCACGTGCGATTTTTGCCGATATAAATGAAGTCAATACAATATATAGTACAATTAACTAGTAGACCCTATCTTAAAAAGATATTACGTTTAAAAGCTAGTTACTGTAGAAAAGCCGAAAATCGGCTTTTAGGAGCCAAAAAGAACAGGGCCTAAGCTAGGCTGGGCCAACAAGAAGGAAATAGGCTCGAGAGAGGAAATCAAATTCTAATTCTTTTCTGATTAGTTTAAACACATAAAGTAGGTTTGAATTTTTAAAATTAGCAAACCAACTTAAAAAATATGAAATTTTTTGGAGTGGCACCTTAGATTATTTAGAACTCAAATAAATTATCTACAAGTTTATGTTAGGTCCAATTGATACGCTACTTCTCCTCTTTTGGCTAATATCTGAAATGGTCCAATTCACCGGGGTGCTAACTTTCCTCTAACTTGAAACCGGTGGGAGCCCTTAAGTGGTGTGACCTTCAAGTACACGTAATCACTGGGTTCAAAACTCAATTCCTGGCATCGATGATCTGCATAGCTCTTTTGTCTAGACTGAGCGGCCTTTAATCGGTCACGGATTACTTGAACTTGCTCTTCAGCCTCCTTGATTGCAGCTGGCCCAAATACCTTTCTCTCTCCAGGTTTGGACTAGTTGAGAGGCATTCTACACTTGCATCCATATAAGGCTTCAAATGGTGATATTTGGATTCTTGTTTGGTAACTATTGTTGTAGGCAAACCTGGCATACGACAAGCACTTCTCCCAATTTGGACCGTAAGATAGCACACAAGCTCTTAACATATCATCTAATATTTGGTTTATCCTTTTGGTTTGGCCTCTAGTTTATGGATGATAAGCGGTGCTAAAGCTTGGTCTTGTTCCCATGGCTTTATGCAAGCTTCTCCAAAAAAACACGAGATAAATTAGGTACCCTGATCTAAAACTATCCTCTTTGGCACTCCATGGAGACAGACTATCCTTGACATGTACAACTCTGCTAGTAGGGCTGAAAAATTCTTGAAACTCATGACTTGGCTTGGCTCGTAACGAGCTCAAGTTGGCTTGGCTCAGGCTTGTGAAATTTTGAGCTGAGCCAAGCCTACCACCCAACTCACGCAAAAAACAAGCTAAGCTTGAGCTAGCTTGCGAGTGACTTGCGAGCCTCAATTGGCTCAGCCTATGAAGGCCCAGGAATCCCCATGACACCTCCCTAACCCTACACCAGCGCACCACGTGCACCGCTTTCACAATTCCCCATCCTTTCTGATCCCTAGTTCCTTGTCTGCCATGCTGCTCGCCTCGTTCGCTATGCCCCTTCCAACCCTAGCCAGCCCCATGCTCCCTTGACCCCTCTCGTGCTCCCGCCACCGCACTAGCCCCGTCCTCCCCCAATCCCATTTCTCTCCCGAGTGCCGACCCTTCCACCTCGCCGCTACGCCCTATCTCCCGCCAGCCAGCCCCTTTCGCCTTACTCTCCAGGCCCCCACCACCGGTCCTCCATCCACCTTATCATTCAATCCTCCATCCTTCATGGCCTCCTCCAACCGATGCGCATGGACCACCAACGGAGCATGGAGTCTCATGCTCGAGGAAAGAAGTCGGCCGACGTCAGGGCGTCCGTCTCGGCACTAGCGGGCGAGTGTGCAACCGGTGGATGCCTCCTCAGCTCCCAACCACTTCCTGACCTTGCTGAACTGGCATCCTCGATGAGTGTAGTGTCTCTCATCCCATTCCCAATCCCCAGTTCCCCTTCTTCTCTAGCTAGCCTAGCTACTAGTCAATATCTAGAAGTGTTTAGTCTACTGCTACTTCTATTTGCAATTATTTAGGCTTCTCTAGCTAGAAGTGTTCTGAAGCCTAAGGAAGGCCAAGAACAGAGCACAAGATGGTGTAGATGTAGACAAGTAGTAGTGTAGATGTTGAAGCTTGAAGTGTTCTGAAGCTTTGAGCAAGTTCACAGTTGGTACTTCACTAGGTTTATCATGTCTAATTATCTCCAATGTTTTATCACAGTCATCAAGCGAGGATGCGGATTGGGAAGATTTGGCTGATGATGATCATGGTGGTGTACCATCTGATGAGGAGCGGGAACATGTTTTGGTATACTCTTCAAGTTCAAATGGTGATAAACAAGCCATTGTGGCATTGACAGCAGAAGATGGTACTGTATCTCAAGGAATATCAAAGAGGGGGAAAAAGGGAGGAATACCAAAGCAGCTTATGTCATGACTAACTTGAATATTATGCATCTTTTCAGGAAGAAGATGAAGAGGATGATGTTCAAACCATTCCATTTCCTGAAAGCGTCGTAGAGAGCAACTAGCGAGTGGTAATGCTTCTAGGTCTGTATCATTTATGGGGTATTTGTTATGCAAAGTGCAAAGTGCTGAATCGTAGTAGAATGACTGAATTATGTTACCTGCTACTTTATAAGTATATGCCACAGAGCAGTCAATTGTATGGTACCTGAGCTTCTACTTATGCTTTAACATGTTTTTGTAGTTGAGATGGTATGTTGAGCCTGCTGATGCTATTTTGAGATGGTATGTTGAGCCTATTGTATGGTACCTAATAAACTTTTGAGGTTAACTAGGTCCAGTTGCATATGTATTTCCTTCAAGAACTTTCAATAGGAAATCTATATTTTGACTGTAGTATCCTTTTCAAACTTCTCTCATTGAAATAAGTGTTCTTTGTATGCAATACTAAGCAATGCTATCTGCAGACTGCAGGTGTGCGAACCTATGTTGCAGCTGTTGAACAAGCAGTTCTACAAGATGCTACAAAGCTGGAAGCTCCAGTTGTTGTTACAGCTATGTTAAATATCCATGCCAAGAGGACCTTTTGTTTTGTGGACTGTTAATATTAAGTGTTAAGTCTTGCTATGTTGACATGGACTGTTAGATATGATGAGTAGATGCCTCCGGTCCAGTTTTAAATATGATGAATGGATGCCTCTGTTAAATTAGAGATTAAGCATGGACTATTAATCCATTATGTCTTTCAGTTTTGCCCTTCTTATTGATTAAGGATGGACTGTTATGGTTGGACTATTAAATACAAAATGCATTTCTACTGAGACTGGAAGTGGAACAGAGCCACGGAGACAGAGGCATGGCAGTTTGCATGATGTTTCTATATTCTAGCTCGAGCCACCGCGCCGGTGGAAGACTGCCTGCTCCTAGCTCGCGAGGGCTTGCCAGCCGACTCAAGCCTTTCTTCGAGCGGAGCTGAGCCGCCCTCCTGGCTCATGCTCAAAATGAGCTGAGCCGAGTCACCTATTGAAACAAGCTTGGGCGAGCTTGGCTCGAGTCGAATCGGCTCAGCTTGGCTCGAGTCGACTCGGCTCAGCTCATTTCTACCCCTACCTACTAGCTCGTTTCCTTAGTAAGTGGTCTTGACGGGTGTAAAATGTGCAACATTGTTCAACCGGTCGACTACTACCCATATAGAATCAAATCCCTTTTGTGTTGTTGGTTGACCGGTTATCAAATCCATCCCAAATTCATCCCACTTCCACTCGGGCGCGGGTAGACGCTGAAGTAGTCCTACTGGTCGTTGATGTCCGGTCTTTACTCTGTGACATACATCATGACTAGCAACAAACCTTGTTGTCTCTCTTTTCATCCTAGACCACCAGAATCTTTGCTTCAAGTCTTGATATATTTTTATGCTTTCGGGTGTATGTCATAAGGTGATTCATGAGCCTCCTTAAGAATTAAATCCTTTAGATCCTTGTTATTTGGCACAACCAAACTCTTCTTATACCAAATATTATCTTGCTCATTCTTAGAAAATTCTAAAATCACACCTTTCTTAATGCTAGCCTTGATTTTCTCGGTATCCTTACCTTCTCTTTGGGTTGTCCTAATATGCTCTTCTAAGGTTGGTTTCACATCCAATGCAGCCACATATCCTTCCTCAACTAACTCTAGGTTGAGTCATCAAAATTCTTCATGCAAAGTTGGCTGATTGTCATTGATCATGATGTTGTTTCACTAATCTTTTCTACTCAATGCATCAGCTACTACATTGGCCTTTCCAGGGTGATAGTGGATACCAAGATCACAATTCTTGATCAATTTTAACCATCTTCTTTGTCTTAGGTTGAGGTCAACTTGGGTGAAGATATATTTCAAGCTCTTATGGTCCATATATATCTTACACTGATTACCGATTAAGCAATGTTGTCAAATCTTGAGAGGATGCACCACTGTTGCAAGCTCTAGGTGGAAAACTCACCCAAAATGATGCGGGCCATGGTAGAGCATGGCGACGTGCGCACACAAGAGCCAAAGACAACAATGGAATTCCACGCTATAGCGTGGAGGAAAGTGAGGAGGAGAGGGCAAAATGGAGACGACATGGAGTGTTGAGCAAGGTGACGCGGTCGGGAGGCCCTATTTATGGTGATATGAGGGTGTTCTTCTCCTGAGAAATCATGGCTGTGCTCTGTTTCTCACAAGTATGTCAGGTAGTGATGGTTGTGGTCGATGCTGAGCTCGACTTGGAGGAGATGGCAATGCATGCTTCGTGTGAACATGCTCGCGGAGCCAAGGGTGTATCCTTTTGGTAGGTGCACTGTAGAGCTACAGTGGCTTGGGAGCTGGCTCCAATGGCATGGCAAGAGGTGGAGACAAGGCCTGCCAGCAGGCCTAGCTTGTTAGCGGTGGAAGGGAAAAGAAGAGAGAGGTGGAGAACAGTTAGAAGGCTGTAGGACCAATGCCGACAATTAGAGGGGGGTGAATGATTCTCGAAACTCCCCCTCCCCCATGTATTCAAATTTTTACTCAAATGATTATGAATTTACCAAGTTCAGATTATACCACTTGGGCTTAGTAAGACAAAGCTAGAAATCCGAGCCAAAAAATTTAACACCCTTCAACTAAGGTCGGTCAGACCTCCCTTTATAGACTGGTCTGACCGTTGCAACCAGTCTGACAACTGGGGTGATGCTGGTCTAACCTCTAGCTAATTAGATCACTGGACCAGGGCCAGTCTGACCAATCCCTTGTTACATGTCTGAAATCCTCTCAAGACAAAAGCTCAAATCGTACGGCGAATGGAGCTCCATTCGCCCAACGCCCGGGCGACATCAATAATTCGCCCAACCGTTACCATACTGCCCACGTGTCGCCTCCCGGTTGGGAAATTGGCTCTAGTCACCTCCCTATTGGGCGACTAGAGCCTATTTTTGTAAAAAAAAAATCCGCGGGTATATTTCTGTAATTTCGAATAAAAAATAGATTATTCTTACAAAACAATTCGTGCGATCCATCCTATTATTAACTATAGTGTTACATGGTAAAAGTTTTTACTTTAGATCTCAGGCTATTGTCCCAGAGGTCTGAGGCCCAGCTCTGCTTCCACTTGGTTTCATGTCACCTTTCTCTCTGCATGGCTTGCTGTTAGCCATGCCACGTCGCAACTAACTACCCTGGCACTTATTTACGGTTTCCATCTTGTTACTCGGAGTTTGCTGTGGAGCTATACGCACGTACCTTCCCGAGCCCTGTGACTGTTTTCAAAACAAAGGCTTGTAGCCTTGGTCTACCTTTATTAATTAGAAAGCAAAGCTCGGAGTTGAAGGCTGAGCCTGCGCTCAACTTAGCTGCGGCTGCGGGGCTTTCAGTAGCTGCTACAATGCTCGGAGTCGGAGCCGCAGCTTGCAGCCAAAGCCGGCCGGATCCATAAGTGTCGTAGCGTGGTATGAAGCTGCCATAAGTTCAAGCCACCCACCGACGCTCCCTGAAATCAATCTCCTGTGTCGGATGCGCCTCCCTGGTCGCCACCACCCCCGAGTGCCCCACTCCACTCCTCGGTGCCCGCCGTGGCGACTGCATCGGCGGCGGCCAGCTCGGCCCTCCCCAGCTGTCGCAGCTCCCTCGCTGTGCCCCTCCGCGGAGGCCTCCCGAAGCGGCAGTCCCAGATCCGCACCGACGGAGTCCCATGCCAGATCTGCAAGCCCGGTCGTCCGTCCCAGTGCAAGCTTCGCGCGGCCCGGTCGTCCTTCCCCGTCCCCGTCCAAGATCCGCACCGCCCAGCCGTCCATCCCCGTGCAAGCTCCGATGAAGGTCCGGCTGTCCGTCCCCGTCCAAGCTCTGCACAGCCTGGCCATCCGTCCCCGTCGAAGCTCCGCCCGAGCATCCCATCAGATCCGCCCAGCAAGCAACGCCGCCATGCGCCGGGTGAACGCCGCGCCCACATCGAGGTGCTGCCTTCTCGCATGCCAACAATTGCATGTATGTCATTCCGCAGATTTGTTGGTACTTTACGGTTCGGTTACGTACCGTGCACAACTTCCCTCATGTCCCAACCGCACTTGCCCGCGATGCCTGCAGATGGCTTCGGCGACCTGGACCGACGAGAGTACCCACGTATTCCTGCAAGTATGCGCCGAGGAGGTGCAGGCAAACAACCGGCCGTATTCGAGGTTGAACATGCAGGGCAAGCAAAATCTTCTCCGGAAATTTGCAGAGCGAATTGGCTTGGCATACACTAGCAAGCAGATGAATAACAAATGGGAGCAGCTGGCTCGTGATTACAACAAATGGAAGACATTGAAACTTTGTGCGACCGGGCTTGGGGTCAATCCTGTGACAGGTAGCATCAACACGAGTGACGACTAGTGGGCCGCTGCCGATGGAGTAGGTTATGATTTTCAAGTGCGGTGCTATTCGCATTCATTTGTGCGGGGCCGAACCCGCATTTACGGTCTGATATGACCTCGTGCATTGCAGGTAAAGTCCGAGATGAGGAAGTTCAGGTCCATAGTCGCTCGAGACGAGGACCTCCTAGAAGTCATGTTCGGTAACACCACCACCACGAGCGAGTGCACATTTGTTCCGGGTGTGGATGACATCGACCTGGACATCGAGGACCTCGACGAAATCCCAGGAGGAGATGGCAGCACCATGCATTCCCCTATGCAGCCCCCTGCGAGCGGTGCATCGGCGCGTACTTCCGGAAGCAAGAGACAATGCCCTGCACCTTTGCACCCGAGCAGCAGTCGCGCAGGTAAGCGCACTGAACGTGATGTGCAGATGAAGCGCCTGGTGGACCTTTGTGAGAGGAGCATGTAGCCCGCAAGCCGGTTGTCAGGCGCGAGTGTCACATCCCCTAAGGGGCAACACACAAGGGAAGACGTGCATCGACTGATGAAGCTGGTGAAAGAGGCGGGTGCGCACGAAGGAACCGATGAGCACTACTATGCTTCGCAGCTTTTCATGAAGCCTGAGTGCCGCGACAGCTTCTCCATAATGGAAACGAACGAGGGTCGCCTCAACTGGATCAAGCGTACTTGGGAAAGACTCGGGAACCTGTGAGGAGTACGAAATTCCGTGTTGAGCGTTGTCGGTTCGTTAGCTATGTATTGAGTTTTATTGTTGTTCCATTGTTGTCGAACATTAAGGCCTATTTTTCGTTCAAACGGAGTGCTACCCGCGTTTTCCAACTGCAGTACTCTGTATGTCACATCCCCTGTTTTATTGAACATATGGTAATGACGAAATTGCTGTCTGTCTGAGTTATCCCCTGCTGCCTGTGTGTGCCGAATTGCTGCTGAGATGCCGCTGACTGTCCCTGCCAAAACTGCTGCTGTCTGTGTGTGCTCTCTGTATTAGCACTGCTGCTGTCTGTTTGTGCCCTACTGATGTCTGTATGTGCCGAACTACTGTTGTCTGTGTGTGCCGAATGGTGCTGTCTACCTCTGCCGAATGGTGCTGTCTGTCTATGCCGAACTGCTGCTCTCTGTGTGTGCCGATTGCTCTCTGTATGTGCCGATGCTCTCTCTGCTGCCGATGCTCTCTCTGCTGCCGATGCTCTCTGCTGCCGAATTGCTCTCTGTGTGTGCCGATTGCTCTCTGTATGTGCCGATGCTCTCTGCTGCCGAATTGCTCTCTGTCCTGCCGATGCTCTCTCTGCTGCCGATTCCTGCTGTCTGTATGTGCCGAATGGTGCTGTCTGTCTCTACCGATTGCTGCCGAACTGCTGCTATGCTTTGAGCTCTCTTGTCTTGTATGTACAGTCCTGTTCTTACCGAACTTCTTTGCTGTGTATTTTGCAGTGATGGCAGACGGGGCAATCAGTTGCCTGTGTTCTACGTAGCCGTGGCCTTGTTTGGCAGGGACTCCGACGATGATACGGACGTCAACGAAGAGACCTGTCACGTCTCAAGAAGGTCGGTGCTTACTAGTTGGCAGTGGATATCGGCACAACTTACGGACAACAAGCGATGCTGCAACATGTTCAGGATGCGGCCAGCTGTTTTCGAGGCGCTGCATGATGGACTTGTGGCGAATTATGGTTTGCAGTCATGTCGAGAAGTGTGCTTGAAGGAAGCATTGGTCTTGTTTTTGTGGACTTGTGGAGCCCCCAATCGCAATGCTAAGGAATGAACTGCTTCGAGCGCTCTGCGGGAACTATCTCCAAGAGGTTGCACGATGTTCTTACAAGTGTCGTGGCCTTAGCAGCTGACATAATCGCACCTTCAGATCCGACGTACCAGATGGTGCACCTGAGGCTCTTGTAGTATAGATTCTATCCCCACTTCAACAATTGCATAGGAGCTATTGACGGCACTCACGTCGAAGTCATTGTTTCTCACGACGACAGGGTGCGCCACTACAACAGGCATGGCTTCACTAGCCAGAAAGTTCTCGCCATTTGCGTCTTTGACTGTCGATTCACATTTGTGTATGCCGAGTGGCCGGGCTCGGTGCACCATGCTCGAATCCTATAGCAAACCATGGCGAAGTACGGTGACCGCTTCCCACATCCCCCCAAGGTCGTATGGCGGATTTACATCGGAGTATTCCATGCATTGTGACTCATGTAGTAACCAATATTTTTGGTTGCAGGGAAGTTTTACCTTGTCGACTCTGGGTATCCGAATCGGTTGGGTTACCTAGCTCCATACTGCAACACGCGGTACCATTTATCTGCGTTCGACAATGGGAGCATGCCGGAGGGGATGCAGGAGGTATTCAATTACCGTCACTCGCAGCTGCGCAACGCCGTCGAGCGCGCGTTCGGCATGTGCAAAGGCAAATGGCGCATTATCGACATGATTCCCAAGTACAAGGGTCGTAGGCAATACTCCATCATCACAGCTTGCATGACGTTGCACAACTTTATCATCGACTACGAGTTGCGGCCAGGGGTAGCCGGCTATATGGCAGCGCAGGCTGTAGGACCTTCCGCACCGGCCGCATACCAACCGTCCAGGCTACCGCCAGGCACGGACGCTGAGTTCATGAACATGACACGTGACTTCATAGCAGCGTCATTGGTGGTTTAGAGATACATGTGTCCCTTGTATGTTCGTTGCACATGTTCGGCCATTTGTCGCGTCTCACCAAATTCATGTGTACGGCGTTTCGTCCTAAGTAATGTCGTAGTTTTCGATTGCAACGTCGTTATAGCTTGCGCAGTGTTCGCTCCGGAGGTCTCAGCTTATTGGAACAGTACTTACATCACTTCAGGTGCTACAGTACTTTTTTTAGCCGCTACAGTAATTTGTTTCATCCGCTACAGTAATTTAAGCCATAAGCTTTCATCCAAAAGCCCAACCGAGCGGGCCTTTGAATCTTTACTACTGGTGATGGTATTGTGTACAGCATATGACAAATTAGCAGCTGTGAGTACAATGCGACATCATCTCAATCACAACGGGTATGCCCTGATACTCCCAAAAGATAAGCGTACCCGCTGAAGACTAAAATAAACTACGACAAAAAGGCCAATACATGATACTCTCCATCTGAAAGCCAGCACTTTTGCAGGCGGCACGGGGAGCTTATGAAAAGAAGGAAGGAACCATGCTGGTGTCGCGGCTGGAAGGGCGCTGCTTGACTGCTTGTGCATGCAAAGTGCAGCCAGGCACGAGGCATAATAATTCCTTGTCTTTGTGGATGGGGAAAGCTACGCCCCTTTTGGAGATGGAGAGCAGGACATGGGTGGTCTCTGTCCTCCACGATGGTGTTACGTTTCTGCTCTCGCCGTTGAAGGGAGGGGCAAAACTCAGCCGTCCATCTAGGATCTGATGAAAGGCCCAGTCAACTGTTCAGGACTACGGCGGCAGTACTCTTAGACCATCTTTAATATTGTGTTTTAATCTATTCAAATAAGAAGAGAGAAAGCATTAAATCCATGCCTGTGTGTTGACAGTTTACATGTACACCCACACAGTTCTTTAATCTCCGTTTTGTAGGAAGTAAAAAGGGCGAGAGAGAGAAGAGGGAGGGAGATGATGGGGTTTGGTTAGCGCGTGGGAATCTGATTAGGGAGGAGCCGGCACGCCACCTGAGCCCATCTGATCGATCATGAGGGCAAGTAACCAGCCTCCTTTCGTTCCACTTTACTGGCTTGCAACGAGCTTTCACCCTGCTGCTGCTCAGCTCAGGGACCCATGCATCTGCCTCTCCAGTAGATTTACCTATCTGCATTTTATTGTTAGTTTTTGTTCAGAACGTGCAGGGTGATGCTCGCTCTCGAGTGTAGATCAAGGGAAGGAGATATAGAAAGGAAGCTGTAGAGAATTTGACCTGCACATAAATTAAACCTTTTCTTACATGAGCTAATAAAGAAATCGTGGCCATTGGATTATATCCAAACGGTCACAAATCTGATACCTAGATATTTTCTTCCTAACAAATATCTAAATTTAGTACCGTTGGATTAAAAATCAAACGGCTTTTTTTTTCAAGGAGGAGATTTTTTTAGGGGGAGAATTCGTGGTCATTGGATCTCTAATCCAACGGTCACAAATCTGGATGATAGTTAGAAAGAAAATATCAAGATGATGTTTATCAACATCTAATAAATTATCTACTTATGGATCATCCAAAACTACATCTCCAATGGTCAAAGTGTTTCATTCACTCTTAAATCATGCCTATATCACCGAGAAACGTCAGCAGCCAATATGCAGTGCAATTTTCGGAGATAGGTCCATATGTACATATACAAGGTTCACTCTGTAATGCAGAAACTATATGGGGAAATTCAGACTATACCACTCTAAAGAACAGAATGGCATAGCTCGGAATACCATTCCAGATATTTCCCTTCATGATATACCACTCCAAAGAAATTTTGATTTGCACAATGCCATTTCTGTTATTTTCTTGCCTTTTTCCTGTTTTCTACCTTTTCAATTGTGGGAAAATATCGTTTTTGCCTCTCTAGGCCTGAATTCGAACTAAGCCCTTGCAAACTTATGAAACATGCTACACTTTTGTATGACGATTAGATTTCAGGGATATGTACTTGAGTGCCCGACCGCACGACTACAATGAACAGTGTAGTCCTGCGGTCCTCGACTGTACAACTAACATGTCATGCCAAGGGGGCTATACTTGAAATTACGATGATCTGAGAGCCAAATTTAAGATTAACATGGTACAAGAAGCTAAAAATAACCTAAATTCGTTCTTGCTCAGGCCTAAAGGGACAAAAACAACTTTTTCACACGTCAACACGTAGGAAAAGCAGGAAAAATGCAAGAAGATGGTGAAAATGGTATTGTGCAAATTTAAATGTGTTTAGAGTGGTATATCATGAGAAATCTTCGGAGTGGTATCCCAAGCTTATATTATGAATTTTCCCAAACTATGGGGCCGTTCATTTTTGCTTCCGTTTTATGCTACGGTAACTAGATTTTAAACGGAGCGTCTTTTTAAGGAAATGTCTACAGGTCAATTATAGTTGACGTTGTATCGACTTCAGTTATACCAATCAAAATCGTATACAAATATATCTTTCTTCATACCCTCCATCTCCAACAAGTAGAGTTCAAAAATTCCAACCAGTAGCCACAGCGCAAAGGAACGATCCGATATATGCATGCTTGGTGACACACCGGCAGATACTAACTGACACGCAGAGAGAGCTAGAGTTCCGGTGGGTCCCACACCAACTCGATCGAGCTCACCAGCTGCTTCCTGGGACAAACATTCCCTTCCTCAGACCGCTGTACTGGCCTTTTCAGATGCAAAAAGGCAAGAAGACGATCGAAGCAGGCCAGGAGTATGCGAGCGAAAACATCAGCAACGACGATGATGGTGAATAGAAAAAGATGAGACGCGGCATGAAACCAAAAGCGATCGAAGCGGCAGCAACGCGAGGCCGGCCTCTGTCCCCGGCCGCGGTGTCATGGCAGAACCACTTCAGCGCCGCTGCCCCCGCTTTCTGCTGGGTTGGTGCTCGATCATTGCACAGCAGACCCTCTCCGAGCGCGCGCCAAAATTCGTGCGCACATAATATAAGATGCTAACATTAACTCGGGCCCATGAATTAGAGCAAAGGATTCTCGCGAGTAGACACCAGAATTGTATTGTTTCCATTGAAATGATTCGTGTTTTCGTAGCGAGTCCTTCAACGGTAGTCGCTGTAGGACATGATTTCCTGCGAAATATATATTTTTTTCGATCTTCTTTCAAAATATAAGGCTTGCATGCAGGTCGGCGATATTTTCTCTTTTGATTAATCGATGCATTAGAAAATTTGATTAAGATGCATTTGGATTACAGAGAGATGTATATATCCGCAAGTTAGCCATAAGAAATTTGGGGCATATGGTTTGTACGTACCTTCGAGGTTTCTTAATTTCTAGGCGCCACATATTCGGCGCTCCTGCTCCCGATGGTGCAGCGGGTGGTCTTCGATCGGAGAAGAAGAAAAGATTCTCAGATCCTCTAATTCCTAACCCAACCGCATAGGTGGCCGGTCACTGCCTATTCTATTCGATCGTGTGTTGAATGTTTGACCGCGCGTGCAGCGTGTTCTAGGTGCATGTCATGCATATGCACATATGGGTTTACGACTCAACACATGTACAATATAACTGGTGCCAAATTATTTGCATTTATATATAGTGCAGTATGCACAATCGAGTATAGATCATCTAGTAACTTGCTCGTGAGTTGTGACATGTAAGATCAAATATGTAACTGAATTGGTGTAGAGAACTAAGTAATTGATCAAGCTCTAGTTTGATATAACTGATTTCGTGAGTTGTGACATTTATATATTGGCGCTCGGTCCGACGGAAAGTCACGTCACAACAGCAGCTCGTCCGTGCGGCACGTCCGTCGGTCAAGCAACAGAGCACGCTTCTGCAATAAGGGGAAAAAGGTGTGCCTCTTCCAAGCACGAACCAGCAGTGTAGTGGAAAATTTTGGCGCTCTTGGTAGCGTCGCGGCTTTTCTCGGTCTGCACAGTGCCAGCGTCGTCCAGAGGCGCTTATCCCAAGGCCTCCGCACGCGTCGCTTTGTCAAGTCTTCATTTGGAAGCACACGAAGAGCAACTCGTTCGAGCCATCGGTCTAGGCGTCTCGTCAGTATAGAACAAGAAAACAAACTCAAGTAAGTAGAGTTGAGATCGGAACGTTGAGGAGATGTGCCACTGTTCTGTATCAAGTATGAGTTTAGCAAATCGTAGTTGAGACTGACTGCCTCAATGTTTTAGAATCTTTGCATCTGGATAACCCATACCGGTTGAGTTAAGTCCCTAATGTAGCTTGCATGTAGGACACTTCATGTGGAGGCGTGGCTGGTAGTTTATAATGATAAAACTAGAGTATATCAAGTTAAGATTAAGGGGGAGATTGTTAGAAATAATCTTAATTTCGAGTTCAAGACGTAGTAGAGCCCGTCTTCATGTGTAACTCAAGTTGAAGTTGTGTCCAACTTGAAGTCCGAATATATATACTAGTAGGAGATTATTAGTCTATATATTGAGGAGGCTTGCAACCAGTTTTGTGAAAAAAGTAAGAAGAATAGAGGAGCAAGTAAGAGAATAGAAAATTTCAAAAAAATTTATGTGTTCTCTTAGTTTATTTAGGATGTGTGTTTCTTTTCTGAAACAAAGTTAACAGATTGTTTGTCTATAATGATTCCGTTGTAAAGCTGATGGTTAGCTCGAAAAATTGTTGGCAGATGGTACAACTCGTGTGCTTTTTTTTATCTAAGCTTGGAGGGTAACGAGCCTCACCTTCTACACTAAAATTGGAGAGAGAGAGAGACACTTCCCTCATCATTCTCCTCACTACCTTCTCTCCCAATGCGTGCTTCCCCTCCTATATTATGCCCCCTCTCCTCCTCTCCCTCTTCTTGCCCTAAAAGAAAGCCATTGCATTTGTGCGGAAAGCCATTGCATTCTAACCATGTAAGCTCATCCATTTTAGATTATTACTAGCTTATAGCTAGGGTTTGACAGGCCAGTAGATGGGGAGTGCCTGCTTGCGCCAACACTGTACGTGGGATCAACACACGAGCCCTAGTGCTACATGACTCCTGCAGTCCCCAATACACAACCACGGCTGGACCGGCAAAAGCTGCTTTATTTTCCTCGCCCACTCGCTATTTTGCTTCAACCCTATCATGATAAAAAGCTCTCGCCATCGATCTGATCGTCTTGCATATGGCTAGCAACGCGACGGCACGATGTGAGGATCGATCACTAGTCGATCCATTCATGTCTTGATTAGCTTGGGATATCTAGCTAGCTTCCTAGCTAGGTGCCATGTTTGCCGATGTTATATATAAGAGAGAGCTTGTGAGAAGAGAGAGGAAGAAGAAGCCTAGCTAGCTATTTGCAACGGTTCGCCGGCTGGCCTACGACGTGACGGACTGCATGGCGGATGGAGTGAGCGATATTGGTGAGGTTCAATCCGATGATGGGGTTTTACGCGACCGTAAATCCGTTATCTGATTGAGCCGCGCCAATATCACTTCCTTCCACCATATATACACACAGACAGCTCTACATAACTGCAAGGTTAGATCAGTCCTTAATTTCTTATTATTGTTCATTGCACCCCACCCACACACACACATACACACAAATATATTGTTCTAATCAGCAGCTACGTACTGTTGTTCTTGCTGCCCTAGGCAGATCAGCAGTTCAGGAGATCCTATTTGCCAGTACTGCAATAATCAGTCTTTGAGAAAAGATGTTTGGCATGAAATTAAAAGCGATCAAAACATAATTGTGGTTTTATGGCCATGTTTGTGTGCCAAACATGCCTAGATATTTTTTGGAGTGGCTCCTTTAAAATTCATATTCCATAGGTTACAAGGATAACACACATGTGTAGATGCATTCATGGCATCGTATTAATGGTAGAGCGCGTACATGGTATGTTTGTGGGCGTGAGTACTTACAAAATCTCAGTTTGTGTTTTAGGAGAGCAGCGGCGCAAATTCCCACGAAATAGCTGTACTGTTTTGTTTGTTACCTACTCCCTTTGTTCTTGCAAGGGGTGAACGTGAAAAGTGGATATGAATTATCTGTATATGATATAGATTTTTCTATCCAATTAACCATTTCTATGCTATTTGTATTCAAATTTGCATAAAAAATATAGATGCAAATATGGTATAAACTTTTACCATCCGAAATGTTATTTTATCCAGACTATCCGTATTCGTATTCGATGAAGCAATATGCCTATTTTATTACAATATAGCTAATTAGTTGGACAAATTTTTTAATTGAACGTGAAGTTGTGTTTCTTTAGGTGAGTAAATGAATTAGAATAATTAAGCGTGATTATACGAGGATAAAATATCATTAATATCTTTATACTACAAAAATTATGAGGATATCCGGATCTGACGAATTGAGTAGACATTCTATTCGTATTTATTACATATTCGATTCGTATTCGGATTTATATTCGTATTCATTTACATAATATGAATATGATAAAGACACTATTTGATTTGTTTTCACTCCTAGTTCTTGTTGGGGTTATTTTTGTGAGGAACTGCTCGTTTTTTAATCAGAGGGAAAGAAAAATGTCACAAAAATGTGCACGCATCACTTATCAAAAGCAAAATGTTTTCTATGAGATTCTAAGGTAAACACACACGCATGGGTAGATATCAAGTTAGGTTCTTATTTTATCGAGTTTTTTCTGAAATTAAGATAGTTTAATTTAATATTAGTTTTTGATAGTTTGACATTATTTTTAAGATCAAGCTAACAAGCCGAGCCAAATCGAAACAAAATTTAATTTTACCTAAAATCGACTCAATACATTAGTGGGCCAGGAAAAGGCCCATACAGTCGTTGTCTCGAGTGTGTTCCGGCAGGAGCACACATCGGAGTGGGCGGGATGGCCATCAACAACCGTAGGCAGCAAGGGCCGAAACCGTTGCTTGTACGGGCCACCGCGCGACCGCTGCGAAACGGCGCGATCCCCTCGCCTCCAACGGCTACCGTTCGCTGCTAGCAATGCGGGCAGCGGCGCCGGCGCACGCAGCCTCCCTCAGCTAGACGACAACCGCCTCGCCGAGAAAAAGCGAGCACACCAGAGAAACCTCGCGAGCGAACCAACAAACCAACCCCACGCTGTCCTGAGCATTTCGATCTTGTTCTGTTGCTGGATGGTACAAACTGAGAGAATCCTTCGCACTGCATCCCCCCATCTGCTCTTGGAGCTAGCAGGCCAAGAACGCGCCTTTAGAGCGGTTCCGCGGACCCCCAGAGAAGTTCTTGGTCGATCGATAGGTAGGTGTTGGAGGAGGAGGTTGCTGTTTCCAAGATTCTTGCGGGAATTTGGTTGCTGGCGTGATAGCCAAGAGTTCAACATTTCTTGGATTGGTTTCTTGGGTTCGCTTCCCTCCATGCTGTGCGATGCCGACCAGCATCCGCTTGGCTTCCCCCGGCGCCGGCGACATTGGGCTTGCCCTCGAGGATATCGCCCGTGCCGACGCGGACTGCATCGGCGCGCTCACCTGCGGCCGCAGCAGCTTCTCCTACCACCGCCTCCCGGAGCCGCGCCTCCGCCTAACCATCCGCAAGCTCGATGCCTCCTACTTCGGTATTACCAAATCCCATCGCCGCCTTTCTTGTTCCTGAATTGTTTGTTGCCTTAGATTCCTGATGCGACGTGGGATTGCGAATTTCTGATAAGGCGTGGTTTCTTGATCCTATGTTTAGATGTGCAAATCGCGAGATCGGCCGCTGTGTGGGAGCTCAAGGCGGCCATCGAAAGCCTGTTCATCGCTCTGTACGATGACACGGAGAAGGCCATCTCTTGGTATGGTACATACACACTAATCTTGTTTATGATGTGATGATAGGATGTCGAATTTACAAGTTATTTGCTTATTCTTCAAAAAAAAACAAGTTGTTTGCTTTTGTATTGCATTGCGATGCCCCAATCTGAAGACTACAAATAATTGGATTTAGAATTTGTTATGACAAATAATGGGCTTGTTAGTTCAATTTAGAGTGAGGTTTCTTGTCAATGATGGGTTAATTTAAATGCAACTTTGATATTGGGACTTAACATTTAAGGTTTTTTGCTTTGCTTGTTGTAGGCAGCACGTGTGGAGTCACTTCTGCTTATGCTTCAAGGACGAGAAACTGACGGATGACAAGGCAACATTGCGTGCATTTGGTATAAAAGATGGTGATGAGGTCTGTGCACTTTCCTGCTCTGCGATTGGTTCTTAGATGCATCTTTGGTACCGACTAATTCTGCTGTCTCATGAGATCAGTGGGATCATTAATTAGATATCTTGTTGATGAAATTGTGGCATGTTTATTCACGATTACTTGTTCCATCTACAAAACTCATTATAACTTTGTTGCCTGTACACAAGATATGGCACTAATGGGGCATTTACAGAAATGATCTTTGCATATTTGGTTTGCCAACCACACAATCTCCTGCATGAGCACAACAGTAACTCAATACAGTTCCCTTGGTTTGGTTTAACTTCTAATGATGCCAATTGCCTGATTGCGATCCTTTTGCATCAGATGCTCGTTATAGATGTTCAGTACTATAGTCCAACACTACCCTGTGCTACTTTTGATATCAAAGGAAATTTAGGCTGTCACCATGGTCTTGCTTTTGTGTGCTTGCAATATCAAAAATGCCCCAATAAAAGCAGACAACCATTCTTTGACAAGTGATGACTCAGTCTGCTTTCATAACTACATATAGGCATGCATTTCTACTACTATTCATTTTTTTCAGCTTAGGGCATTTGTAGTTGAGCTTAGTGTTTGTGCTATTTACTATAGTAAGTTTGAAAATTCAATACTTAACATTGTAATGTGACACTTTTCAATTCCATTGACATGCCTATGAATGCCTTTTCTTATATTTCCCCCCATCATGCAGCTTCATTTTGCCCAGCATCTTTCTGTTAACTACAGCCCATGCAAGAGTCTTTCGAAAAATCACAAGGCAGCATCTCACAGAAGGTATCTAAGATTCTATGGCCCTAGAAGGCCTTTTGTCTACTTGATCCACATCTTCCGTTTCGCAGAAGCACAAAATTTTGTATGCTCACAATTGATAAAATTGCAAATAATTTCTCATGGTAGGTCAAGGACTTCATTGGATGATTTCAGTGTCAGGTCAAGCACTTTGTTAGACGATCTCATCGAAGATGAGGGTGAGAAGAAATTTACTGATACTAGGCGTTCTACTAGCGTTTTGGAAGAAGGTCTCTGTGTTTATCAGTACAGTGAGGAGTGCATGGAAGAAGGTCGCAAGAAGGGAAGTTTCTTCCGTGGTTGGTTCTCCTATTCTAGACTGAGAAGCAACAGGACACATTCAGAAGACATCGTGCAATCCTCTTGTGAAAAGAAAGGTACTCGACCGAAGCTGGGGAAATGGCTGTCTTCTAAAAAATCGAAGGTGCAGAATAAATGAAGGCAAACTGCACAATCTATTTGACATTTGTCAATTTAATTTACTGAAATGAAGTTCTGAAATGGATTCTTTCTTCGGTCTATGTGCGCACTTTTTCCTACACACTGAAAAGCAGCAGACGACAAGTGATGCCTTGCATGACTTAGAATAGGCTTTAGCCTAGGTGATCTCAAAGTTTATTGTAAATATCATATATTTGTGTTCTACTTATTGTTTCATTAAAAAAAATTGACAGTCTTATTGTGCGGCTCAATGAGATATTTCTCCTCTGTATGGAACTGTGTGTTGCATAAGAGACTACAATTGATGTCTGACAAAATCTCACAGAACATTTTGTGTTCTTCTGAATAACGTATGCAAAGAGGAGGCATGATCAGTCAAAATAGTATGGTAAAAATTACGCAATCTTAGTTGAAATTTCTTAAATCTTATTGCTGTTACAACTTACAACTCATTATCCTTTTACATGTAAAAAGAACCCAAGACAACTGGATAAAAAAAACTAAACATGACAGAAAAATATTAACAAAACTTGTCACAAAACGACGAGCTATCCGATCTCTATTGGAAAGAACAAATCAAACAGCAGGAGGGTAACAACTGACAGAGAAGAACCCTTGATGATACTCCGAGAGCTTGAGATCCTGATCAGTCAGTTCACTACAGAGCTACTAATGACCAGGACCTCGCTGGCTCGGCCCGGCCCTGGCGACAGCGAACACTGGCAAGTTCACCGTCGAGAACCCGCCGCCGCCGCCATGATCATGCAAAGGCCGGGAGCACTCCACCGTCAGAGCATAGGCGCAAAGAAGCAAGAACGCCACTGTAACCACCGCACGAACAGACTGACGAAACGACTGAAAGCCCATAATTCCTACCGCCTCGGCGATGGTTCAAGCCTTTGCGGTTGTCGAGAAGAATGTTCGGAAGGAGATCAATCTCGCAGGTGTTTATAAGAGCGGTCTTGGCTTGTAAGGAGGAGGATGCATGAACGGTGATGGAGCTAGCAGGAAAGAAGACGTGTGCAGCAAGGACTTTGAATGCGCGGGCGCATGTGGAGGGAAAGAGGAGGGAAAGAGAGTTTGACAAATGGAGGTGAGGTGAGGAGGAAAGTCAGTAGGTTTGATCTCGTTAGGCTGCAACCACCTTTCAAGTGTCACTTTTCTCTCCTCTACTCCTCTCTCTCCCTCTCTCTCTCTCCAAACTTATATATTTGTTATGGCCAATGAAGAATTTCCATGGAGAACGCATGCAGCGCCCGTCGAAGAAGGTCAAATATGCACGCGCTGGCTGCTTTGCCGGACTCCGCACCGTGTGCGCACGTTGCATGCATGCAGCTACACTCCACACACGTACTCCCGTGCAAACCGGCCCCGAGTCTCCCATCCGCACATGCATGCGCTAGCTGCTGTGTGGGACACGCAGGTGTGGGGTGTGTCGCGTGCGCGCGCGACCTCGGTGTCACACGAGGCCGGCAATGCCTACGAACGCGGTGTGGAAGTTTAATTTATAAGATTCTTCTTAAGAACCCAAGTTTTGTGAGGTTGAAGGTAATTCATTTCCTACGAAATCTCTACGTTCCAAACAACAACTGAATTACTGACATTATTGGTGGCTCGTTTCGAAGTGGTTTTTTTTCGTAGAATGATTGTTCTACTTAACCTTGCTGGTGTATATGGAAAAGCGTTTATCGCGGGAAAGGGCGGTTGCTTGATTTTGCATGGTGCAAACTGTGCAGTGCTGCTGGGCAGGAAGCGAGGAAGGCGGAGATTTTGGCATTTGTGGCCCCTTAGAAATGTTGATTTGCAGAACTGGCCTCCCCTGGCACCTGCCTCGTACCCCGCAGCAGCTCGTTCTCCGATCGATTGCCGTACGATTCGTCTCCTCGTGTTATTTCCACTTATCGTTTTCTCCCGTGCTCGGCTATTTAAATACGCAACAGACCAGATCCTCATGACCGGATTTAAGCTCTCTTCTTGTCTCCCTCTCACACTCTCTCACTCATGCATCCCCTCTTCTCTCCCGTGAATTCTAGAGGCAGCGGTGAAGGTGACTTGAGCGATGCCCACATAGTGCTTTGGGCGTGGGTTGGATCTCCACCGTCGTCGATTCTAGCCGGGAAAGGCAAAGTGGTTGTAGGCTATCGGTTACTCAGGTATTTCCAATGTGGCCCTCCTTCTGGGTGAATTTAGTTGTTCTTCCAGCGGTTTTATTGGAGTGCTTCTCGTCATCATTCATGCGTTTGAGTGTGTTCGTGTGGTCTAGGGCTAAATGAGGTGGTATGTCATATTCAATGGCCAGAATCCAGGGGTGTACAACAATTGAGAACGCTGCCATGAACAGATCCATACGTTCCCGGATGTGAGCTACCGACAATTTGGCACCGAAGAAGAGGCATTGGAGGCGTTCATGGCGTATGGGTCATCACTCGGTGAATCGGCTCGAAATGGCAATGCAACTATGCGATGCCAGCACTATGGAAGTTGTGCCATAGATGTGTTGTACTAAACAAAAACTATACTGATTCTTATCCAGTTTGTGGTGATTTTAGTACTTTTGTATGTGTATGTGTTGCTGTGAGATGCATTGCTGGTGATATGATGCAAATGTTGCTTTGTTTGTGATGTCTCTGCTGGAAGAAATGAAATAGAATAGCAATGTGTGATGTACTTTGTGTCAAGTCATGTGGTTGAATGTACAATTTTAGTTTGGTCAGCTTATTTATAGCAAGTGATGTGTTCGAACGAACAATCTAGAACATGATGTGTGAAAATGTCTGAAATGAAATGAAATGGAATTGGACCATGGTGTCTGCAAGCACAAATAGATGAATTGAGCCATGTCCCTTACTTGAACAACTGAAATAATTTTTTGCTGGCCCCACGACATTAGGTATTTCGCGAAGTTGTTAGGGTTTATCGTCGGGCTTTTTGCTGGGAACATCAGGGTTTTTGCAAAAGACGGTAGAGTTTTTTGTTTGGTGGTGTCTGAGTGGTTCTTGAGTGATTTTTTGCGTAGTACTCAAATGTTGATAGAGATAAAAAAAAATATGTACCACAACGTTGATCACAAAGCAACATCCGATAGATAAAAAATATGTACCACAACGTCTACGAATAGGGAGTATAAAAAGGGACAACGGTGCTTGCAACCCTAAAGACTACCGTACCAACCAATGCTAGCTAGCCTGAGCTGCAACCTATGAAGTACTACATGGGGTGCTGGCCACCGCATGTGCTGCAGTTCCGCGGGGAGTGGGAACGAGAATGAGAATAGCTACAACTGAAATTAGGCGACTTGGAACAAGAGCGAGAATGGCTGAGGCTGCGACCTTGGATGGAACCTGCGATGTCATTAGCAGGCGATGGACTAGGGCATCACACACTCTTGCGTATTGTACTTCTCAGGCGGGGTCCCAGGGGTCAAGTCGGTGGCAGCTTGCGGGGAATGACAGCGGGCATAGGCAAAGAGGGAGTGTAGGTAGGTTGCAGGCTTGATAAGCTCAAGCTCTGCCTTAGCTATGATCCGTCCGCGCTGCACAACTGAGAGAGCCATCTCACACCGTGTGAGCTAGGCACGAAGGGGTGTCGAAGTGCTGGTAGCTGAAGGTGAGGAGCATCCGAAGCTGGTCGATCTCCTACAGGGCATTGATATAGGTAGTTGCCATTGATTGGGTGAGCTGAACCTAGTATGTGAGCCGAGGGTCGTCCCTTGAAATCTGAGGATGCTCTGGGTAGCGATCTCCTACCCGGGTGGACAAAAAGTAGCGGAAAGGTGACTACAGCAGGGTGTCCTCATGTATCTGGAACAAGTGGCCTACGGCGAAACGTGCTACATCCTAGACAGCACTAAGCAGTGGGTGCAAGGATGCTCGATCTGGTAGGTACGGGAGGCGAATTCCGTTTGTTGTACGTACAGGAATACCAACATTGGCCAAGAATCGGGGTCCATAATCTGAGTCTTCTGGTCCCTGAAAATGGATGGGTGACAATAACCCAAATACTACATTAGCTAGCAGAGGAGGCTGACGAACTCTCCCTCATCCTTGCCGTGACAAAAGTAATCCCACGGGCCCACGGAAGACGATCCAGTCATCTACCATTTTGAACAACAAAGGGTTAGAGCAGGGTAAAATATAAAGAGTGTAAAGGTAAGTAAGTGTTACATACATATTTTGTACGTTCTTCCTAGTTTTTGTTTCAGGTGTCGCGCGACCTGAGAGTTTGGTTCAAATTGAAGATGGAGAAAGTGAGACTCCATATTAGGTTATTTGTTTTGTTGCCCCTAGCGGCATCATTTTTGCAATTTTGGATCCAATGGGGTAGTTTCTTGCAAAGTATTCAAATCTTCCTCCCGTAGCGAAGTTGCGGGGCACAGAACCCAAGATATATTAGATTCCTAGAACACACGAATATTACACGTGGTTGCATGCCATACTGATTCGGCTATTTGCTTCTCTCAACATCGGTACTACTAGGTACATAGCAATAGTAGCATTCGGACTATGTACGAATACATGCCTTTAGGGCAAAGCAAAAAACATGGCAGGTAGGATGGGGGGCTAGTACAGAATGGATTGATCTACTACGTGGACCGAGCCATTTTTCCTTTCCTATGAGGTCGGTGTTATAGTCCTTGCCATCCGTCCTGGCCTTGGTTGACCTTTTGCGCTTTCTCTCACACTCCTTGCACCTACACGGCTCCAAATAAGCCTGCGTCTCCCATCGGATACTCTCGTTGTGCTCTACATTGCACTGCCGCTCTTCCCTCCTCTCATGATCCTTCTCAGCATCCCACTCCTCGTAGGCCAAATGCTACTGGCCTTGCGGGTGGATGTCTTGGTCGATCCATTTTTACAAAACGTACATGGCGGATCCAGAGATTACGGGTAGATTAGAGAGGAT
The DNA here is from genome assembly GCA_036346245.1 of Bonia amplexicaulis. NCBI lineage: Eukaryota > Viridiplantae > Streptophyta > Magnoliopsida > Poales > Poaceae > Bonia > Bonia amplexicaulis. Next base: position 3,336,729 of record CM070738.1, on the reverse strand, counting down.
GTTAGCACCTGCTTTCAAAGAGAAATTGGAAGGGAACATACTATAACCGGTAGTTATAGGCTAGCGGTAGTGTCCCGTGTCCCAACGCCCGTCGAGGTAGTCCCAGGCATAGTTAGGGCAACCCCAGTAATGCATGCCTAGGCCGAGCCACTCCTTGGACTTAAATAACTTGCATGTGTCCCCGCACCAGCAGGGGAAACCTCTCCCCCCGGGCGGGTCTTGCAGCAAATGCTCTGTGGGAATGTCCAGGTAGGTGTTGGAGGTACAGGGGGCATCGTTGTTGGGAGGTGGCATCCTGGCATGCTTGTTTTGTTCGTCATAGGCTGCAGCATTCCTTGCAAGTTGGGTGAGCTCCTCCCATTGCTTCTCCATGTGTGCTAGGTTGTGTTCTTGTGTAGTTGCAGGAAAACCTACCGTCCAATGGGTAGTACTTATGCACCGAGCTGGCACAACGTACGTGGGTGAATTCCAATTCGACCGTTGGTGGTTTGCGTCCACGAGGTAGCAAGCCTAAGGGGAATCTTGTTACAGCATTTCATCGCATCGATCGTGAATCTGGCTTGTCGGGACATGTCGCGGTGCAAAGCTACCTTATTGTGTCATGTCGCTCCATAAAACTGCCTCGTTGGGTCACGTCACGGTGAAAATCTGTCTCGCCGGGTCACATCGTTGTGCCAAGATGCCTCGTTGGGTCGGCATGAATTAATGCGACCATAAGATATCACAGTAGTAATTTCGAACCAGACCGCCATGTGCTCATTCTGCATAAAGATCACAAGTTATGAACTATTAAGTAACATCATGCAACGTTGAAAATCACATGTAGGAGATGAACTGTACATTTGCTTCATAAGATCTATTAGCACAAGAAACGAAAATGGCAATGCAGATTCAACTAATGATAGTCCTCAGGATAGGTTAGCCTATCAAGGGAGCGTCGCACATCTCGTAGATGCCCCTAATGATCGTCAGTCATCTCCAACGAATCTGTTCCTCTGGGAACGCCAGCATCTCGGGTGATCATGAGTTCTGTCGCAGGTCGTAGTGGGGCTCCTCACCCAGTGTGTGGTCATGCTGGGGGGTCATCGGGGGAAGTGGTGTTGAGAACATCTCGACGATCCAATCCCCTATCTGCATAGTAGGATCCGCAGAGGGGCACCAACTAGGCGGAGCTTGCAGGGTGAATTGCGTGGAACGAAGCTGTTAGGATACAAATACAAATGAAGGCTGTATTTTCATTCAGTAAAATTATTACCTGCTGCTATGAACTGGATGGCCCCCATACCCATAGGTGTACGAAGGCTCGGGGTACGTCAGGTAGCTGGACCGATACCATAGGGCCATATCGCCCATTTGATATTGTCTGAAAGTGTGGTACTCGGCTTGCCCCCACCCCTCCCCCCTGTACTGGTCGGTGGGAGAACCTGGGACAACCTCAGCCATTGTGGATTGCGCCTCCTTGCTCTCTAGTGTAGCCTCCTCCTGCCTCCGTGATGAGGACGACAACAATGTGGAGTCTATGCGTCGCAACTGCGCGAAACAACATGATTAATAAATGATGAAGTAGTTCGACATAACACAATTGAAACTTCATTGTCACTCACTGAGGAGGTCTGTTGTGCGGACAATTGACCCTGGATCGACTCGCTTAGATGGGAAGATGGAGGTGGCAAGGGTGTGCGACGATACTCTCTCCGATGCCTCAAGTCGACATCGGTGGGCCTTCGACAACTCATGCTACGAACGACGTGCTTAACATCATCCACAATAGACTTTATGACTGCATGAAGTCGTTCAACTATGCTATTCCTTCCCTGCTCGATTTCCCGATGGCCGTGCTACACAACGCTTTGCAAATGGTCCAGCTGCATGGTTGCCGAACAAACAAAATTGTATTAGTTCAGCCTATTTTGGAGGGTATTTTTTCTACGACGTCCTCAACGTACCGACTCATCACGACGTGCTGCATGGCACGGGTTCAGCCCCAAGCCCAAGCGTTCAACGTGGTTAGGATCTGGATGTCGGGCCAGCGCACACCTATCAATCTCGTCTGTGTGTGCCGTACGTACCATGCCAGGTACGTGTGATACATCCCAGCATCATAAGGTTGCACCTTCTAAAAATATAATCATGGGCAGATTGCCATGCATCTACCCGCGGTTGCTGCGTCAACTGCCAGTCGTCGTTCTTGCGGACCTTCTTCGTTTGCCTAATGGTGGAACCAAACAAATAAATTATGGTACTGACATAACAAATGAATAATTGAGCTTCAATATAAGGCAATGTAACATGCTTACAGGTGGCTACGCCACAAAAGCGGTCGCCTTGGAGCTGGGGGATCTCCTGGTGCAACCGAAACTACCTCATCACCCATTGCGGGTTGTAGGGCTCAACCATATAGGAGAACACCAGATAGCAAGTTGTCCTCCAATACACTATATCCTGGTGGCATAGCGAGCTCAAGCCATTCAGTGTCATGTCTTGCATGAAGGCATCCATCCAATGAGCCCATATTATGTCGTCCTCATGCAGGCCAGTGATGAAGTTGACGTCCTGCAGTGTCACGGTCATCTCCCCCATCAAAAGTAGAACGTGTAGGTCTCCAGCCACCAACGATCAACCAGGACGAAAAGAAGAAAGGCGTCAATCAAGAGGTTATGCCCCGTGTTCAACGTGTGGGTGAACATAATCAACCCAGACTAACGAAGCTTCCCAACATACTGGTCGTCCAACGGCCATGTCTTCCTAGGTCCCTATGCCACCAAGGTTGGCAGCCCATCGCCACCGATCCAAGCATGACAGCAATGCTGGACGTCCCATGCCTCCTCAATAGGGGTGGTAGATTACATGCCATTGATAGAAATAGAGAACAACTAATAGGTTGTAAGAAATATGTATAGCGCGCCATAAAATATGTATGAACATAATATGTTCTATTAAATATGTTTTGTAGGGTTGAAAGTAACCTTCATGCATTCCTGAAATATGAAGTGATGACAGTATGACCCGCACAATGACGTGCGTAAAATAACGAACAATTATAGACGTCAAATAACATACGTGCATTTTTAAGAAATATGTGGAGTAAGAGCGTGCCATAAAATATGCATTACATGACTATAAAATATATACCATAGAGATGAAAGTAACCTGAATGCATTGCTGAAATATAAAAGGATGATATAAATAACATAGTTCATTTTTTAGAAATATCTACAGTGCCGTAAAATATATTGCATTATTGTCAAATATGTTCCACAGGAGGAAAAAAAACCTTCACGCATTACTGCCATATTACATGAAGGCAATACACACCAAACAATTATTTGTGTCAAATAATGTATGACAATTTCTAGTAAATATGTGGAGGTAGAGTGTGCCGTAAAATATGCATGAACAAAATATATTGCAGTACTGAAAAATAATTTTAATGGAGATGACAGCAGCAATCAAGCATTGTTGAAATAAAAAATGATGACGACACGAATAGAACAACTGTGCGTGTAAAAAATGTACCTGCATTTTTAACGAACATAGTCCTTGTTCTGCTCACATTGCATTGACGATCCGAATAGCTCTATCTCGGAGGTGAACTCTGTGGTCCATACCGTCCACATGACACTACCCTTGCACAAGGTCTTGAACGCGTTGTAAAAATCTAGGTACACACTGTGGTCTCTCCCTAGACTATCCAAGCTCGCTGGCTATCCAACGAGTACCCATGGTGTGTCCGTCCACTAAGTCGTCTAAATCGATGTCACCGTAGAACTGTGTCTCTAACTGGTATGGGTACACCTACACCCGAAAGTACGGTCGACCAATAGGGAAGTGCTCCCAACGACCACAACTTCAACAAGACGTAGCAGGTAGTGAGGTTTGGCTTACCAGTAGCACGCTGCGAGCCATCGCACAAACCTCTGTAGATCAGGCATAGTACGGCCAAGCCCCAGCTGTATAGCAGGACCTCATCAGGCTCGGTGTCGATCGGGGACTCAATGATATGGATGTAGTATGGTACATCCAATCTCCATGAGTCATAGAAAACATGACCCACCCAAATATGAAGAGCAAGTGAGCAATTAGGTGGGACCTCACAATCTCTGCAGGTGTGTCTGCTGGGCATTGCCTGTACCACCACAGCTATGAATTTGGCACTCTATAGATCTTGTCCAGAATGGGAAGATCAAACTGGTGCAGCAAATATGCCTTCTAGTAGGCGGATCTACGAGTGGAACCATGGGACGACCCCGCAGTGACAGGCCGATAAGGTACGCAACATCCTGTATGGTGATGGTTATCTCCCCCATCAAAAGTGAAACATGTGAATCTCTGGCCTCCACCGGTCAACAAGCGCCAACAGAAGCGAAGAGTCCAATGTGAACAAACACCCAATGCGCATCGTCCTTGCTATGGGTAGCAACCCAGCCCGTCATAGAACTAGAACTTACCTATCATCGAGAAGCCAATCCTCTTGAGCTCCCCGGAGAACAAAGGGAGGATGGTTCATCACCGCTCGATTACGCCCGATAATGATGCTACCTATCCCAAGATGGGTCTAACAACATACCACACTCGTGACCGTGACCAGCAATCATTCTCTACATACAGAAAATAATATGTCGATGTCCAACAATGCTAAATACAACCTACCATAGCCGAGAATAATCATGCACACATATATAGCCAAGCTACCAATTATGCCTACTGCCATGTGCTGATATGCATGCATACAGGTACACATGTATATGCATACATATGTACACATATATACTACAACTAACAGTGTGCACTTCTTCAATCCTGCCATCATTTCCTACAATTTTTTAGTTGTATAAGAGCAATAAGTATATATGTGTAGGCTTACATACATATTTCCTAAACTGCGAATGCACTGAGAAAACTAAAAATAACAACACATATTTCTTCAGCTATTTACAAAAAATGGTCATTATACCTAAATACATGCATATAGGTACACACAGATACCACAACTAATTGTGCGTACCTAACAATCATTTTCTACAACTTTCCGTAATCGCACAAGAGTAATAAATATATACGTGCATATTAACATACATATTTCAACTATTTTTTCAGCACATATTTTTTTCAACTATTTACAAAAAAATAACCATTCTCACCACTAATACGTCCTAAACATAGCTAATTACAAAAACACATATGTCAACTAGACATGATTACCAAGCACATTCCACAGTACCAAACCACTGTTACGCTAATAAAACGTTAACAAGATATTAAGCGCTTTGCTCGCATGCGAATGAAGCATACCTTTTCTTGAAGATCTTCACCCACTTTACAATCCTTCCAACTGTGAAAGCTCCTAAATAACAGTTAAACCACCTCAAAAACTATTACAAACTTGTCTTTTAATCTCTCTTTCTTTCTTCTATCTCATTGCTCTCTCGCTCGGCAGGAAAGAAAAGGAGTGTGATTTTAGATGAGAGGGCAGACTGAGAGGCCTCCCATTTTATGCACGCGGGAAGGCATTCACGACGGCATTCCCACGTGGGTGCAGAGGACCGCGGAATCCTCGGGCGAATAAAACAAAAATTATATGTCATGTCGTCGCGGTCGGCCATGCGAGATGCTCCCTCTGTCGCACCAGCCAAGCCATCTGAGCCCCTCTCACACGCACCTGGCAAGCAGCTACCAAAGCACGGTAGCTCGGCAGGTCGTGGGCTCTAGCTACTGTCGCGTGGGTGTTTGTTGCCGCTGTCGCCTGTCCTATCAAGCTAGAAGGTGTGGTAGGTGATAAGTGTCGTTTGTCACGTTTGTTGAGCTTAAAGACAAGATTATTTTTGTAAAAATAAATGCTTAGGGGTTAATTTTTTTAAAAAAAAATGGCTACAACGCACAAAGCGTGAAAGGTGATGCGGCGGCTAACGCAAACATGGAAAAAAAGGAGACGAATAATGATTGACCCGGGCCTAGTTTCGATGGTCGATGGCCCAGCAAACGTGCGAAACGAGAAGCGTTTGGTGGTAAAAGAAGTAGTACTGAAACCCGATGCATCATGGGCCCAAGGTCCGTTACTTGGAAAACTCTCTCGCCGGCCCTGATCCCAGTAGCGCAGATTGTGGAATGTGATTTAGAGGAGTGGATGGAGTACAAATGTACAATACCTTTAAAAAAAATAGTTATACCAGGGATGGCTCCATAAAAATGTCTCCCTCACTGAGCCAGCTCAGTCAGCTCAGAGAACGTGTATATGTGAGATGTGTGTGAGTATGGAATATGTGGGTTATGTGCTCGTCCACCTTGCATCCCTAAAAAAATGTCTTCCTCCTTGCTACATTGAACCAATAAAGTGTTTTTTTAATGGTATTATAATTATTCTTATGGCTTAGCAAACGAGAATTTATGGGACCAAATTCTAAAAAGTCCACAATATCTAGTCAGTAGGGCTTAGGGACTATTTATAGCCAAAAGGTAATACAAACACTCATCTTTCCAAAGTGGTTTCACCACTCCTCTCGCTTCCATCTTGCTTCGAGGATAAGACATGGGGTGACGGACGCATCACACATCTTACTCCTCTCGTTATCGTCTCAGGCACACATCTATCACTAACTTTCTCTACCGCTCGCGCTCTCCTTCTTAAGTCATTCTTTCAGCCAATACAATTTATTTTCAACTAAAAACTATCAACCATAATAAAAAAAAATAGCTACAACCAATATAAATAGATCCTTAAACCCTGCCTGTTATCCATGGAACAAAACAAGATGACATAGAGATTGTACCAGCAACCGGTCGGTCGATCAACCACCAAACCTTGTACGACGAGATGCTACGAATTAAAATGATCACTGTACAAGAAGTCGACGCCGCCACGTCCTACATATAGTGGGACCGACTTAGGCTCCACTCATTTCGGCTTGAACTTCTGTTTTCTGACTTATTTTTTATTATTCATAAATTTTGTCTTTTTCTAGCTTTTTTAAGTTTTTTTGTCAGTTCTTTTTTCCTGTATTCGTTTGTATTGTCCGTGATGGGCTAACCTATTTTTTCTATTTTTTTTAATTTTTTTTAAATTTAGTTACGCTAAATAAGTCACCATTAGTTACAGTGTAATTTTAGTCAGTCACAGTATAATTTCAGTCATAAACCAGCTTATTTCAACCCGATCGAGCGATACCTTAATGCTGGCAGCTTGATACGACCTTAAGCAGTACCATATTTATGGAGGTCAAGAGGAAGGAGAGGGAGGAAGGCCACGGAGGAGAGAAAAGGCCGCAGCCGCTTGGATGCTTAGCCCAGTGCGAGCGCGTGCGAACATGCAGGGTGGTTCACGCGTTTTGCATGTACACATCAGCCCAATGTGGTTCTGAATAAGTATATCTTCATTCAGCCGTATCTCTAATCAGTCTTACATGCAGATTGGAGGCTGATTACTCTGCATATTTCTAATTACTTTGCATATTTATTTAAGTCAGTTGTTTAATTTCGTAATTTAGTTGTGCATGTACACGTCGAGATTATGTACGTGCATGCTCATTAGTTGTGATCCATGCAACATGCAAGCATGTACGTGAGTTGAGGTATAAAAGCCTAGGGCTGGCTCCCCTTATGTCTCATGGAGTTTTTGCATTGAAATATATCCAGAAAAAAGCCATTTTTTTGGTGACCATGTTGGTGTACTTCATATTCCTGCGAGTTCCGATCTAGAGTTCACATTTGTGTCGCGGGCTTGATCTTGTTGATTGAGTTCTTGAGCTGATCCTTGGGATCTTCTTTTCTGATCTATGTGCTACCCAGGATGAAGAGTCTGCTTGTTGAGACTGGTTTGCGCCTCTATAACTGAACTCATATCTGCCGTGAATTATAGGGAATGGCGCTGTCCATGCTACAGGAGATCAATTGATTGCTATTCCTGCTGCCCAGCTGTTGATCGTGAATCAAGAGAGAAGCTGCTGCTGCGTTCTTGGCATGGAGAGCAGTGCTTCTGCTACTGTATACATATGGAGGCTGAAGTGGAAGAAGCTTGGGAATAGGGTCATCCTCCACTCGAGTATGCCTGTGGTATCTTTTTGCTGTGATGTAAATTAGCCCTTTGGCCCTACTGTGAATCTTGGCTTTAGACCTTTATAATGTAATAAAGTTGACTCTTGTTCTTGAGCTTGTGCTGGCAATGTTATACACTCGATGGATGTCCTCGCAATGAACAATCGCAGGCGATTCATGAGGATTTCATAACGCTCCCAGAAATGGGGGTGTTACAAAGAGTCTGCTCGTTGAGACTGTGGTTTGCGCCCTATAACTGAACTCATATCTGCCGTGAATTATAGGGAATGGCGCTGTCCATGCTACAGGAGATCAATTGATTGCTATTCCTGCTGCCCAGCTGTTGATCGTGAATCAAGAGAGAAGCTGCTGCTGCGTTCTTGGCATGGAGAGCAGTGCTTCTGCTACTGTATACATATGTGATTGAGGTTGATAGACAGAGCCTTCGATCAACAATTGCTACTGCTGTTCAGTGACGCAACGTTGAGGACAGGAACATCGAACCAACGATCCACCTATATTAAGATTCCACTAATTTGTGTCGTACCACAGCTGTGATGGATCCATCGACCTCACCCATGCGTGCCGAGGAATACACGCTAATTAATTCCTCGTTGCGTAGCACTACTATATACATACACGATTATGTGTATATATACGTACCGACAATGTTGGCATGATCCATTAATTAATTCATGAATCATCCCTTGCAGTGATGTGACGGCAGGCGATCCAATGCATAGTTGATCACGCGTACATTAGAAGAACTCCCAGTGTCACACGTGAGCAAAATGAATCAAGCCAGAAGATTGCAAGCCAGGAAAGAACAAGCGAGAAAAAGAAACGACCGGCTAGGATCTCAGACATATACGTGGGCTCAATATAGATCCGAATCAGTGTATATATCTTCATTATATTTAGCCGGATCTCAAATCAGTTTTGCATGGAGATTAATTGGAGGCTGATTGCCTTGCATATTTACTTAGTTGTGCATGTACACGTCGAGATTATGTACGTGCGTGCTACTTATTTCTGATCCATGTACGATGAGTCCGATGCTGTTTGCATGCATGTACTGCAGGCTTTCTAGTTTCTAGTCGTAACGTGTTTGTATGCATGTGCCGTGTGTCCGTGTATACGCTAGCTGCATGTACATGCGTGAGTCTAATACGAGTGCTTGCATGATAGAGTTGACGTACAGCATGATAAGAGTTCAGTATAAAAGGCTACGGCTGGCTCCCCTTGAATCTGGTAGAGTTCTTGCATTGAAATATATCCAGAAAAAAAACGCCATCTATTTGACGACCATGTTGGTGTTCGTGTTCACGTGAATTCCGATCTAGGGTTCATATTTATGTCACGGGCTTGATATCGTTGATTGAGTTCTCGAGCTGATCCTTGGGATCTCCTCACTGGTTCGTGTGTTACCCAGCACATGGGCGGAGAGTCTGCTTATTTGGATTGTAGTGTGTGCCTCTATAACTGAACTCATCTATTATCTGCTATTATGAATTATAGAGAAGGTCGCTATCCATGCTACTGGAGATCAATTGATTGCTATTCCTGCCGCTGTGCAACTGTTATGCTGTTGTTGATCGTTAATCAAGAGAGAAGTTTTGAAATATGTTGGCTTCTTAACATTGATTTTTTCTTTTTCTCCATTTTTTTTACATTATCCGTAGAGATATAACATTGTTTTTTCTTTTTTTCTTTAATTAAGTATCTCAGAAAAAGCTAAAAATTGATACAATATCATTTTAACTAAAAGCTACAGCACTTTAGAAGAGGACATGGGACTTCAAATATACATATTTCAACTAAAAAATAGCTGAAAACTTGTAAGCCGTACCTGTAAACACGAAAGCTGACGGCTGACTGAAATGGAAGTAGTTCACCACATAGCTGTCCGTGGTAAGATTTTGATTTCACCACCAGATGCAATCGATGCATTACACCTGCTGATGATCATTCTCTAGTGTTTCTAAACAAACGCTTCTGCCATGCAAAACTTCACGTTCATCAGTAAGGATGTGAACACGAATTCTTTTCAGGCGAGAGATGCGTCGGTGGCTGCTTGCAGGGAGCTAGTGATGGGGAATCAGGGGAGAGGCGAAGGGTTGGGCTGGGGCGCTGATTGGGAAGAAGGGGATGAGCTGTTGGATTTCGGTCCGTTTATATTGGTTTTTACTGATTGTTTTTTAGTTTAGCTTATAAATAGTAATAATTTATAGAGAGTCGTACGGAAAGAAAAAAACTCGCGTACGGTTTTAACAGATATAAATGAAGTTATTATAGCGTATATTACAATTAACTAGTAGATCTCACTTTAAAATAACTATCTGTTTGAAAACTAGGTACTATAAAAAAATTATTTACTATAAAAAACAGATTTTAGAAATCAATATGAACAGAACCGAATCATCTGAAAAAGGTTGGTTATTGGACGGGCCATCGAGAAAAGGGGAGGAAGGCGATTCTACCAAAGGTAGGAGCGGGCACAGGAGATGTAGCACCCTAAAAACTCTCTTAACCCTCTCTCTCTCTCTTATATTTCTCCCTCTATCTCTATCCCTCTTTATCTCTATCCCTCAAAAAACGCATCTACCTCCTTCTCCCGTTACTCAACTCTCTCTCTCCCTAAACCCATCTAGGGTTACCAAAGCATCTCTGCTGTCACCGTGCCCTGGCTGCAGGCGTCGTGCGCCCTCGCGCTATCGTCAACCATGGCCGTCGGCGTGGTGCCTTCGCCTCGTCCTTGCGTTGTGGCCGCAGGAGCCGCGCGCCCTCGTGTCGCCACGCGCCATGGCCACAGGCGCTGTGCGCACGCCCTCGCGTCATGGCCGCAGGCGCCCTTCCCGCCTGGCCGCGAGCACGAGTAGCGGCATGCAGGGAGCCGGCCAGCTGACTGGTTGGCTTTTCGTGCTTGCTTATACCTAGTTCATCTCTTTAATTCCCATCTCTAATCATCACGTGTGTGCATGTAGGATCACACATGGGGGTTAGAAGGGAGGTTTGTTCACCACCAGATTATTGATCCGTCGGGGAACCCTGCCACTGAACGCCTAGCAGAATCGAATGGAGAATCCTCACCTGCAAAACTGCAATCAGCTCATTGGTTCTTGCTCTTCTGTTGCTCTGCTCTCATTTTCCTCACCATGAAAAAAATTCCAATCCACCCATGTATGTTGACGCTAAGAGTGCTTGGATACTTGCTAATGGCGTCCCTCAGTGCAGACTCCGCCGCACTTCTATCGGATTTAGCATCACCGGCGCCCCCCACTTTTTGCTGAGATCTCTTCAAGGCCCAATGACAAGTGCTCGTATCCAGTTCACACGCTTGTCTTTTGAAGAAACGTTCGGGCAGTTGCGCATCTTAGATCTCTCGTGCAGCGAGATCATTAAACGTGCTCAAGACAAGTACCTTGCGATCGTGACTTTTCTATTTTGCAAATCACATGTGTCCAGTTTACTTGTCACCTTGCTATTGAGTATAATTATCATGTCAACCATGTTTGCTGGACTAGTATCATATCGCTAAAATCATATTATTAAGATCACTGGCTCATATCATACTGCTTAGCTAACATCACATCACTATTTTTACATGGCTCGTATTATATCACTTGGCTAGTATCATATCGCTAAAACCATATCACTAAAGTTAACTAGAAAATTTTATATCGCTAAGTTAACTGGCTGCCAGCGTGTCACTAAATCTTATCTGGTCAATATCATATCACTAATGTTGTCTGGTTATTATCATATCATTCATGTTTGCCTGGTTATGAACGTTTAATATTGTATGCATGCCATGATGTTCTAGGTTATTTTATTTCACCTGCTTCTATGTTAATTAGGATGTTCAGTTAAAATATTCTAGAGTTCATGCTTTAATTAGTGTTTTAGAATCCATGCTTAAATTGTTAATGGGGGTAGCACATGAACGGGTTTTAACTTAGGTTTAAATTATTAACACTCTTTTGACATAAGGGTTACTATGTTTTAGTCCATAATATTATGTTCCATTAATTGTATGATGTTGTATTTGAGCCATGAAGAGTGTATGTATTAAACATGTTAATCTGACTAATAATCACTTATTACCTAATAAAACTTGATTGGTTGACAACCTTGCATGAGCTATACTATAATACATCTTTAGGTTAATTCCTATATCACTACCACCTTATCAGTATTCCACGTTGCCCTCATATCAGAAACTATGTCTCTCTATTTTCCACCCTAACACCTTTTTTCACTTCTCATAACTTTATCGTAGCCTTATGTCTGCCATCTCCTAGTTTCCTTAAATTCATACTATATAATCTGCCCATGATCTATCAGTTACCTTATCACCATATTATCATCCCATGTCCTTCTCATATCGGAAATTATATGTCTTCATTTCCAACCTTGATTTTTATTTACTCTTGATTTTTATTATTGCTTTTATTATGATTCTTCACTTTGCCGATGACGCTCCATAGTGGTGTCTCACATCGGTATGTGGGGTGCTACAGGAGAGGTGGGAGGGGAGCAAACAAATGCACTGCTCAACATTCGATGGTATGTTATTTTTAATTAGTACAATTAAGCAATAATTCTAGGGAAATGATATGGTTTCTACGTCTGATACAAAAGACTTGTATAGGATGTCTCATCTAGACCAAACCACCACCACATAAATACCATCCTTATTCTGTTTCACCAGTAGTTCTCTTTACCTGCCATTGCCCCACCGCGTCTCACCGGTGGCCAGAAGCTTGGTGCTCTCACTCCCACCCCTAGCCCTCTCTCTCTTCTCGCAGATTACACTCGAGGAAAACCATGCACCATGGCTGGAGCTCACGTAGAGGTGCTCTTTCTGTGGAGAGGGCAGAGCTCGTCGGACCTATCATCATCGTGGTCAGATCTTGCCGAATTTGGTAGGGCCGAGGCAAGAGGAGCTGGGGTGAGCAGTGCTAGCCTCACCTGCCAGATCCGAGCCCGCTAGTGAACAGGGTGGCTCATCCTCAGCTTCCTCTATTCTCATCTCAAATGTTGATACTAGGTAAATCAAGTTGTTACAGCAGCTATTTTCAAATATTGTAACACAAGACATCAATGTTGTAGAAGTTTTGATGTTTTGTTTGTTGTTGAAACAAGATTTAATTTTTGTTGCAATAGGTTCTTGTATTTGTTGTTCTAATGGTTCAAATTTGTTGCACATTTTTATTTATTGATTTCGTGTTTATTGCAACCGAATCAAAGATTTGCTGCAAGCTTATGAACTAATTGTTGCGTTTTTGAAATTTTTTTGTTGTACTAGATCGAATTATTTGTTTCATTCCCATCCATTCATCCACAAGTCTACACAACCGAATCCCTACTCTTACATCTTAGCACTTCTCCCCCTCTGGTAGCTCGCCACCATCACAACCATGCTCCTCCCACTCTGCCCCCCTCTCTCTTGCTCTCTCTACATGCGTCTCTTTTGTAAATTTGTTGCAACCTATCGGGTTCCTCCTTCTCTGTTCCCTCCCGCTCCTCTAGTAAGCTAGGATTCTGGTGAACTGGCGGTGGCCGAGAGATCACCCTCTCCCTCCCCGTGCCTCCTCCTTGGAAGCAGACAATGACCACCAGTGTCATGTTCCCCGGCATCGGTGTCCCGAGTTTCAACGCCAGTCGTTGGTCTAAGGTTGCTGCTGTTTGTACTTGAGAGAGACCGTCCACCATGGTCTCCTCCGATAAGCTGGAGCTCCCGCGAGCAGCGGCGGCCAGGAGCATAGATGAGCTCCTCTGTTAACGTTATGACAAATCGAACGGCTGAAATCCATCCAAGTTAAATCTAACGATGGAAGAAAGCGTACGATAGAAATCTCCCCAACCTAACTATCGCGCCCATATTTCTATTGTCTTTATATTTTTGTTGTTGATTGATGACTATCCCGAGCAAAATATCTTTTCAAGTGGGCCGCAATTGTTTCTACTGTTGAACTTAATTTTTAAAGAGCTCTTATCAATTTTACACTTTCACGAAATATGGTCCAACTAATTAATATGCACGGATGATGATGTGGCGCCCATCACATTACAAACGGGAGTGATAGGCAAGACACGCGAGTGATCGACAACACTATTTACTCCAACAACCTTTGATGAAGATGGCCCGTGGAGTCCCATTGAATTATAAGCCTGATGAGTGAATTCCAGCATTTCTCGCTAAGTGGGCAAACCCATATGAATGAACGTGGAGTTCTTAATTTTCGACCACAAACAGTGTACACTCTGATGTAGACTACGGAGAGACAGATACTTACTTGTGATTTTGGCTGATACAAATATTGGATTTTTAACGTGTAAATCGTTTAATTTGTAGTCCCCGTTTTCAAAAAATACTCCGTTTAAAAGTTAGATACTATAACAAAAACTAAAAACCGCTGACTTGTGAGATAAAGAACAGGCTCTAAATACCTAGCAACTTTTGGTCCCAACCTGAACCTAGCTACCCAATAAAGCCCGAGCCTAGGGGTCCTGGCAGTAAAAAATGGCCCAGCCTACTAATCGAAATGCAATGGGCACCCAATTCAATTGGAGTACCTCCCTTACTAATTGTCTGGTTAGGAATAAGCAAGCTGTGCTAGTGCAAAGTGGAACTCGGAATAAAACATCTGGTGCAAAGTTGAAATATGGCTTAAACCTAGGGCAAAATATAACCTGTCAATACTTTCACTTACCTCGTGTCTTCCAACATTATATTATACTAGAATGGTAAGCACGCTACGCTACGCCGAGTACGAGAACAGTAAACGCTTGTGAAAATTCCTGTAGATATATATCACTCAAGAACAGAAAACAGGATATTCCTCTCCCGATCATGTAATTGAATGGATCAAATCTACACCATTTTTCTGCCTTGCATTCGTGCGGCTCCTTAGCCTGCACATCCAGGCAATCATTGAAAAAAGATGGGTTAGTTCATGTTAATTCACAATTCATGTTACATCTGTGCAAATACATGTATTAGATAGGTTATTAACCCTTGGGTATTCTCAGGTGCAAGGTTAGGTAAATATAACAAACAAATTTCCACCTGAATGGTAAAATTAATACAGCAACCACCTAAATGTCGAAATCGGTATAAATAGGTCGATGTTGTGTAAAAAGCGCTGGTTCAGATTGGCCAGAACACACATCAATGTTTCAGGTATATATGTAGATGCCATCTCAAGAAAACAAAGAAATCTAGAAGAAACAGGATTGATTGACACCTGCACATGTCATTCTGAGGCAAAAGCCATATTTCTCTTGTTGGATACTTTAGTGTAGAACTCCTTACAAAATTCGTAAACAACTACTATGACTCTGATCAACAAATTGTACAGGCACATCTGGAAGCAATAATAGTTGACCAACAACCGGTCCTGCATAAGTAACGTTGGAGCAGTAACACCTACTTGAACTATGCCTATGGCATGCAAGAACAATGCATAGTTATGTTGTAACGCCTTAGGATTCAAATCGATTTAGATCTAACTCCATTCTAAATAGGCCACCTACATGTACCAATTCGTTTGCACTTTCATTCTCGCTGCGCATAAAACGGTTAACCGGGGGTTGCTACCATTAGAAGCCCTACGCTTATATGTTAGTGCTTCTCAAACTAAACTAGTAAAGTGGGACTAATCCACACCCTCATGTGCATACACACATATGGACCATCATGGACCTAATTCTATAGGGGCCGGGTATCACATACACCCCCCTCAAAGGACCTGACGTCCTCATCAGCCCAACATACCCATATTGGGGCAAATGATTATGATCTCCCCTCTTGGCACATGTCCGTGTGTTCAGTGCCAGGACATATGTCATGCCGTGTGTCCACTCCGGGCCCACACGCGCCATGCATCATATGCCTGTGCCCCTGACCCGCACGCGCTTATGTAACCGCGAGGGTCGACTCTGATACCATTTGTAACGCCCTAGGATCCAAATCGACTTAGATCTAACCCCATTCTGGATAAGCTAAGTACACGTAGCAACCTGCTTGCACTTTCGTCCTCGCTTCACGCAAAACGGTTAACCGAAGGTTGCTACCATTAAAAACCCTAGGCTTATATGTTAGTACTTATCAAGCTAAATTAATAAGGTAGGACTAATCCACACTCTTATGTGCACACACACATATAAACTATCATGGACTTAATTATACAAGGGCCAATGTGTCATATATGTAACCTACAATAGACATTCATCGCTAACAAAATATGTAAGCTGTATACACTAACTCTAGTTATATCATTTGTTATATCATAGCAAGATAATCGGTGTGCAAAAGAAGAAAATAATCACATACTTACTATGCAATAACTGAAGGAGGATATCATGTGTATAAGCAAATTAACGCATGACTGTAAATATCTCATTGGATTGGTTAGGTCCTCGCGTTTCCAGCCACACGCGTTCTCCTTGTTCCTACCGCTCTGGCAGATTTGTCGCTCCCTGTTCGATGGTGGCAGTGGACAGTGAGGACGGCAAAGCCAAGAGTGACGGCAGGCAGGGATGGCGATGGATCTGGGGAGAGGGGGCGGAGGGGTGGAGCATGGTACGCGGAGGAGCACGACGCTGTCAAAGTGAGGGGAGGAGCGAGCCGACGGCAAATCGAGGCGAAGGAGGGGAGGGGGTGAGGGCGAGAACGAGAGGAGGCTGTGGTGGAGGCGTGCCATGTGAGGGGGTCGGGAGAAGGGTTAGGGCACGGCGCTTGCTTTCTATGCACGGACGGTCGGATTTGTCCGTTGGCCCGATCCGATAGGCTCAAGCTTGGTTTTCGGCCGTTGAGGTGGGTGAGGAATCGATCCGATCCGTTCGTGCACATGCCTGGACGATCCAACGATTTTGAGAAACTCCGAGAGCCTTTCTACAAAAACAATGACATGGACTTGCTCAGAGAGGCCCGGAGTTCCTTCGGCTTTAAGAGTGTTATGATTTGTCAATATCAGGCATTGACTATTCACGCCAACTGCTACTGCCTACTGCACGACATGTTGTTTGCTGAGGACATCACATGATATATGGGTCGATCGTACGAACCATCCGCAGGGAGTTTCACCTGTGTACCAACACTCCAAGCAGACCAATCCGTACATGGCAAACTGACACATGTAACAAATCAAAGTATTAAGCCATACATGCCGATATGTCGTCACGGTTTGTACGTAGGACATATAGGAGCGGATGCATCGCTAGCTAGGCCCCATATTTTTCCTGCCCCTAGCTAGGCGGAGCAGTATCTGTGCATCGCAAGCAAACAACGCCGCCGTCGCGATCCAGCCGAATATCCTCCTGAGATCCAGAAGCCAGAAGGTCGCCATTGACGAACTGATCCGGTGATATGCAAGACTAAGGGTCTGTTTGGTTCATGATCAGAAGTTGTCTAGTCACAAGTTAGGTGTGTCACAGTTTTTAGGTAGCTGTTTGGTTCACTGACATAATTGTGGTATGCCACACTTTCTTAGCACCCGGCCTCACACGTCATAGACTCAATTTCTTGCCAAACTTTACCACAAGTGTGGCTTCGATTTTGTTAGCCACACTTTCTGTGGCAGCCACATATTACCTAAGCTTAGACATGGCAAACTTAAACACCAACCAAACAGACCCTAACTAAGCACAATATATAATGTATTCTAGGAACAAGAAACTTAGCTTGTAGCCATCGTCGCCGCCGAAACGGACGACGTACTCGTCGTGATGCGTGCGAGACAAGACGAGGAAGAAGGAAGGAAGGGCCAGGCCGCCACGGCGGCGGAGGGCGAGAGCCGAGGAGGAGGGGTTGAACGGGGCAAGGAATCTCTCGGCTAGCGGCCAAAGCGGTGGATGCGTCAGCGCTGGCCTCACCACGAGGTGGACCCATGCGCGCGCGCGTCAGCAGCGCCTGCACGCACGGCCATGGCTCTCTGTCCACGTACGTTTCAGCCACGCAGACAGAGATTTTAAGGGGAGCAGGGTTCGAGGATAAGATGAAATCGTTTCGTGTTGTTATCAAGGTGCCGGTGTAGCATATCGCGTTGTAAATAAGGCCAAACGAATACCGATGTTAACGAACCTTCGGAAAGAAAACAAAAAACGAAATTATCAGTGGCTGTACGTCCGTTCCAAATGATTTCAACTTTTTTTTTTCTGCTTTCGATTTATTAAAGTCATTTGAAATAAGTTGACTTTTAATTTTAACTTATTTTGGTATTTGTGTCTTTTTTTGGTTTTTTTTTATTACTTTGCACTGTCCATGATGATATACCGTTTTTTTCTTTTTTTTTCTTAGGAAAAACTAATTACGTATAGTTTGACAGTAGCTATAAACCAGTTGGAACACCACCTGTCGCGTCTAATGTTTGACAGAGATTTTGTGTACGTAACAGGGTAAGCGGTCGTTGTCTCATGCATCAGCTAGCGCTTCTCCAGCACAGCCCTCCAACTCCAATAGCGTTTTTTCTTTCTTTTTGAGATGAATTCCAATACCAATTTTGCTACTACTGATCCAGCCTGACGGGACTCCAGATTCTAGAAAACCGAACGGAGCGATCGTATTTGGCTCATTGCTCTCTCAACATTTATTCTGGCTGGCCATGATGCACCACATGCATATATAATTCACGCATTTTAGGGCAAGTAGATAGGTAGCTAGCTGAAGCACATGAGAATCAGGCAAATGATCAACCTATGCCGCATACATATCCTCTATCTGGTTTGCAATCTTCCAAATTTATTGTATCACCTCAAAAAAATTACGGAGGTGCCTAGGGTACATGAGTATTGTTTTGTTAGAGGGCTATTCGAATTTTGAGCTATTGCATCCAGATTCAAAGGATCTTATTCCTTCTGAAACCATAGATATTCCCCAATAAACCATAGATTTTTACTCGTATTGGATCCTTATCCAATATGAGTAAAAATCGTATCCCACTCAGAATCTATTATCTGGACCCTTATTGTTCGAACCCAATAAATATGTGATCATGTAGGTTAATGTATATTCAGTCATGCACTGAAAACTCTTTTTCAGTTCATAAATCAGTGGTCCCTAGCAGGATATAGCGACTCCTAAATATGCATAAAAATCATATTAGACGAACCTATATAGTTCCTATGTACCGATCCATTTGGCTCATGATACCAGATCGAACTTAAGACAAGAAGCATACCATCCTCTGATAACTCGATTCTTCACTCGAATCTGTAGTGAATTACTCGGTTTGTGATTGACTCCCCAACCACATTCAGTATGGCCATATACTTTCTTAATCCAACCACATCGAGAGGCTCAGAGATATCTCTCCTATTATATAGGAGATGCAAATTTCATTCCTCAATATGTTTTATAGTAAACCCGAAAGCTAACTTTATGATCATCCAGTTACGGAGTAGTGTTTGACAGCCCCTGAGAAAACTATTACACATGTAGGAAACTACGACGATATCAGGTCTAAGGATTTTGCATACACTATGTATGAGATTAACTGATAACGTTTAAGAATATAACAATTTTCGCACTGTCTCGTGGTAGGTCAATCCAATACCATATTCTCTAACATATGTCCACATTATTGATTTGATATCTACATACGCATGACCGTGAAATATGATCATCAATCAATATATGTACTGGTCTATAATTTATAATTGTCATATATAATAATATAAAATCAGTGATAATTTAGAATGATATTAAAACATAAATAAAGAGTTCTACGAATAAGTCATATACTTGTTTATCAATACGAAAAATATTTAATTCAAGAAACAAAATAATATATTATTCAAAAGATCATAAACATAGAAATGATACAATCATCTTCATAATCGCTTCTTTGGCATATCGCTAACAACCCTAACCCAAGTGAGCCCTAATCCTAACCTCAACAGAGCGTCGCCAGTCATCGGAACACATAGAGCATGAACCGCGAGGCAAAATTAGATGGATCAAAAATCGCTCAAGGTGAGAAAATAACCGAGTACTCTTTAGTAATCTCCAAAATTTATTGTACAACTATACACGGGCTCAGTGGCCCCCCTTTTCCATGAAAAATCCTTGATGATGCCAGATATTTAGGCCTTGTTTGTATTGCTTTTTAAAAGCCGTTTTTTCACATAACCTAATTTTTGAATAGAGAATCTTTTTAAAGTAAGGTCTACTAGTCGATTATAGTACATAATACATCGATTTCATTTATATCGATCAAAATCGCACACAAGTCTCTCTCTATAAACTTCTCTATAAAAATTTACTATTTATAAGCCAAATTCAAAAGACAATATAAACTGGCAGTAGTATATACCGACACCTATTTGCCTTTCCTAACAGAGGACTAATACAACTATACATTTACAACTATACATTTTATATGAAGCTCCGTCATTTACAACTATACATTTAACAGATACAACTTGACATAACCGTTACACCATAATTTATCATGTAACAATAAGCTGTCTTACCCGCTAAATTAGCTAATTGGTTCGTAGCTCAAGGTTTGCTGTGCAATATATACTCGTGCCTTCAGCATTTTGTAACGGGCAAAAACTATGGAGGGGAACTTCACTCGTGCCTCCTGCTTGGCGAGACGACCCACATTATTTGGATTTTTGGTCAGATTTGACACTGTTGATTATACGAATATCAAATCTAGTCTTCAAATCAACGTAATTCTATTTTTAGCCCACTTCCCAACCACGACATTATGGGAACGTGACACATGTTAATCGTGCGGTCTCCGACCGCACGACAGTGAGATCGTGCTGTCCCTGACTGCACGACTTGCACTATTCCAATCGTGCGGTCCTGGACCGCATGATTTTCGAGTCGTGCGGTTCCTGACCGAATGATTAGCAATGCTACAGTGGTCGTGCGGTTGGGTACCGCACGGCGCTATAGTGCACGAATTTTTGTTCGGCTGCTCGCTGCGTTTGTTGGTGTAATAGTCTCTCGTGATAAATACAAATTTCCTATTTATTTATGGAAATATATTCAAAATGTAATAATTTTTAGATATAGCAAATGAGGTTTTAAAATTATGATTTTTGTGTGGAGTCTTGTTTACTCGCTTGTGTAACTTTTTGTAATTATAAACATTAAGAATTTTCGTATGTAATTTATTTATGTGTAGAGTCTGCACGAGTTTTGTAATATAGAAAACGAGGTGCAAAATATTTTAAAATATATTTTGAAAACTCCTTACGCAGTGTAGATAATACATGTAGGAAATCTTTTTTTAGATTGTTATTTTTTTGAAATAAAATGGCAGACAATGTAGGTAGGCTTTTATCTCCCGATGTATACGCTCGGTTTGCTCGTCGTTGCGGCGCTCCTCCTTGCGGATCTCGCATGCCCTTTTGTCATTCTACTCCTTATAGTCTAGAGTCCAATGGTCATGTGGGTGGATCTCTAGGTCGATCCACTTGCGGTAGCCACATAGCGGTTCCGGGGACTGCAGGGAGACGACAGAAGTTGTTATTGCATACTTTGAATGAGAAACAGTAGGGGGAACACATTGTAAGTGGTCCTTACCGGCTGCCGATAGCTGATCGTGTCGAAACAACGGTCAGGATAGTCACAGGAGTAGTTCGCACAACCCCAGTAATGCATGTCTAGGCTGAGTCGCTGATTAGACTTGAAAATTTTGTATGGGTCTCTACACCAATAGAGTGGCGGCATCTCGCCCTCAAGCGGGTGTTGTGGCGAACATTAGATTGGAACGTTTAGTACGGATATGCTCCTACGGGGGGCGTCCATCCCGACGTGGTGAAGGAAGGTACGGTGTAGTGTTCGGTAGTGTAGTGTTCTCTCGCAGATCTATTCCACCTCATTTTATAAGCCAAAGTGTTAGCATGATGTCACTGTACAAAACTGCCCCTTTGGTCTTGTCACTGCGCATCCTATTTTTCTGAAAAGTTTCTGGTGAGACAGAGTGTTCTCACTGCGCAAAGTTACCCCTGTATGGTTTTCTCACTGCGCAAAGCTACCCCATCTGATCTTATTACTGTGTAAAATTGTCCTTTGATCTTGTCGTTGTGCAAAGATACTCCTTTGAACTGTGAATTAGGGGTGCAAATGGAGCGGATAATTTTCGTCCGTCCGTCCGACTAACCGAAAGCATACGAAACGGATACGAAATGGGTAGATGGGTATCCGGGACTATCCGTGTTCGACTCTGACTTCGAGGAAAAAATATGGAATTGGATACGGGATAAGTGATATCCGTCCGTACATATCCGCATATCAAATGATATGAGAAAATCTGTTGTGACTTCACCTAGAAACAAAATAACATATAGACAAATTGTAATATCTAAATAAGCGAGAGTACTGAGTATTCTTCCTTCAACATTTCAGTAATTAGTCTCTTTATATTCACTCTGATTGTACCATATTGTCCAATGTCCTGTGCAAAAAAATGGATAATTTTCATCCGACCGACCGTCCGAAAGAATATAGAACGGATACATAATGGAGAAATAGATATCCGATATTATTTGTATCTGACTCCGATTCGAGAAAAAAATATGAAATATGATAGAAGATAGACAGTATCTGTCGCTCCCATTGCACCTCTACTGTGTGAATTACGGCACGTCAGACGTCATGCATCTCACCGCTAAAATCATTTCGTATAAATGCGGTTGCTAGACTCCATGTCTGCAAGACCCAGTTATTGCCCGACTAATTGCACGGTTGCACCAGTGCACTTTAGCCAGCTCAGAAAAAAAAAGTTCCTTTCAAGTTCGCGATTATGGGCGAGGAGTCGGCGGCCACGACCACCGCGGCGGAGACGGCGAACGCGACCCCGCCCCACATCCTCCTCATCTGCTTCCCCGGCCAGGGCCACGTTAATCCCATGCTCCGACTCGCCAAGCGCATCGCGGCCAAGGGACTCATCGTCACCGTCTCCTCCACCTCCGCCGTCGGAGCGAAGCTCACTGCCTCCTCGGGGGTGGCAGCTGGAGGCGACGGCGTGCCCTTCGGCCGCGGCCGGATCAGGTTCGAGTTCTTGGAGGACCATTTCTACGGGACGGAGCTTGACGACCTGATGAGGCACCTCGAGACGACCGGGCCGCCGGCGTTCGCGGAGTTGCTTAAGCGCCAAGAGGAGGCGGGGCGGCCGGTGTCGTGCGTCGTCGGGAACCCGTTCATCCCCTGGGCGATCGACGTCACCGCCGACGCCGGCATCCCTTCGGCGGTGCTGTGGGTGCAGTCGTGCGCGGTGTTCTCGGTCTACTACCACTACGTGCACGGGCTCGTGGAGTTTCCGCCCGAGGACGACCTCGACGCGCGGGTCACGCTACCGGGGCTCCCGGCGATGTCCGTCGCCGACGTCCCGTCGTTCCTGCTTCCGTCCAACCCGTTCAAGCTGCTCACAGAGGCGATACTGAACCAGTTCCGCACCATCGACAAGGCGTCGTGGGTGTTCGTCAACTCCTTCTCCGAGCTCGAGCGCGACGTGGTCGCCGCGCTCCCGGGGGTCACGCCCCCGCCGCCGCTGCTTATACCGGTGGGTCCGCTCGTCGAGATCGAGGGGCAGGAGGCGGACGATGCGGTGCGCGGCGACATGATCAAGGCGGCGGACGACTGCGTGGGGTGGCTGGACTCGCAGGCGCCGCGCTCCGTCGTGTACGCGTCGGTCGGGAGCATCGTGGTGCTGTCCGCCGAGGAGGTGGCCGAGATGGCGCGCGGGCTCGCGTCCACCGGCCGGCCATTCCTGTGGGTCGTGCGGTCGGACAGCAGCGCGCTGCTTCCGGAGGGTTACCTGGACGCCGTCGCCGGCCGTGGCATGGTGGTACCGTGGAGCCCGCAGGACCGCGTGCTGGCGCACCCGTCCACCGCGTGTTTCCTCACGCACTGCGGGTGGAACTCCACGCTCGAGACGCTCGCCGCCGGCGTGCCCGTGGTGGCATTCCCGCAGTGGGGCGACCAGTGCACGGACGCCAAGTACCTGGTCGAGGAGTTCAAGATGGGCGTGCGTATCCGCTCGCCGCTGCGGCGGGACGCCGTGCGCGACGCCGTGGACGCCGCCTTGGCTGGGCCGGAGGCCGACGCCATGCTCGCCAACGCCAGGGCGTGGAGCGCGGCTGCGCGAACCGCCGTGGCGCCCGGCGGGTCGTCGGACCGCCACGTGCAGGCGTTCGTGGACGAGGTACTGGCGCGAGCGTGTGGCGCGCAAGCAGATAAGCACCGCACGGCTGCGGAGCACTAAGGTTTCAATTGATTAGCTCCGTGTAAAAGCAAGGATTGTTGAGCGACTAAACAATGTGTTAGTAATCATCGTTTTCTAAGTAGTAAGGCATGGTGGTTAAGAAGAAATAATTACTAGGGGCTAGTTATCCTTTTCGTAGTAATAAAAAATTATGTTCACTTTCACATGTTGAGCATTTTATTATATCACAATTCTGTAAATCGTATGATGGTTTAAATATTATAGTATATTTCGTTGTACTATCTTTCTTACATAATACATTACTATTTATTAACCGTTTTTATCAGTCATTATTGTCCATCATTCACTATTATTCATCAGTCACAACTAAAACCCATTGTACTTAAAACTCATCAGCAAAACCCAGTATAAATATATCCGTACTGAAGCACGGTGGCTAAGGGCATCTATAGTGTATATAACCCAAGAGGTCTTAAGGTGGGTCCTATCTAAACCTTAAGGCCAATGCTGTAATGTATATAATCCACTAGGCCTTAAGATGGTCCCACTTGTCAGATAAAGAAAAAATGTATTTTAATGCTTATGACCAGGTCTTTAGCTTGAGGACCTGGTCTTGGGTTTTTGCTTATACCGTTTAAGGTCACCCCTGTAATGTATAAGGTCGACCTTAAAGTGGCTTAAGACCCTTTGTTTTTATACACTGTGGATGCTCTAAGAAGAAATAATTACTAGGGGCTAGCTATCCTTTTCGTAGTAATAGTAAAACCGTAGAAAAATGTGCCGCTTTGTGTTGGAATTCGTCACGCATCTCTTCCCACGTGAGTACTGTATTGACTGGCATCGCAGAAACGTATGGACCACGAGGGCATGACAGTTACGTGCACAGGCATGCAGAGGAAAGCTCTTTTCCATACTACTGGTGCGGAGCAGGAAAATACGTGCGTTTTTAAATGGTTAGACAAGTAGTAGTTTACTGTTGCCTAAAGCCTAATCAGGGGGGTACTTACAGGTTTGAGTGCATGACTGCATGGCCAGCCACGCAAAAACAAATCAATTCACCGTCGATCGAGGCTGTTCTTCTGCAACAGGTACAGCTTCGATCTCATCCCGTGCTTTCAACAACGTCGTGGTGCTAACCATGACGACGATCACTTCCTACCGTGAGAAATGTGACTCGTGTCCAATCGATCACAACGTTTCTTCTTTCCCTTTCAGGCTTTTCCAAATTCCGATCCATGGAAATCTCCCCGGCGTATGTAACACATGTTCTTTTCCTGGTGCTTGGGTATGCCTTTTTCAGATCATGGGATCTATCTGATATGGCTGTGACTTATAATTTTTTGTTGAAATTTTTAAATTTTACATGTTTATAATAGAGATTACGAAGAGAGATACTTGCTTGTAATTTTGATTAATACAGATATTAAGATTTTAACATATACTATAATTAACTTGTAGATCCTGTCTTGAGAAAATAATCTGTTTAAAAGTTATGTAGCGTAGTAAAAGATAAAAGTCGTTTTTAAAAACTGTTAAAAACACACCCCATAAATAGACTGGCTCCATAAAAAGGAGACATGTTATCGTACTCCTCTTGACCAGTCCTACAAAACTACAAACAAATCACATGGCAATGGCCTGCTTTTCGGTAAGGTTTATGATTTTTAACTATTTATGATAAATAGTATGGAGAGACAGATAATTTTGATTAATATAAATAAAGTTACTGTAGTTAGTACTATAATCGACGTGTAGATCTCATCTTAAAAAACTCTTCATTAAAAAACTAGTTACTATAAAAAAATTATTTTACCATAAAAAATAGTTTTTAGAAACTAGAAAAAAGAGAGCCAGCCTGCCTACCTGTTCCCGGCCAGTACCTTAACGTGCCTGTGTACTTGAGTTCTCATAGCTCAAAGTATTTTTCGTTAGGGATCTGATTCGAAAGATATTTGGATTGATCTGATTCTAACTTGATAACTCTTTAACTAGAGACGCTGAATGATATTTGGATTGATCTGATTCGCAAGAATGCATCGATCGAGGGACACTCTTGTGGACATATCTCATTCATGATGTTTCCTTTTCTAACCAGAAAAGCTTGTTGGGAAATAGTTTGTGGCATGGATACCAGAGCTAGATCGTCTTCAACATCCATCCAGCTACAGAGAGAGACAATTTTGGGCTAGGGTTTGAACTGAAAACGCCGGCTAGCTGGAGGGAGAAAAGGAACCTGGGAGCCACATGACAGCGTATGCATGGTGTGTTAGTCACATGACAGCGTATGCATGGTGTGTTAGCCGGACACGTGAGGGATGACACTACGACGTACACACCTTGGCGAGTGGCGAGAACGACGTTGGCCTCGTATATATTCTGCGGTGAAATTTGGCCACTCTCCAGCATTAGTAGTACTGTTCAACTTGTATTCTACTACTATTTACTAGTACTGTAGTACTAACCTGGGAGTCTGCAAGAGCTTCGTCTCATTAGCCATAGGTAGGCCCGTAAAGAGGCTCGAACTCGGTACACGCTCGAGCATTGCTTTTGAGCTTGAACATGGGCTAGAACTCGGCTTGAACTCGGCTCGCGTAAGCTCGTAAACTATTAAAATGTGCAGCTTTCAAGCCTTTCACATGCATCAACTTTTAACAAACGAAAACAGAAAAAAAAATACCGCAAGTTCATGTCATGAACACTTTCTTCAAACAAAAAACTAAATTTAACCTAAATACACCGAGCTATACTATCGAAGCATCAGTCTGCACCTACTTGGAAGTTGTGATAGCAGAGGGGAGCCGGTAGATATGCTTCATATCCCGTTGGTGGTTCACAACATAGAAGGGGGGCATTAGCACTTGTCAGGGGAGGAGGGGCAAAGCGTCGACGCAAGAAAGAGAGGGGCGTCGGGCCTTCGGTGCTTGGTAGAGGAGGAGGAGGGGTCGGCGTCGGCTTCTCGGCGTGCCGTCGCATCCCGTGTGCCCATGTCCATTCATTTTCACTTTGACCTTGGAGGCAGAGGAGGAGAGACCGGCTCAACGTCCACCATGATTTGTTGCTTGGTGACCAGTGGGGTGGAAGGCTGGGAGCCGGGAGGATATCTAAGGGTATGTTCTTTTCACCTGTGATTTATGGTTTTTAGTTGAAATTTTTGAATTTTGGCTGTTTACGGTATAGATTATGGAGAAACAGATACTCGTTTGCGATTTTGGCAGGTACAAATGTTGGGCTTTTAACGTGTAGATTGCTTAATTTATTGATCCCGTCTTGAGAAAATACTCTATTTAAAAGTTAGATATTATAGTAAAAATTAAAAGTCGTTAGTCTGTAAGATAAAGAACATGCCTTAGAGAGGTGGCGAGGTGACTTGAGTAGCTTGAGTAGCTTCCTAAGTAGTAGCTAGGTACGATGGGTTTGGTTTGGTCCACACGGCTTGGGACACGTTAGATCGATTATGGTGCATGCTTTGTTTCCTTGTTATTTTTTCAATCTCACATGTCGTTTTCTCGCCTGAAACTGCCGTGTTCTAGAGGATAGGACAGATGGGTACCATTAGTCCGGCACTACGTGTGTTTAGAGGTGAGGTTGTTGGCGTAGATTCATACGTGAAAATAATTTTACATAGGACTTTTGTAGTCGTTAACAATTTAGTTTTGAAGACCGTGACAAGTCAAAACAACGCTTGTGTTTGTCCTATATAAGGTGGATCAAACCGATGTGTGCTCAAGTTGCCATCTAAGAACCAGTCTGCGGTTGCCATTTTTATTTGCGTATTTTCCAAACTTGCTGTTAAAAAGGAGTTGTAGAAAATCTAGCGCGCCGTTTGGTAAATTAGATTATAGCTTCATAAATCATGTTATACTAGTAAGGTGTTCGAAGATTGTAAAAATGTAATAGATATAATCAAATGTAAGATTGCGGATTTATCTCAGGCCTCATGTTATGTGAATTTTTTTTCTCAACATGGTATTTTGTGAAACTCAAGACAATTTACATTGTGCTAAGTGATTTAATCAAAAAATTGAAACTAAAGCTTCTTCTAGATTTTCTAATTTCTGCAAGAATATTTAAAGTATTTCTTATGATACTTCTATGTTCGGAACAAACCTTAAAAATTTTATTAAACTAGCTGAATGACCGTGTGTTGCTACGGATTTTTAAAATTTATCATACTACAAATTTTAAAACTCACGGGTGGTAAAAAATTTTAGAATATGCATACAAACATGTTCTAAAAGTTTTTAAATCACAAGTAAATCGAGACGGAGAATGCGGGGGAAGAGGAGGAGCATGGCCCATGCGTCGGCCGATCTTTTCTACGAGGAGCGGAAAACTACCTGCATGTAGATCTAGACGGCTGATCTTTGATCGGATGACTGAAAAGAGAGGAGGGAGAATGGACCGACGACCACCAACTCATATTTTTATAATAGTAAAGAAAACAGTTGACATTCCTAGCCTACACTATCCGTGATGGGTCACATCTCATTCTCATGCGAGGACGAAGAGGAGGTGGTGAATGGACAAACTCCTCTTTTATATTAGTACAGATAATACTTAATCCTTTCGGTCTCCTATCTAGGGGTGCCAACAGAGCGGATAATTTTCATCCGTCCGACCAACCGAAGGCTTAGGGAACGAATACGGAAGGGGTAAATGGGTATCCGGCACTATCCGTGTCCTACTCCGACTCTGAGAAAAAAATATAGGATATGATATGGGATCAGTGATATCCGTCCGTATATATCCGTATGTTAAGTGATATGAGGAAGTCTGCTGTGACTTCACCTAGGAACAAGATAACATAAAAACAGATTGTCACATCTAAACAGACAGGAGTACTGAGTATTTTTCCCTCAATATCTCAGTAATTAGTCTCTCCATGTTTGCTCTGATTGTACCATACTGTCTAATGTCTTGTGCAAAAAAGCAGATAATTTCTGTCCGACCGACCATCTGAAAGATTATGGAACGGATACGAAATGGAGAAATAGATATCCGTTATTATCTGTATCTAACTCCGACTCCAAGAAAAAAATATAGAATAAGATACAGAATAAACGATGATCGCTCGTATCCGCTCCGATTACACTCCTACTCCTATCATTCCTATTTCCTTAGCCAGCTACTCTGAAAGCGGTTATGTAACACATAACAGTAATATGTCGGTTTGCAGCATGGTTTCGAAAAAAAAATATCTAAAAGCGTTTTTACTAACTAAGATTATCATGATCTATCACAAGTCACAACTCCAAATAGTGCTTGAGAAAAGCCAGTCAAGTCTTAGGCCCTATTCAATTCCGTTTTTTATGATGGCTTTTAGTTAAAATGGCACTGTAGTGTATGTTGTCTTTTTCAGATGCGTTTATTTAAAGGACAATGAGAAAAAAATACCAGTATATCTTTACAGACAATGCAAAGGAAAAAATCACGTTAAGAAGCCAACGCATTATAAACGCTTTTGGCTTTCGAAAACTAGAAGTCAGGAACCAAAAGCCGTTTGTAACTATTGAGGAATCATCGCTGGCGAGTCCACCGAGCGATTCCACCTAGACAAAAGATAGATCAAACATAAAATAATGCAAGTACAAAATAGATTGAACAGAGACATAAGGGAACTCCTTCTTTCTTTATTACTTTTCCTCCAAAAGGTACAGGTTACAATGATTGGGACCCCTATTGATAGACTAAAGGGTGATGTGTCCACCATGGGCCAGGCTTGCAGGCCCAGGTCGAGATTTCCAAACACTCCCCATGAGCACTCATCCGACACGTTCATACCTCATCAAAACTCCATAAAAAATCTAGTAGGAAAAATTTAGAGAAAGAGTATATGATACATGTTATATTGTGTTGTATGAATTGACTCATTAAAAACCTTGGCCGCGAAACTTTCGGAAAACTCGTCAAGGGAAAAAGAGTACAATCCACGCCATTTCATTTAATCTATATGATTTATTCCTTGTGTACTCGATCTTCATGATCAAGGTTTTAATAGTGAGCTCGAGAAGAACCTCCCTGACTTCTACACTTCTCTAAGTTTCATCATTCCAATTTCGCGTATACACCTTTCAAAGCTGGATACTAAAAGTAGCTTAGTGAATAAATCTGCAAGATTTTCATACAACTTAGTATGCAGTATCTTAATTTCATCCATCGTTTGTAACTCATGAGTATAGAAGAACTTGCGGTTGATATGTTTTTGTTAGGTGACTCTTCACGTAATCCGTTTACACTTGTGCAACACAAACTACATTATCTTCATAGATAATTGTGGGAGCTTGTACAATATATAATCCACATGACTACTAGATATGGTGAATCATTCGTCGAAGCCAACCACATTCTTGTGCGGCTTCGTACAATGCTATGATTTTCGAGTGACTCGTCAAAGTTGATACAAGACTTTGCTTAAACGATTTTCATGAAATTATGGTTCCACCACATAGGAATACATAGCCTGTTTGTGACCTAGGTGTATGTGGGTCTGACAAGTATCCTGCATCTGCATAGCCAGTCATATTCAGGTTTTAGTTCTTTCTGTAGAACAGTCTAAGGTCTTTGCTTTCTTGGAGGTATCGGAAGATGTCATTTGTTCCCTACCAATGCCTTTTGGTAGGTTCTCTACTATACCTTGTTAATAGGTTTACAGCAAACGCAATGTCCGGTCTAGTGCAGATTGCTAAATACATAAGTGCTCCTATTACACTTAAGTCCGTGAATTCTGGTCTCAGAACTTCCTCCCACTCTTCTCTAGGTCGGTATAGATCCTTATCTTGTTGTAAAGATCTCCCGATCATTGGTACTTTTGATGGGTTCGACTTTTCAAAGCTGAACATTTCTAACACCTTTTGAGCGTATGCAGACTGATGTACTAATATCCCTTTAGGGACATGCTCAAGCTGCAAACCTAGGCAATATTTGGTTTTACCAAATCCTTCATTTCGAATTCTGACTCCAGGTAAGAACTCGCTTCCTTTATATCTTTTAGGGTTCTGATGATATTCAGATCATCTACATAACTGAGATTATACAAAAAAAATCCATTCTGGGATTGTCACATAAATACACATGGACAATCCTCATTGTTTATGTAACCTTTCTTGCATAGAAAGTCACTTAAACGATTATATCACACTCTGCCTGATTGCTTAAATCTGTGCAGTGATTTTTTGAGTTTCACACTATACAGATTTCTATTTGCTTTGTCTTAGTTAAGGAAAGAGATACCTTCAGGCACCTTCATATAAATATCTGAATCCAAGTTTCTACAAAGGTATGCAATTACCATATGCATCAATTTCATTTCTAAATTCAAGTTCACTGCTATCGAGATCAAATATCTAAAGGTAATACCACCTATGATCGGGGAATATGTTTCTTTATAATGAACTCCTGGACATTGAGTGAAACATTGTGCAATGAGCGCTGCTTTATATCTTACAACTTTATTTTTTTCATTTCTCTTTCAAACAAATACCCACTTTTCCCTACGGGGTGCACATGGGGAGGCGTGCAACTTACAGGACCAAACACCTCTTTTTTATTCAGAGATAATAATTCAGTTTCTATTAAGATAATAATTCAGTTTCTATTGCCTTTTTTCAATCCTCGTAATCTAATTATTTTTTACATCCAGCGAGCGATGCACGCTCTAGATCAAGATCGATGATTTTACCAATTTTCTTTGCAAAGTAAATATCAATATTGGCTGTTGTACTATTTATGGATTCTTCTGTGTGCACATAGTTTATAGCTATTTCTTCATAGGTTGATTCTTTTAGTGTTTCAACTTGCTCACCGCCTCTTCCAATTATAAGGGCAAGTCTCTTTAGTTTTTCAGCTCCGATGTATGCGCACACATCCATATTGGTTTCTTCCTTCATGAGAATGTTCAAATCCGGTATGCCTTTCCTTGAAAGTATCATACTGATGCCAGATCTCAACTGGCTCCCTTGCTGGTTCGAGAGAACTTTGGTGATTGGCTGTGTCAGGTCCATCTTATTCTTTTTCACCAGGCATCCACGGTTACTTGGGATTCGAGGGTCCAGAGATCTCGTCATTTCATTCTGATGCCTCTAGATGGGATTAGAGATACCTTTAAATTTCTTCGGTATTTCAACCCTCTCCGGTGCATTGTGTGCAGGCATATGTGTAAGATCGAGGAGCCCGACTAGAGGGGGTGAATAGGTGGTCTAAAAATTCTCTTTAAATTATTAATATCAATTCAAGACCTTTTCTATTTACCTAAACTAAGTAAACAATGCAGAAACTAAACTCAAGTTGGTTTAGTACAAATTGCGCCTAAATCAAACAAGTTCGCCTAAGTGCACTAATAATTCTGGCCTAGGTCAAGGTTTGCAATCCTAGAATGACAAGCAATCAATTTAATTCTATGAATATAAATTGCTCGAATATAAATTGAGCACAAGAAAACACACCACAATCGACACGTTCTCTTTTTACCGTGGTGTTCGGAGACTTGCCGGTCTCCCCAAGTCCACGTTGAGGTAAGTTCGAACTAATCGGACCGGCTCCACAAATTAAGCCTCCCACCTCAATTCCACTAGTGGTAGCTCTTTTCCGCTTTGGGTAGGAGAGATCCAACCTTCACAACTTTACCGAGTCTTTTCACAACCTTCTTGAGAAGATCACCGCACACGACGCCTCCAACGCCGACTAGGAGTCGGCAAACTCTAAGAGTAATAAGTCAAGCCCCTTGCTTGACTCTCACCACATGCAACGAATGCACTAGCTCAATTTTGGACATCAGGTCCACCTCTAGATGCAACACATGCAATCTAGATCCTCTCTCCCTTCTCACAAAGAGCAACACATGCACAATTGAGTGGAGAGCCTCACTCTAGCTCAAGAGTACAGAATAAGGTCAAGCAACAACATCTCCAACCGGTCACAAGGGGGTATTTATACTCCACACAAGAAAACTAGCCATTGGAGCCAAATCCCTGAAAAATCAGGGAAATCGGAAGTACCATTGGCCAGAGGCCGGTACTTCCGCTCGCCTCACCAACAGTCAGAAAAATAGCCGTTGTAGAGAAAACCTGGTCAGACCGCCCACACTGGACCGGTCAGACCGCTTCTCAGAAAAATCCGCGGAGTCACTCTCTAGAAAAAAAGTTCTGCGCGAAGGAACAGTAGTTTCGTTAGCCGGTCTGACCGCTATCACCAAGCAGTCGGACCGCCGGGCACATGCCGGTCTGACCACCGATAGCAGGATTTCATGCTGCCCTTTGCCACCCTTCTTCTTTTTGTCTGAAAGGCATCGCTAACGTGTTGCGGCTCTTTACAGATCCGCGACCAGTGCCCCACTTGCCACACTTGTAGCAGGTTTGATTTTGTTGACCATAGGGCTTGTCGTCCCACTTTGGTTTGCTAGCCTTATTTTCGTGTGGAGCATTTGACTTGCCTTTCTGACCTGCGGCTTTGCCTTTCCTTCCTTTTTTTCTTCATTATAGGCTTCCGCACTTTGTAGCTCCCAACGTTGGCCTCACGGCCAACGGAACTCCCAGGTGGCTATGCGACAATGTTCTTACGGAGAACTTCATCCTGAACCTCTACAACATGCATAATATCAATCAATTTAATATACTTCTTGTAGCCATCTTGACGATAGTTGCGTGCAAACTGTACTGCACTGGGGTGGAAGATGAAGAGGGTCTTCTCAATTTTCTGCTCATCTGTGACCTGCCGGCCACAGAGTTGAAGATTGGTATAAATTCTATGTAGAGCAGAGTTGTACTCTCCAACCGTCTTGAAGTCCGTAAATCTCAGTCGGATCTATTACTGCTCTGCCTGAGGAAGAATGGTGTACTTTAGCTTCTTGAACCGCTTCTTTAGTGCAGTTCATAAGGCTAGCGTACTCTTCTCTGCCATGTACTCATTCTTGAAAGTGAGACGGATGTGGTGCATGAGAAAGTGAAGTGCCTGATCATTTTTCTTAGGAGTGGGTTTGACATCTTCCGGTGCACCAATCCCAATGGCAGCGCGAAGCTTCTTGGCTCCAAATACAATCTCGACGTCGAAAGCCCAAGTCAAGTAATTTTGGCCCTGCTGGGCCAGCTCTTCAAACTCCTGGTTCGTAATGTTTGTCATCTACATATGCATAAAAGGAATACATAAATTTACAACAGGTAAACATGCATGAAAAAATTGGACAATGGTACAAAAGGTTCTTGTAATGTTTCAGAATTTTCTATGTATTTTCTATAATTTTACTGCTAATTTGAGTCAATAAAGGCAATTTAAAAAATTATGATTAATC
The DNA here is from genome assembly GCA_036346245.1 of Bonia amplexicaulis. Lineage (NCBI taxonomy): Eukaryota > Viridiplantae > Streptophyta > Magnoliopsida > Poales > Poaceae > Bonia > Bonia amplexicaulis. The sequence goes on along the minus strand of CM070738.1, from coordinate 3,302,229 downwards.
AAGACAATAAGTAAATACTGAAAAACATAGAAAGTAACAATAACAGTGCTAAACATGCTTCAAATATTAAAAACAATTCACAATTTGAATTCTTGAAGCCCATGTATACTGGAATATGAATTTTTAGTGAATTCTGTAATTTTTGAAGGCTTATCCGCTAATTTTCAATTCTGAGAAGTTTTCACGCAATTTTCTGGAAAAACGGGGCCTATCCATGAAGTCTGAAGGACCTTTTCGTAATTTCTACAGACCGAGGGGGCTTATTTGCAAAATCGGCCCTCCCCCTTTTTCCCTACAACCTGATCTAGCCCAAAAGGAGGCGATGGGGATAGGGTTTCCCTACCCCAGGCGGTGACGGCGGTTGTTCGCTGAAGGCCGCGGCGTCACACGTGTCTTTCGTCGGGAGGCAGCGGTGTCGGCTTCACCCGAGGCCAAGCGGCTTATCGGGGCTCATGGCAATGGCAATGGCGACGACCCATCTGGGCGCTGACGGCCGGGAGCCGACGATCGAGGCGGTGGCGACCCATGCGAACTCAATCGGGCGGGCAGCGGCCAAGATGCATCTGTGTTGGCTGGCTCTCAGGCGGCTTTGCAAAGGTGATCGGTGCCTTGGGCGGCGTCAAGCGGCCGGCTGTTCGGGCGGTGCATGCGGCGGTCGGCAAGCTTCGGCCAATGTGTGGGTTCGAGCGCCACCGTAGTACCTGAGACGATGCTTGCATTTTTTTCTTTTTTTCAATATACAATTCAATCAACATCTACTCTTTTGTGCAAATCTACCGATCGGCTTGGCTGACGACTTCAAGTTAGCTCACGGTAGATTAGAGCAGATTTGCACCGTAGAAGAATAATCTAGAAAGTGAAAATTTACGGAATTTAAAGTGATCTAGATAGACAATTCAATCTGCAAGTGCTTTGATGATTACCTTCGATCCACTAGAGCAATTTGTGCTGATAACCTGTTGAGGAACCGTCGCTGGTGAGTCCAGTCCGAGTGATTTCTCCTACACAGAAGATGAATTAAATAAAGAATAATGTAAGTACAAAATAGATTGAACATAGAGATATGAGAACTCCTTCTTTCTTTATTACTTTTTCTCCAAAAAGTACAAGTTACAATAATTAGGATCTCTATTTATGGACTAAAGGGTGAGGTGGCTACCATGTGCTAGACTTGCATGTCCATATTTCCCAACACTAACATGGCCATAGACATGCCTCAGACCAGACGATTTTGGAACAAAACACAGACCTAGTAGCACACAGTTATTCAGATTTCGAAAGCCCAGGATGCTTGTCTACACTCTTAGAATGAACAGGGAACTAAGCCATCTCGGTCGGCCCACCAAGACACGTTCTGGCCCTACCTACACATCCGGCACGGACCGGCCCGTTGTCTACTAGCCTAGCAATAGTCCTGTGACCTAAGCTTTTCACGTTTTTCTTAGCAACGATGCGATGTGTTGGCTACTTGGTTATCACAAGTATCTTCAACCAGGTGCAGTCAATGAGATTCGGACTATAGCTGTACGACGTGCAAGGCACATTTGCTGGACTAGCCATAAGTTGGCAACCTTCTGTGCTTAAGAATACAGTTCAACTGCAAGCAACTATGTATACTAGCAAATATTATCTTCGTTTCGGCATGTATACATGTTGGGATGATAAATTATGTGTATTTTTGTTAGCTCTAAAGGAGAATATTTATAGAAGTTCGTGTTGAAATTTATACTGTAAACTCTAAAGATGCATTTTAGCTTATTGGGTGCTTATCAAGCGGCATGAAATATTTGAGATGATGGCACTTTCTTAACTCTTCTTTTGCGCTTAACTTTAGAAGATAAACAAATGTATAGCCCAAAGTCCAAACTGACTCTCAAAATCGAGAGAAAATCCACTCCATGCCATTGAATAAGTCGTGCTTCTACTATTTACCATCGAATAAAGGCCATATCCCCCATGCCAAGGTTTCGTTTTTTCTTCCTTTTGTGCCATCGTCGTCCGTCACTTGCTGTTAGACTGTTGTATTTCTTCGAAAATACCCGAAATGCCCCGCGCTGAGAGCCCTACTCCACGCCATTATCCCCCTCTCCCATTTTCTCTGTACATCATTTGTTCTAGTTAGCCAAACTTTCTCAACAAACATACTCCCACACAAATAGTGAAGTTGGTATACATAACACTGCATGCATACATGAGATTCCCAAACACATTGTGAAAAGAGATATCAAGCATTAGTCTGATACCACAAGGACTCTCCAAACTGTTCTAAATAGATTGCGAAAAATGATAGTCAATCACAAGTCTAACAACATAAGGTTTACAAAAGCATAGTACAAGCAGAACAATACATAGCTGGGTTAGTGCAATACAAAATTTCTGCATTCTTTTTCATGTTCTCAGTCAGAGGGAGCATGCATTGCTAGGAGAATGGGCAAGGAGGGAGTGCTGGCCTGGTTTGAAGCACTATGGGACCCAGAGCTGTAATTTGGATTTGGAAGTAAGTCAATGAGTTTTCTGAGTGTTGGTAGAATAGATTCTCAGCAAATTTGTACCTCAATGATGCATACTCAGGCAATGATGACCAAGACTTCTCGTTGGAATTCACCCTCTATTTTTTTTTGCTGAGTTAGCAGCCAAAGGAAATCAGATGATGCAATACAGCAATCTTTGTAGCAAACGAATAATGCAACAAAATTTTACCTCGGTGGGCCTAAAAGTGCTTGTTCTGATGATGCAGTACCTGCATCAATTCTTTCAGTAGGTACAAAACTTGAGGTGCTTAATGTTTTCTTCTTCTTTGCCCTACATATTTAGTATATTGTTAAGTCTATATGTTCATGCAGTTCTAATGGAAGCAATTGCAAAGTTCACAAGAGATTACCTTTGGCTTGTCACTAAAGCATAGGCTTTCTTAGCTTCTAGATCAACCTCTTTGCGATTTTGCCACCTATGATCATATCCTTTGCAAATTGGACATTGATGCTGTCATTTCCTATCCTTCTTGCCCCCAGTGCCCTCATGGCGAGCCTTGTACCTCTGTTTCTTGGGCCTTCCTACAACCCTCTTCAGTACAGGTGGGTGCAAAAAGAAACACTACTATAGAGAAGGTCATACTGGACACCTCATCATAGATGGTTCTACAGAATCTGTCAGTGTTAAGCTGCAGCGTAGTTATCTCAGACGATTTTACTAGCATGATTGTCTATGTTGTAACTGATGATAAGAACCGTCAATGATGACCTACTTATCACAGACAGTTTTTACACAAACTATCTGTGATACATCACAGACGGTTCGTAATAAAAACCGTTTGTGATGTATAGACTTATCAGTGAAGGATTTTTGCATTAACCATCTATGATATGTCAGATATCACATATGATTATTTTTAAAATCCGTCTATGTTGTAACTTATCACTGATGACTCTGTTTAGGAGTTGTCTGTGATAATATTCTTCTACATATACAAACACAGGGCAAAAACCTAACTCACTACTCCTGCACACACTTAGGTTTTTCTCAACACACCCACGACTTCTCAGCTTCCTTCGCCGCTGGATCCAGGCCTGCTCAACTTCCTCCGCCGCCTCCCTCTAGCTCTCTCCACCGCCTCGGGGTTAGTCTGTCGCCTCCCTCCAGCCCTCTCCGCCATCACCGGGTTAGTGCGCCACCTCCCTCCAGCTCTCTCTGCCACCAATGGTTTTACCATGGTACTCATTGTATCACGTTGGTGCTCGTTGTCTGTTATGGATTAGGGCTTAGTATATATGCAGTGCTAGTTCATAAACATGCAATGCTAGTTCATATATGGTTCAATAGTATATATTGTTCATATATGTTATGCTAGTTCATATATGCAGTGCTAGTTCATATATATCATTTAAGATGTTTGAGTCCTATGTTGTGAGTTATCCTTATTTGATTGCTAGGACAACAATTGCTCGGTGATGCACTAGTGATCTGTAAAGACTAATTGTGACAATTAGTAATTTGTGGTTGCTCTTGTTGATTTCCAATGTATTTTGTTTACTTCATGTTCTGTTATCCTGTAGATGCATTGTAGATATTCAGTGTAACCGCATTGTTAACTTGTTGCTTCATGTGCTATTATCCTATACATAACTATAGAATATCTTCTAGTTAGTACTTCTGTAAAATATAACTTTAGATTTGTCACAAATAGTCTTTAGATCAATCGTGATGAGGTGGCCTTTTTTGTGATAATAGAATGCAGTTGACACCTGAGAGTAATAAAACTTTATCTATGATATTTGTTTTGTGTTTTATATACCCCATACTAAAAATGCAATTTGAATGCTTCGTAGATAGCAACTAAGCAAGATGGCGTCCACATAGTCTTCGGGCTTAGTTTCATCGAATGCATCCAATGACCAGACCAAATGAGCAACTAAGTGAGAGGGCTGAGGCATATCAAAAATGCCTGAGAGCCAAATGACCATTATGGAGGTCAGTCCAGTTGGGGTCCCTCTACATCCCAAGAAAGCAGCGGCCGCATTCTGGACCACCTGCGGGATAGTTGCAAGGCAACAGATCTCTATCACCACGCCGAGCTGGAAGCCTTTGATGAGTGAAAAGAAAGAGAAACTTTGGGAGGAAGTCACAAGGTGCTTCGAGATCGAAGAAGAAGTCCAGGGCCTCGTGCGACAGTAAGCGTTCCTAGCGATGGGCAAGGCGTGAAAGAACTTCAAGAGCACGCTTGTCACGAAGTAAGTGAATGATAATGGGATGTCGTTCATGAAATATCCTTTTCTTCATCTGGATATATGGGATGCCTTTGCGAGCATGAAGAAAACCACCGAATTCTAGAAAGAAAGTGCGACGCACAAGGCGATTCAGACCCATAACAATCACCCCATAGATTTGGCACCGCTAGGTACGCGAGTAAAATTCCACAATGGAGGAGGGACGCCTTTGTGGGCATGAGGAACCCTCGATGACTCCACCTCAACCTCCCAAGGGGACCTGTGATTGTACTGTATTACAATGGGAGACCATGACAAGATTCGGCCCTTAGGGTTACCTGGACAGTTCCATCCCAAGGTACATATTCTCATGCATCCACTGTACCAACCCCTCTTACCATCTTCCCAGATAAATAAGCATGTTGGAAATTTTGAGAACATAAAATAATCATATTAACTTAACCGATTTTAAAAGAAATTTTATCATGTGGGGCCACATGTCAATGATACATTATTTCTAACTAATGACGGTGGCCCACTAGTCTACGAAAGCTTAGCCTAATTAAAAAAGGGTCATTAACTTTAAGTTAATTATGGATTTAAATAAGTTGCATATGAACTGTGCATCTTCCTCCCATCGATGAGTGTGGTGCTCATCATCGGCGAGGGAGGGCATGGCAACACGTGAGCATGGCACTGGCGAGCTATGGCGGCCTTCGTTTCAATTAAGATGTAGGGAAGTTATCAGAGTGTGCTAGTGAGGCTCTATGCTTAAGGAATTTGAACCTAACTCACTGAGACGATGGGGGCGACCATCACCGGAGCTGGGGACGACGAGAAATTCCGGTGAGCTATGGGCAATGGGAGTGCAATTGCTGGGGGAGGGAGTATGAGTGTGGTGTCGTGAAGTGATCCTGAGCAAGGGGGATCGAGAAGGTACGCGCGTGAGGCGAGGCGGGGCGTGGGCGGGGATCCGGTCACTGGACGAGCACAATAGACGGTGTGGGCGCTCGGTGTGGCACCAGTGAGCGCATGGCATGAGCACGACATGTGCTAGGTGTGCCTCGGGCATGGCCGGGCCGTTCTAGGCCAAACCAAGGGCCCAGGGAGCCAGAGAAAATTGGGCCATGTCCCAAGGGCTAGGCCCAATCTATTTCCTTTTTTATTTTAATTTTTCCTGTGATTTTACATATTTAATCTTCATTTTAAATTGCTAAATCAATTCAAGGCCAAATTATGTTTAAGTTTGAACCAAATTTGAATTTGGCTCAACTGGCTTCTTTCAAGATCCATTTAGGGTTTCTTGAACGACAATGGAGTAAGTTCTCTAGATGGTTTTCTATTTTTCCTGCCATTGTTCTGGATTTTACAATTGACTTTTATTTAGAATGTCTTTTAGTGGATTTTTGTTTTATTGAATTTAAACTCATGAGTTCTTGTAGTACGTTGTTGCTTGCCCATATTTGGAATTCCTACATTTAATCTTTTGATTTTCGTTTCTTTTTGCTCCTAGTTTATTTTTGGGTTTACATTCCCATTACTTGTTTTAGGATGTTTAAGCTCATATTTTATTTTGAGATCTGAACATATGATTTATTTTGGGTTTACCATTGTCTGTATTTAAATTCTTAATCTTTATAGCTGGCTTGGTTTAGCATGGCTTCTGCTACAATTTCTCTTGTCTTAGTTTCTGGATCATCTTTTTAGATTCGTATACCTATTTAACTTAAATTATTATTAAGTGCTTCTTTTCTACTCAATTTGATTTTCCTGAATTCCTATTTCTTAGCAACCTCAATCATAATGAATAAAAATCCAAGAAAATTCAATTACAAATAAGATGCAAATCAAAGGCTTTTAAACTTTACACATTTTCAGTCAACAGTCTTTTTGGGTGTTACAAAATGCAACAGTCTAATGGCAGGTGACGGATGGTGATGGCATAGAGGGGAAAAAAGAAATCCGGTAACATAGAGAGAATATAGCTTTATTCGATGGCAAATAGCGAAAGCACATCTTATTCAATGGTATGAGTGGATTTTCTCAAAAATCAACCTCTTCTTCCATCCTACCTGGCCAGTTGGCAAGAGGATATGTGTGCACCAGAAAATGGTTCCTGAATCTTGTAGCGTCAAAAGATGTGATGGTTTTGTTTCAGCTTGCAATTGACATCTCACCGGAACAGAGTTGTGCAACAGCCAAAGCATAGACAATTGGTTAGTGCACGAGTAGCTATCAGATTCCGGTACAAATGCTTACTTCTATTTTCGGTGTAGTTGCAACTTGCAAGGGCAATGCACGCATGATTTCTCTAGTTGACCTGCTCGTGTCGATTCGCCGATGTCCTGCTGATTGTTATGGCATATCATCGTCGCAAACAGGAATTCGATGCCGATGTTTCCCTCTACGGATTTCTAGGTAACTTGAAAATAATTTATCTTTTTTCATTACATACAGGTCGAACCGAAAAAGAAATTGAATTTTTACCTCGCCCGCAGCATCAAACTGAGCAAAACTCATGTACAATTTACCTGGAACTGAAAAATTCAAGTGCCCAACTGGCCGTGGATTTCTAGCATGTTTAGTCAACTGGGAGATCCGATCCCTATGTTCAACTCAAATTTTATATTCTTTATTATTCTCGAGTCTCTCGTGCCAACGTCCAATTAGTTGGCGAAAGTTATGGCCTTATGGGCCATTTGAAAACGGCTTTGAAAGCCGAATTAAATGCCCTGCTACGAGAAGCATTTTCGGCTGGATCCAACTGTTAGACTATTTGGATGGTAGCGATTAAAGTGATAGTGAATAATTGATATTTGGATTACAATGAAATTTGTGTTTGTGAAAGTTTTGGTTCAGGTCAAGTGGTTTTGGGCATCGTTTGAGTGGTTTTGACTTGCTCAGAGTGGTTTTGGTCTGCTCCGAGTGGTTTATGTCTACTCTGAATACTTTGGACCAGTCTGAACGGCTTTGCTCAGTGGTTCGACCAGCTAGTTCGATAAGTTCAAGTGGCATCGGATGGCTTTCGAGTTACAGCGGAGTATCAGACAATGTCCAAGTAGATTTGGCGCATCGGATGGTGCTCGAGTGGCACAGATGCATCAGACACGTTACGACTACGGTGCTATGACCATGGCATTTCAACTTCAACATTACGACCATGGATTTTCAACTACGGTACTTCAACTTTGGCCTTGTCGACCACGGCTGAACGACCACAGTTCTTCGACCACTGTAGCTTTCGACCACAGCTACCATGTCTGGCTACAACCACAGCATTTCCACTACGACCACGTCCAGCTTCAACCACGATAGGTAGTCGTAGCTACAGTACTTTTTTCATAGTCATAGCTACCGTACTTTTTCGTAGTCGTAACTATTGTATTTTTCATACTCATAAACTTTACTGTCTGTGCTCGAAAGTCGAAGGTTTTGCGGTCGATGGTCGTAGACTTTGCATACTGCTCTCATAGTCGTAGATTTTGCAGTCTGGTCTATGGTCGTAGATTTTGCGGACTGCTCTCATAGTCGTAGATTTCGCAGTCTTATCGATGGTCATAGACTTTGCAGTCTGTTGTTATTGTCTTCGGTAGTCGAAAGCTTTGCGATTGGTTGTCGTAGGCTTCACGGTCGGTACTCGTAGACTTCATTGTTAGTTCGAGTGCTTCACTCTTGTGATCTTCGAGTACCTCGAGTACCTGTGTTGGGCTAGTGGTTGACTGGTCTGTGCATGGTGGTCGGTGTTTGGTAATCGGTGCTTGGTGATCGTTGCTACAGTACTAGGTAGGTACTCAGTGGTCGGTGCTACATGTCTTGATGATGATAGTCGGTGTTGCAGTGGCCGCTGCATGGCAATTGGTACTCGGTGGTCAGTACTCGATGGATCTATAGTCGGTATCGATGCGGATGTATTCCTGAGTGTTTAGAGCTGAGCGATGGTATTTTTTGAGTACTTGTGGTTTTCGAATAATCATTGAGCTAGCGTTCGTATTGAGTGAACTAAGACTGATTTCTAGATAACGATGAGATTTATGGTCGTGGATGACCTGGTTGATGGTCGTGGATAGTTTGGTACTTGTCTATGGATGGACAAGGGTATGTTTTGAGTGTGTGTGGTGATGCCAGTCAAGTTGTGGAGAATTTAAGTTGAAAAAATGTTCTTTGGTTTTTCATATGCACGTGCGTGTGGAGATGATCATGGTCAGTGACAAGGAGGACCGGGACTAGAATGTAGAGACCTGAGGTTCAGATGGTTGAGGATGTCACACGAGGTGGTCAGGCTCATGCTGGAGCATGTGGAGATCGAAGGTGGATGATGCGTGGAGGCGTGGAGACGGTTACGGTCGGTGACGAGGAGGACCGGGACTAGGAGGGGGTAATCTGAGGTCCAGGCGGTCGAGATGTCATGTAAGGTGTTCGAGCTCACGCTAGAGTACGTGATGATGAGTGGAGAAGCTACAGGAGGTGCGGTCCTAGAAGCCTCGACATGGGAGTTGATGAGGCGTAATGGAGATACAGGAGATGCATCCTGCAGGCTTCGTCACATGTTGAGTTAGAAGTTGTAGATGGAGTCCATAACATAGAAAATGTAGAGTTTGTTTAAAACTTGTGTTAGGAAGGGTTTCGGTTCCCTTGGTTTTAAGAAGAGATTAGGTGTTGTGTTTGTGTTTGAGTCGAACACGGTCTGGACGTTAGCCTATAAAAGCAAGGAGAGGCTAAGGGCTAACGTGTGGTTTTGAGGTAGTTTTTAGAGGGCTTTCATCGAGAAGGCTTTTAGGAGTGCCGTGAGGGTGCTTTATAGACACATCCATAATACAGAAATAATAGATCAGATCTATTCTAAGAAAAGTTCATCGGTGGCATGTTTTTCTAAGCATTTCTTTTCTTGTGTCCTCATCGACGTGCGAACACATTGTGATCCGGCGTGCTATGAACACGGTGTTGTCTTCGACTTGCCCTCGTTCGAAGTAGTCGAAGAAATCAAGTGATCAGAGTGTTTGAGCAGTTGAAGCTTTCAAGCGAGGGAGATTTCGACCATGTGCAAAGGCAGTCCTAGTGAGCGGTCGAACGATTGAAGTATTCATCGAGCGGTCGAACGACTTGAGATCGAAATCTTTTTCTTTGAGATTTGTTTTCATGTTCCAAAAAGCGGAGGTAATCATTCACCCCCCTCTGATTGCGCCATACGATCCTACACGAACATACCACACGTTTGCCCTCGATCACACTCGTCCATTGCCCCGAGGCACACTGCGCCGCCCTCCCTTCCCCTACCCCCCCGCCTTGACGAGTCTCAATGGTGACACGGAGACCAAGGAACTGGATGCAGGCGGACTCTTTGAGGTACTCAACAGCGAGTTGGAGTTGGCAGTAGTGCGCGCCAAACAAGTGGTGCCGGCGCTCGAGCTCCTGGATGGCAGCCTTGCGGAGCGTCGTGGAGGAGGCGACGGGCAGCGGGGGGAATCTGTCGAGTGCGTCGGTGAAGAGGGAGAGGATATTAACAAGCTAGGCTTTGGGGGCATTGGGGATTAGCATAGGAGATTCAGGGAGTAAGAGGGGGGTTTACTTACGTAGGAGTGGGGCTTGGACATGAGGGTGAGGGGAGGCGAAAGGCGTCATGGATGGCTATGGAGGACTCCCCCATCACCGATGTGCCGCCGCTCGATGTTGGTTATCGAGGAGATAGAGGAGGAGTGAGAAAATCAAGGGAGGGAGTGACAGAGGAGAGAGATAGGCAAGAGGTATTTCAAATATTTGTCAACTTAGCCCAACTAAAAGCCGAAAGCTCCGTCACGGCCCGAGTGTCCTCCTCCTCCCCTGCTGTCTTGAAATCCAAAAAATACAACTTCATGCGATGTGTATTTGTTTTCCTATGGGGAACACTGTATTTTGTAGCATGTGTAGATCTAGTTTTTGCTTTATTTCTAATATCGATTAATTACTAGCGTAACAATAAAATTGATTGGTTTTGTAATCACATGATGTGATGATTGTTGGTAAGATTTACTAGTATAATTATTTGCATCAATCATTTGATTTAGGAGTGATTTTGATTTTTACCAAATCGGCTAAGGCAAAAGCTACTACTAGTTTTAACTGCTTATATTTCTAACCACTGATGTTCTAAGGGGTTGTTCGTATTGATTTTTGCAGATAGCTTTTAACTTAAAATGAATAATAGTGGCTAGAATAAGTGGTTTTTAGGAGTGGATGGGCAATGCAAAACGTGAGGTAGAGATATGTTTGTGTGACGGAAGTGAGAGGAGTAGAATAGGTGATGAGCCAGTGATTGTCTGTCTTATCACTAGACCAGATGGTAACATGAGAAGTGAAGAATCTATTCTAAAATATAAAATATTTATTTTGATTTTTAAAGTTTCCAAGTACAAACCAGAAGAATTGGAGGCTAAATCCAACGGACAAGCTAAAGCCGGAGGCAGAGGGCCCCCCCTCAGCTCTGTCCCGAGTGGTCTCGGTGCGGTAGACGTGACGTCCAGAGACATCCTACCAGACCCCACCCACCTACCGTGACCACCAACCCCCACGTCCTTTTCGACTGCTTTTCTTCCTCCCGGCTAATCCACTCCCCCGTGCCACCGCACTTTCCTGCGAACACACTCTCTCTCCCCCGTCCTCGCTTCCTCCTTTCCTACCTTCGCTTTCCCGAACGCTCGGATATTCTACCAACGTGACCTGAGCTGAATTTTGCGTTCTGGATTAAGTGGCTAGGTGTGTAGCACTGTTTTGAGCCTCTCAATCACACGGTGCAAAATAATATTGTTTACTTCTTATGTTGTGTCTTTCCTGATAAGAAATCCAAGTAAAAATATCGATGCAAAGGGCATCTAAGTTATCCAAGGATTACATCTTAACAATACTATGTTAGAAAAATCCAGTTCTAGCAATAAAGGCATATTTATTAGAACTCAGTCCCATCACAAAAAAATGGCATTTTCAGATACGTGCAATCACACTTTCTAAATTTTGGTTATCGACATATTTTTTGCATATTCAAATTTGACACATGAAAATAATATTTACATATTTTTCTTAAAATTTATTACGCTTTATAAATATATTATAATAGAAATTAGTGGTACCAAAACATCACTTATTTGTGACAGGGGAGTAATGTTTTATGGGGGCATCTAAAGTGTTCAAGCATCAAGATTCAAGACCATTCGTTTCTTGTTAAAAATGTTCAAGTGAAAGCCATGTATCTAGATTCTTTTCTGAGTATGTAACCAATGTCACTTAATTCAGCAGATCAATGTGTGGAATCAGTTTTACCAACCATTAGTGGTCTATCGGTGAACCATCCATTATACAACTTTCTTGGCAAAACCTAATGTTCAAATCTCAGTGTGACCTTCTCGCAAAAAAAGAAAAGAAAAAAATCCCAATCTGGTAATCGTGTGGAGGGGCAGAGCCGATTTTTTTCTATTTTTCTCTAACTTCAGGCTTTGACCACAGAAGATCGTGGCGCAGTACATGCCCACCTGCTATTGGCAATTTGGCAGTGCGTCAAGGCTCGCTTTCCTTATATAGCGCTGCCATTGCCCATCCGTTCAGTAGCATCAAGGGAGCGCTGAGAAGGCTACCTCCTCCCCTTTCCTCTCCCAAATCCGTCCTCCTTGCTTCCTTCCTCCTGTAGCCGTCTCCTCCCCTCGCTACCTCCTCTTCATCCCTCGGCTCCAAGAAAGATGGGCAGCCTCGTTTCGGAGAGGACGGTCGTCGGATGGGCCGCGAGGGACGCCAGCGGCCACCTCTCCCCCTACAAGTACACCCTGAGGTACGAGTGATCGCTTTGCTGCTCCTCCTTCTTCATCATCAGTTCCTCTTCGTCTTCCTTCCATCCGTTCCCGCTGTCATCTTCCTCGTCCAAACATGTCCGAGTCACAGGTCAGTTTCGTCAACATTTGGTTCCTCCAGACCTCCACGTGGGTTTGACGTCCTGGAGAAATGGACACAATCCACTGCGTGGTAGCAAATACAAGACCAATACTGATACACCTACCCCTGTTCCAGTCACAGCTGGTAATGAATTGTATCGGTTCATATGAGTCGAAGCCAAAAATCGACTGGAAAGCTAAGAAAAAAGCCCCATCCGTTAAATTGCTCTGTGTTTTTTCCTTCGTAAATCTTCATTTCTTGTATTTTAGTGATATATACAATAGGAGCCTCTCATACTGTTTCTTTTTTTAAAAAAAATGTAGCCAATGAGTCACTGTCAAATAAGGCCCAGATCCCGTGCCTACAACAGTACTCAGGAGCCGTCCGATATGGACCGCGGCGTTCGGATCGGACGGCTCCGGGGCGCTCTCCACAAATCGCTCCGTTCTATTATCGAGAGACACATGGCTGGATTGTCTGGAACTGAATCGAGCAGCTGTGACGCAGAGAATCTATCGATTCTGTCATGTTAAAATGTACCATGGAACAGCTGAACAAGCTTCTAATCGCTTTCTTTCTTTTTCTCCGTGGTGCGACAACAGGAAGACAGGCCCTGAAGATGTGGTGGTGAAGGTTCTGTACTGTGGGATCTGCCACACCGACATCCACCAGGCCAAGAACGAACTCGGAGCTTCCAAGTACCCCATGGTCCCTGGGTAAGCACGCGTAACCATTGGTCATGCCAATGGAAATCTTTTAGCAGTTAAGAGTGTGGGGAAGAGTAGTGTCGCGAACTGAAGGTAAACTACTTGGCTGCAACACCAAAGTTTATCTGAGAAGAATATAGCAGAAAGCAACTGGCACTAGCAACCTGATGCAAAACTACATGATGCATAACCATGGTCTCGTTTTCAGTGCTGTTGTCAGATTTCCAGAGGCATAATGATTTAATATGTCTTGTAATAATCATTGGCTGGTTTGTTGGTGGTCACCGGGAATTTCCAGGCATGAGGTAGTCGGTGAGGTGGAGGAGGTCGGGCCGGAGGTGACCAAGTACCGCGCCGGCGACGTGGTCGGCGTGGGTGTGATCGTGGGGTGCTGCCGCGAGTGCCGCCCGTGCAAGGCCAACGTCGAGCAGTATTGCAACAAGAGGATCTGGTCGTACAACGACGTCTACACCGACGGCAGGCCGACGCAGGGCGGCTTCGCCTCCACCATGGTCGTCGACCAAAAGTGAGTACTGAGTAATCTTGAAAGAAAAAAAAAGAATGCGCTCATCATTATCAGACTACCTTGTCAATGTTCTAGAGAAAACGGGATTGGACATTTCGGAGGGATCGAGTCCAGTCCGTCTAGAAAACGCAGAGAAAAGTATGGGAAGACGCTATCTGAAACTGAAACTGAAACTGAAAGAAAGGTGTGATGTGTGTGGTGAGAAAGTCACAAATCCTCACCAACTCATGAGTCTCAAAAATCGTCACCTACTCCACTGGTTGTTGGGGCTTGTCGTTTTAGTTTGCTGGTAAACCAGCCTACCTTCCAAACCTCACCGAGATAGCGAAAAGTTTGATGTTCACTGCTTAATCATTAACACATCGCGTTTTCTTGCGAAAAAATGTTTCTTACAAAAATGTTTGGTAGTCACTTTCTATTGCCCCATGACCCCATGTCATATAAAATACTTAGGCCTGTTCTTTTCCTCTGAAGCCGGTGGTTTTTGGCTTTTGTTACAGTTCATAACTTTCAAACGGAGTATTTTCTTAAGACGGGATCTACAAATTAAACGATGTACACGTTAAAAGTCCAATATTTATACCATCTAAAATCACAAGTGAATATCTCTTTCCGTAATCTGTACCGTAAACAGCCAAAATTTAAAATTTTCAGTCAAAAGTTATAAGCTGCAGCCGTTGCCAAACAGTCACTTAGTTTTTTTTCTTACCGCGTTGTTATCTTATGATGTCATTACTTGTCGTTGACAAGCAGCTTACCAAACCGCGCCCCTTTTGTAGGACCAACTTGTCAGTGTCATCAGTTGATCGAATTGGCATTGGAGTTAATAAGGTTGATGATGACAAAATTAACTTGATGGTGCATTTGCATATAGGTTCGTGGTGAAGGTCCCGGCCGGGCTGGCGCCGGAGCAGGCGGCGCCGCTGCTGTGCGCCGGCGTGACGGTGTACAGCCCGCTGAAGCACTTCGGGCTGATGTCCCCTGGCCTCCGCGGCGGCATCCTCGGCCTCGGCGGCGTGGGCCACATGGGCGTGAAGGTGGCCAAGTCCATGGGACACCACGTGACGGTGATCAGCTCGTCGGGGAAGAAGCACGCGGAGGCCATCGAGCACCTGGGCGCCGACGCGTACCTGGTCAGCTCCGACGCCGACCAGATGGCCGCTGCCGTCGACTCGCTGGACTACATCATCGACACCATCCCTGTGCACCACCCTCTGGAGCCGTACCTGGCGCTGCTGAAGCTGGACGGCAAGCTCATCCTGATGGGCGTCATCGGGCAGCCGCTGAGCTTCGTCACCCCCATGGTGATGCTGGGGAGGAAGTCCATCACGGGGAGCTTCATCGGCAGCATTGACGAGACGGAGGAGGTGCTGCAGTTCTGCGTCGACAAGGGGCTCACCTCGCAGATCGAGGTAGTCAAGATGGATTACGTCAACCAGGCGCTTGAGAGGCTCGAACGCAACGACGTGCGCTACCGCTTCGTCGTCGACGTCGCCGGCAGCAACATCGTGGACGCGGCCTGACCGGGCAACGGCGAGCGACCTGGCTTACCTTCAGTTGCCATGCATAATGCCCCATCCATGACATGTTCCTGAACTTGATACAGTACATGCTCGTGAGCTGTGACTTGTCGACGTTGTCATCTATCAGTGTTCGCTTTTGTTTCCTTGCAGGTGGATGTTTGGTATAAATGTAATCCGGCCTTAATAATGATATATATTGTTTACTGTTTGGCTTTATGAACTATCTAATCCTAGTCGGAAAATAACCGATGAGATCCAATACACCTCATTCGTTTTGAGAGCAAAAAAAATCCACAATAATCTTAAAAAAGAAAAAATCTTAAAAATACCCACATTAATCAAGAAAAGAGAAACACCTCTACCACTTATTTTAATAAGTTAGATTATAACGATGCAGACTAATCATATATCTATATTATAATTATACAGTAAATACAATTATATTTTAATTATAGTTATTAGAATTATATATTAAAAACAACTGCATCATAGTATCAAGCCTTGTAATTACCAACTTAAAAAGTGACGTGCCGTTAAAACTGCCACCTCTTACGCACGCGCTGATGGGCTACCAATCTGCGACGATTCACGAGTGTAGCACTCCAGATGAATTGGGCCGAAGACTACTAGGCCTTGCAGTGGTGCAATTCAGGGCCAGGCCGGCCCTGAATTGTCGGTGGGTGAAAAATTAGGCCCACACTTCATCGAGCACGGTGCTGCCTCCAGAAGAGAGACAAAGCACAAGGCTTGGCAAGTTTTCAACGGATCGTCCTCTGCAAAACCGGCTGGCAACTGAAGATGTGCGTGCAACTACTAGTATTACGAGCCTACGACTACGAGCGGCTGCAGGCGCAGGCATACATTACTGTTCTGCACAAGGATGTAAGGGGAACAGCTAGTTATTATAGTAGCTGGCTACAAGCTTTCCTCCCTACTACAAACACTGCCAACTGTAAACTGTCAGACTAGTCACTGCTACTGCTACCAGTCAGGATGGCAATGGCCCTGGCACCCGATAATCAGTGGGGAACACCCCTATTAGCGAGTGGAAATGGAGGCTTTTTGTCTTTGCTAGGTTATGTAGAGATGGGGATGGGAATGCCTTCTTATTCTTCGATATGTACTTATATATATATATATTTAAAATATAGGTATTTTATCTCGAGTTTAATATATTTGATATAATATATAGTATACAACTCATCTAGATTATTCTACTATCTCATATATTAATAAATATATTTATTTCTATATAACCATATGATAAATATATGAAATTACTATTAATATCATTGAAATTTAGATTCTTAGGGCCTGTTTGGCAACGGTACGGGCTTATGGCTTTTATGAAATTTTGAATTTTGGTACATTACGGTACAAATTACGGAGAGATAGATACTCACTTGTGATTTTGGATGGTACAGATGTTGGACTTTTAATGTATACATCGTTTAAGTTGTAGACCCTATATTGAGAAAATACTCCGTTTAAAAGTTAGGTACTGTAACAAAAGTCAAAAGCCGTCAGCTTGGGAGAAAAAAAACAGGCTCTTAATAGGACTGTTCTCCACCAAAACTCTGGTGAGAATGAAGACGAGAGAGAAATAGCCTCTAATAGGTAAACAAGGAGTGAGAAGAGAAGGGTATCCCTACAGGGAATAGCCCTGTTGTCATCCCTAGACCTGCAGTCGCTTAACTACAAGCCAGTCCATCACTGTTGCTACCACTGCTGCTTATACAGCCACAACGCTCGACTCGAATGGTTCGTTACGGGTTCCTTGGTACCCAACCGATCGCAACCAATTTACCGAGATAATTGTGTGGAGGGCATCTAGGACTCAGAGAGATCCTAAGGTGAGGTTCATATGTGCTAAATTTGCTTGATGCCATATGCTTTGAGGCTTAGGACTTCTCGTGGACTATAAGGTAGGACCCAAAGAGAGATGCACAGTGCGCATAGATGGTTAATGGGAATGTGACACTTTGATTGCCGCATTTCAGCATCAGCTATCGCCACCATATCATTCCTGTACAGAACCGGCAGGCGTGTCCCTGACTAAAGGCGGTGCTCAGCCGGCCTGATTTTTTATGGCTTATGATTGATTCTCGCGGACTATAAGGTAGGAGCCAAAGAGAAATATACAAATGCGAATTATACGAGGAACAGTTCAATCCCCAAAGGAATCTGGGAAGATTTTTCGTGCCCCAAATGATTGTGCTAGTGTATTGCGTGGCCCTGAGTAATAACATTTCCCTTCTCATTTTTCCCCGTTCCGACTTCACCGCTGCTCTGCTTTCAGAGCAGCCGAGGAATAAACAAACTACAACTCTGCAAGTAAAACGCAAAGAGAAACCAGAATGCGATAAGTACTCCTACTAGACAAGATCTTAAACACATGGGAGTAGCCAGTCCTAGTGCGCGTCTGCGGTAGCTTTCCATCGGCTGATCCCCCCTTCTCTTACTGGCGGGTCACGACGCCGACCCTCTCGGCGGCGGCGCGCATGGCGCCCTCGACATGTACTTGCGCACCTCCGCGCGGATCATCTCCTGCATCGCCGCGACTAGCTCGCTGCTGAAAGGGTAGGAGGACGGAGGCGGCGGGGAGGGGGAGAGCTGTTGGAAGTGGCTCCGGGCGCTGTCGTGGTGGAAGCCCTGGTCGAGCCCTGGGAGCGAGAGGGAGAGGGAGGTGAGCGGGTCCACGTCTCGCCGCGGCGGGGGCGGCCTCACGTCCGCGCTGATGGCGTCGAAGCAGCCGGTGCGCGGGACCGGCCGGAAGACCTGCCCGCCGCCGTGGCTGAGCTCGCTGCGGTCCGATCCCGTCGGGCTCCCCGGGCCGGGGCTCGTGCACTTGCAGAGGCGGTCGGGCTCGCCGCCGTCACCAGCCGCCGCCGCGGCCACCACGGTGGCGGTGGCGATCTTGCGCTTGAGCGACGAGTTCCAGTGGTTCTTGACGGCGTTGTCGGTGCGCCCGGGCAGCAACCGCGCGATGGCAGCCCAGCGGTTACCGAGCCGCGCGTGCGCCCGCAGGATGGCGGCGTCCTCCTCCGCCGTGAACGGGCGGCGCTCCACCTGCGGCGAGAGCTGGTTGCACCACCGCAGCCGGCACGACTTCCCTGACCTCCCGGGGATCCCCCTCCCGACCGCCGTCCAGTTCCGCGCTCCGTGCCGCTCCACCAGCCGCCGCAGCGCCTCGTCCTCCTCGGGGCTCCACGGCCCCCTTATCCTGTCATACTCCGCCTCCGCTCCCATCGCCGCCGCACAAACCAAAACCCTCTCTTCGTGCAGGTAGATAGCCGCTCTAATGGCGTTGTGTGTGATTAGTGATTAGGATAGCCGCTCTAATGGCGTTGTGATTAGGACGTGTCGACGGCTAGAGGAAGGGGAAGAAGAGGCGGGAGCTTATATAGGCGGGAGGGTGACCGGAAGCGGCCGGTGGCTGATCACCGGGGCACAGCTGGCCAGTTGCCACCTCATGCTGGGGGCCGTCGTTTTCGCTAGCATGTGGGGTCCCCAGTGGATGGGCCCACGTGGCAGTGAGCTCCACGCGGTTGCTGAGCGGCGAGCGATCTAGGCCGTTGTTTGGTTGTTAAGGCCTTAATTCAATCCGGTTCGGCTTCAGGTTCCAAAAATCCATAAGCCAGAATTAATATATTGATTTTTTAATTTTAGCTTTTTCTATCGATTTTTAAGTTTTATTTTCTTTTGTATTGTAATAGATATATAATGGTGCCTTTTCATTTTTTCTTATTGAATGACTCAGAAAAATCTAACAATCGTTATAATACAATTTTAGCCAAAAATTAACAATCGCTATAATACAATTTTAACCAAAAATCAACAACTTGAAGCCATTAAAAAATCAACTTGAATTTCGAATTGTTAGTTCGTTTCCGTACCGCCAAACACGCACATAAAGGCCGTTCAGTCAGAGCAGTTAACAATTTAACATCTCGCAAAATAGGTAAAAGAAAACCATCCATTCCGTACTACTACACTGTGCAGCTGCGGTAGCCAGTGTGTTTTAGATCGGACGGCTCTCTTCTTTTTAGTTTCTAAAATTATTTTTCTATATTAAAATATTTTTTACAGTAATTAGCTTTTAAACATAGTGTTGTTTTAAGACAGGATCGATAAATCGACTATAGTACGTATTACAACGACTTCATTTATATCACATATTAGTCAAAAATCATAATATGTCTCGTGAACAGATAAAAACCATAAACCACAACTAAAAATCATAAGCCGATAAGCCACGGTCTAAAATAAGTGGCCCTATTTGTGACCGAAGCTTTGTGTACCATGCACTAAAACCTTTGCATGGCAAACAAGGTTGGGCGGAAGAGGTGGAGGAAACCGACATGGCACGGCGAGGGGCTTATCCGCGACGATGATCCCTCCAACCATGCATGCATCCCCCCTTGAATCGGGATGGCGACGGACGGAGGAGCATAGCGCAGCCTGTACCGACCCGACCCGAAGCCGGGAGCCCATCCGGCCTAGTTGAGTTGCAACCGCCCACCGCTCGTACATGTGTACAAGCCGAACGGTACGACCGCTGTGCTCGATGGTTTGTGGGCTTCCCTTATCACCCTCCCGGCCCCTCAACTACGCTAAGCAAAAGCCCTATCCCACCGACACGTGGGGACGCGTTGGTGAGGGCCCGCGTGGAAGCCAGAGGGGAGGAGGAGCGGATGGTGGGTTGGGTAGGGGACGGGGGCTCGGCGGTTTGCGGGGAGGCCAGGCTGGAGCGCAGTCTCTCGGGCGCGGGGCGGGTAACAAAAACCGGCGCGATTTCGTGGGGAGGCATGGCAGTTATGGGCACAGCTCAGCTCGCGCGGGCCAGGGTGCCCGTGTGCGTGCGCTTCGTCACACTGCTCACTGCCGCTGCCACCCTGACATTATTATGTGGCTCGTACGGCCGGGCCCGACTCGATGGCACCCGGTGAAATTTTACCTACCGCTCGGCTCCCGCTGGAGCTGTACTAAGAGCAAGTATAATAGGAGGTATTAGCGGTGTATCTTTGAGATGGAGGAGAGAGAGAGAAGAGAGAGAGGTGGGTCAGTAAGTTTACACCAAACCAAGCACAAGAACCAAGAAACTTTGTGAGAGGAAGGGTGGGTCATCTGACCTGGTGGTCAGAACTACTATATGAGTAAGGTGATAAGTGGGTACATAAGTGTCCATACTGACCACCGAAGGTCAGATTATTAGCCTTGCTCTAAGGTCCGCTCGTTTCGACTTCAACTTATAACTTCTAGTTTATTTTTTATTATTCATAATTTTGTCTTTTTCTGAACTTTTGGTTTTTTTGAGTTTTTTTACCGGTTCTTTTTTTTCATGTATTCGTTTGCGTTGTCTATGATGAACTAACATATTTTTTATATTTTTTTAATTTTTTTAAATTTAATTATGTTAAATAAACTTCTGCCAACTACAGTATTTTTCAACCATAAACCACCAAAAATAAGCCATAATAAACACCACCTAAATCAGCTCGCCTTCTTACGCACCAGTCACCAGCTCACCACGCCCGATGGCGCTGGCACGAGCCGAGTCTGATCACTAACTCTTACCCCTTGATGGATTGCTACTGTACTACTTGAGAAGACATGTCATGTCGCGTCAATATGCCATGACGTTAGTGGAGTAGAAACTGTACGAGTACTGCTAGTACCGTACGAGGACAACCGTTTGGATGATATAAAAATTTTCAAAGTGCCCAACATATACAATATATTATCTTTAGTCATATATTTTTATAGATAATATAAAAATGTATTAGAGATTATTGCTACTTATATCATTACATATGATGTAATCTACCCTGCAATAACCACCAGCAGGAGCGAAGCAAGATGCAGGGCACAAACAAGCACGACGATGACTCGCCGCCAGCTTGCCTGGGCGGGTTACGATGTACGGTGGAGATATAAAAAGCAGGCGAGGGAGGGAGCGGGAAATGGAGGGGGAGGGGGAAGCGAGGTGGCTGACCGCACGTGGCGACCCAGCATTGAGTGGCCGCGTCCACGTAGCAGCGTAGGGGTGGCGGAAAACGACGAGGCCCAATGGAAGGGGGGAGGGGGCGTGTATGGGAAAAGGTTTGGCTGGGGGCGTGGAAGTCAGAGGAGGGTATCATCGAAAGGGCACGTGGAGCAGAGCAGAGAGAGAGGAACAGAGCCAGGCCAGGCTGGCGAGGCTTTAACGGGCTCCCACCCTACCGACACTGGCCTGTACTGTACTGTACTGCCGAGATAGACACAGATGCACATCGCCATTCCAATAGGAGAGAGATCAGCGGGATCGCTAGGAGAGAGAGGGGGAGATCCACGGATACCAACTGTCGAGGAAACATCGCAATCCGAACGATTCCGTGTAGACAGGAGAGAGATATCAATAACAGAATAATAAAAAAAATACAATAATTGAACATATAGAATCAGTAGCTGTTTCTCCTTTATTACTTTCTCTTTTCAGAAGAAAAGTGATACAATTAGAACTGCACACTACGGGCCAAGGCCTTAGAACTAGGTGCAGGTTTTCTAACACTTTTTCTTAGTCATTCATCTAGCATGTTTATGCTTCATCAAAACTCTATAAAAAATTATTTAAAAAAATTAGAGAAAGAGTACATGATACATGTTATGCTATTTTGCACAAATTGCCTCGTTAAAAACCTTGGCTGAGAAATTTTTAGAAAATTCGCCAAGGGAAAAATAGTACAATCCAGCAAAATTCGTTTAATCTACAAGATTTATTTTTTGGATACTCGATCTTCGTGATCAAGTTTTAATAGTGAGCTCGAGAAGAATATCCTCTAAGTTCTGTACTTATCTAGGTCTTATCATTCCAATTCCACGTATACACCTTTTAAAGTTAGAAGCTAGAAGTGACTTAGTAAATAAATCTGCAAGATTTTCATGTGACTTAGTATGCAGTATCTCAATTTCGTCCATCTTTTGCAATTCATGAGTATAGAAGAATTTTGAGTTTATGTGCTTTATAAGATGATTCTTCACGTAACCTATTTGTACTTATGCAACACAAGCTGCATTATCTTCGTAGATAATTATGGGAGCTTACACGATATTCAATCCACATGACTGCTGGATGTGCTGAATCATTCGTCAAAGCCAAGAACATTCTCGTGCGGTTTCGTACAGTGCTATGATTTTCGAGTGATTCGTCGAAATCGATACAAAACTTTGTGTTACAAGATTTCCATGAAATTACAGTTCCACCACACATAAATATATAACATGTTTGTGACCTGACTGTATGCGGGTCTAGCAGCTACCCAGCATCTGCATAGCTAGTCATATTTAGGTATTGGTTCTTTCTGTAGAATAGTCTAAGATCTTTGCTTCCTTTGAGGTATCGGAAAATGTCCTTTATTCCCTGTCATTGCCTCTTGGTAGGTTCTATACTATACATTTCTAATAGGTTTATAACAAATGCGATAACCGGTCTAGTACAGTTTGCTAAATACATATGTGCTCCTATTGCACTTAAGTATGGGAATTCCAGTCCTAGGACTTCCTCCCCTCTTCTCTAGGTCGGTACAGATACTTGTCTTGCTGTAAAGATCACCTGATTATCGATACTTTCGATGGGTACACCTTTTCAAAGCCAAACCTTTCTAACACATTCTGAGTGTATGCGGATTGATGTAATAATATTCTTTCCGGGACATGCTCATGCTACAAGCCTAGCCAATATTTGGTTTTATCCAAATCTTTCATTTCGAACTCTGACTCCAAGTAAGAGTTTGCTTCTTTTATATCTTCCAGGGTTCCGATGATATTCAGATCATCTACATACACTGAGATTATACAAAACTCATTCTGGAATCGTCGTATAAATATACAGGGACAATCCTCGTTATTTGTGTAGCATTTCTTGTATAGAAAGTTGCTTAAGCGGTTATACCACAGCCTGCCTAATTGCTTAAGTCCATACACTCATTCTTGTGCGCAGACTGCACTGTGTTGGGAGGGAAGGTGGAGAGAGTTTTCTCAATCTTCTGCTCATCTGTGACCTGCTTGCCACAGAGTTGAAGATTAGTACAAATTCTGTGTAGAGCAGAGTTGTACTCCTCAACTGTCTTGAAGTCAGCAAATCTGAGTCGGATCCATTCCTGCTCTACTTGTGGAAGAATGTTGTACTTTAACTTCTCGAACCGCCTCTTGAGTGCAGTCCATAATATTAGTGCGCTCTTCTCTGCCATGCACTCATTCTTGAGAATGAGGCAAAGGTGATGCCTGAGGAAGTGAAATGTCTGATCATTTTTCTCAGATGTGGGTTTGGCATCTTCAACGCACCAATCCCAATGGCAGCACGGAGCTTATTGGCTCTAAGTACAATCTCGACGTCGGAAGCAAGTCAAGTAATTTTGGTCATGCTGGACCAACTCCTCGAACTTTTGGTTCATGATATCTGTCATCTACATGTGTATGAAAGGAATATATAGATTTACTGCATGTAAATATGCATAAAATAAATTAGATTATGGTACAAATGGTTCCCATAATGTTTCAGAATTTTTTTATAATTTTACTGTTGATTTTAATAATTAAAAGTAATTTAAATAATTATAATTAACTAAAACAGTAAATAAATACAGCTTCACGTTCAGACCAGCTTTCCTAACACCACCAACCCCACCCCACTAGCTTCAGGGCCTGTTTGTTTCAGCTTCTGGCAGCTGCAGCTACTCCTAGAATCTGCAGCTCAAACAAAGGGCCAGATTTTCATCCAGATTCTAAGTAGCCAGAAGCTACAGAATCCAGAAAATGAACTAGTAGTCAGAAGCTGGGGTTATCCAGCTTCTCCAGATTCTCCAGAAGCTGGATTTCCAGAAGTTGAAACAAACAGGCCCTCAGTTAGTCGCGCAGCTTCCGTATCTTTTCCGTGGTCTAAGCTAACCGAAACCCCCGTACCGCCAGTCCACTTTGGCACTTGACCGCCCTCCCGCGGTGCCGACGCGCGGGATTCGGGATATTTTGGCCGGGCGGGTTTGCCTATGCGCGCTTGCTTGCGCGTGTGCATCCCTGAATCCCCCGCGCCTGCGACTGCGGCCGGCCGTGTGACTGCGGGTGAATGCGCTTTGGCGCGGTCGGGCCAGATGCTGGCCTCTGGCGATCGGTGAGTGAGACAGGCAGGCTCGGATCAACCAACGTGTGACTGAGCGCAGATTCCAGCGCCCCGCAAGCGGACAAGCGGGTGCGTGCGAGTAAAAACGAGCAGCCCTGTACGAGTACTGGAGTGCTAGTAGTCTAGTACACTACGGTGTACATTTCATTGATCCCTTGCTTGGCTTGTTCGGGCGTGATCGTAACAGCCGCTCGTGCTGAACTGGGCGGCGTTGGCAGTTTGGCACTGGCACGGACGGACGGGGGCAGTGCGTGTAAACCGCATAGAATGCCGCTCAGAGTCTCGGGGCCCGAATATGCCTCTCGTTGCCGATCACCAATTCGGCCCAACCTTACTTACCAGCTCGGGCCCGCATTGTACGCTTGCAGCTCGCCTGTGGCTGTGTGCACGGCGAGATCGTCCAGCACTGCTACAGTACATATGGCATAGGCCTGAAAAAAGCCACTTTTGGCTGGTTTTGACGTGTTATTTGTAAAATCTAGCACTCTTTTGTCAATTGCAAAAATGACACAACCTACCTCCTTGTTACCGGACGGCAGGTTCCTCGCAACGACACATAGCACCTACTGCCCTACAGGTTTCTCGGGATGACACGTGACACATCTGCCGCCTAGTGACCGGACGGCAGGTGCCTCGGGCTAACACGTGGCGGGGCTAATGTGAACGGTGAGCCGCCACGTGTCGGACCAAGCCACCTGTCACCTGGTCATCAGGCGGCAGGTGCACCACGTGTCACCCCGAGAAACCTGCCGCCGGGCGACAGGTGGCACGTGTCGGCACGAGAAACCTATAGTGCCATTTTTGTAATTGATACAAATAACCCGTCCAAACCGGTCATTTCCGCTAACCATTCGCATATGCCACCGCCAACTTGCAAGTGTTGATTTAAGCTAAAGATAAAAACATACGGGCATACATGGCATGCTATTCCTAGATACAATCCGAAACGACAGGTGTAGAGCAGAGGAACGCAGGTCTTGCCTGGCATGTGCAATAGCTCACGCCGAGGCAGCTTCGGCCGGAGGGATTGACACAGAGCGCAGCAGCTCCAGCGAGCTCGCCAGCCCAAGGAAATGCGACAGGATGGTGTTTGCTGAAGCCTGCGCATGACGAGTCAAGGATTAACAACGGTCAGTGGCTTTGTAATGATAGATATTCCACTATAGAAAATAACACCTACTGAATATATAACTTTGTACCTCACAGAAAGAAACATTACGTGATTTGCAGGCAGAACATGGAGGATTTGAAATTCTAATGTTATTCAGATTGCGCGATATGAGGCTGATTTTTTTGTGTTATTATTCCTAGATGAAAGGACACCTTCTTTACAATGAAAATTTTCAGACAGCTGCGGGGTTACTACAAAAGAAAATGTGCCTAGACAAATGATCCAAAGCAGATGATAATGCAGAGAATTAAACGTGATTTTTTTTTCACTACCCAGGTTTCATGAATGTGCATATTTCTAAATTCTGGAAATGTATTATTTGCAGGTAATATGAAGTTGGGCGCATTAAATTACAATCAAGATCATAGACTGCCGAGGTTCATGTAAAAGCAATAAGATTGCACCATAAGCCTGATTTTAATTGCAAGTTTGACAGGCCAATGGTTCCATGGAAAAAGTAGATAAGCAATCAAATACCTGAACTAGGAAAACATCTAGAGCCAAAACAGGACTCTGGCCAGGGAAGGTTGCCTGATAGTAGGATAGTAGGGTACTGCAGAGGCCGTAAGAGCTTTTGCTACCAAAGCACCAACAGGCCGCGCTGGGAGTAAGAGCGCCTGCATTTGTGATTGTGAAGGCTGCTCTGCTCTCCCCCCTTTCGCTGCTGTGCTCGCCGATGTCTTTTCTTTCGGGAGTTGCATAAAAGATAAAACTCCTCTAATTTATTTTTTTAAAAGAATTAGGCCCAATTAAACCTGACTGGACAAAAATTAAACGGCTTACCCGTTTAACACATCCCAGGTTTGAGCACAGTTAGGCCTGCCCGGCCAGGATCATTCATTCGTTAGGCAATTAGGCCCAATTAAACCTGACTGGACAAAAATTAATGGAACGTGCCAGAGACGTAGAGTTGCTTATGGAATTGTTTAAAAGTGCTGTTGTTTTTAGTTTTACTGATTGCGAGAGAGATTAAAGGGTTAAGTAACACCTGTATTAAGAAGTTACTTTGTTCAAATCGGCTTCTATAGTAACTTCTACAGACGGCTTATATAAACCATCTTAAGAAATCACTTCATTTAAAAGTCGACTTTTAAAAACCAAAAATCGAAAACTGTTTAAAAGCCGTCTGCAAGTTGCTTTGAATATTCAAATTTTGCTTTGAAACTTTCTTCCTAAAACATTGAACTTGAAGAACATTGTGACAAAACACCGTTGAAGGCTTGAAGCGTACTAGAAACTCTGAAAACATGTCTGAAACTGGCTGAAAAGATAACTTTGTTTAGATCTGAAAATCTAAAACGAGCTTTCCTCGATACAGTGTTTGGCTGAGATATGCCGCAAAATGCATTTTACTACTGGTTACACGAGAATACGAGATGGCATTTGACCGTTAGATCATTTCCCTCCCAACCGTTCGATCTAGCAAATCCACAGTACATCATCTCTCTCACTCTCTCCTTGGGCATCCGTAGTGTATGAAAATATATGGTCATAAACCACCTTAAGATCGACCTTATACATTACAGAGTTGATCTTAAGCAGACCATAAGCAAAAAAAGCTTAAGGTCGGTCCTTAAACTAAAGACCTGGTCATAAACATTAAAATACAATTTTCTTTTATTTTTTTGTTCTCTCTCCTCTACTAACCAACTACCAATAACCACAAGCATTAAAATACAATTTTTTTACTGCTGAGTGGGACCCTTATTACAACCGAACGATGACCTCAAATATAACAAGTCGACTTTAATAATTAGGTAAAACTCATCTTAAAATCCATTACGACCTTATACACTCCTGATGCCCTTAGTCCTTACCATGCTGACACATTCCCGTCCTCTCTGCCCCTTCCTCCCCGCGCCTCTCAACGTCTCGCCGTTCACGTCGCCGCCCGGTTCGCCGCCACTGCTGGCCAATCTCATCGCCGAGCGCTCCGCGTGGAGGCGGAATGAGCTCCACATCTCCCTCCGCCCATGGATTCCGCCGTCCAGCTGCCGCCCGTGGAGGAGGAGGATTGCTTCCCCAGGCCTCGGTGGACCATGATGGCCGCCGGACGAGTTGCTGCTCATACTGCGGTGATGGTGGTGGCCGACGTCCGTTGACTGCTTCGACTACTGCTACAAGAAGAGCATCGCTAACGACAGGTCCATGGCCGACTACTGCAACTAGGCCTACGACAAGACCTGCGTCGGAGCCTTGCCGGCCATCGTGCAAGCTGGACTGCTACTTTCAGGAGAAGCAGCACTCCATACATCCAACGTCAGAGCCAGGCTGGTTTTCTGAAATGGTGGAGTCTCTACTAATAGCAGTTTATTGTCCAAAATTTTTGCGCCCCACGTTAGATCCTCCCCTGTGACTAAATTAAGCCTGTGAAAAGGTGGCCATTGTTTAGGAGACCCCTAATTTTAGAAGGTTTTTTTCCTTGTCTGGAAACCTCCTCTTTTGTCTCCTCTCCGCAATTTGATACAGAGACTTGGAGACCTTGGCTTGGTGGGGCCGGAGAACGCCTTCTCTCAATTTCAGTTCTTGTAGTTTCATGTGAGGTACATATCTTTCCTCGAACGTGTGGCTTTAGATTTTAACTTCAGGTTAAATTTGAAGTGATCGGTCTGAATTTTAAAATATCGGTGAGAGCGGCCTGAATTTTAAATTATCGATGAGAGGTTATCTTTCCCCTCGATTTTGCAACTATGATCCTTCAGTGATTTGTTTGTTCCTTTGTTATAGCAAACTTTTTCCTCCAATCTTTCTTTAATTATTCTCTGCTGCTCGTTTTCTTAATTCGTTGCGTAATTTTCATCACCCTTTTTTATGTTTATTTTCTCTTCTTTAGTTGTTGTCTGAATTATTGAAGTATCAGAGATTTATCTATGTTGTTTTTGTTGTTAAACATGATTCTTACATGTGTTTGTATGTGATGCAGGGTGCTTCTCCTGATCAAATGGGAGTTAGATATCCTCACATGCTTTTGATCCTCTTACTTCTTCATGGAGCCAATGCTGCTTCGGATGCTCCAGTACAGAAATGGCAGACTCTGGGCGGTAAACATCTTTCTTTTTCGTTCTATTGTTGAATATTCTATTGGAAAGGTTTTAGGGTTTGTTCTTTGTGATTGATTGATTTGCCGCTGCACTGCCATGCTGCAATCTTTGTATTGTTGTCCGACAGGTCGCCCTCCTGTAGTCATCGCTCGTGGAGGATTCTCTGGCTTATTTCCCGACTCAAGCCAGTTCTCATACCAGTTTGCAATGTCAAGTAGCTTGCCTGATGTCGTTCTGTACTGTGATTTGCAATTGTCCAGTGATGGTATGGGATTCTGCAAAACTGGCTTGACACTTGAGAACTCCACGCTTATTGCGGAAGTCTTCCCTAAGAGGGACAAGACATACAAGGTGAATGGAGAAGATGTCCATGGATGGTTTTCTCTGGATTTCACCTCAGAGGAGCTGTATCAGAATGTCACATGTAAGCAGGAAAAAAACTTAGTATTTTGAAACTCAAAGTGAAAAATTACGCACTTTATTTGTGCTCCATGATGAAGTTAGCAACTGCAAAGTATCAAAAGCAATAAACATTCATAATTTTCTTCCATACTTGGAATAGATAAGGTTGAATTGTTGGAATGCAGCCTTGGAGGTAGTTTGCCATTTAGATTCTACTTCCGTTGTTGCAAAGTACTGACTTGTCATGTGCTTTGATCATCCCTCAGTGATTCAGAACATATTTTCTCGCCCAAGCACATTCGATGGCTCCTTAGGAATGTACATGCTTGATGATGTTGTCGGACTCCGGCCCCCTCAGCTTTGGGTTAATGTAGAGGTAAATGTGATTTCACTAACATTTACAAATTCACTGAGGCTTTCTCTTATCGCACCATGTTCTCTATCTAATACAAGTTCGTATTTTCTTTTTGCAGTATGATTTATTTTTTCAGGAGCACAAATTAAGTGTTGAAGATTACATATTAGCACTACCAAAACAATTTAGTGTCACTTACATCTCCTCACCAGAAATTGCATTCTTGAAAAGCCTTGGTGGAAAGCTCAAGAAAAGCAAGACTAAGCTAATTTTCCGGTTTCTCAGTGAAGAAGTTGCCGAGCCTTCCACCAAGAAAACATATGGAGAAATTCTGAAAGACCTGAAATCCATCAAGGCTTTTGCATCAGGGATTCTTGTCCCAAAGCATTACATTTGGCCACTGAACAAGGATCAGTACTTGGAGCCATCAACTAGTTTGGTCCAAGATGCACATGCCCTAGGGCTGGAAGTGTATGCATCAGGATTTGCCAATGATGTCTCTTTAAGTTACAACTACAGCTATGATCCCAGCGCCGAATACTTGCAGTTCATAGACAATTCAGACTTCTCTGTTGACGGTATGATAACGGACTTCCCACCCACTGCATCAGGAGCTGTTGGTAAGAACTATTCCATGTTGGGGGAAGCTAAAAGGTTAAATGTTGCTTTACTCGTAATAGGAACATACGCACTATGTATTGACTGAGTTCTTTTTTTGAAATTTGAAATTTGCCACTGCAAAGTTCATCCTTATATGTATGGTACTCTATAGCTACATAATTTTGAGATATGCCATTATGAATTTTCTGGACCAAATTGCTCCTACCCCACCCACCCACCCACCTGCAATTTCGCATCTGGACATCTGGATCCACTCACCGACATCCTCCAGCCCCAAATCAGAGAAGCTCCTACACTTTGGATGCCAATCTGTGATGCCATGAGGATAGAGGATTAGAGGCAGCGATGGTGTTATGACCTTTGATGGCTGGAGCGCCAAATCATGTTGGCCCGTTGCTCCGGAGTGGTAGAATGCAAGGATTCGATGGGAGAGGCATCAACTGGGCCATCGTTCTTTGATTTGTGTTGTTCTGTTGTTTGAGAGCAATTTGTCTCTGCTTTTCCAGATCTTGTTGGCCTTTTCTTTGTTAAATTCCTGGTAAGTTGTTTGTATCTTTGCTCCTGGCTCTGGGAGGAAGTGGAGGCGGCGGAGGTGGTGGTGGTCGGGGGAACGGTGAGGGAGTAGGGGGCGGGGGCGCTGCAGGCGAGGAGCTGTCAGCGGCGACCATGGTCTTCACCTCCATGAGCAAGCAAGAGGAAGAACAAGATTAGGTGGATAGGAGCAGGAGGGAGGAGGAAGGAGGGGCAATTTGGTTCAGAAAAGTTCATAATGGTATATTTCAAAAGGGTGTTACTATTGTCAGTCATTTGAAGTTGCACTCTCAATCAACTAAAATTACAGTTGTTTTTTTAGAGGGGCTGCAATTTTAGTTGATTGAGAGTGCAACTAAGTGTAACTTTAGTTGCACTCTGAATCACCTGAAGTTGCAGTTGCTTTTTTGGAGAAGGGCTGCAATTTTAGTAGATTGAGAGTGCAACTTCAAGTGACTGAGAGATAAAAAAATTTCAGTCGCCTTGGCAATAGCAAAACCGATTTCAAAATTATGTAAGTCTAGAGTGGCATATATATGAGGATGAACTTTGCAGCGGCAGTTTTCAAAATCTGCAACTCTAGAGTGGCATGTACCTAAATAACCCTTTTAAAAATGGATGTATTTGTAAGATTGTATGAAGCATGTATATATTGCAATAGCCCAACGGGCTAATATGGTACAAGGACTCAAACCCTAGAATATGAGAAAAGACACACATACCCTTAGCACCCTCTCAAATACAAAGCATATGCAATAGCATTGCATTTGGAAAAGTTGACACTAAAATAGAAAAAATCTAAAGTCCGTGTCTTGAAGATATCATCGTAGTGTGCGGCTCTTGGAAAATTATGTCGAGTACCAACCATCCAGAATCGTATAATAACCCAGAAAGCACAAAGTGTAAGGGCCGGGAAAGTAGAAGTAAGCGGGAGCAAATTCGACCGCGGTAACACGACGAAGATGTGGAAGGTGACACAAATAAAGATAGTTGTCAAATCAAACTAAAGAGAGAGATATAAAAGTATAGCAGTGCAGATCGAAGCTCGAGATGGCGGCGGCACAGTGCACAAAAAAGTGCAATGGAGGCACGTGCAGGAGAAGCGCGACGGCCTTAGAAGCTCGGGGCAATGGCTCAAAGAGAAGCGGTGGCATCATAAAGACTTTTACGATCTGCAGTAGCTCAAAGAGAAAAGCGACGGCTGTGGCTATACGAAAGGAAGGAGATGACCACACTCATACAAGATGATGAATCGTGGCTAGCAAAGCAGTCGGCTGACTGACAAGGATTTTATGGACTCGCACGGCTTTGACGAACTCAAAGAGAGAGATGCTACGGACCTGGATGGATGCAAACGGAAGACTTAAAAGAAAGGGCTCAAAGGCAGCAGATTATAGCAGCAGCCACGTGTACGACATCCTTCGATAGCTCAACACCAAGACCAAAGAACTAACCCCACACACGAACTCCTTTCTTTTCTTCTCCCCCCCCCCATTATTTCTCATCTACACCACCCACCCATCCACTCCCCCACTGCACATCAGAATGCCACATGGGGAAAAAGGGTGGGGGAGAGAGCGGCAGCGGCCGAGGAGGCCAGATTCAGGCGGTCGAGGGTGGCCGAGGCTAAGGCGGCGATGGCGCTTGCCTAGGCGGGCCGGGACGGACTGGCGCGGCTTGGGCGGAGACTCCGGGCGTGGGGCGGATCCGGCACAACGAACTCTGGGTGCGGGTGGTGGAGATGACCAAAGACGTCGGCCGGGGGGATGGCGGTCGAGGCGGGCGCGGTGCGGAGCACTAACGCGAGCACGGGCCGACGTTGAGCGGAGGCCCGAATCCGTGCGAGAGACGGCCGGAGCGGTGGATGGAGACAGCCGAATCCGTGGCGGCGATTGCCAAATTTGAGGCGGCGACGGCTGGATCCAAGACGGCAGCGGCTGGATCCGGCCGGGAGTCAGCCTGGCGCAGGCGCGACGGCGGGCGCGGTTGTCGGGAGGCAGCGGATCCGGCTGGAGGGAGCCGGATATGGCGGAGTCAGGCGCAGCGAGTTGTCGGCAGGTGGCGGTGGCAAGGATCTGGAGCGGAGACGGCCTAGCGTTGGCACAGGCGCATCTGAGCGGCGGCGCGGTAGAGTCGAGTGGTGGCCGGAAGAGGTGGCCGCCCCCAGGAATGGAGCATACTCTCTCGGGGGCGGCGGTAACCGGCGACGGCCGGAGCAGAGGCTAAGTTCAAAACCTAGGCTCTAATACCATGTAAGATTGTATAAAGCTTGTGTATATTGCAATAGCCTAAGAGACTTATATAGTACAAAGACTCAAACCATATGGGAAAAGGCACATATACCTTTAACAGTATTGACTGAGTGATTTACCATATTTTATTCCTTAATAACACCTTGAGGATCTTTGCAGCTTGTTTGGCACATACTAAGGGCAATGCTCTTCCTCCTCCTGGAAGTAAGCTGTCAATTTTTTTCTGCACACTGACACTGTCGCTTTGTTAACTTATCATCATCCTACAACGCACTAATTTCTCTACTCAATTAGATGGAGGCAGGCCACTGATCATAACCCACAACGGTGCAAGTGGTGTTTTCCCAGGCAGCACGGACCTTGCCTACCAACAAGCAGTGAAAGATGGTGCTGACATAATCGATTGCTCAGTTCAGATGTCGAAAGATGGTGTGGCCTTCTGCCTGGGCTCTGCAGATCTCACCGGCAGCACAACGGCGGCCACCACTTTCATGTCCAAAGTTGCTACTGTCAATGAAATACAGAATCAATCTGGCATTTTCTCGTTTGATCTCTCATGGAGCGAGATCCAAACCTTAAAACGTAAGGAACACCTCAATTGCTTCTTCACATATTCTTTATTTCGAAATGTCATATATATGCATGCACTAACATCTTGTTTTTGCCCATCTGATCAGCCGACCTTGTTGGTCCGTACACTCAGGCAGGCCTGAAAAGAAATCCTGCAGCAAAGAACGCTGGCAAACTCATGACTTTGGCCGAATTCCTTGACTTCGCAAAGACCAGCAATGTCTCCGGTATACTGATCGAGATAGAGGTACCATCCTTTTCACCTGAAGTTATCATTTGCTCCTGTTGTCTCTGTCAGTCTGTTGAACTGAACATTCTTGTGCTGAGTGCAGTATGCTCCATACCTTGCAACCAGAGGCCTCGACGTGGTGGATGCAGTCTCCAGTGCACTGGTCAATGCCAGCTACGACAAGGAGACCAAGCAGCAGGTGCTCATCCAGTCAGACGACACCTCGGTGCTTTCAGCGTTCAAGAAGTTTCAAACGTTCAAGCGGGTCCTCTTCATCGACTCCGCAATCAGCGATGCTTCCAAGGCTTCACTGGATGAGATCAAGGAGTTTGCTAATGCAGTGACGGTCGGGCGTGGTTCGATCGCTCAGATCAATGGCTTCTTCCTGACACGGTTCACGGATGTGGTCGATAGGCTGCATGCTGCAAACTTCACCGTGTACGTCGGTGTGCTCAAGAATGAGTTCATGAACCTTGGGTTCGACTACTGGGCTGACCCAACGATTGAGATTGCTACATACACTTCGTCAGTGATGGCCGATGGGCTTATGACCGAGTTTCCTGCCACTGCAATTGCATACTTCAGTAAGTATTTGCCCGACACTATTTACATTGAAAGCGTTTCAGATTGCAGCTACATTAAAGAGTTTGTCAGCTCAAGAACTAAAAAATGTTTGTCAAAACTTGTTTGCAAGATAGCTTCTACAAGTGTCAGGCTAACAGTTTTGATCTCTTCTCTGAATGAATTGCAGAGAGCCCATGCAGTGATCTGAACCTGAACTTGAGCTACTCAATCCTGCCTGCAAATCCCGGTGCTTTGGTCAACCTGGCCGCCCCTGGTGCGCTGCCTCCAGCGCTCCCGCCGGCACCGGTGCTCGAGCCTGCCGATGTTCTGGACCCACCGCTGCCGCCTGTCTCTGTGAGCAGCCCTCCAGAGGCGACGCCGACGAATGCTGCTGACAACAGCACCTCGGCGGCCAGCTCCAATGCCGGCAATTGCCTTCTGGTGGCTGGCATTGCTGCCCTCTTGTCCTTGACTTTCCATTGATCCTTTCTTGGTGACCGTAATTGTACTACCACATGTTTTTGTTTATGTTTTCTCCTCTTCACATCCTGAATTGTACTGCTCTTTAAATAGATACATTCTCATGAACCTGCACATAAATACAGATCAGAAAATTTAACCCCGCTCCCTTTCATGTTTCAATGCTAAACTGTTCAACTGCTCAGGAAGCTGTGTGGATTCAACTCTACTTTGGAGTTTTTCTACATTTCCAGTTGTACTTTAAAATTCACCATTTACCATTTACACAATAAAAAATTATACCTAAAACTGTATTTTTACTATTTTCTTTGAGACAGTATAATTTACCACCTGAGATTTGGAAGTGATAAAATAAGAATCAGCAAGGCTAAAAAGAAGTGAATTAAATAATCACTTAAAATTTCCAAGGTCTCTAATGAGAAAAGAAAGAAAAAAGTTTCAGAAGAAAGTTTCAGAAGCTTCTGTAATTGGAGCGAAGTAGAGTACGGTATTATTCTTTTCAGTTTATAATTTTTTAAAATAAAATAAATAGAATAGCTTTTTCGTTATTATTTCAAAACGATTTACTGTAGTAGATTTTTAAAGCGGTTTATTAGCTTATAAATATATGGTTCGTAGGCCGCACCCTATCATGGCATATTCCGTCTCTAGCACATCATCCTTTTGCCCCTGGAGCAACCTGGCGCCGTATCCTGTGCACACGAGGTAGTTTGTGCACGCATGCACGCGAGTGATCTTGGCTGTCCGATCTTCATCCGACCGCTACAAAACCTGACGTGCGTGCTTTGCAGA
Organism: Bonia amplexicaulis; assembly: GCA_036346245.1. NCBI lineage: Eukaryota > Viridiplantae > Streptophyta > Magnoliopsida > Poales > Poaceae > Bonia > Bonia amplexicaulis. Next base: position 3,266,715 of record CM070738.1, on the reverse strand, counting down.
GAGACCCCTGTCCGGGAGTCGCGGTTTTCTCTTGAGCCCCCAGCCCTCTCCATCCCCAAGAGCTCCCTGTTAGGGAAACCTGGGCAAGGCTTGAAGCTTTGGCCCATGGTGATACCTCACAACTAGGTTATAAATAAAAAGTACTATTGACTATTTTGTATACACATAAAAAAGAGAAAGCAATAAAGAAAGACTAGGAGTTCTCCCGTTATCTCAGTGTTTCAATCTACTATTTGTGTCTTCTGTTATTGATCTGTCTTTTGCATAGCAGAAGAATCGATCGAACTGGACTCGCCAACGACGGTTCCTCAACACGTTATTAGCACGAATCGCTCCGGTGAATTGAAAGGTAATCATCGAAGCATTAGTAGATTGAATTGTCTATATCTAGATCACTTTAAATTCCGCAGATTTCGCTTTCTAAATTATTTTCTACGGTGCAAATCCGCTCTAATTTACCACGAGCAGATTTGAAGTCGTTGGCACAATGTCGATTGATAGATCATATGAAAGAGTAAATGTTGATTGCATTGTAGATTGAAAAAAAAGAAGGAAAAAATCTTGCACGGTCGGCCTCCCCACGCGCCGCCGCACGGCTGCTACTCGGTCTCGGCCGTGCTCAAAGCAGATCCCGGCTGCCACAACCTGGCGCTCGGTCACCCGCCGCCTTGGAGGCCGCTGGTCTCCCCACACACATCAGCCCGAAGCCATCGCCGCCCTTCACATGGACTTCCCGCCGAGCGCCGAGGCCAAAAGCCGTCGTCGTCACAATAAGATATCGTGGCCCGAAGCCACCGCCGGCTGCCATCCAAGCCTAGCGCCGCCGCCACCGCCGCTCGGAGCTGGCCTGAAGTCACCGCCCAAAGCTGCCACTCGAGGCCGCCGCCACCGGCGCTCGAAGCTGGCCCAAAGCCACTACCCGAAGCCGACCACCGGCCTCCCCTCGCGCGTCGGCCCGCACGCCACCGGCTCCCGAAGCTGCCGCCTGAAGTTGCCACCCGAAGTCGTCGCTTGGGGCCACCGCTTGCCCGCGCTCACCGTCGTCGTGTGGAGACATGGGCTAGGGTTGATGGGTTGGACGGTCGATTGGGCCGCCGGGCTAAAAAAATGGGAAAAGATATTGGGCTGGGGAAGGCCCGGCCAGGGGGCGTCGGTAATTTTGCTAAAAGACCCTTCAAATTTTGGAAATTATGAGAGGGTCCTCAGAATTTTTAGACAGGTACTGAATTTTGCAGCAAGGCCCTCAGAGAATCAGAAAATTACACGAAAAATTTCTCAAAATTGAAAATTTACGTATAGGCCCTCGAAAATTACAGAATTAATTGAAAAATTCATATTCCAGCATAAAAGGGCCTCAGGAATTTAAATTTTGAATTATTTTTAGCATTTGAACTGTCATTATTATTTTTATGTTTTCTGTATTTATTTACTGTTTTGATTAATCGTAATTATTTAAATTGCCTTTAATCACCAAAATTAACAGTAAAATTTATAGAAAATGCATAGAAAATTCTGGAATATTACGAGAATTTTTTGTACCTTTGTCCATTTTATCTGTAGTAAATCTATGCATGTTTACCGGCAGTAAACTTATATATTCCTTTCATGTACATGTAGATGACAGACATGACGAACCGGGAGTTGGAGGAGCTAGCCCAGCATGGCCAAAACTACTTGACTTGGCCTTTCGATGTCAAGATAGTACTTGGAGCCAATAAGCTCCGCGCTGTTATTGTGACTGGTGCACCATAGGATGCCAAACCCACCCCTGAGGAAAATGATCAGACACTTCACTTCCTCAGACACCATCTCTGTCTCACTCTCAAGAATAAGTACATGGCAGAGAAGAGTGCACTAGCATTATGGACTACACTCAAGAAGCGGTTCGAGAGGCTAAAGTACACCATCCTTCCTTAGGCAGAGCAAGAGTGGATCTGACTGAGGTTTGCTGACTTCAAAACGGTCGGGGAGTACAATTCTGCTCTGTACAGAATTTGTACCAATCTTTAACTTTGTGGCAAACAAATCACAGATGAGCAGAAGATTGAGAAGATCCTATCTACCTTCCACTCCAATGCAGTGCAGTCTGCATGCAATTATCGTCAAGACAGCTATAAGGAGTATGCTGAATTGATTTATACGATGTAGGTTGTAGAGGTTCAGGATGAAGTTCTCCGCAAGAATTATGTCTCACAGCCACCTGGGAGCTCCGCTGGCCGTGAAGCCAACGCCGGGAGATAAAAGGTGCAAAAGCCCATAATGAAGAAAACGGGAAGGAAGGCTAAGGCCGCAGCCCAGAAAGGCAAATCAGATGCTCTACATGAGAATAAGGCAAACAAGTCAAAGCGGAACGACAAGCCCCATGATCAGCAAGACCAATCCTGTTACAAGTGTGGCAAGTGGGGCACTGGTCGCGGATCTGTAAAGAGCCGCAGCATGTCATCTATCTTATTTTGTTGATTTTGCAGTGGAAACAGGACAATTCTTGGATTTTGGGCAGGCCATCGCAATTCCAAAATAAGAGTTATTTTAGCACGAGTCTGGGAGAGTGATACAGTCATACAGAGCTTGCTATCAGCAACAATCGGATTAGTAGAGCTATTGGAGAACTAGTTTATCAGAAGCAGTTATACCGAACTAAGTTTCTGTATCTGTCCTGATGGCTCTCAAGTTAACAGTGTCCGTATATCTTATTCAATGCACTATGGTTGTGTTCCTGGTTAGTATTTTGACATGCAAATTACATGTCATCACTCATTGTTCTTTGTATTCCCCTTTCACAGGAATTCAGTTTTTCAGAACTCTCCTGATTATTATGGTCTAATCCATTTTGTTCCATCCTTTTAGTTATTTTGTCGGACTACTACAACTTGCCTTTCAATGATGTCCTTGGCTGGAGAAAGTTCATGGTTGTACTTATGGAGCGTGATGTATATCAACTAAAGAGTATTCTGAAATCTATATCACAGGAAGAGTTTGTTGCATTGCACAAATATCTAGTTCAGGTATGTAGATCTTGGGTAAGAAGCAAGTAGTGGATTTTTGTCATTACAAATATTGCAATTTATGCATTCACCTTCCTTCTGCAAGATAGTAGAGTTATTTACAATCGGGAGCATGCAATTGAATATTGAATTCTGCTGTTATAAAAAACAATCTACTAGATCGCAGGATAGCAAGTCACTAGAGCAAGAGGTGTGTTCGTTGGTTGAAATTCTAATGTGTCACTTGTCTTATCATTTGAACATTAGCGGCTTTGAAGTTTATTTGTGCAAGAACTAAGAAGTGAATCATTTGATTTGGCAATTGTGGTGCACTCAAAACTAGATGCCTAATTAAATTCTAGTGTTGTACTATACTAATAACATGTTAAGTTGGGATTGCAGGTTCAGAAACACTTTGTGTGGCATTCATCTTCTGTAGTTCTGTTCCCTATGATGCATTCCACATGGTTTATGTATGTACTGTGGCTGCGGCACCATGTGATCAAATACTAAATCCAAGGCTATGCAGTTGTTACCGACATAAATGCCCGATCCATCGGAAAGATGTTGCCAAGACAGCCTGCTGGTGCTATACTGAATACGGCCTTTTGTTCTTTGCTAATAGACTGATTAGTTCATTCTTTAAAGAATAGTTAGTTATCCCCTATATTGCAGTCTTTTTCTCTAGCTTTCTTTTCTAGTTTGCTTTGACACGCTAAAATTTTCATGGGTCTGCCTGAGTGACTGCATATGCTTTCTCATGCAAATTCTGTACTTGCTCTTGTAATGTACGACATTATTGATAATACAATAGAACTGAACTCCATCTGATAGAAGATCGTTGTGAGTTGTGATCATTCAGGGATTAATGTGGCTTTGCACCACGGTATCAAAGTACCTTTTCTATCATCCATATACACCCAAGAGAGACGATAGCTCATAATGTCAACCTCGTTCTATCACAACGTTGCCAAAAATAAGCTCATTCAAAGATTCGTACACATCTCCACCAACATGGAGCTCATTTTCTGCTCAATGTTGTTGAAACTAGCAGCATATTTGCAGATATAGCCCTTGATACATATATAGCAGGTTAACTGGTTATCACTACAGTGGAGTCGAATTATTTTTGGTGGCAGGTGTTGAATTGTTGCAGAAATCCAATGAAAGCAGAAAGTACTTGAAACTTGCTGAATGCATGCGGTTAAATCGTAACAGCAGCCGAGCAAGCAGATTGCAATTTCTTCCCATACATGAATTACCGTAAGTTTGTTTTACACCACTGACTTGCCTGTATTACCACTAAATTTTCATTGTCGATGGAAATACTGAAATATTGTTGCTGCTTTATTGACAATATAAACATATCTACATGACATGCAGCATTTTCTTTATACAGAGGTGGACATGCACCAAGATAACAGCCAGAATGGAAGCATCAGCTGGCATGACACATTCTCAGCCTTCAACAAGAGCAGTGACGAAGTGATCACTTGACAAGGATGCACCTGATTGGTGAACCCTCGGCTCCAACCAGCCTCAGAGGTAAGCAGTGCAGCATGTATATTCCAGGCTTGATGTCATCTAGTTTCAAACCTTCGACCGGGATGATATCCTGACAGAACAAATTAAGAAAATCAACTGACCGATAATTTCAATCAATAATGCAATCTCTTAGAAGGTAGGTTCATTCTGTTCTGGATCACTGAAACGTGAAGTGTAATGTTCTTTGGAGGAGCAACAAAATAGAACCGAGCAAGAGAGAGAGAGAGAGAGAGAGAGAGAGAGAGAGAGAGGCCAATTAGCAAGGAAATTGCAGAACCAAGACTTTACTCAACTTGTCAACATGTAATACTGTAATAACATGTTTTCAGAGTTTGTTATTTAGTCAGTAGCGCTTGACAAGGAATTTTTTTTTTGCAGTAGATTAGGGGAATAAGCAGCACGAGATTAGAGATATACTAAAGGGAAACAAGGTTAACTGGTGGATTGTTTTGGTTTTTTGGGGGGCTCAGGACAGGGTACCATCTTACCGGACTTTTGAAAAAGACAACATGGGCAGAAACCAAGTGATCAAATGCCGCAACTGATAGATAGTCAACCCCTACAGAAGTGCCAATATCACTATGTTAAGTTTACATCAGATAAGATCAGGCATGCATTGATCCACCAAGAAAAAAGGTCATAGCAGTAACTGAATGCTAGCTAGTTCACAGTTACAACGTTTTAGCAAATATGTGAATTCCACGAATCTAGATCAAGAAAAAAAGGGTTATAAATACCACTGCACACCATTCTCTGTAAATCCAAAATAACTCAGAATTACTTACCAACCAGCTTGATGTCAGTGTTGTCAACTAACCACTGCGCACCATCCTCTGTAAATCCAACATAACTCAGATCACCTGCTTTCTTCCACATGAGCTTCCTACAAATCATTTGCTTACATATTCAATACAACCTATAAAAAGATTGACCAGTGATATCTGATTGATGAAAAATGTATGATCTACTTGAATATCTGTCCTGAAAAGAGCTCATACCTGTCTGTGTTCAATGTCCTGAAAAGAACTCGACGAACACCTTTTGATATATGTAGGGATTCCATAGCTTCAGCTGCGTAGATTAAGTGGGGATATCATACAACCAAATACTAAGAAGAATGTCAACACTTAAAACAAGTGTGGTCTATGCATAATGCCTTGATATCAAGCCACTGCAGAAATCATGAATTGATAGAGAAACTGATATCTGTATACAACACCATGACAGTGGAATACATGTATTTCTCATGCCGTTACATGGTATGTGAAGGAGTGGTGAGCAAGGTGATTCATTGATAATGCGATAGAGGAGCTGGAGCTCCCTGGAAAAAGAACGCATGCTACCTGTTATATTTGTGTCTCTCGGAACATCAACCAGCAATGCAGGACCTGTCCAGCAACAATAACTAATCAATTCCGAATCATTCGTTAGTAGTACCATGTAAATTTTAATGAAGTCTCCGCATGCAAATCTTTTCGTCAAAGTTACAGAACGCTGCACTTGAAACAATTTAATGGATTTCTGAATCAGGCAACATCAGCTACAAGAAAATGAACTCGTGGCTCAGTCTAGACCGTTGGTTTTTCGATTAGACCATCTCTAGCGAACTTTTGGTAACCAAAACTAAACCTTTGTGATGAACAAAATCAGTCTTTGCAGGCTACTGTTGAGGACGTGGAGGTCGAGCGTGCGCACGTCGAAGCCGGCGTGCACCACCATGCGGAGCTTGCGCCCGTCCTTCAATTATTAGGAGAAAAGGACGGACACCGACTAGCTTTCAAGAAAAAGATCACAGCACTCGCCAAATCTGATGGGGCCATGGGAGGAAGATCAGAATTTGATAAGGTTTGGTGGGCTCTAATCCAAACACGCCCTAGATGCCAAGCATAAACACTTCTTTTCCACCCCATACATTCTTCGTTGGCTACTAAACTTGCATCATGCCACTTCCCACTGACCATTTTGACCAATATGACCCACTGCCATTTGATTAAGAATCGCTGTTTGGGCCAAATCGATCCGAGTGGCACTCTTGAGAATTAAATTTGGTGGCGAAAATATGGTTAAGGTTTTGCTTTTGAAATATTTGGCCAAAATTTAAGCAAATTTTCCTGTGGCACGACCAAATTCCATGGAGCAAACAAAATTCAGAAGCTAACCAAACAATGGCCAAATAGATGAGGCTTAAGGCACAATCAATTATGATACATGACAAAGCCTAGGTAGGCTCCGGTCCAAACACACCCTGATGCCAAAACAACTAACAAATAAAAAAAAATTCCTGATCGAAGAAAACAGGGTACCGTTAAGGACTTCGAGGTCGAGGGTGTCGACGTCGAGGCCGCCGGCGAAGTGGCGCTGGTTCATATGCCCCGGCGCGTCGACGTGGGTGCCCGTGTGGCAGTCCATCCGGAGCTCCGACAGGTTGTACAGCGACCCGTTCTCCATCGAATCCCTCAGCCGCACCACCGGACCCACCGCCGCGCCCGGCGCGAACGCCGGCAGCTCCGGCCTGTACGCGTGCGTGATATCCAGTATGCGCCCGCCGCCGCCGTACTCCTCCAGCCGCCGCAGCGGCAGCGGAGCCGCGGCGCCGGAACCGGGCCCGCAGGTGTCGGCGTCCGCGTAGCCCGGGTGCGCGTCGCTGGCCGCCGCGGGGCCTGCGGCGAGGAGGACGAGGAGGATAAGAGCGGCGGCGGCCATGGTGCCGTGCCGAGCGCTCAGTCTGGACTGGAGACAGTGATGGCTATTTCTTGATTTCGGGCATAAATACCGAACGGGACTTGGAAGAGGTTCCCAACAAGTAAGCACCAAATTGCAGTATTACATCTATGTGTGGTTGAGATGTTTCTCTCGGCTTGGGAAGAAGTTACTGAAGAAACCCTCTGAAACAACGACAACATTTCCCGTATGTCCAAACAGTCGCTGACAGACAGACAGCTACTAGTGCAATGCTTTTTTAAAGTGGGTACCATAAAGACGTAGCCACGTATATACACATGACACCACATACGCGTATATCTATATAGGAACATCCAGTATACATACTAAGACAGGATGTTTATATAAACGGTACCCAAAAACGAGGCAACTGCGGGCTCAAGCCCGGCCAGCTGAGTTGCACGACAACAACTCTGCCAACTGATCTAGATACGACAAGTGACGCGACACCATAAGTACTTACACACCTATATTGATGTGTTCAATATATATATATGCTAAAACAAGATGGAAATCTTAAAGCACAAGTACATGCTTTGACCATTGCACGTAATTTTATATATGTGTATTTTGAGAGACACTATTCACATTATAAATATGAGTATTGTTCACATAAATAGTACTTAAAAAGTATGTATGTATTTTAAAAGATATTATTTATACTATTTATGTGAAGAGTTCTCTAGATTATTTATATAATACAGTATCCTGAAAATGAGGCAACCGTAAGCCCGAGCCCGGCCGGCAGCAGCACTGCCAACTGAGCCAAGGTCAGTACTCTGCTACTAGTGCAATGTTACTCTCGTCCGTTGACTGGTCATGGATCAGCAAAGAAATATCGTGCACGTGTCTAGCGAAGGAACTTTTTGTCCGCACATCGTCGATTAACTTAACAATCTTCCGAAAAAAATAAGATGGAGTAGCTTATCCTCAGGCTCAAAATATTATTGTGGGGGCGTGAGGTCCAAAGAACCAGTACGTTGTTCGTGTAGACAATTCAGCCGACCCCATCCGCAGTAGAACGCTCGAGTATAAAAGTGGAACGAGCGGCCCCATGGACGTCTTCTACACGTAAATATGCCGCTCTGCTACGCACGCCGCTGTTAGACCCAACAACCACTTTGAATTGGCGTGGCCGTTGTTTTAAATAGCGTGTAGTGTAGCCGACGTGTAGCGGCTAAGTGTTTTTTTTTTATAATGGATGGTAGATATCAGCGATATAGCGGCACACAACATGATTAATTATATTTGTAGAAATATACAGTTACATAAATCAGTTTTAAAGTAAAATGACTTATTTTGTATTCGGAATATTTGTTTATGCATATATCGAGTTTTAGAGTAATGATTTAAAATGGTAAATGGCAAGATTATGCAATAAATGAATCATATGAAAGTCTGAAATGTATTTATATTGAATCGCCGCTACACATCATACACTATAGCGGCTATAGCGGGCCGTTGCAGCGCCGTTGCAGCCACTATTTTCTGACCGCTATATTGGAGCTACAACGGGGCTATATCGGACTATTTAAAATAATAGACGTGGCCAATTATACTAAAATCCCTTCCAATATGAAGTGATTGGATCTAACCCCCTTCCATCCCGACAAGCACTTACTGTTTCTACCCAAATTGGCTTGGCATTGTTGTACTAAAAGTGTGGACCAGAGGATTTCAATATTCCATGGTTAGATTCATGTCTCATTACCATTGCCATGACCTGTAGAATAGATGCAACAATCAACCGCACTGTTGGGCCAGACGCAAGTACTATTTTTACCATGACATTCAACCACAAAGTCAGATACAACTCATACAAGTGTAAAGACACAATTGTTAGAGTGCAATAGTCATTTGACAATAGAAAATTAAGCATTGTTAGTAATAATAAAGTTGTAAAAGGATTATGACATAACAATCCTGCATTTGTTAGAGCATGTCTGTAGTCACTGGAAGTGTAATATTCATTGATACCGAGGGACCAAGATGTAAAGAAACTACGGAGTCCATGAGATATTCCTTTGAGTTTATTTTTGCAAACTACGTGAATAATCAACTAAAGCTAATATAAGCAAAATACATTAGTTTGGTTATAGAAATAACAAAACTATAGAAACTATTAAACTCTAAGGCTTCATCTAAACTAGACAGAAAAATAAAGTTTTGACCTACCTACTATGCGCATCAAGATGATGTTAATTGCCAAGTATCGGCCAAGGAATTGATGGCTCCCAAAACAACCTGCCAGAACAAAAGTTTACAAATTCAATCTAGCAAAATTTATTCTCCACAACATATATGTACTGAATTATGTTTTTATTTTTATTTTTGACTAATGGAGTGTTTTTTTATAAAGGGGGCCCTTCCCTTAACCAAACATTTTCCATAAAAGAGCAGGAGGTGCTATGCAGAATTCTAATGTATGTACTAGGATCGTTGGCCCATAGAATTAACCGCAAATGTTGAAATACGCACAACAATTCTCATTATAGTTGAATTATGCACATCGAAGATTGGTGGCCTCCATTGAAATGGCAATGGAATTTTGATCTAAAAGAACATAGATCCAAAGAGATGATTAGCGATCAGTGGAAAAATATTTATGTACTTATATGAAACCATATCATGATGCGGATGTGAGGTATCAGTACGTCAGTACAACTGCCCAAGGATTGGCAAAGGAATTGATGCAAAGAAGGCTCCCAAAACAACCTTCAAGAAGAAACAATTACAAAGTTCAAACTAGTAAAAGTTCTTGTCTACAAACTATATGTACCGCTTTTTTTTAGTTTATTTAATAACGCAACGTGTTTATTTGGTAAAAAGGAGCAAGTACCCTGTCGTCTCCGCCTCCCGTAAACCAAACTTTTTCATAGAAGAGCAAGAGCTGCTAGGTAAAGAGAAGATTGACAACCGAATTTTAGGTAAATATCAGAAGTAGCCCTCCGAGTGTATGCAATGCCATTTCTGGCCCCCTCCCCGAGCGTGGGATTCCGGCCAGCCGACGCGTGTGCAGTCCCACGCCCTAGTACCGTAGCACCCGAATCATGCGGTCCAGGAGCGTATGATTCTGACAAAACCAGCAGTGCTCTAAGGCTGTATATGGTCAAAAAGGCTACCGTAGTCGAACATGGGTGTGGTCGAAAGCGGATGTGGTCAAAAAGCGGTAGCGGTTGAAAGCCGAGGTGGACAAGAGAGGCAGTGGTCGAAGGTGACTGTGGTCGATCAGCCGTGGTTGGAGTGGCTGCGTTCATGCGCGACTGTGGTCGTGAGCCATGAGGAGAGGGTGGTGGCGGCTCTTTGGCTCCGACAGTTAGGGAGTTCAGCGGTGCCTAAGTTTGGCGAAGTGGTCGACGGTGATCCCTAGGTGTGGTGAAGCTCGCACGGTCGTTTGTAAGATAATAGAATTGGGTGGAATTGGATGTATTGCATTGAGCCTATGGGGCGGTATATATAGAGGTACAAGACTTGGGGGGCAAGATGGTACAAGGGATTGTAATCCCAATGAACTCTATCCTACCATATATTGTACTCTAACATCCCCCCGCAGTCACAACGGGAGTGTCGCAGACGGTGAGACTGGAGAAGAAGCCGAAGGCTAACATCCCCATGATCATAACTGTTGATGCGGCGCGATGTCTTGATCGAGCAGAACCGACAAGTAGCTCAAGCAAGGCGGTAGCCCTTTGTGCCGATGTCGAGGTAGCCGAGCGCGAGGGCGGAGTAGTCGTGGTCGAGGATGCCGTGCTGGAGATGACCGTGGTCGACGTAGTCGTGGTCAGGTTACCGATGTCGAGACGGTCGCGCATGAAGCCGCAGGCGCAAAAGAGGCGCCATGGTGATGACGGAGACGCGTCGAGGCAGTCGTCGTGGAAGGGGGGCGATGCCGAGGTCGACGCAGTCAGGGCCGTCGAGGATGTAAGCGAAAAACGACGATGCAATCGAGGCAGACGAGACGGGAACGGGAGGGTCGATGCCGAAGTCGACGCAGTCAAGCCGCTAGAGCCGAGGCGTGTGCCAGGTTTGCCGGACCCGGCAACGCGTCGGGGATGAAAGCACGCATCGGTGTTGCCAGTACCGGACGTACAAGGGAGAGGGCCCCAACCAGGCGTGGTTGTGCTGGAAGAAGAAGAAGCGGTGCGGGAGCGAACGCTACTACCCGGCGGCGGTCCGGCAGACGCCTGCGCGCGGCGGCGATCCCGACGCAAGGTACGGCGGCAGCGGTAGTGCTCGATGTCGGCGATGAAGGCCCGATCAGTATGACGAAGACCATGTGCAGACAGATGGCGCACAAGAGGTTGCGCAGCACAGTCGTCGATGCACATGGGACGACGATGTAGATGCAACGGCGAGGGGACACACGCGCGGCGGTGCTGCGGCCCAAGGAGGCGACACAGCAGCAGCCCTGTTGCTCGGAGAAGATGCGCGTAGTACTCGACGACGGACGTCACGGGAGCCAGGTGGATCGCGCACAATCGGTGATCGACCAGAACGCGCGCGGCGGGGCGACGATGGAAGAAGTCGGTGGAGGCATCCCGATCGTGGTGGCGATGACGAACCGGCGATGAAGACGTGCGACGGGATGACCGAGACGTGACGTGGCGTGCGGCGTCCCTCGGCATCGCGTGCGGCCCCGCCGCCGATCGAAGAGGTAGAGGCCGGTGTAGTCGACGCCGATGTCGGAGTAGATACGCGCGAGGTCGACGGGCGGTGGGCGACTCAACCCCGATCATTGATCAGGAAAAAGAAAAGATACAACAGCAGCAGTAAGACCTTCCATGTGCAATTCACTAGGTACACCTAGCCTGAGGCCGATATGGTCGATGATGATCGAAGCTTTGATGGAACGCCAGATCTGGACAGAACACCTCTTTTCTCTTTTTTTTTGTGCACGCTGCCGTGGTTACCTTTATAACAACAGAGTGAGTCGGCATCCGCATCCGGGCTCTCGGTGGGGCTTGCGCGACGGCCGATCGGCTCAAGGCGCGCAGACGCAGCGGAGCGACCGGCGGTGGCGGGGGCTTCCTACCGGCGTCTGGGTCGGCGGCGGTGGCGGGGGGTCAAGAGGCGGCCGGGAGGAGGTCCAGGCGGCGGCAACGCCGGCGGCTCACCCGAGCGGCGGCGGATCCGGAGGATGGCGTGAGGCGGCGACCGGCCGGATCCGTGGCGGGAAGCCCGATCCGCGCGGGAGGCCAAAGCGGTCGGTGCAGGCGGCGTCAAGCGGAAGAAACGAGGGAGGCGTGAGGCGGCGACGGCCGCCGGATCTGGACGGATCCGTGGCGGGAAGCCCGATCCGGTGACGGAGGTGGTCTCCGAGTTGCGGACGCGGCAGAAGACGACGGCGGGGCGGCGATCTAGGGATGCCGGCCCGCCGAAAGTCTTCTTCTTCTTGCCGCCGTGGGACCGGCGCGGATCCATCGTCAACCGACGCCTCCTCGGATCCGCTATCGGCGTGGGCGCGCGTCCTAGCTCGGCCGCCACCATGGCGGCTCAGGGTCGGAGCGCGGCCAAGCCCGGCCGCCACGGCAGCGCAGGACGAGGCGGCAAAGATTCGGAAGGGGGTGACGACGACGGCCCAGCGACGAGCCTGGTGAACGCGACGAGGAAGGCCCGATCTGCTGTGTGACGATGACGACGACTATGGCGGCCGGATCAATAGGATCCGCCGCCTAAACGAAGGCGCTGCCCCCGGCGGAGATAGATCTCCGGGCGCGATGCTTGAAGCGGCGGCGGCTAGGGTTAGGATCTAAACCTAGACGTCTGATACCATATAAGATAATAGAATTGGGTGGAATTGGATGTATTGCATTGAGCCTCTGGGCGGTATATATAGAGGTACAAGACTTGGGGGGCAAGATGGTACAAGGGATTGTAATCCCAATGGACTCTATCCTACCATATATTGTACTCTAACAGTTGGCGAAGCCGAAGGTGACCCTGAGCAACGGTGATTGCTCACTGACGTGGCGCCGGGCTCAGGAAGAGAGGAGCACGATGCAGGGGTATCATGCGCTCTTGGACCGCATAACTCAAGTGTTACGGCGGCGGGGCGTGGGATTGTGCACGCGTTGACTGGGCGGAGTCCCGCGCTTAAGGAGGGGGCTAGAAATAGTATTACATATAACTGATGACTACTTCTATTATTGCTGTGCTGTACAGTCCAAAAATACCCAAACATCTTGGCAACCGGTGTTGAAACTTTCATGTGCTCATATGAAAATATGTTAAAAAAACACCCTTTTAAATCATACCATGGTGCTGATGTGAGGTATCAGTACGACATATCAGTACAACTATTATTCCTTTGGGGAAGCACGGCAAAATGTTCCAGAAGTAACGAGAATAACTGCGAAGATCAAGCCAATACAATGCCGACGAAAAAAGAACAGGGTTATTCGGTTTATTGTCACACTTTTACCAAACTAAAATTAGGCTACTTTGTCTCTCTTTTTTTTTACCGCCATTTGGTTTGCTACACACGCTTACCATACTTTCTTGTCGCATTGATACACAAGTCATAGAAACCCTTGCCAAAAGAACCTAACTTGTGGCAGCTGATTTGATCACAACAAGAAGTTTGACTTGCCACAATTTATAGAAAAAACAGATGTAGTAAAATTGTAAAAGGCATATTTGATAACCTCTAGTTATATTTTTTAAAAACTATAGCGGATGACAAAGACGCTTTTGACTTAGAAAATCATTTACAGAAACTGTTACAAGAAGCCTTTCCATTATTCTCAAAACATTGAGGACGTCAACGGAGCAAGTCAGCAGTTCGTGTAAAGAACCCATCCCATGCAGGAAGTGGCTCTGCGGCAGCTAATTTAGTTTTTTTTCTGTTTATGAGAGGAGGCTGCTAATTAGGTTTTTTTTATATATAAGAGGCTGCTGATTAATTTTTTTGGAGGACGCTGAGTTTGACAGATCGGTGGCTGCGGCTAAATCAGTAATGGTTTCCACGTTCATTCATCAGCTGTGCAGGCTGACAAGTTCTTCGGCTCGGCTGAGCCAAAACGAGGATCGGTAAGGCTGCTATGGGCCAAAGCCTAGTTCATTTTCCTCTCACTGGTGCGTACTCCTGGCACGATCCAACAACGAGTCCTCGGCGTCTGCTCAAATTTCATAGCTCCGAGCCTGGAGCCCTGGACTGGAGACTGATGGCTAGTAAACATGCAACGATTGCGAAGCGATTAAATTGTAGGGGTGTTCTTTTTGGCTTCCAAAAGCTGCTTTTGATTTTTGCTACAGTACCTAACTTTTAAATGGAGTATTTTTTCAAGACAAGATCTACAAGTTAATTATAGTACATGTTAAAAGCCTAACATCTGTATCAACTAAAATTACAAGCGAGTATCTCTCCGCAATCTCTATCGTAAACAACCAAAATTCAAAAATTTCAACCAAAAGCTATAAGTTGTAGCCAAAAAGAACAGACCCGTAGTATGGTTGCTACATCCATGGTGGCGATGAAAAGACATGTTCATAATTCTTCGAAAAAAAAGAGAGACATGTTCATACGATCAACAGATTCAAGTTCATGCACGAAACAGAGTGATCACTTTTGTACTTATCATTGCTGCTGCTTCGGCGATCACTAGTCTACTCTGCTGGTATGGTAACACGAGTGGTGGCGACCACCACAAGGTCGGGCTTCCGCCGCGCGGTGATCCCCAGCGCTTCCCGTCATGTCCAACTCTTTGTGACGTCCTTTTTTTTAGACGCATATCTTTACTCTTTTGTATCTATTGGTGCAATCGGATAACGTCTATCATGCATCTTATTCAGTATCTTCTCAGAGTCAAAATTAAATATGGAATGTGTCGAATACTAATTTCTCTATTTTATATTCGCTCCGTAAACCTTCGGTCGATTGATCGGACAGAAATCATCCACCTCTGTTGCACCCTTACACTAGACATAGGACATCCACTTCTTTTGCATCTCTACACAGGACATTGGACAGAAGGAGTGCATTCAGAGCGAACACAAAGAGACTATTATCGAGATGTTGAAGGAAGAGCACTCAGTATGTCTTGTCTGTTCAGATGCAACAATCTATCTATCTGTTATCCTATTCATAAATGAAGTCACAGTAGTTTTCCTCGTACCATCTGACATACGAACACATAAAAATGGATATTGCTTATCCTATATCATATTTCATATTTTTCGTTGGAGTCGAGGTTGGACACGAATAATATCGGATATACATTTATCTCTTTTATATTTGCTTTGTAAACCTTCAGTCGATCAAGATGAAAATTATTCGCGCTATTTACGTTCCCGTTGCAATGATGCTAAAGTGGACATATCATTCTCTCTCTTAAACATCTTTTTTTTTAGAAATCTCTAAGGTTCTGCTTATTTCGGCTTGAGTTTCTAGTTTCTGGATTATTTTTCATTACTCATAAATTTCGTCCTTTTCTAGTTTTTTTTTGCTTTTTTGCTGGTTCTTTTTCCGTATTCGTTTGTATTATCCGTGATTGGTTAACCTATTTTTTCTATTTTAATTTTTTTTATTTAGTTACATCAAATAAACTATCATTAGTTACAGTATAATTTTAGTCAACTATAATATAATTTTAATCATAAAACAATTTACCTAAAACATCACCACTATCACGGACGTGCGTGCCAGACCACCGGCCTTCTGCACTAGTCTCGGCCTAGAGGTAGAGGCAACTTGGGCGAGGAAAAGCACCCAGGTGCCAATCTTTGTCACGTACAAACTATTTTGAATTTCCTTTCCATTCTGTGAATTTTGACAGAGAAAATGTTTAAATATCTTTGGCAAGAATTAAGGTTTTGAAAGTTAGCGTAGAATTGTAAATTTTGTGGTGTTTACATCGTCGGTCCATGAACGGTGATTTTTTATAGTCGCTGCAGCTTCTCTGCACGGAGGTAAATTCAAGGGAAAATTGGCTACAGAACACTGCAATTCTGCGTCCTTTGTCAATGGGCATCTAAAAAGTATGGTTTCACCACAAGACACTAATATTTTATGGTATTTTGCTGTTAGACACTCCTCTCATTAAAATAATATATCCAAGTGATTAGGAGAGAGAAACTTTGTACAATACCCTCAATGCACAGTGGTTGGCTCGGTCTTTGGACCCACATGTCATACAAATTAACCTCACTAATTAAGAGAAAGCATTTGCATGTGCACTTACTCGTTCATGCAGGTAATTAATTATGCTGTAAAGTAAAAGGTAAAATAACTAGAACAATTAATTACTGATCAATCAATCACGGTAGGTAGTGGGTGAGCACGTAGGTGACGGTGGATCCGTAGAAGAGCAGGACGCCGACGACAAGCGTGGAGAGCGCGAATGTGGCGCCGACAGTGAGCGGGATGTTGCAGGAGAGGAGGCTGAACTTGAGCCAGATGGCATCCACCATGGATAGCAGCAGGAAAAAGGTGCCCATGATAGAGTAACCCCCCGCCAGCAGCATCATCAGCTGCGCAAACCGCAGCATGGCTCATTGTTGCTCCCTCGGCCCCGCCGCACGCCACGTCGACATCTCCTCTCAGTCGTTGGACAGCGGGGCTTCTGCTCGCTATCGCTGTAGAAGTCGTCAGCCGCCAGGAGGGTGACGACCAACTTCATGCCCTACGCCGCTAGGTTGGACAGGAGGTAGAAGCCAAAGGAGAAGATCTCGAATAGGGATAAGTTGTGGGCGATGTCATCGCCGACGATGTAGCTGGGAGGGATGAAGGACGATGGGGTGATGGTGCCGGTGCCGATAAAGACGGCGACGGTGAAGAAGGTGTTGGCCGACACGACCCCCTCCAGCGCCTTCCTTAACCGCGGAGTAAAGGACTGTATCTGGGCCGGTTCGGATAGGTAGGAAGAGGAGAGGAAGAAAGGGGAAGAGGAGAACATAAGATAAAAGGGCAAAATAGACAATTCGTATGTTTTCTCTCTCCTCTGATCCGAAAATAATAAAAAATTGCCTCAATGTCCTACAGCAAAATTACACGTTTTTATAATGTGTTCTGGCGAAACCATGTTTTTTAGATGTTCATTAGCAAATGACGTAAATTTACAGTGCCATGTAGCTAATTTCCCCTAAATTCTTCCACTAGATCTACACCACGTATTTGGTGGTCTAGATTATGAGTCTATTTTTTTGGGCTATAGTTGATGTTTTTTTGGCTTAGGTTGATGACTTTTGTTTGTGTTTTTCGAGACGATAACGGACAGTGGAGACATTGACGTGGATGACACACACGTTTTTAGGCTCAGGAAGCCATTTAGAGAATCCGCTTTAAGAAATCATGCTATTCATTTCGATTTTCGGAGAAGTTAAAAGTCAAAAGCCAAAAGACCAGAAAAACCCTGGCCTGCAACAATGCCGATTAGACAAATATTTCCATACTGGACTTGTTACAGTTATATATCGTCCAATGAAGATGTACATGTATATTTACTCCGTGGGCACGGGCACACGAGGGACTGCAACCACCGAAAGGTCAAACCGTGGCCGTGTTGCAAGCCCAGGCGCCTCCGTCATGTCTAGCTCCTCCGGTGCTGCACCGCCCGGCAGGACCCAGTCGAAGTGGAACAGCAGCGCCGCGAGCGCGAGCTCGATGTGCGCCAGCCCAAACGTCATGCCGGGGCAGATCCGCCGCCCGGCACCGAACGGTATGAACTCGAAGTCCGTCCCCTTGAAGTCCCTCCCACCACGCTCGAACCTTTCCGGCATGAACTCGTCGGGCGCGTCCCAGTGAGCCGGATCCCTCCCGATCGCCCACGCGTTCACGATCACCGTGGCGCCCACCGGCACGTCGAACCCGAGCACTCGGCATGGGCTGTGGCACTCGCGTGGAACCAACATCGTCGCCGACGGGTGCAGCCGAAGCGCCTCCTTGACGACGAGTCTGAGGTAATGTAGGTTGGTCAGCCTGTCCTCCGTCGCTTTCTCGTGGCCGGCGAGCGCGCGCCGAACCTCGTCTTGCGCCTTCTGCATGACTCTCGGATTCCGCAGCAGCTCGGCCATCACCCACTGCAGCGTCGTCGCTGACGTCTCGCTGCCCGCGCCGAATATGTCCTATGGAAAGCAACAAAATAGCTACAGACTCTGCCACGTCGCCGAGGTTTTGGCAAGGGATCACTGGGAGAGCTTACCAACATGACGGTTTTGATGTTCTCCGTGGTGAGGGGATACTGTGAGCCCACTTCCTTCTGGAGTCTCAGGAGCACGTCAACCAAGTCTTCGTCGTCGTCGTCTTCGCCGGCGGCTCTTCTCTCCTGGTGCTCCTGGATGATGCTGTCCATGATCCGTCGCATGCGGCGGCGATAGCCCTCGATCCTGCCGGGAGCGCGGCTGATGAGCATGGCGAGGCGCGACGATGGGAAGAGGTCCGGCAGGCTCATGCCGGGCATGATACTGAACAGGTCCTTAAGCATCCGCAAGAACTCGTCGCGGTCCTTTAATCTGCGGTTGCCGATGATGGCGCGCACGGTGGAGTCCGCGATGTACGTCGATATTTTCTCGGTCAGGTTCACCGGCCCTGTCGCCGACGACGACGCGACGGAGCGGAGGAGGCGGCCGAGCTCGTCCTCGCGGACGGGGCGGAAGGACTGGACGCGGCGGGAGCTGAGGAGCTCCTGGGTGCAGATCTTGCGGAGCTGCCTCCAGCCGTCGCCGTAGGGCGCGAAGATGAGGCCCTCGGCGCCCTGGAACCAGAGCCGCGACATGGGCCCGATGGGCCGCGACGCGAAGGCGACGTCGTGGGTCTTCATGATCTCGCGCGCAGCGTCCGGGGACGAGGCCACGACGGCCGTGACCTCACCGAACCGGAGCAGCATGAGAGGGCCGTGGCGCCGCGCCAGGTCGCGCATGGCGCGGTGCGGGAGCGCGCCCGCGAGGTGGTGCAGGTGGCCGATGATAGGCAGCGCCGACGGCCCCGGCGGGAGCTGCGCGGCGCAGCGGTCACGTGGCGCCGAGCGTTTGGAGGAGAAGAAGAAGAAGAGGGGGATGACAAGCAGAGGTATGAGCAGCAAGAAGAGTGGGAGGTCGGCGGCCATGGCAGCTTGCAGTCGGATGGTAGGAACGTGAGAGGAGTAAGTTTGAAAGATGCAAGCCAGCACGTAGCCACGCATTTTGTACGATCTGTTGTGTTGGGTTTATTTCGGTGATTCGTTAGCTAGTTGATTTGCGCGGGTTGGTCTGGCGCATCACACATTTTGTATGCATCCGTGATCCACGCAGCTCACGTTAAAAACCCCACTTAAAATGGATGCGAAAATTTGTTAAGAGTTTTGATTAGATGGCTTTTGATTAAAGAAAAATGAAGAAAAAAAGAGACAAAAATGAAAAAACTCGTTATATCTTCATGGACAATACAAAATGATGAGGATTAAATAAATCCCTAAATACTGCTTTAATATTTAATTAAAGCCACATGACCCCTATAGTTGTAAATCTCCAGAGGTTGCTCTCTGATCATCCTGGTTGGAGAACCATTCTGTATATTGCCCGACCAGATGACCGCTCGAAGATTCTTTAAACTGGTACCTGGACCTGATTCCAATTATATTCCTTCCGTGCGGTGGATAAACACGTGCCATACCCACTCCATTTTCGGCCCTAAGTCAGTGACAACAACTGTCATGCGGTTGTTACTCATGTTCGTCTCCCGCTGGCGACAACTGATGATCAGCATTCTCTCTCTGACACTAATTGCTTCCCCGATCAGACGCGTTGCTTCCATAGTGCATCGGCGACGGATAACTAGCGTTCCTTCGTTGGTATTTAAGGCTAAATGATAACGACATTCAATAACGTATTCAATTTCATTCAATTCGGTGTAATAGGGCTAGTTTCCTACCTTGTTAAAAGCACCCCTGTAACTAGTTCAAAAGTAATAAAGAACATCTCTCTTCTCTCCCAAGGATTTTTATCCATTTTTCTCATATCATTTTGTAAGATCGACGACCTGATCGTCGATAGCTGGTGTTGTTTGTGGGGAAGAAGCGCTGAATCCTTGAAGTTCTTCTTCGTTCAGCAACCTCATTCTTCTTTGATCACTGTTGTTATCACTCATGTAATCATGGTAGGGACATAGGATGAGGAGAACTGGTTTGACTTGATGGGCTATGCTGACATCGACATGGACACATGCATCCATGAGATCGACTGGATGGAAGAAGATTCGAGGCCTCCATCAGCGGCACTCCTAGAGGAATCGGTTGTTCCGACTAGCTCGGAATAGCGACTAGCAAAAACGGCGACAAAAGCTCAACACCGCAATCTTAGGGTCAATGTACTCTTGATACGGTCATGGGCGATCGATATTCGTCGATGGCACCTTGGTATTTCGGGAGCCAACTGACACCTGGTCACGGTGTCGATGAAATTACCACCGGCAGAAAGTCAGATGAAGATGATAACGCTCAGTATTCAAGCGGCAATCCATCGGATCAGGCTGAGGCCACCACAAAGCCTACCAGAGGTGGTAATCTCCAATCATTCCTTATTGTCGAGCCTTCATACCGAAGTGGTGGAATGCTCTCCCTTAGTTACAACGGGAGCTTGTCGAGAGATTTGTGCTAGAGGCACGAGGTTAATGCAATCGGTAATACCGATCAAGATGTCGTGCATGATCCTTTACGATAGAACCCGTCAGGACCCGTTGGTGGAAATGGTGCAAACGCTCATGCATCACCCCAAGATGGCAGAGACAACGTAAATGGTGGACATCAGTTGGCTAATCCACCTCTTTCTACTCCACCACGTGTGACGGGTCAAACGAGACAAGCGAGGGCCTTAGAGGGAAACTTAAGTCATCGCACACCTTCCGCTAACAGGAATCCATCAAGACCCATGATAAGGAAAGAGTTAAGAAAAAGTAAAGGATAAGAAGCTGCAGAAGAAGATTAAAAAGGTTACTTACTTTTCAATTGGAGGTTCTCCTTTTCAAAGGAAGATACTCGCTTGGTCAGTTTTCCGACCACAGCGATGCCTTCCACCATATGCTACAAAAAGCAAAAAGCAAAATTTTCTAAGTTTTAGAAAAACTCTAAAAATGCATCATAAAGTGACCGTGGGAATTTACCTAGACTACTTTATTAGCATAGGCGGAGTAAATCATCTCAGAACTTGTCTTTGATTGACAGTCTAAGATTTTCCTCCACCAATCCTCCTCAAGTTTTTTACTGTTGAAGATTTGAAGTCGGCCATGGATGTCCTTCAGGTAAGGAGACTTCCTTACCAAGAAAGAACTCTCCTCAGGACCTTCAAAGAAAGGAGGAAGCGTACTTGCTCCCTTCTCTTCGACCACTTGAGTCCCGGCAGTGGTCGGATCCTACCGAGATACTTCTTTTGCCTTTACATACTTGGATAGGATTTGAGCCGCAAAAGATTCCTAAATAACAAATGCAGGCATTGGAACCTCTACCCACTCGGGGGCTGCCTCGACCACTCCCTCTTTGGGAGCTTCCTCATGATGAGTACTCGGATCTGGGCTGATCGGAGTACTAGAGGCACTATAAAAATAGAAGAAGAAAAATAAATAAATGAAGACTTCAAAACATCAAAAAAAACCTAAAGGTATGAACTTACATGAATTTCTTATTTACATATACCTGGTCTTCTTTGCTTTGAAGTTAAAATGTCCTGGAGCGTAGTCCAGAATGCTTGCCTTCCTGTTTCTTTTCTCGACCGACTTTTACCAACTTAGCTTTGGTAGGGCTTATCAGACCTTTTGAGTCATCCAACCGGTTGAGTCTATCCCTAGTTGGATCCTCCTTTGGGAGGTCGAAAGTAGCTCCTCTGACCACCTACTTAGAGGTCGTGATCACTTCGACCTACAGTGCAGTCACTCCCCCCTAGTGCTTGGGGAACGACCACCTGGTCGGTCACGACTGCTCCAGAGCCTTCGATCGGAGAACTATGTTCTACGATCACAGTGACTTTGATTAGCAGCTCCTCCCTCTCTTTCACTTGGTCACTAACTGACGTTAGCTCGGCGACAAAATTCTTCATCCAGGAAATATATATTACCTTCGGTGCTCTTATTCTGTCCTCCTTATAAGAGAAGGAATAGGTTTAAAGGAAAAGCTTCCAGAGTTATAGTAAAATCCTACCTCTGAGGAGACTCCACCCTACATGGTCGTCGGAGCAGAAGTGGTCGGAGCAGCGATCGGGAGAATTGCAAGAGTAGTTGACGATGGAGCCGGGTTTGATCCCGAAGCCCCATAGGACTTCCTCGCGCTCTTCCGCCTCTTGGGGCTTGGAGGAGCATCTCTCGAGCTTTCAGATAGCTCGCCGCTCTCTGATCCGACCATCTGCATATCATAACAGTATTACAACATACTGATCGAGAATTGTACAAGTGATAAAAGGGTTATCATCTTTACCTTAAGTCTTTTAATCATCTCTTCTTGAGAGGAAGCAACCAAAATCAGGGGCACCTTTGCCTTTTAGCTAGGCTTCCCTATGCAAATCATCTTGATCCGTTCACTTACCTCCTCTAAGGATATGGATATAAAATCTACAAAGACTTTAAGGTTAGAAAGATTCAACTAAACAAAAACCAAAGTCGATTGGTCAGAGTTTTTTTAGACTTATGTTATGGAGAATCCTTGGTCGTAAGTTATGGGCGTAAGTTATCTTGCGACCACCTTGTGGTCGTAGATCCTCCTACGACTAAGCCAAACTTCGTTTGACCTGTCTATGACAACCCATTGCATCGTGGGTCTGTCTGAAGAGGCGGTTAGCGCGTGTATTTATTCTCTGGGATAGATGCATATAACTTCTCTCTGACACAAACCGTTGCAGTATGAGTGAGATACTACGTTTCTAATAACTTCCATCAGACAGTTATTATTCAAAACATTCAGGCATCTCTTGGCAAGAAAAAATGGTTGCTGCCTTGCAAGCTATATAAATGAGGACGTCAGTGAGGAAAAAGAGCATGAACCTGGGGAAAGACCCGAAGAAGAATAGAAGTAGGGCAAGACATTCCGTATTACTTTGTCCATTGTAATCAGTTCATTGATCAATAGCCACACATGAGTAGGGTTGTTATTCTCTCAGGAAAAAGACCCAAACATGTATAAAAATCTCTATGTCTTTTCTCTGTGTGATCATAGCCAGGTCTTCAAGAGTTTCTCCGAACCCAAATAAATCATACGTAAGATCAATACTAAAACATCGATAGTCGTGGAATAATCATCCACCGAAAAAAGAAATATTGATTACATGAGTTAGTATGGGGTGTGATTGGGCCACATAGATCCATGTGAACTAGCTTTAACGGGAGTGATGCTCTGTCCATTGCCTGTGTTGGAAATGGGCTCCTCACTTGCTTTGCCACCAGGCACCTCTCACAAATCTATGATGGGTGGTTGATCTTAGGTAGCCCGGTCACTATCTCTTTATCAGCCATCCATTTCAGGGATTGAAAGTTCATATGTCCAAGTCTTGCTCGCCATAACCAATCTGACTCCTCAAGGTTGCCCTTCAAACAAGCCAGCTTACAAGTTTTCAAGAAAACTTTGTACAATAGGTTCAGGGGTCTTTTCACCTTCATCAACAGATCATCATTTTTTGTCATAAACATGTAAGAACTTATCCTGTAGCTCCACCCTGCATCCTCCTTCTGCCAGCTACCCAAACTTAGTATGTTGTTATGCACATTCGGTATAAAGTAAATTTTAGGCAGCAACTTCTGATCGTCGTTCTTGCATTGCAGTAGCATCATCTCTTTGCCTCTTATCTGTACAGTGGAGTCGTCGTCAAACTTGACTTTGCCTAAAATCTTCTCGTTGAGCTCATGGAGCATGGAGCGATCTCCCGTCATGTGATTGCTTACTCTATTTTTCAAGTACCACAGATAGTGTGATCGTGGTTACCTCCCTCCGTGCGTAGTTTAGGAACTATGTTCTCCTCGTTCAACATCACCATGATCGGTGCCTCTTTGACACATAAGGAGAGAAGCAGTGTCAGCTTGTCATCTTCACTGGCTCGGGTGGGGTTTACCTCCTCGTTCTTCTTCTTGATTTCGCAATCTGAAGTGAAGTGCCCATACTTGTTGCAGTTAAAGTACTTTATGTGGCCGCATCACTTCGACGCCTAGTGACTAAAATTTTCACATTCAAAACACTTGATATGAGACTTATCACAGGATTTGTCATCACTGCCTTGCCTAGCCTTGTCTCCATGTCTACCTTTGTCGCCTCGACCACTTTGACCGCGTTGTCTATACCCGCGGCAACTTGATGAGCCACAACTGTCCTTCGTCGATGGTTCCTTGTGGAGCTGCTTGCCACCATTTCTTGCATCTCCTTTAATAGCAATGCCTACTCATTATGGGACTGAAACCCTTTCAGTAGCTCCTCATGCGCCTTGAGTTAGCCGGTGATTTGCTCGATCTTCTTTTTCTCCAGATCAAAGGACTACAATAGCGTGGTGATGACAAGTACATACTTTTCTAGTAGCACGCGTAGGTTTTTCTTCACTACCATAGATTTCTCTATCTTATCATCAAGAGAGATAATCTGATCTAAGTTTCTCACATATGGAGATTCTCAAACTCGCTCTGTAAATTCTGGAGCCGCACCTCCTTCACGCGATCAACTCCATTGTGCATCTTTTGAAGCGTCTCCCATGTTTCACGTGGCGTCTCTTTCCCGATGAGCACATGCATCATCGAATCTAACACTGTCTAATAGATCGCAGGGACATCTGATTTATATTATCATCTTTCTTTACCTTCCTTTTCGGATCAACTGTGTCCCAAATTCCTTAAGCGCGTAACTTCGTCTTTATCTTTATTATCTATATCAAGTAGTTATCGATCATCAGAAAAGAGAAAGGATATCAGTGCATCTAAGCACTTTGTATTCTCGTCATGATGACACCATAAAGATCAATAGATTCAGATACCAACCGTTGAAATTTTTTATTAATCCTTTTTGCTCTGTCCCGCTTTGTCCGGAACTTGCCACTCCTCCCTTCCGTTAGCCCATTGGTCCTTTCCCCGACGTGACAAACGATGGTACCGATGGGACAACGCCTCTCCTCCCAGCACCTCCTCTTCTTCTTGTAGTCTTCACATGATGCGCCCGCCTAGCGTCTTTGTTTCTTTTATGGGTGTGATAAATATTATTTAGATATTTTTTATCTATTATTTAGATTTATGATTATTAAATTAGAAATCTAACGGTTATGAATTCCCCCCACCTCCTTAAAAAAATTCCCCCTCCTAAAAAGGGGAAAATCTAGTTGATTGCTAGAAAGAAAACATCCGGATGATACCTAGACACATCCTTCTTTTATTAAGATCAACCAACTATTTGTATTTAATTCGGAAGGGATTCTAAATTAAATCTAATATCCATAACAAATACTTTCTAAATATAAAACTCAAACTCTACTAAATTTTTTTAAATATACACAAAGATTATCTAACCACCTTTGCGTCTCAATCTGCCAATGACTTGCATAAAACCTTTACTCTGTAGGCACCGGGACGCGAGGGACTGCGAGGAGCAAAAGGTCAGACCGCCGCTGCGTTGTGATCCCGAACGTCTCCGTCATGTCCAACTCCACGGCCGGCATCCCGCCGGTCAACAGCCAATGGAAGTGGTACAGCAACGACGCGAGAGCAAGCTCAACGTGCGCCAGCCTAAACGCCATGCCGGGACATATGCACCACCCGGCACCGAATGGTATGAACTTCTCATCGCAGTAAATCGATAGTCGGTTACAATTTACGACTACGAGTACTTGTTACGACTACGAGCACTTATTTACGGCACCGCTCAATATGGCTTGAGCTTCTGGTTTCTGGCTTATTTTTGCACTATTCATAATTTCGTCTTTTTCTGAATTTTTGGTTTTTTTTGAGCTTTTTTTCCGGTTCTTTTTTTTTCGTATTCGTTTGCGTTGTCTGTGATGGGCTAACAAATTTTTTATATTTTTCAATTTTTTAAAATTTAATTATGTTAAATAAGCCTCTGTCACCATGATGTTTTTTTCACCACCATGTGTGTTTTTTCAGCACTACAAGTGTTTTCAGCCATAAGCCACCAAAAATAAGCCGAACTGAACACCACCACGACTTACCACTTTTGATTTCTGATTTACGACTTACAACTTTCGACTTACCGTGAGTTTTTAAACACTCAGGGATACACACATGTCACTAAAAGAAAACGCGAGAATTTTATGCTGCTCAACTTCCACAGCTTTTTTGAGAACTCTATTTAAACTTCAACTGAGTACAGAACATGACCAACTTGGCCCTCTGAACACACGCCGTGATCACACAATTCGTGTCATCCCACGATCAACCAGCTATGACGTACCACTGTTAACTGAAACTGACAAAAAAAAAAGAAGCAATGTTTTCGCGTGAACGCAGCACACATGGAAACTACTGAATTCATTACCGACAACTTAATCAAGCATCATAACATAGAGCCTTTACTCTGCAGGCACCGGGACACGAGGGACTGCGAGGAGCAAAAGGTCAGACCGCCGCTGCGTTGTGATCCCAAACGCCTCCGTCATGTCCAACTCCACGGCCGGCATCCCGCCGGGCAACAGCCAATCGAAGTGGTACAGCAACGCCGCGAGAGCAAGCTCGACGTGCGCCAGCCCAAACGCCATGCCGGGACATATCCGCCGCCCGGCACCGAATGGTATGAACTCGAAGTCCATCCCCTTGAAGTCTCTCCCGTTGTTCTCGAACCTCTCCGGCTTGAACTCGTCGGGCTCGTCCCAGTGCGCTGGGTCCCTGCCTATCGCCCACGCGTTCACGATCACCATGGCGCCCTCTGGTAAGTCGAAGCCGAGAACCTGGCATGGGCTCCCGCATCTGCGTGGCAGTAGCAATGGTGCCGGCGGGTGCAGCCGGAGCGTCTCCTTGACGACTAACCGCAGGTAGTGTAGATTTGCTAGGCTGGCCTCCGTCACCTTGTCGTGGCCTGCGAGCGCTTGCCGGACCTCGTCTTGCGCCTTCCGCATAACTCTCGGATTCCGCATCAGCTCGGCCATCACCCACTGCAGCGTCGTCGCCGACGTCTCGCTGCCCGCGCCAAACATGTCCTAATTAAGAACGAAATTAAGAAGCAGAAAAAGGTAGCCAATTAAGGATTTTGTCAAACGAGGTTTCGCAGATGCATCACATGGAGAGCTTACCAACATGACGGTTTTGATGTTGTCTGTGGTGAGTGGATATTGGGAGTCCACTTCCTTTTGGAGTCTCAAGAGCACATCGAGCAAGTCTTCATCTTGGTCTTCGCCGGCGGCTCTGCTCTCCTGGTGCTCCTGGATGATGGTGTCCATGAACTGTTTCATGCCTCGGCTATGGCGCTGGATCCGGCCGGGGACGCGGCTGATGAGCAACACGAGGCGCGAGGAGGGGAAGAGGTCAGGAAGGGTCATCCCGGGCACGAGCTTGAGGCCCTCCTGCAGATTCCGCAGGTACGTGTCCCGTTGCTTGAACCGGCTGCCGATGATGGCGCGCACCGTGGAGTCCGCGACGTACGCCGATATCCTCTCGGTCAGGTTCACAGGCGAGGAAGACGACGAGGCCTCCGCGACGGAGCGGACGAGGTTGCCAAGCTCGTCTTCGCGGACGGGGCGGAAGGACTGGACGCGGCGGGAGCTGAGGAGCTCCAGGGTGCAGATCTTGCGGAGCTGCCGCCACCCGTCACCGTAGGGCGCGAAGATGACGCCCTCGCCGCCCTGGTACGCCAGCTCCTGCATCGAGCTTAGCGGCCTCGACGCAAACGCGGCGTCGTGGGTCTTCATGATCTCGCGCGCGGCGTCCGGGGACGAGGCGACCACGGCGTCGAGCTCGCCGAGGCGGAGCATCATGAGCGGGCCGTGGCGCCGCGCGAGGTCGTGCAGGGCACGGTGCGGGAGGTCGCCGGCGAGGTGGTGCAGGTGGCCGATGACCGGCAGTGCCCACGGTCCCGGCGGGAGCCGCGCGGCGCCGGGGCCATGAGGCGCCGACCGTCTGGACTTGAAGACGAGGAACGGGATGGCAAGGAGAAGAACGAGAAGCAAGTAGAGCGGGAGGTCGGCGGCCATGGCAGCTTCGAACTTGCTCGGGTTGTTGGAATGCTCTAGTTTTTGAAGTGTGCTTGGTTTTCTCCTCCCAAATTCAATGGTCAGAATCACACTCAGCTAGAGTAACAAGTGATACCAGAGCACTGAATTGCTAAAGATAATGCATTATTTGTCTTGCCCTTTTGGCAGCCATGAAAATGATTGTCTCCTTTGAATTTTTTCCCCCTGCGATAATCTGGATGTTGACAATGTACACCACTAATGAGGAAAATCCCTACTGTTTCAGAGGAACTCCGATAGAGAATCCTATGTTGCTTATTCTTTTTTTCAGAGGATCATCTGTTGTTTACAGGGTGTTTGGTTTGGGGTTTCATGTATCCTCCTATGCTCTTTGATATAAATCCATCATTGTCTAGCTTACGGGGGTGAAAGGGTAATAAAACAACAAATTGCATTTCTCAAAACAAACAAGTTAATCTATATAAATAAAAATGATCGGTGACATTCAAGGCACCTCTTTGTTTTTGAGACAAAAAATCCTACAATGCTCCTAAAAAAGAAAAAAATCCTAAAATTTCTCACACATTAATTGAAGGAAAAGGTAGTGGCGGAGCCACACTAATGCATAGGGGTACAGTTGCAGCCCAAAAATTTTTGCGCAAAAATCCGATATGTACCTCTCTTAACATAAAAAATATACACTACAGATACCAACATGCTCCTGGCAGCCCATTAGGCTCAACAGGCAACAAGTTAAGCCTATTAGCTCAAGTGCCCACGCCATCCTCACTTCCTCAATCGATCCGCCATCCTCACCGGAGATTCCCCAATCAGCCAAATCCTTCAGACTTCTGCCCTAGTGCAATAGCCCAGCTTGAGCTCGGGCATACGGCTCTGCTCACGCATAGCTCATCACTGCCGCTGCGCTCCCTAGAGGTCGGAGGCCCCGCCGCTGCCGACGACCACTAGACACCAGAGAGGAAAATATAAACCAAAGAAGTCATCGAGCCAAGTCTTGATGTCGTGCTTCCTAATCCATAGATATATTGTTCAGATTTTTCTCATCCGCATTGCTCCAGTTTAACTATGAAACGGCGGCAGATCCATAGCGGCGTTAGCGTCGAAGCCAGCGCAGCTACAATCCAAAGCGTGCAAGGCGACGAGGTTGGCGGCCAAGCATGAGTGCGCGTACCACAAAATGCTCATGGAGAGCTACAAGCAGCAACAAGAAATGGGTTTGCACATTTTCTTGTATATATTTTTTTCGGAAATAAGGTATTGTTCCATCTACCAACAAAAAATAAAATTTGATTTCCAAACAGTCCATCTTCCTCGTCTTGGCGGGTCATGTAACTATGTCATCTGCCCAGAGTGCAATCAAAGCGGATAACAAATAAATATTATTTATTTTGTATTATATTTTAGATTTTTTAAGTTAAAATTAAACACAGATAGCACTAGATATCTATTCATATTTGCTCTAAAAACCTATGATTAGTCCATCCGATAAAAATTAACCAATCTATTTGCACCGTACGTCTACACACCAAAATAATCATTTTTGCACATCTTTGTCAAGCTGTCCTGATGCGAAGATTTGTCGTCAGTGCGGAACCGCATGTGCAGAAACACAATAAACTTTTTTTTTTTCCTTTTTGGTTAGGTACTCACCACCCTCGAATATGCTCTTGGTTTAGGTGCTCACCGCCCTCGAACATGCTGACTCTGAGTCCTTTTATATTTTCATTTGAAGAATGGATTTTTTCTACTGGGGCCGGAAATATGATATTTCAGAAACATATGATTATTTTCGTGTTAGGTTCGACGTTCAGTGATAGCACAGGTAACATTGGCATCCAGTGCCCCGCTTGTTTGTTTCATCTTCTACTTTTAATTCACTATTTCTTTATTTTATTTTTTTAACCTTTTAATTTTTTAGGCTTATCAGTATTTTAATACTGATCTTACGTATAATTTGTTCGGACTCACGAGAAACTCTTATCACTATGATCTGGTAATACAGAAGGAAAACACAGAAATTTTTATACAGGTTCGAGCCCTCTCCTAAGAGAATAATAACTCTACGTTCTGTATTGCTATTGCATAGAGAGGAAAAATAAAAAGTGTGTAATAAAAAATATCTTGCACTATATCTTGCTTGGATCCACCTTGGATCTATTGCTTGGATCTTGCTTGGATCTTGCTATTGCTTGGATCTTGCTTGGACCACAGATGCCCCCATGAATGTAGTTAAGGAGTTGTACACCCCTCTTTCTACAATATGCATTGCATGAGAACTCCTTGCGTACTCTGTTTATAGAGTACACCCTCGACCAAAGTATACATTCTGGCCTTACGGGATAGATGATCTGCTTCGAGATCATCATCGGGTATTGAACCCTTTTGAAGGTAGTCATAGATGGGAGCTATTCACGTCTCTTCGTAATCTAGAGATGTTATCTCTTTAGGAGTTATCTCCGTTGCTTTGACCAGAGACAGCTTTTGGAGTTGCTCCCAGAAGACTCCTGGTGGTACTTGTGAGCGAGAAGAAGCTATTCGAGCCAACTACTCTGCGAGAAAGCTATCCTTCCGAGGGAAATACGGTAACTCGAAACCAAAAAAATGCTTCTCGAGCTTCCGGACTTCCGACAAGTACTGAGAAATGGTTGAACTCGAGCACTAATACCCTTTGCCGACCTGATTCATGACTAGTTGAGAGTCTCCTCTCATGAATAGTCGACGAATCCCGAGCGCTTTAGTGGCTCGTATGCCAGCCAACAAGCCTTCATACTCAGCCATGTTATTAGTGGCTAGAAAGAGTAATTGAATGACATATTTTAAGGTCTCACTCTCGGGAGATTCCAAGATCACCCCAACCCCCCGAGCTACTTAGCATAAGTGACCTAACAAAGTACATCGTCCACTGGTCATGGGAATCGTACTGTTGGGGATCCTGATCAGGTTCAAAGTTTGTTCATTCGACGATAAATTCTGCCAAGATCTGGGATTTAATGGTTGTTCGGGACACGAAATGGAGGTCGAACTTCCCAAGTTCTACCGACCATTTTGTCGTGCGCCCCACTATTTTCATGTTCTGGAGGATCTCTCCTAAGGGAAACTCAGACAATACAATAATTTTATGCACCTGAAAATAATGCTTGAACTTCCTCGAAGACATGAGGAGGGCATAGAGAAGTTTTTGGACCTAAGGGTAGCGCTCCTTAGGACTGTGTAAAACATTACTTACATAGTATATTGGTCGTTGGATGTCCTCACGCTCTGCGGCTAATACATCACTTACTGCTTGTGTGTAAGATCGAGACGGCCGACTAGAGAGGGGTGAATAGGCGGTCTAAAATTTCTCTACAAATTAATACTAGCAATTCAAGAACTTTTCTATTTGTCTAAATCAAGTATATAATGCGAAAGCGTAAATCAATTTGGTTTAGATCAAATAGCGCCTACAACAAGTAAATACGCCTAAATGCACCAAATTCTATTTTAGGTCAAGATTTGCAATTCTAGGAATACAAGCAATCAATTTAATTCTTTGAATGTAAATTACTTGAATATAAATTGAGTACAAGAAAGCAAACCACAAATGACACGGTTTCTTTGTACCGTGGTGTTCGGAGACTTGCTGGTCTCCCCTAGTCCACGTTGAGGTAAGCTCGAACTAATCGGACCGACTCCACGAATTAAGCCCTCCACCTCAATCCACTAGTGGTAGCTCTTTTCTGCTCTGGGTAGGTGAGCTCCGACCTTCATAACTTCGCCGGGTCTTCACACAACCTTCTTGAGAAGATCTCCGCGCACGATGCCTCCAACGCCATTTAGGAATCAGCAAACCCTAAGAGTAATAAATCAAGTCTCTCACTTGACTCTCACCACGTGCAACGAATGCACAAGCTCACTGGACACAAAGTCCACTTCTAGAGGCAACACATGCACTCTAGTTCCTCTTCTGCCTTCTCACAAAGTGCAACACATGCACAATTGAGTGAAGAGCCTCACTCTACCTCAAGAACACAGCAATGGGTCAAGCAGCAATTGCTCCAACCGGCCACAAGGGGGTATTTATACCCCACACAAAAAAACTAGCCGTTGGAGCCAACTTCCTGAAAAAATCGGATCGGTAGAAGTACCGCAGCCAAACTCCGTACTTCGCTCCACCGACGATGCGAACGGCTATTTCAGAGCTTCTGAACTAGCCGTTACACTGTCGGCACGGAACTACCGACGGCCAAAACCAGGTACTTTCGATCTTTGGAAGTTCCGCAAAGTCGGCGCGGAACTTCCGCTCGAGCCAAGCCAGAAGTTGGTGCTCTTCTGGAAAAAAAGGTTCCGCAGGAGAGTCCGGAACTTCCGATGTCCGGTAGTACCGCACAACACATATCGGTACTTCCGTTCTTCGGTAGTACCACTCAACAAAGCCGGTACTTCCGCAGGTCAGACCATCCGCTCACATAGAGCCGCTCGGGCTTCTCACATCCGGTAGTACCGTAACACATGCCGGTACTTCCGATGTCTGGTAGTATCGCTACGCAAATAGTGGTAGTTCCGATTTTCCTAAGAAGTGCAGATATCTCAACAGATTTTGCAAAACACATTTGCAAACTATGATATCATGCACACAAGGATCAAACATGATTTCCAACAAGTTGCAAAACACATTCGCACACTTTTGAAATCATGAACCAAAGAATAGGTACATGAACTTCTCTTATTTGCGAAACACATTCGCAAACCTAAGTCGCATGTCACAAGGATTACATACGAGCTTCAACCATTTGCAAAACACATTCGCAAATATAAGCCTCATATCACAAAGAATAGAGACATGGACCTTAAGCACTTGTAAAATATATTCGCAATGCATAGTCCCATGTTACAAAGATTCAACACATGAGCTTTAACTATTTGTAAAACACATTCGCAAATATAAGCGTCATGTCAAGATGAGCTAGACGAGGTGAGGTTGAGCCATCAAGACATGATGAGACTCAAACTATTAGACATGACCCCTCTTAATAGTACGACACATATACTAGCAACCCGGTCTTCCAACCAAACACCAAGACTGGTAAAAGACTAGGAACATGTGAGACCATGTGGAGGTCACCCCATGGTTGTGATGAGTAATTGACTCTTGATCTAGAAAGATTGAGTTTGGTTTTTGAGGTTTGTGCTGACTTTGCAAAGTCGTAAGCCTTAAGAATTGTCAGCAGACTGCTTACGTCTACGTTGTCCTTAGTTGGAACCGAGTGAGGCATTGAACGAGTGGTCGGAGGTCTCTTGGGAAGTTTACGACCACTCGGCGTGATCGAAGGCGCCTACGACCACGTTACGGCTTCCTCGGCGAGTCCGGCGCAATCGGAAGTCAGTCGGGCTGCGTACGAGTGGTCGGAAGGCTATACGACCACGCTCTGGAGATCTACGATCACGTTGTGGCCTTCTCGACAAGTTTAGCCGTGGTCGAAAGTCTCGTGTGGAGCACGACCACGTTGGGTGTCATACGACCACGCTTGGTCGTGGGCGAAACCCTTCGAGTCTTTGTCACGACCACGTTGGTCGTGGTCGGAAGGTCATACGACCACGTTGCAGCATCCTCGGTGAAAATGGCAGTGGTCGGGTGACGTACGACCACATTGGAACCGGTCGGAAGCCGAAAAACGTGTGTACGACCATTTTGGTCGTGGTCGGAGGTCATTCGAGAAGTATACGTCCTCGTTGAGAGTTATCGGGATCCAGCCGGGAGGCGTTCGAGTACTTTGACCAAGGTCGGAAGGCTATACGACCACGTTGAGCAAAATCAAGAACCAGCCGGGTAGCGTACGACCACGTTGTGGAGTCTACGGCTACGTTGGCCATGGTCGGAGGTCTCCAGGGTCATTTACGACCACGTTGTGAAGTTTCGAGCGCGTTGGTCGTGATCGGAAGTCGGCGCTAGGGTTTTCGACCGCGTTGGTCGTGATCGGTAGTCGGCGCTCGGTAAGTCGACCACGTTGTGGCGCTCAAGCTCGACCACGATTGTGACATTCGGCATCAACCACGTTGGCGCAGTTCGGGTACTCAGTGGTTCGACCACGTTGTGAGTACGACCACGTTGTGGGTACTCAGTGAATCGACCACGTGTTGCGATCGGTGGCTCGAGTATCGACCACGTTGGGTGCTAGGGTCTTCGACCACGTTGAGTGGTCAGTGCATCGACCACGTTAGCGCGGGTTCGAACGTGGTCGGCAGTCGTGGCTAGGGTTTACAACCACGTTGTGCGATCGGTTGTTCGACCACGCCAGTGGCGGTCGAATTCGACCACGTTGTCGGCGAGAATGACCGTGGTCACCGAGTTCATTCAAACCGGTCGTATGGGTGCATTTGATGTCCGATTATGATGGGAATCGGTCGGTTGGGTTTCTGGTGATGTTGTGGACCTTGTGGACTTATTGGTTCATCATTTTGACAGGTCTTGTTGCAATCTATTTTCTGTTGGGCTCGAGTGTCTCTGGTTGGTGCAACAGAGTGCTCGTATGAGGTCTAGACTTTGTGCGATAAAGTCATAGCGGCTAGTGATGGTCCTAGCTTGTGTCTGCATGGTCGTAACGAGCTTTGAGATGATCGTGACGACATCTTTGTGTGGTCGAAGGTTGTTGAGAAGTCTTCAGGACTTCACCACTTCATGAATTGAGTGTTCGGGTGGTCGTGGGGATTTACGACCGTGTCTTTGTCTTTGTGATACTTGTGCCGAGTGATGGTCTGTGTATTGTGCGGTGCTATGTGATGGTTTGCTTGTCTTGTGGTCGCAGGACTTGAGCTATTTTATGGTGAGGCGTGGGAGGACCGGACTAGGCACGGGAGGTGTTGAGGTCCGACGGTCGGAGACGCCAAGATGATCGAGGTGGTGAGGTGGTTGTGGCCGGGAGGCGAGGAACCGGCTGGAGCTGCCAAGGTGGACACGACAGGCGTGGCGGGTGGATCGGGACCGACTGGAAGAGTCTGAGGTCCGACGGTCGGTTGCAGTCTTGGGAGACATGTCTTGGTGAGGCTTAGGAGGTCGGGACTAGACAAGGGAGTTGTTGAGGTCCGAGCGACGTGGAAAAGCCGAAGAGGACGTGTCGTGCGGGTGGGTCGACAAAGATGGACAACAAAGCGGTGGAGGAAGCTTCCGGAAGGCGCAGAGTGGCATTTTGGAGAAATGGCCAAAGGCGCAAAGGAAGTCGTGTCTCTGCAAAAGGATGGATTCTTGGAGCTAACGGGCAAAGTGCGGTCTGTTGGGATAGCGAGCAAAGCATTTGAGTTAGCGGGCAAAGTGAGTATTAAAACCCGGTGTTAGGTGGGGTTTACGGGTTATCCCAGTGTGGACTAATGGATGGATCCATTAGGGTTAGTCTCGGGTGTGAGGCTATAAAAGGGAGAGGGGAGGCACGAGAATGTTTGAGTTGGTCGGCTAGGCCTTGGAGGCAGCCGCCTCTCCCTCCCTTGGGAGTGTATCTGTGTGTGTGCTCTAGGGCTAGAGCTTGTCCTCCCAGGGGGAGTGGTTGCAGAAACCTCCCGTGTTATGATTTGAGAGGACTCATCTCTCTGTACTTGTTAGAGTTTATATATGAGATGGGTCCGTGTTTGTGATCCGGGTTGAGAGGTCGTTTTGAGATGCTTTCATTGATTTATTTGCCATCTCTTCATTCTTAGTTCCTTCTGTATTTCCTTTGAGAGTTGGCTTTTATTTGATTTGCTCAGAACTAGGAATATGTCTCAAGGCTAGTTGGCAAGACCATTCCCGAGAGCAAAGAACAAATCAGAGAGAAATTCGTTTTCTGTAAACTACCGCCTGAAGCTCTCTGTTTAGGATTTCGACTTTGCTGTTCTCTCGACCGCTATGAAGTCTTTGGAGATTCTTGGTAAATTCACTTCTAGAGATCTCATGCTTACTAGGTTTCAAGTTTCATGCGTTTGGATCTCTCGAACAAAAGTTCTTCAAATTCTTGCTTTGGGTCGTGCGCCGACAACGAGTATTCATCGCTTTAGTTCTTACGACCATGGCAATTTCGTCGTTGGTCATTGCGGTCGTGGCGTCTTGCTTTTCATTTTCGGCTTGGCCCGATTCTCTCGGATGTGGTTTCGACCACGGCGGTGATTTATCTGAAGTCGCCGACCGCAGCCTCATTTCTCTCTCAGAGGACTTTCGATTGCTTTGATTTTCTCTCTGCTTGTTTTCAAGCGGTAGCTCGACCAGCGCGACGCTGACGCCTGTTCGGTTTCTACCACGTCGGTAGTTCGACCACCTGTTGGTCAGCGACCACGTGTGTTCGCCCAGAGAACTGATAGCTATAGTCCGTTTGGCTCGATCGACCACGAGTTGGCGTTCGACCACAGCAGAAAGTCAAATGAATACACAGTGACTTTTCGACCAGTTCTCTTCTCTGATTTCTATGCTCTCGGTTAGTCTGCGGCTATTCTCGATCTCTCTGTTCCTCGATAAGCAATTAATCTTCTTCTTCATAGCTCTTTAGCTATCGAGAAAAGATTAGGTTTAATTGTGGGAGAATTTTAAGGCACCATTCACCCCCTCCGGTTGCCGCCGGTCCTTCAATTGGTATCGAGCAAGGTTGGCTCAGATCGATCTTAACCGATCCGGAGCTTGGCAACTAGTAGGGAATCTTGTAAACTTTCCTTTGAATCTTATTGGGGTGTTTTGCCAATGATGTCCTTTGAGACAAGAGGCTTGATTTCGGCTAGAGGATGATTTTATTTGCAAGAAACCACAAGTGTGAGCTTTGTGGTACATTCTTGTCCTTTGCTTAATCAAGTGGCAGGAAGGAGAAAGCCTTGGAGAACACACGGATGATAATGATAAGGACGAGCTTCGACTTATCATGAGCAAGGTAAAAACTTATTATGACCTTGGCCTTGTCCAAGATGAATATACTTGCTCTTCGGGATATTGTGAGGTGCCTAGATTATAAATTGCTAGATTGTTATTGCTAGGTTGAAATCTCATTTCTCATGTGTAGGTTGTGAGTCTTTCTCTGTAGATTCGTGAAAATTTAATTTCTCTACTTGAATGTTAAAATCGCAAATGAGAAATTAAAACTTTGACTCACCGCACTTGTGTAGAGGAGTATGAGCTTACTAGAGTGCAAGAAACCGAGTTCCTCTGCTGTGTCGTCGTTATAGTCGTAATGCCTTACGACCACAACTTCTTCTCGACATAAGTCGTAGCGCATACGACCATGTCTGCCGGCGGACACTTCCGCTTGTTACCGTGGTCGAAAGTCCCTACGATCACGATCGCCGGTTCTCGAGCACGCCGCTCGATTCTTTGTGGTCATAATCGACTTACGACCACACCGCAATTCCGATCGTGGTTGTAATGACCAACGATCACATCTCTCGGCTGTAGTCATTCAAAACTACGCCTCTCGTGCTACGACCACGCTCATTTCTTCTCGACCGTAGTCGTAGTACGTAACGACCACTCTTTTTTGCTGAGTGGCCGTGTGTCAAGTCTTGGGTTCAAGCATCTGCTTTCTAACCACTTGGGATCCAAGACTTGGGCACTTTGTTCTTTTTTTTAGGTGTCCAGACGTTGGATGGAGAACATGGGATCGAATGGATTTTAGTCTTCTGCTTCATCACGTGACTAGAACATTTGTTGGTTCTCCACTTCATGGCCTCCAAGAGGCATGTACCTTCACGTTTATGCGTCTCCACCTACTTTGTGAGCTACTCTATACCTTCATGCCCTTATACTCATGTTTGACCATATTGGCATGTTGTTCTTGTTCATGTGCTCACTTGTACCATACTGGCATGTTTTTCTCTCAATGCTTTCATGTCATGCCTTTATGTGTATGCTGCTTAAGTATCCATGTACATTGTTGTATTTGTTACATGCTTAAGCTTTGACTTGACTTCATGAGCTAAGTAGAATGTGTGCATTAGAAGTCAAGTATCATCATGACCTTATGCTCGTAGTATCTATCATGGTTCATATCTTGCTCCTTATGTTCATTCATCATTATTTATACATGTTAGCATACTTTTCATGATGTTGATTTGCCATGTTGTATGTCTACATGATGTATGCATATGTATGGACAAGATGAGCTTGAGTATATCTTGGATAGTTTCTTTGTGTCATGATGGTGCGTTTATTCATGCCTTTGTATCTTTTCTAGTATACATGCTTTTATCCATGCTAGCATATGCTTCGTGACTGCTCCTGTCATCTGCTATGTGTATGGTTGTGATTCATTGTGATGCTTGTATACTTTGATCTTATTGCTGTTATGGCATGAAATAAATTGTATGACATCTTGGTAGCATTAGTCCGTGCTTATGCTTAGATATCATGAGATTTGTGGTTAGGTCACAAGCTTCTTCTAGTATTTGGTGGCTCTAGGCTTGCTCTAGATGCCTTTGTTGAGGGCTAGATTGAGCTTGTGGCGGTGCGTGTTCTCATGTGTTCTATGTCTTTAATACTAGCGATGCTCTTGTTGTTACCATTTGTCTCGATCGGTTCCATATTGTATATCATTTACCCCAGACTAGGACACCGCTTGTTCCCCTATGATTAAACCGCAGTCGTATGAATGAGGGAGAGTGATACATGTTATTCTGACCGCTCACGGTCATTACGACCACGTCGTAGGAACCACGACCATGGTTCGGACCTCACCGAACTCGTGTTACGACTTCGGCCAAGGACGCAATGACCAGACTCATTTACGACTACGACCATGGTCCAGACCATTACGCGTCTTCGATCACTTCATCACGGTCTGGACTCGGATACAACCGCGAACTCGGACTCGACGTTGAACACGAGAAGGACGCGACTACGACAACGTCGACTTGACTACGACCACGTTCGGGGCGCGAATTGCCACGACTACGGCTTAAACAACCGAGCAACTGCTACAAAGGTTGGTTCTCCCTTATGATTTTCGATTCTCGCTTCCGCCACTTGGCTTTGCATAGTATATGTCTTCTAGTGGTAGGAAGGGTCTTTTTGGGCAGTTGGAACCGACTCTAGGTGATATTGTCTCATTCACACCTCTCATCCAAATGGTTCTCTAGGATTATTTACTACCTAGTTTGGGCTTTGGTTCTCTAGGATTCTCTTCTACCTAGGTTGAACTTTTTCTTGGCCACTAGAGTCTTTTGCATTGACATAGTGTGCTTTTTGCCCCGTGGTATGACGTTATAGACTAGAGACCATGAGGATAGGATGTGTTTGGGAATCACCTCCTTGAGCTAGAACCTTCTCTTCTCGGATTTTATGCCAAATTTCTTGGTTCTTCTCTTTTGCCTTCTCTAGGGGAGTTGGATCCTTTCTGTCTATTCGGCTATGTTTGGGGGAGTTCATCTCATGTGCATTCTTTTGTTCAATAGTGCGTAACATTCACATGAATGCCTGTACAGTCTTGGAGCCCTGAATATTATCCTTATGTGATATAATATCATGATTTATATCTTGCCATGTCTTGTGATAGCTTGATTTATCATGCCTTTCTATGTGTTGCTTAGCTCTTGCCATACTAGCTTAATTAAATGAGAACAACTTGAATCAAATCATGTCTTGTTCAATCTTATGAATAATCGGCTTTAGTGATCCTCTCTTGATTCGTGCCATGTCGAATAGGCTAAGTTGAGTCTTGAATCTGTTTTGAGGTTTAGATTGAGCTAAGTTAGTTCATTAGTGATGCATGAGTTAAGTCTTAACTCCTTGTTCATGAACTAATTCAAGTAAATGCAAAAGATCTCTTTGTGCGAAAAACCGATCTCACCAATTCTTTCTCATGAGACGACTTGCCATTGCACAAGGCATGAACTCGGGGAGTTTTGATGACCAAGATCATTTCCTTAAGCTTCTCGCTTGGAATGATCACATAAGGCTTGAGGTCTAGCACATGGTGAATAAAAAAAATGGTTGAAAACAACCATGTGATCTCTAAAGAAAAGTGCCAAATGTGCTAATTTTGCTCAGCTACAAGTATTCTACAAGTGGTATCCAAAGTACTACAAGTAGTAAATTACTTGTGATATCTAGTGCTTGAACAAAATGTCTCATTTTTGAACTTATAGCACTCTAAAATTGACTCAGCTATAGCTTCTTGATTCCGCTTAGAATATTGACATGGCTTGACTCACGTTTGGATACCTTCTTCTAGACTATACTCTTGAGTGACTCGACATGCTAATCAAACCATTTAATTTAAAGATCATAACTTATTTGGCTTGAGCTTGGCAATACATAGTTTGTTATGATCTAGATAGCATTGTCACCTTTTATGGCTTGATATAATTTTCTCGTGAAGTCACTTTCGATAATTTCATGGCTCCTTTGCTTAAAATGAATTACTTGTAGTCACCCCATTTCATTCATGCTCTATGTTTCTTCCTTGCATCTTGATGACTTTATTGCCAAAAGGGGGAGAAGGATAGAGAAAAGGCATTAAGGGTGCAAAAGGCATTAAATGGGAGAATGCATCAAGGGATGGGAGAAGGATAAAAGGCATTAAGGGGGAGAATGCTTGGTCATCTTGCTATGACAATGGTCATGTGAGCATCTGCTTCTTGGACCATGAGCAAGATTGGACTTTTGTGTGATTTGGAGTTTCATGCGCTCCATTTCATTCTCGTGTCAACATGGTCTTGAGTCCCTTCTTTATTCTTTTAGACCATGTGTGACTTTTGCATCTCCTTCCTTTCTTTGTTCAAAACAAACTCTTCTTCATGCTTTTTCGTGTTTGTCAATATACTCATCAAGGGGAGATTGTGAGACCATGTGGAGGTCACCCCATGGTTGTGATGAGTAATTGACTCTTGATCTAGAAAGATTGAGTTTGGTTTTGAGGTTTGTGCCGACTTTGCAAAGTCGTAAGCCTTAAGAATTGTCGCCAGATCGCCACGCTCACGTTGTCCTTAGTTGGAACCGAGTGAGGCATTGAACGAGTGGTCGGAGGTCTCTTGGGAAGTTTACGACCACTCGGCCGTGATCGAAGGCGCCACGACCACGCTACGGCTTCCTCGACGAGTCCGGGCGCAATCGAAGTCGGTCGGGCGCGCGTGCGAGTGGTCGGAAGGCTATACGACCACGCCCGGAGATCTACGATCACGCCAGGCCTTCTCGACAAGTTTAGCCGTGGTCGAAAGTCTCGGTGGAGCACGACCACGTTGGGTGTCATACGACCACGCTTGGTCGTGGACGAAACCCTTCGAGTGTTTGTCGACCACGCTGGTCGTGGTCGGAAGGTCATACGACCACGCTGCGGCATCCTCGGTGAAAATGGCGTGGTCGGGTGACGACGACCACATTGGAACCGGTCGGTCGAAAACGTGTGTACGACCATTTTGGTCGTGGTCGGAGGTCATTCGAGAAGTATACGTCCTCGTTGAGAGTTATCGGGATCCAGGGAGGCGTTCGAGTACTTTGACCAAGGTCGGAAGGCTATACGACCACGCTGAGCAAAATCAAGAACCGGTAGGGTAGCGTCGACCACGTTGTGGAGTCTACGGCCACGTTGGCCATGGTCGGAGGTCTCGTGGTCATTTACGACCACGTTGTGAAGTTTCGGCGCGTTGGTCGTGATCGGAAGTCGGCGCTAGGGTTTTCGACCGCTGGTCGTGATCGGTAGTCGGCGCTCGGTAAGTCGACCACGTTGTGGCGCTCAAGCTCGACCACGATTGTGACATTCGGCATCAACCACGCTGGCGCGGTTCGGTACTCGATGGTTCGACCATTGCCAGAGTACGACCACGTTGTGGGTACTCGGTGAATCGACCACGTGTTGCGATCGGTGGCTCGGTATCGACCACGTTGGGTGCTAGGGTCTTCGACCACGCTGAGTGGTCGATGCATCGACCACGTTAGCGCGGGTTCGAACGTGGTCGGCGATCGTGGCTAGGGTTTACAACCACGCCAGCGATCGGTTGTTCGACCACGTTGTGGCGGTCGAATCGACCACGTTGTCGGCGAATGACCGTGGTCGGTGAGTTCATTCAAACCGGTCGTATGGGTGCATTTGATGTCCGATTATGATGGGAATCGGTCGGTTGGGTTTCTGGTGATGTTGTGGACCTTGTGGACTTATTGGTTCATCATTTTGACAGGTCTTGTTGCAATCTATTTTCTGTTGGGCTCGAGTGTCTCTGGTTGGTGCAACAGAGTGCTCGTATGAGGTCTAGACTTTGTGCGATAAAGTCATAGCGGCTAGTGATGGTCCTAGCTTGTGTCTGCATGGTCGTAACGAGCTTTGAGATGATCGTGACGACATCTTTGTGTGGTCGAAGGTTGTTGAGAAGTCTTCAGGACTTGACCACTTCATGAATTGAGTGTTCGGGTGGTCGTAGGGATTTACGACCGGTGCCAGGTCGTGATACTTGTGCCGAGTGATGGTCTCAGTGTGTATTGTGCGGTGCTATGTGATGGTTTGCTTGTCTTGTGGTCTGCAGGACTTGAGCTATTTTATGGTGAGGCGTGGGAGGACCGGGACTAGGCACGGGAGGTGTTGAGGTCCGACGGTCGGAGACGCCAAGATGATCGAGGCTGGTGAGGTGGTTGTGAGCCGGGAGACGAGGAACCGGAGCTGGAGCTGCCGAAGGTGGACACGACGGGCAGCGGCGAGGTGGATCGGGACCAGACTCTGGAAGAGTCGGAGGTCTGATCGGTCGGTTGCAGGTACTGGGAGACATGTCTTGGTGAGGCTTAGGAGGTCGGGACTAGACAAGGGAGTTGTTGAGGTCCAGAACGACGTGGAAAAGCCGAAGAGGACGTGTCGTGCCAGGTGGGCTGACAGCATGGACAACAAAGCGGTGGAGGAAGCTTCCGGGAAGGCAGCAGAGTGGCATTTTGGAGAAATGGCCAAAGGCTGCAAAGGGAAGCTGTGTCTCTGCGAAAGCAGTGGATTCTGTTGGAGCTAACGGGCAAAGTGCGGGTCTGTTGGGATAGCAGGCAAAGCATTTGAGTTAGCGGGCAAAGTGAGTATTAAAACCCGGTGTTAGGTGGGGTTTACGGGTTATCCCCAGTGTGGACTAATGGATGGATCCATTAGGGTTAGTCTCGGGTGTGAGGCTATAAAAGGGAGAGGGGAGGCACGAGAATGTTTGAGTTGGTCGGCTAGGCCTTGGAGGCAGCCGCCTCTCCCTCCCTTGGGAGTGTATCTGTGTGTGTGTGCTCTAGGGCTAGAGCTTGTCCTCCTGTGGGGAGTGGTTGCGAAAACCTCCGTGTTATGATTTGAGAGGACTCATCTCTCTGTACTTGTTAGAGTTTATATATGAGATGGGTGCGTGTTTGTGATCCGGGTTGAGAGGTCGTTTTGAGATGCTTTCATTGATTTATTTGCCATCTCTTCATTCTTAGTTCCTTCTGTATTTCCTTTGAGAGTTGGCTTTTATTTGATTTGCTCAGAACTAGGAATATGTCTCAAGGCTAGTTGGCAAGACCATTCCCGAGAGCAAAGAACAAATCAGAGAGAAATTGTTTTAGAAACTACACCACAAGCTCTCTGCTTAGGATTTCGACTTTCTTGTTCTCTCCGACCGCTATGAAGTCTTTGGAGATTCTTGGTAAATTCACTTCTAGAGATCTCATGCTTACTAGGTTTCAAGTTTCATGCGTTTGGATCTCGAACAAAAGTTCTTCAAATTCTTGCTTTGCGGTCGTGCGCCCGACAACGAGTATTCATCGCTTTAGTTCTTACGACCATGGCAATTTCGTCGTTGGTCGCTGCGGTCGTGCGTCTTGCTTCGCTTTCGGCTTGGTCCGATTCTCTCGGATGTGGTTTCGACCACGGCAAGATTTATCCGAAGTCGACTTTCGCAGCTCTCATTTCTCTCTCGGCAGAGGACTTTCGATTCCGCTTTGATTTTCTCTCTTTGCTTTCAAGCGAGCTCGACCAGCGCCGACGCCGACGCCTCTGTTCGGTTTCTACCACGCCGGTAGTTCGACCACCGCTGGTCGGCGACCACGTGTGTTCGCCCGCAGAACCGATAGCTATAGTCCGTTTGGCTCGATCGACCACGAGTTGGCGTTCGACCACAGCAGAAAGTCA
This sequence comes from Bonia amplexicaulis, assembly GCA_036346245.1. Classification (NCBI taxonomy): domain Eukaryota; kingdom Viridiplantae; phylum Streptophyta; class Magnoliopsida; order Poales; family Poaceae; genus Bonia; species Bonia amplexicaulis. Next base: position 3,222,374 of record CM070738.1, on the reverse strand, counting down.
AATGAATACACGTGACTTTTCGACCGCCTCTTCTCGATTTCTATGCTCTCGGTTAGTCTGCAGCTATTCTCGATCTCTCTTCCTCGATAAGCAATCAATCTTCTTCTTCATAGCTCTTTAGCTATCAGAGAAAAAGATTAGGTTTAATTGTGGGAGAATTTTTAAGGCACCATTCACCCCCCCTCTGGTTGCCAGTTCGGTCCTTCAGAACACATGCTTAACCCTTGCTTGTTCATACCTTTACCTTGGGTCATCGTCTTGACATGCATCAACTCATGATGCATTCTTCTCATCAACACATGATGGTCTTCGCTTGATCAACACATGATCATCATGCATCAACTCATGACGCATCTTCTTCATGACAACCTTCAACACATGAAACATTCATCTTCTTGATAACTTTGAACTCATGAAGCTATAATCTTCTCAATAGCTTTCAACAAATGAAGCTATTTTCTTCTCGCATCTTGACTTGATGATCTTCAACACATAAAGTCATCCCAAGTCATCTTCATTTGTGGAACCTAACCTATTCATCCAATTCATGGAAACCGTTAGTCCACAAAATAATTTTCATCAATTACCAAATTTCACCATTAACACATAATGGAGGGACTAGATTTAACAATCTTTCCTTTTTGGTAATTTATGACAATATCAACAAATAATGAGATATAAAAATTTAATTTGCGAGTATATAACTTGTACACAACAATTTATATACTCTAAGATAAGCTTTAAACAAAACTTACTTATTCGGTTGTCATTAATCGTCCAACCATTAACACATAATGGAGGAGTTGGTTGACAAACCGATAACACATGAGTATATGAACTACACAAGCTCTTTATATACTCAAGAATGTATTTCAATGTAAAGATCCTAAATATGCGTATTGAAAGAAGCATGGATCAATACTCATGAAACAACAAAACATAGAGAGAGAGCTCCCCCTAAATGTGTGCATACAAGTGTATATGATAAAGACATGTGCACATATTCATTTTGAACAATTGGTGGAGTTTAATCTATATTTTGGATCTAAGGAATGCATTAATATATGAGAGAGAGATTTCGAATGCACACCTCTTTTGATTTCACTTTTTCATCCAAATGAGACTAAGCATAAATAATACTCAAACAAACATATTAGTCTCATATATGCATTTGTCATTATCACTAAAACAATATAATGGTATTTGTTATTATCATTAAAATCTCATTATGGTATTTGTTATTATCATTAAAATCTCATTATGGTATTTGTCATTAACACCAAACCAACTTAAGCTGAGCATGATCTTTCAATCCTGCTCCTAACCAATTTAATCGGAGCTTGATCTTTCATTGTGGCATGGCAGATAGATACACTAAGAGTATCTCGCCTTGTTTTAGAGAAATCAGGACAGGAGCACTCGTAAGATATCTCTTGACATCCTCGAAAGCATCATTGGCCTGTTTCGACCACTCGAAACCCTCATGTTTTCTCAGAAGTTTAAAGAAAGGAAGGCCTTTCTCTTCAAGACGTGAGATGAAATTAGGGGTGGAAACGGATCGGATACGATCGAATAGTCTCAAATACGAATACGAATCTATATTTTTAAAACGAATACGGATACGAATTCGAATATTCTCAAATACGGATACGAATATTCTCGAATACGAATACGGATATTTTCGAATACGGATTTTCTCGGATACGAATATCGGATAAAATGGATTCCTAGCGATTTTACCGATTTTTCACCGGTTTTTGACCGGTTACCGGTTTTAAACCGCCTAAATTCAAATTTTGAATCACAAAATTCGTACGGATTTTTCATGCGTTCTAGAAATGGATCGAATACGAATCGAATAGTCTCGAATACAAATACGGATACGAATATTCTCGAATACGAATGCGAACACGAATATTCTTAAATACGGATACGAATTTTCTCGAATACAAATACGAACATTTTCGAATACGGATTTTTGTTTACCACATTCGCATTTTCTTGGATACGAATATCGGATAAAACGAATTATCCGTTACCGTTTTCCACCCCTAGATGAAATGACTTAAAGCCGCCATGCACCTGGTGAATTTCTGGACTTCTTTCTTCGTGGTTGGAGGGCGCATCTATTCAATGGCCTTGATCTTCTCACGATTTGCCTCGATACCTCTTGCCAAAACAAGGAATCCGAGTAATTTTCCTGAGGAGATTCCAAACACACACTCCTCGGGGTTGGGTTTCAACGTAGGCTTCGAAGTTTTGGCCCATTTGATGTATAAAGGTTAATTGCATCAAACGCTGAAAAGTCGGACCAGCATTTTTCAAGGCGAATGTCATTTTGACATAGCAAAATACTCCAAATAGCATGATAAACGCGGTCTTCTCTTCATCTTCTCAAGGCATATTGATCAGGTGATAAACAGAGTATGCATCTAGAAAACTTAATATTTCACAACCAGCAGTAGAATCAACCAACTGATCAATATGAGGAAGCAGAAAATCATCTTTTGGACAAGGTTTATTCAAGTTAGTATAGTATATACACATACGCCATTTACTATTAGACTTCTTAACCATTACAGTGTTAGCCAACCACTCTGAGTGATCAACCTTTCTTATAAAGCCTGCTTTTAATAACCTCTCCAATTCTGATCTCCGTAATTTCTGTTTTATGAGCTTCTTATCATGCCATAGAGCTAGCATGTGCTCAATCATCTCCTTGGAGACCCCAGGCATGTCGGATGGCTGCCACGCGAACGCATCTGCATTTGCCCGGAGGAAGGTGACGAGGGCATCTTCCTATGCAGGGTCGGAAGTAACCCCGATGCAAACTGTCTTCAAAGGCTTCGCTGGGTCCAGAGGTACTTCTTTGACTTCTTCGTTCGGCTTCGGCGCGACTTTAGGTTTCGAGTGCTTGCTCGAAGGCTGCGCCTTGGTAACTTCTCGAGTTGGTAGCTGGCCGACCATCTCGAGGGACTTATGATTGCACATCAATGTCATTTCCTTATCACAGCGAACTATGATGACTCCTTATCATGGTGCCAACTGGCGGTGTTTTAATACCGATCTTACGTATGATTTATTTGGATTCGGGGAAAACTCTTATCACTAAGATCTGGTAATGTAGAAGGAAAACACGGAAATTTTTATACAGGTTTGGGCCTTCTCATGGGAGAATAATAACCCTACGTCATGTGTTGCTATTGCTTAGAGAGAAAAATTACAAAGTGTGTAATAAGAAATACCTTGCACTATCTCTTGCTTGGATCCGCCTCCCCTTACCTCTCTTTGTCATCAACATTTATATAGTGGATGAAGGGGTGGCCGTTGTCTTGCGCCAAAAGACGTCCCAACGGTTCAGATGATAACCGTTCATTGGAAGTTATTGTCAGAGAGATATGAGGGCGTTCGCCATACAATGGTTGTTGTCAGACAGAGATCGTATGCAGTTATTAAAGATAAGCACATGTTTTAACAATCTTATCGGACGACTCTATGAGGCACTAAATAGGCTATTCGTAGGAAAGTCGATGACCAGGTCGTAAGGCATCTTACGAGTATATGGTCGTAGACATACTTACGACCAAGGAGTAGTCACATAAATACTTACGACTATGTGATCGTAGAGACGCTTATGACCGAGGAGTAGTCGCAGTAGGACTTACGACCGAGGAGTTGTGGCAATAGGACTTACGACTATGTGATCGTAGAGAGACTTACGACTAAGGAGTAGTCGCAGTAAGACTTACGACTATGAGGTCGTAGAGAGACTAACTACCAAGGAGTAGTCGCAGTAAGACTTACGACTATGAGGTCGTAGAGAGACATACGACTAAGGAGTAGTCGCAGTAAGACTTATGATTGTGTGATCGTAGAAAGACTCGCAACTAAGTAGTCTTACTGACTATGAGGTCGTAGAGAGACTTACGACTATGAGGTCGTAGAGAGACATACGACTGAGGAGTAGTCACGATAAGACTTACGATTGTGTGGTCGTAGAAAACGCAACCAAGGAGTAGTCACATAGACTTACAACTATGAGGTCGTAGAGAGACATACGACAAGGAAGTAATCTCAGTATGACTTACGACTATATGGTCACAGACAGACTTACGACCAAGGAACAGTCGTATTAAAACTTTACGACTAACAATTAGAGGATTATTAAATCCTCATTAAGGCTTTTTTGCCTCTTTATTTTTTCCCATATTCCTTTGCATTATGTGTGATGCGATAACCTATTTTTTCTATTTTCTATTTTTTTAAATCTAATTACGTTAAATAAGATATCATCAACTATAGAAAAAAAATAAACTAACTACAGTAAAACAAATCATAAACCATCGCCAATATAAGCACCGTCGACTCTGCCGGATCTGAATCACATCATTGATCAGGGCCTGTTCTTCAGGCCACAAGCTAGCCGGCTTTTGGCAGCCGCTACAGTACCTAACTTTTAAACGGAGTATTTTCTCAAGATGAGGTCTACAAGTTAAACGTAGTACACGTTAAAAGTTTAACATCTGTACCGGCCAAAATCGCAAATGAGTATCGATCTCTCTGTAATCTGTACCGTAAACAGTCAAAATTCAAAAATTTCAGCCAAAAGCCATAAGCCGCAGCCAAAAAGAACAGACCCTGAACTTCCATTTTTTTTTTGTTGGTTGGAAGCTGAGCGGCTGCTGTAGTGCCCCAGCTTGAACTCGGGCATACAGTACAGCACAAGCATATAAACCAGTACAAAATTACGTACAATCATAGCAAAGACATACAACAACAAATCTAAGCTTTAAAGAAAAACATTTCCAAAGGAATAGCAAATTGGTAAGCGCATAAATCATGCACTACTAGCCAGAAGTGTTTGCCAATGGAATCGAGTTGCACAACACGTACAATCATAGCAAAGCATATAACAACAAATCTAACTTTCAAAAAAAAAACATTTCCAAAGGAATAGCAAATTGGTAAACACATAAAACATGCACTACTAGCCAGAAGTGTTTGCCAATGGAATCGAGTTGCACAACATGTTCATTTAGCTCACAGATGCTACATGATCCGCACATAAGTAGAGCTCAAACACAGGCGGGTCGTACAGAGCATAAGGGTTTCTTAACAGGAACATGTGCATTATACATCTTCACACTCAAGGATAAGCCGTGTTGCAACTCAGATGACAGATTAACTCCATTCACACGCATCAAAAGATTAATCTCTCAACAATATAAGTCTTTCAGATGAGAGTCCAGACACAAATTTAGAAAATGCCCAATTCTGCCGCAATCAACTCAGAAAATTGCCTTTGGATGAAAGGAGACGCAAAGCCTTGTTAGCATTCTTCAAAACTGCGTTGGATCTTGGCACCTGGTTTTTCCTGCGCTCCAAGAAATCTAGGGCATTCCTCACATGTTGCGTTGACCGAACATCTTTCAGAAGAATCGTTTCAGGCCTGATAAACATTAGCAATCATCAGCATAACAGTTTCAGAAAATTCATATGAGATGGTGGGAACATAAAAAATACCCAGAAGTTTTCGATCGCTTCTTCCTTTTTTGAGCCTTCTGGTTTACGTTTTCTTCCTCAGAGTCTGATGAGAATGTTTGCCTGAAGGGAAAATGAAGGCAGAGTAACCAATGAAGTCCACAGAGCCAAAAACAAGGATTTGAACAACTGACAGTGCAAAGGAAGTCAACGTACTTCTCGCGTGCTGCAAGCATTTCAATTACACTATCGGGGAGCATACCAGGCATAGTATGTATCTCCTCGTTCTCCTCATTCTGTTTGGTATCTTTATCTTCTACTTCCAGAGGCTCCTGCTTGTCTGGTTTTGAGGATGCTATTCGTTGGGCCCACCGTCTCCTCCGCTCTTTCCCTTCCCTTGTTACTCTGCGATATTGTTATGCCAGAGAGGCTAGTCAGCAGAAACAATGACAGTTGGCTGATGCTCACAAAAACCAAGTGTACAAATAGGTAGTTCACATGGATGCTCTGAAAAAAGAAAAGAAAAGAACGCTAACCATAACGATCATATGGTAAGATAGCTGCAGAAAACACTGTATTATACACACAACTATATACATTAAAGACCAAGAGGTTTTAGGCATAAGCAGTACAAACCAGTATGGAGAAAGACCCCATTTTTTGGACTTCTCTAGCATCGCGAATGACATAATATGGTTTTCATCATTTGTTACGGACCTAACAAAATCTTCAATGGTAAATGCATCTAGGTGCGACTAACAAAACAAACAAAGGTATTAAGACTAGATATAATGATAGGCGGCATATTTCGCAAAATCAACCAGAAGCCATCCACATAGCAAGTATCAACTAATCATTAGTAATAGCTTATACAAAGAAGCGCAAATAATTGCAGCACAAGCAGCAGAGTGTCCATTCCATCCAGCCAGTTTATCGAGTATACATAAGGAGCACACCTGATGGCACTGTCCTTCTCAACTTTAGTGATCTCCTCGTGCTTCTCAACACCCTAGAGGACATTAGCATGAAACGGTGGTCAACATCAAGCCGACGATTTCAACATAAAGCACTGCAAATGTGATATAAGATAAACAACGGGGGTGAACTAACAACCCTAAGCCACCAGAAATACAGGCTCCTAAGCTCTCTCACGCACAGTAAACGAAAAATCGCCGGCACACGGTAGAACACTAACTCCTATGATCCTATCTACGCAGCGTACATACCGTTTACTAGTGCAGGATACGCGCGTGCAGCTATAGCGTACGAAATCCCGCTGTGACTGCTCGCGCGGGATCACTCTCTCAGGGCAAAAACAGTGGACGTACCTGGACGGCGGTGAGCTCCTCAGGGGCGCCGTCGGTGTCGCTTCCGCTGTCCATCTGCGACTTGAGCTCTCGCCGGCGGGGAGCTTCTCCTTGTGTTGGTGGTAGCCGCCGCCGCCGCCGAGGTGGAGGGGTAGGAGGGTTTTACCGTTTGGGCGTGCGGACGAGTCGAGATGGCCGTAGCCGGGGGAACCTGGCTTCGTTGTTTTTCTTTGGACACGTAGATTTGGGCCTGTTGGGCCGATGGGATCGCTAAGAGTACAAAGGGCGCGAGGTGGTTTTCCATCCGAAAGACCGCCGTTTTTTTTTTCAAAACACAAAGCTATAGGCAGCAAAATCAGAAAGGACATGTTCGTTTTGGTTTATTCATAATTTATGTTCATACTATTTACAGTAATTAACTTTTAAACGGCATATTTTTCAAGGCAAAGTCAATATGAAGATTGTAGTAAAAAGTGTACTGAATTCAGCTGTATCGGTCAAAATCGCATGCGACTATTTTTCTGTGCGTAGTACCTCTTGCAAACAGCCAAAATTTAAATATTTAAACCATAAGCCATCAATCTAAAAGAAACTATAGAAAAAAAAACATCGTGCATGCCAATCTAACTCCAAAGCCTCCGACTAGTAAGGCACCGTATTTTTCTAGCTTAGATCATGGCTAACTTGAGTGAGCAGGAAAGAACACCCTCGGTCTAACGATCAAGAGTGTCCTTGGTCACAGCTTGAAATTTGTGGCAATTTTGTTCAATAGTAACTGAAAACTTGATCCCTAACTGAGGCGCATCCATCAGAGGACTTGGGATGAGAAGAGGAAGGAATAGGAGTAGAGAGAGAGCGAGAGAGAGTAGTAGGTAGGGGCGGATCCAACAATAGGACGAGCTTAGACGGCCGGGTGACCTAAGCTGCTTGCGGATCCCCCCGCCCCAAATCAGTAATGGACTGGCAGCGGCTACCATCGAAGCATAGGGAGAGAGTTTGTTTGTAGGAGAAGCTGTAGGGAGGAAGACGTATTGGACTATTTAGGTTGTCCAAGACCAGATGGGCTAGCTTAGTGATTTGTAGCTAAAGCCTAAAGACCAAGTGACCCATAACAGCATAGCGACACCGGAGACAAAAATATCTTGGTGATTTACATTTTTTGGCTCTTAGCCAGTTACTAGCTTAAACTAGAAAATGTAGAATTAGTCTCTGTATGTCAAATCAACCTCAATTAGTCGGTCCAAACTAGAAATTATAAAAATCAGTCTTTGTTATGTCGATATCTGAAAACAATAGAAATCATGGATTTATGTATAAAATATTTTTCATATATATATATATATATGTAAATTGTACAAATTATTAAAAGCTCGGAATGGCACACGGGAATGCTCTAGTATTGGAACATTCCACATGGAACACAAAACCAGAACGAACGCCAGAATGGGATTAACAAGTATATCTTTAAATCCCATCTCTATTTTCATCTTGGATTCACCACGAATCCCAATACAAAATCTCATACATATGTACCTCCAAAGATCGTTTTCCATAGAAGAATCCCCATAAACATCTCATCTCCGTAATAATTTTGTCCTCATTGAACTTTTTTTTTTGGAAGAGTGAAGATTTCATTACTCAGATAGGGTAGAACTACAAATTTACATTCACCCAGAAGGACCTCTACATAATTTGCAAGCTACAATTGGTGTGAATTGCGATTGTACTTCCTTCGATCTTCTTTTTTTTCCGTCACATGCGAAATCAAGTCTCGACATTTTCCTCCTGCAATAATGGCATACCCATTTCACTACTGTTCCAGAGACAACCATAGAGGGGCAACGATGTAGAAGTTCTGTCTTTTGCTAAAACAAATTTCAACATTGTAACAGTCTAACAACAGCTGCTCATGTGCCGTCTCTCTGTCTTGGAAATGGATCATGTGATGAGTGCGAAGGTGAGAGGTGGTCAATGACGCGGTCGGAGCTTTGGCATTGGAGGAGCCTTGCACACATCCGCCAGAACATCTTACCAACCTAAGCAGATTGCTTGAGACTTCTGAAAACACAAACAAAAGCCATCAAGCAAAAATCGTGTACATCATCCATTTCCATATAAAAAGCGCAAACAAAAATCATCAGCCACAACAAAAAATATCAGTAACAACCCAAAAGAACATAACATTTATAGGGACACTTGCTTCTTCCTTTTCTTCTTTAGTTCCTTTCACTTTTTTCTTTCTTTCTTTGTAGGCAAAACCCACAATCAAGCAAAGCAATGACTCACTAAGGGCTTCTTCGGTTGCCACCTCTAGAAAGCTGTCATAGGTTGTGTTTGGTTGGATGCGAAGCCTGCACCCCCTGCTTGGCCGGGTCCTCTCCCTATAGCTTGTTAGGGCATCTCTAATAGTGTCATATCAGTTGTCAGTTAAATACTCCACATAAGTAAAGTCCTAGGTGGAGGTGAGAGAACGAGAAGAGAGAAGAGAAGTCGTCACTTCTAGACGCGACGAGCGCTTCGCGTGAACCAAGACCAAAGTGACGATGTATTTTGTTGTTGGAGCGGCCTTGTTGTTTTCGAACGCGTTTTGTAGACCATGCCTTTGCATCGATGGCGAGGAAGGAGGCAGAGCATCCTCGACGGCCACGCCTTTGCATCGGCGAGCCAAATATGACGGCCACGGCGAAGGGCGACAGCCGCGAGAGCTTCATCGATGGCGAGGAAGGAGGCGAAGGAACGTCCACGGCCACGACTTTGTGTCGGTGGGTCGGATCTGACGGCCACTGGGCGTTGGCGGGCTGGATTCGACCAGCATCGGTGGTGAGGAAGGAGCCGAAGCGTTGTCGACGGCCACGCCTTTGCGTCAGTGGGCCAGACTCGATGGCCATGTCGAAGGGCGACGGCCGCGAGAGCTCTGTCGGTGGCGAGGAAGGAGGCGGAGGAGCGTCGATGGCCATGGCTTTGCGTCGGTAGGCCGGATCCGGCGGCCACAGGGCGTTGGCAGGCTGGATTCGGCCGCGAGAGCTATGTCGGTGGCGAGGAAGGAGGCGGAGGAGCGTCGATGGCCATGGCTTTGCGTCGGTAGGCCGGATCCGGCGGCCACAGGGCGTTGGCAGGCTGGATTCGGCCGCGAGAGCTATGTCGGTGGCGAGGAAGGAGGCGGAGAAGCGTCGATGGCCATGGCTTTGCGTCGGTGGGCCGTATCCGGTGGCCATCGGGCGTTGGCGGGCTGGATTCGACTGACGTCGGTGGTAAGGAAGTTGGCTCTCTCTCCATCGGTGGCTGAGTCATAACGGGGAATGGAAAAATTATAAAATAGTGTTAGATTTCGTGTCTAGAGATAAATTATTAGAGTTGTTGTCTTTTGTACTGTTGATAGATGATATGGACTTATTTAGAACAATGTAAGAAATAAACAAAAGATGCCCTTAGCCTGAGTCAGGCACCAAATTCGAGGGCTGGAGTTCCAGGCAACAACAACCCACCGAGATTTGGTGTTTGATTGGGTGCTCAGTCAGGTAAAGGATTGGATTTTGCGTTCACTTGGATCTTTGGATGTGTTGTCTCGTTTGGATGGAGAAAAACAACAGCAAAGGGAAGAGATAAGGTTGGAATAGAAAATCCCCAGAAATCATAATGGTAGATTGTTTAGAGTTATTAACCTCACTATGTTTACGATTTCTCGTTCAGAAGGCGTAATTTCTATGGTTATGCTTCTCTCATAGACAGCCTCCGACCAAACAACATTCTTTTAGACTTAGGGTGTGTTTGGTTGAGCTGTGGCTTCTGAAAAAGCTGCTATGAGTCGTGAAATGTGGAAAAGTCTGCAGTAGGTTGTGGGTCGTGAAAAAGTCAGAAGTTGTTTGGTTCAAACAAGTATAAAACTTACCTCCTATCTCTATTTTCCTTGAAACAACTGTGAAACAGCTCTCTATTTTCACCATTTCAAAAAGCAGAAAGCCAAAAGCCAAAAGCAGGGTCCAAGGTGCTTTCAAAAATGCACTACTAAAAGTAGTCGCTCGAAAAAGCAACTTGGTTTACACCCCTTTGGTTGGCTTTTGGCTTTTTGGAAGCAAAAGCAGCTCCCAAAAGCTCAACCAAAGGCACCCTTATCTGATCACACAAAAATCATAAAAAATTCAGACCTTTTTCAGGCACATTGCCTAGGTCTCCAACCAAACAGGGCCGAACTACTTGTCACATGTGTTTTTTCCGATTATAATGGTGACCTGTCAATCACAACACCTCTCTCTGAACTTGCACTGCATGAAGCACGCTGAAATTTATACAAGTAAACAATTATGCTATCCTCGTACATAATTACGCTAATATCAAAACACACAATTGTGAAACAATGTGATCGAAATTAACAATCCTCCCCTCAGTAGATTTAAAACTCGTACGCACTTTTTCCGAGAAACTCACAAGCATGTTTACGAAACGTAAAATAAGACAGTGCCACATCGGTATACGAAAGCAACCATGAAGATTTCCAAGAGAGAACCTCTCATTGAAATGGTAAAAAACTTCAGGCTGTTCACCACTGGTAATGCATATTCAAAACTCACAAGACATTTGTGCATATATAATAGTACACCCCCCATATATAATTTGTAGTTTTGTACTTTCTCAGCAAAGCCTCCCCTAAAAATCTTCGGATGGGTTCTTTTGAGCTGATGGTTTATAATTTATGGTTTAAATATTTGAATTCTGGTTGTTCGCGAAAGACAATATGAAGAGAAAAATAGTCGCAGACGATTTTGACCGATACAGCTGAGCTCAATATATTTTTTATTATAATTTTTTTATTAACTCTGTTTTAAAAAATATATCAATTAAAAACTATTTACTATATATAATACAATTAAAAATATATCAATTAAAAACATGCACATGGGTTTTAGATACAGCTAATATAAACAGCATAAGAAAGGAACAGTTCAACTTCGTCAGGAAGAAAATCTGAACATGCACGGCAAAAAAGCAGAACAAATCAGCTCAATGACCTTGTAACTGTGAGCATGAGCAAAATTTCCTTATGAATTGTCATTGCAAAAGCGGATAAATATGCAACCCACCAGATTATAGCTATGTCCAGACTCCAGACCCACCACTGATCTGACTCCATGTTACAACAACGAAATATGCTGCCAGATGGAACAAGGAACATTACAAAGCAAATTGGTAACGCAAGAATCAAAATATTAGCTAAGAATCTCTATTTCTCTGTTACTCCCACCAGCACCAACCAACATACTTTGCAGAAATTGTGTAATGTACATACTTTGCAGAAATTGTGTAATGTAAACCAAAACCAGGCCACAGCTAGCTAAGGAAGTCGCATGAAAAGCAGATATCAGTCTTTGTCATTCAGAAAACAACAGGTGCAAGTATGCTCCTAAGGGAATAGTACATATTACTTCAGCAAATAAAGCTACTAATGTTAGTCGAAGTAACCCTGTCCAATTTCACAAAACGCATTCCAACAATCTAAAACAGTGCCTCGCATGTAGATACTGCAACAAAACATTAACTGGCAGATGTTCAGAGGCAGAGAAAAGGGTCATCAAATGAAAAACCAGATCTTTTTTTGAGGTTCCAAGTGCTAACTTATCCAGGAAGTCTACTAATCGAGTACCCCAGTTTGTTGTCTCCACTCGCCCGATTTGCATAACGTAGAGCTTTCATCTTGGCAACCACCACTTCCCTCGCAGACCCAGTGTAAGAGAAAACACCTTTCGTCACAATCAACATCTTCTCCAGCACCTGTCCACTCTCGGCGAATGAACATTAGGAAGGCAAACTCACTTTTCTCCCAATGGAACTCACGGAAAACCATCGTCTTGAGGTACGACTGAACGCACTCATTAGGACCGGTCTCCTGCCAGAACTTGAGATTGAGGCTGCCAGTGGATTTACGAGCTCTCTCAGACTGCAGAATTAAGATCAGCGCACAGTTCAGCTATAACAATGGTTTGATGGGTTATGCAGCAGCAATTTGATACTATCTAGTTATGATGATGCAAATGCCAAATGAAGGGATTAGGGGTTGGTTTTACCTCGACACACAGCATCTCGACGTTGGGAAAGCATCTGAGAAAGCTGTGCAGCATCTTGACTTCATTGCGAACATCGAAATGCAGGTGCAAGGCCAACACCTGGATGTTTGGGACAATGGTGCTTGGACTCGTCTTTGTTCCAGCCTGCAACGCACCGAAACAACAGAAATCGATCACATATCATTGGCATTTGAATTCATTGATCAGCAGATGCACGTAGACTAGACTTTGTGGCGTGCATATCATCGAAAGAAAGAAATGGAAACTAAGAGAGGAGACAGCACTGCACCTTGATGATGGTGTTGCCGATCTCCAGCACGTGCACTCCTGGATTCAGGTATCCCAGCAAACGCAGGTGAGGGGCATGGCCAATCTTGACTCTCGTGCTCAATTTTCTCCGGCTGCGGCGCTGGCTCCAACTTTTCCAGATGAAGAGCCGCTCGAGGCGCGGGGTGTCCACAAGGGCGACTTCCTCCAGGATGGACAAGCAGAACTGCGCGCACCGTAGGCTGTGGCTAGCGAGACGAGCGTGCAATTGGGTCAAGCTCCCGACGATCCCGAGGGTCTCCAGAACCAGGCTTGCAGCGAGCACGAAGTCGAGGTCCTTGTCCTCCATGAGGACGCAGCCGAGGACGCGCTCCCGCAGGTTGGGGAAGGAGGAGCCACGCGGGAGGGTGGCGGTGTCCGGGAACACCAAGGCACCGATCACCGATGTAGAGGCGGCTGAGGGAGGCGCAGGCCGCGGAGGGGCCAGGGGCGGTTGACGAAGACGAGCACGTCGACGCCCTTGGTGGCGAGGAGCTGCACACAGCGCGCGAGCACGCCGCGGTCGGCGCCGTCCATGAAGCTGCAGGTGAGGCCGACGAAGGGGAATGGCCCCGGGTGCGCCTCGAGGGCGCGGGAGACGGCGTCGGTCATGGCACGCAAGGCGGCGCCGGCGCGCGGGGGCCGGCCTTCGGAGCCGCCCGCGGGGAGGAGGTCGGTGTCGACGAGTACGAGCGGGGCGGAAAGCCAGAAGCGGCGCCAGCGGGAGGAGAGCGCGGTGGTGCACGCGCCGTCATTGGCGCCTTGGCGGGGAGGCGGGAGACGACGCGGCGGAGGAGGTCGTCGGGGAGGGTGTTGATGCGGTCGACGCCGTCGCCGGGGGAGTCCGCGGCGGCGCAGGAGAGGGAGGCGTCGGTGGAGACGGGCGACTCCGGGAGGTGGGCGTAGAGGAAGCCGAGCACCATGTCCTTGCGGGTGTCCAGCAACTCGGGTCCAGCCAGTGGCGCATCGTGGGAGGCGTCGGCGCGTTGTCCCCGCCGAGGCAGATGGTGGCGCGGCCAGTACATGGCGTTGGTGGACGCCGCTGCCGCGCGTGGAGGAGGGTGGTTTTGGGCAGGGCCGGAGGCAGAAATTGGATATAGGGGTAATATGGTCGAAAAGTAGAGTAGAATCAATAAATCATACCGGATTTACCGATCTAATAGTCACATATCACAGTAATATATTTTACAAATTACAATGTAAAGAAAATTACATCTCTATTAACTTAAACTTAGCTCTACGACTACCAGCAAGATCATATGCCTTAATAATATTATCATGACTAATCTTTGCGGCTAATTCATTTTCAATATAAATTACCAAACAATCTCGTAGAAATCCATCTCCCATTGTACTTCGAAGTAGCTTCTTCGCAAGTTTTATAGCTGAAAAATATCTCTCGGTGGTTACAGTTGAAACCGGAAGAGTTAAGACTAATCTTAACAACATGTCCATCATAGGATAAGATGAATCTTTACCGATCTTAACTGGTCCACTTGTTAGATTAGCAAGTGATGGTAATGCATTTATGTGTGGATGATTGCATACATCAAGTTAAAAATGTGGCAATTGACATTCCAATTGAACTCTTTCTTGACTTGAGAAATCAGTAGGATAATATTTTTCCACTTCACTTTGGGAGGATAATATCTTGATTTGAGAAATCAGCAGGATCATTAGGTGAAATGTACTTTGCATTTTTTTGGAGGGGCCAAACCACTAATTAAACACATGTAATTAACTACATAATGAATGATTCGTAGAAGATTGGGGGTGCTAGGCCTAGCAGCCCTCCCACCACTGCCTCCGCCTAATCGGTTTTGGGCGACGCCACGACGCGCAAGTCGGTCTTTTCCTTTTCTTTCTTTGAGAGGAACTAGGAGCTGGGGCTGGGTGCTGGTGTGGGTGCCTGTTTTTCTGCTAATGACTTATATCTTATACTATATAATAAGTAGTTTATAGTAAAAAAATACTAAATTCAGTTATACCGATTAAAATTATATACGACTATTTTTTTCTACGTACTATCTCTTACGAACAATCAAAATTTAAAATTTTAAGTCATAAGCCACAACCAAAAGAATAACTCTGTGTACTGAGATTTTTTTGAGATTAGCACTGTGCAGTAGATAGTGGCAAGGTTCATGCAGTAAGACCATATTGTACTGACTTTTACTTCTAACTTCTATTTAGAAAAATAAAAAAATCAATATGAAAATTGGTTTTCTGAAACGGTTTTTCTATTTTTTTTCTCGCTATCGTCTCGTTTCAGGGATGAAACAGACGATCATGGGTGCATCACATACCGCACTTCGCTCGCTTCCATCATGCGCACACATCTATCTCACATTCCCCACTATTGTCCTTCTTAAAGTCATTTTTTAGTCACAACTATTTACTTTCAGTCAAAAACTATAAGACACAGCCAAAAGTCATCAACAAAAATCAATGCGAGCGCCCCCTAAGTAGAACGATGTGAGCTATGAGCAACTTAGACACTTTTCTACTCAACTTATGGCCTATGGTTTATCTTAAACAAATAAATAAGATGATTTTTTCGTCGTTTTTAAATTTTTTTGTGTCTTATGGCTTATTTTTTTTTACTGTTTTAGCACTATAACTGACTTATTTTGTACAATAGTTGTTGGTGGTTTTTTTGCGTGATTAAATTTAAAAAATAAAAATAAAAAATAGGTTAATCCATCACGAACAATACAAAGGAATACAGAAAAAGTCAAAAAAGCTAAAAAAACTAAAAAAATAAAATTAAAAAACTAGATACTAAAAGCGAAATGCGAAAAGGCCAACGGGAGAACCGAAATTAGAAGGGCAGCGGTCGCGGTTGAATAAAAAGCCACCCTAGGGGACGATGTTTCTTTCTGGGCCGAATGTGACGTGCGAAGCGCCCATAAGCTATATGTAAAACTTCGTTATATGTATGCTCTGTGTTATGCAAGTTTGACTCCGTGTGTGTATGGTATTACACTTCGTTTGAACCCTAAACACTCGTTATAATTTCGATTCTTAGCGCATATTTGCCACGTGCAACGAGTTGTCACAGAAACATTGCAACAAACCTAAATAGCGTAGCGTCCTAGACTTGAACATGTAAAATTGCAAAGAAGAGTACGTTACACCGTAGATCTCTAAAAAAGTACAAAGCTATAAATAGGTACGTGGAATTACAATGGTCGCAATCACCTCTAGCCGTCACTCTTAAGTTTAAAAAACACCATTATAACTTCTTTTTTTTTTGTCAAATTACACCTCCACAAGATACCAGTTACTTTATTCGCCAATTTTAAAAGAAGTTCCATGATAACTTAGGAACAGCCATTGATATGGTGGCCCATATGTTAGTGACTATAACCTTTTTAGAAAAAATATTATCATCGGCTTAAGTACTCCCACTTTCCTTTTCTATCAGCATTGAGCGACATTAAGTGTGACGTAGTAGTACAGATATAATATATGAGATACACATACTAACATTATTACTTCACTATTTTTTATAACGTTCTATATTTTCTTCCATCGTTCGTCTTGATAAAAACACGGACGCTATATCCGCTGTAGATATTTTTCTCCGGATTGGTGCAAGTTTTTTAAAATATTTGTATGAAGTGTTTGATTTTGTTGCACACTATTCTCAAATATTGTCGTAAGATGTATTTGCTATAGTTGCTATTTTAATTTATTGCATTAAATTATTTTTTGTTGTAGTAGGATGTCTATTTGTTGCAAAAGGATGTTGATGTGCTACTTAAAAATGTTCCGAAGAAACAAACTAAGAATCCTTCGATGACAGCTCT